>OZ018375.1:27069307-27680245 GCA_963969555.1 Polydrusus pterygomalis
TGAAGTATAGACTAATAATGCATTTAATAAAAAATAATTATAATTTTATGTGGAATTTAAAAATGTAAAAATATACAGGGTGTTCCATTTAAAAAAACATAAGGTAGACTTATATGTCAGAAAATTGATAGTGTTTTGTTTTATATGTAACTTAGGAAAAAACTTGGCAACCAACCCTACATTTTGTTTTTTTGTTTACTTTCATATCTTTAAAAACAAAAAAGTTACAGTGAATCAAAATGTTATCAAGATAAATTGAACGCACGGTACCTACCTATGCCAATGTCCTACTAGAAGATCTAAGCGCCAATTTCATCTTATTCGTTATAAAAAGCATTCATAGATGGCGAGAATCTGAATCCCAGATACTGTATCTCGCATAAAGAATCCCAGTATAAAAGGAGCCTTAGACCTTTTCTATATTTTTTTGTTCAATTTACGTACAAACGTTTTTTCGATTAACTGATATTAAAATTTTCTCCTACGAATGTTTTTGTGTATGTTTATTAACACAATATCAATAAAAAAATATACTATTGTATTATTCTTAACTTTAAAACAGTTTTTTACATTTTCTGGTAGTTTTCGATTATGGCACTTAGCTTGACCACTCTTCAAATTATCATTGAATTTTATTAAATCATCTTTGTTTTATTTTGTAGGAAATTAAAAATGAAATAGCATGGCAGAGATTTTTGCCCACGGGGCCAATAGCCTTACTCCCGGTAAGTCAATTGTTTTTCCTTTCATTTTTGTTGTATTCTCTTCCTTTTCCAATGGGTTTCCTCCTACTTTTGATTTTTTTCACTTTTTACCATTTTCAAAGTCTTCAGCCCTGGTCTATAATTAGATCTTGATTTTCCATCCTAATAAGATCCTAAGTAAGTACCAAATTTTGTGCAAATCGTGCTTTTAGGATGAATATCTAAAGAAAAGTTTTACAATAACTGTGACTCTGTATTTTGAAAAATATCAACTTTTGGACTAAGGTAAATTGGGCTAGATCCTCATATTTTAGCCTTAGGATTTTTTTGGTACAATCTTTTTAGAGACAGACTATATCAGACTTATGCCTATGGTGCACTATTTTCAGCGCATATATCTGATAGCTAGTATACAAAATATGTTTCATAGCACACTACAGAGAAGTCAAAAAATCAGTAAAGTTCAAAAATTTATTCTAATTTGCAAAAAAAAACTACAAAAAAAACATTTTAAATAAGTAAAAAATATCCTAACATTTTTATAAAAGCTTTGTAAGTAAAATTAAATTCTAAAATTGATTTGAAGGCTTTTTCTAAATTGCATTGTTTTTATTTTTAATTAAAATAATTTTGTAATTTCATATTCATTTTCTGGCTATTTTAATAAATTTTTCGAATTATCAGTAGTGTGGTATGAAACAATAATATTTGATGTACAAATAACTACCCTATAGCCACTTTTCAAAAATATTCATAATAAAAGCACAAGCATAAATCCGATTAATGTAGAATGATATTTCAAATTGGAATATTTTACAGAATGAAAATAATTTTTTTTGATATATTGAGCATTGCCTTTGGCCACTTTATAATATGTAACTAGGTTGTAAATTATTACAAAGTGTGTAAATAGTTTTTCTCAGGGTGTGTACTTATTTTCTACAATAAATAGTTTTGATAAATAAATAAGTTTCCTTCTCAATATACATTCCTCAAAAACAACAGCTCAACGGATGAACAAGGTTATATAACACAGCACACTTATTAGTGGCGGCTCGTTAGCTCCAACATAAGTGTTTTTTTTTTTAATTATATGCCCTAGGGCAAGAATTAACCTATTTAAAAAAAAAAACAGCTGTTTTGGACATAACTGACAACATCAGCCCGTGGATGACTGTTTACATAGTTTGTTTTCTATCTAATGCACTATTTGTTTTGTTTCTTAAAAAAGAAGAATATTAAATGATCTAATCTAAACTTAACAAACTTAGCGTCTTGAAGATGTAGTTGTACTACAAAACGGCCGTAACGCCAAAATTTTTAAATAAAAATTAGTGACAAATAACAAAGTATACTTTTCGTTTCATTTTACATAGTTAAAATGTATTGTCACAAAGCAACGGACGAGTCAATCAATTCTTTCAATACACTTTTGCTATCTAAGGGTCGTAAATTATGAGTAAGGTTCGTTGACACAGACCTTTTTTATGTAACAGATGTTAGTTTGTCTCCCTGGGTTTTTAATATGTGGTACTTGAGAACAAAGATTCTACGTTATTATTACGCAGTAATAATGCCACCATCTAAAGTTAATAATAATCTGCAATGCTAAGTAAATAAATGGGGAATGGTTAATTAAAGGCCATATTTTATTTGACGATATATAAGCATAGTTATCAGAAAGGGTTATAATTATTTGGTTCGATCTAACCTGTAGAACGTTAGTTTATAATTGGTGTAGTACATAAAACGGCGTGATGGGTTTTTCTTAAAATGAATGTCCGACAGCAGGAAGGACTTGAGTGTCCACTGCTGAAGTGCGTTGTTGCTCGACTTATTACCAAACTACGTAGTACCTTTATACCAAACGTGTACGTAAATCTATAAAAATATTCTGTAACTAAAATGACAAATAATTTTAATAACAATACGTACACAAAAATGGGGAGATATGTAACAAAATACATTGCAGATTAACGGGGAACCCATAATTAAAACCAGAGTGTCGTCGCAGACCAAAGATAATAATAAAAAAGGGAGGTAAAGTGTCACCATTACCGTCGCAGACGTACTTGGCAACAAAAGGTAAAACAGCATTACTTATTATCGCAGACAGAGAACTCACAGCCAACGTTAATATTCTGTGATCGCAGACATGCGAAATGAGAAATGCGCCACCATTCTGTCGCAGACAGATGTTGGTGCAAACGGGCCTTAGACGAGGTGAAGGAGGGGACGTGGCATCATAACCTTGCGATTGTGACCAGATGGCACGAGACAATACTACTATGTTTCATTCACAAACGCGAAAAACCCGCTTGGTTACAATGGGATGTTTGGCACCAGAATAATGGCCGCCATCGATTTTTTGGTCACACTTCGCTTCTGTCGCTGTAGATGCGCATGCCGCGTCCCCTCCTTTACCTCGTCTAAGAAACGGGTTATATTATGGGAGACATACCATCTTACAATGTGTTATGAAATCTAATAATTAGGTATTTTTTATCCTTTAGGGTACATTGATTAAATTGTTTATAAATTGTATATGGCCAAAATGCTTTTATAATAGATCGATTGTTTTTAAAACTTCTTTGATTTTCATTTCCTGGTAGCGGAATGCCGCATCATAGGGAAACCGTCAAAATAAGATTTAAGCTTAAAATCTGACATAACTTTACCGTTGTACCAAACTTTAAAAGAACCTGAATATAAACACAACGTAGACAGGGTCGTACCACAATATTTGACGATTACAGCTAGAGTGATGGATTTTTTCAGGTGATTAACACACCTGGAGTTGCTCAGTTTCAATACACTTGCCGCGAACTGTCGTGACCGTATTAATGTAACATTTATATTACATTTATCTATAATTTTAGGGGAATCAGTATTTGATTCATAAAATATGACGTGCTTCCACTGATACCGTGACAAAATCCCACGCAACAGTGTTGCCATGTTTAAACCTGCACCCACCGCAGGGAAAACCTTTATAGACTTTCTTTTCATGTCTTAAATTACGCCAATACAAAAAAACATTTACAATTTCATTGTACAATATTTTTATTATTTGCAGAAAAAATTATTGCGGTTCGTCTTAAAACGGGCGTCATTTTGCATGCAAAAAGTTGCTAACTTATCAATTGCGCTTAAAACGATTGTAACTTTTGACAAGAAAATACTTTTTATAATTTTTTAAACGTTTAGTTGACAGGATCACTTAGCTCTCTTGTATGGTCAACTTCGCCTCAAGAAGCCAAAAGACTATTAGGGCTATCAGATGAAGAGTTTGTTGATGAAGTAAATAGAGCTGTAGTAAGTATAAAAATAAAACACCTTACTATTATTATAGTTTATGACAGGGTGGATTTTTTAACTGGAATAAATTTAGTATTAGAAAGCCTCTTTATTTACTGAAAAATACAGAACTACGGCTGCGTTTATTTTTAGTTTGGCATATATTCGGAGAATGAGATACTTTATGTGCTTCGCATGGATTGTCTGACGAACGCAGTGAACTTTCCAAGCTCAGCACATAAAGTATCTCTTATTCTCCTAATATCATAATGTACTATTAATTAAATGAACTTATATTACCAATTTTTAGACCCCACCAGTTTTAGTTTCTGAGATACAGAAACTGTTATAAAAATTGCAACCTCCATTGTAACCCATTTAGGGGTTGATTTGACGAAAAACCCCTTCTGAATGGATGCCTACGTTATAAGGAGAAGACATCCTCAAAATTTTATGATTCTAGGATTAGGGGTTTAGGCTGTGGGAGTTGATAAATCTGTCAGTCAGTCACTCCACAATTTTATATAATAGTATAGATATCTCCAAGTGCCACTTCTTTATTCTATTCTCTCTCACACCTTCAACAATATTTCACGTTTTGAAATGGCTTTACTTTGGTCTTTTTCATTCCCATCTTGCATATGGGGCTAGGGGCTATATTGTGGGGAAACAGTGCAAACGCACAACAGATCTCTCCACTGCAACTGGCTAACGCAAGGTAGATGGATCACTGGCTGCCTACGTTAAAAATTTTGGCATAATGCCGCTGCCCTGTGTTTATATTTTTCAAACTGTACTGGAGCTAAACTCCCGCCGAGATAAACTCACTAGCATTCAGATATTCACAGCTGCAACACTCTAGGCTCAGATAGGATAAGGGTTCAGCGATTCAGTCTAACTAAATATTAAAACAATTCTCTTGACTGTCATTTATATAAGAAGATCCCAGGACGGTACCGAGTCCTCGATGATGTCCGATTCAAAAAATATGTTAAAAATATCACTGGTTTTACACCTTGAATGAGTACCTGTAGGCCTCTTGGTAATCATTGCCTGGATGCTTTACATTGGGTATGCATTTGCCGGTTTGTTGTTTCTCCTCATTTTTATTTTATTTTAATTGTTTTATCTTAATTGTAATCTCTTTTACAGTGGGGCAATTACAACCGGTCCCCGACGGTTCAACAAATTAGCAGCGCCTTTGACTCATTACTGAGGGTACTCAACTGCTCCGTGGACGAAGTTCGACAGTACCCACCCAAGATAGAGGCAATCGGGGAAAAGAGTAGGGCCGCTTTTCCACTGGGTTTCGGCCATTCCAGTCGTTACATTGGGAAAGGAGTGGCGCTTGTTGGGTAATAAAACATACAGGACGTTCAGTCTAATTTTGGCTAAAGCAATATATCTAATAATCTTCATAAAATGCTTCTATTACTGCAATGCCTCTTCGCATATTTACAAACACGGATATAACAGCGTCCTTTACTGCTAGGCCAAGAGTTAAGACGCCGGGTTCCGCCTACGGGCGGATAGTTACAAGGCGTGCGGGGTACTGGTGGGAGACATAAACACTACTAGAGCATTACCTTGGCCAAAATTAGACAAAACGCCCTATTTATAAATTTCAATATATTGCCAATCTAATGTTACAGTTTGTTGTTAGGAGTATCTAATAATTATGATAATGTCAAATATTACTAGACTAGACATTTTAGGTTTTATTAGTTTTAACATATAATAGTATTGAAGAAAAAATAACAGTGATTAAGTGGTCCTACATGGAAAAAAGGGACTCCTCTTTTTCTAACACACAGTTTTCTACCGATACTGCTAGCTTAATAGTCTGATTGCACACACTAGAACTGTTTCGTAATGTAAATGCCAATGTAGTAATGTAAATAAAACTTGATATTCATAAAAATAATAATATAATATAACAATAATAATTAATTAATTGTTTATCAAACTTAAAACCATTACAAAAATTGCAATATAAAGTTATTAAATGTATATACAAATTACCACATTTAGAACCAACTGTTAATCTATATATACCTAAGGGGTCTTTACACTTTCAAAACATTTATAAATTAAAAATTCGTATTCTAATTCACTCTATTATTTTAAAAGAAAAAAAATCAAACATAACACTTCAGGAGAATAAGACATTACATGATCATAACTCCAGACGTTGTATAGATTATCAAACTATATCAGTAAAAAGTAATTTCGTAAAAAAAATCGCTTTTATATGACGGAATAATAAAATATAACAACCTTCTCAAAAATATCAGAAAAATTAAAAATATGGCAACTTTTAAAAAACAATTAAAGAGATATTTACTAAATTAAATTGTTTATACTATTTTTTTTAAATTGATTTTATTAATAAATTAAATTGGATTAACTACCATTTTTTTTAATGGTTATTATTTTCTATATTATTATGTTGTCACTTTCCATGTAATGAACTGTAAAAGTTAGTTTGGAATAGAGACATTTTGAAAGTTAATAATGAAGCTACTGATTTATTTAAAAAATCATTATTTTTGACTAATGTTTAGGTAGGGCGTTCACTGCACAATTAGGCGCTAGCTCATGCCGTCACACACACCTCACCTCACTTTCGATGGGGGCCAAACAAGAGTTTTGTGCAATTTTCGGAACTTTTTTCGTATTTTTAGCGTTTGGACCTTTATAACTTGTAGTTTTAAGTGCTGTTAGTGTTAATTTTCATTAAGACTTTTATTTTTAAGTGATATTACTCTCACGTGTTTTAAACTTTTAAGGTAGCCAGCAATGGTAAATCTAAAAGTTTTAAGACTGATTATTTACCTTAAATGTAGTTAATACAATTTTGATGTAAAATAAATAGGGAAGCCAACAGGGCCCCCGCAACCATGAGCGCAATGCGTCCACCGCATGCGGGCGCCACTCCAAAGGGGCGCCAAATCAAAGGTTTAAAAAAGTACAACTGTGTTAAAAAATATTAACAAAAAAAAATATGTGTGTGTGTGTATGTAAGTAATTTGCAATGGCACTGGAAAAATTCCAACAGGCCAGCCGGTTTTTGTAGGTTGACTACTTAATATTGTCATTCTTGTTTTTTTTTCGTTGGTCTTGATTCATTTAATAACAATAATTTAACCTAACAATAATCTTTAATAACAATCAGATTAAGTATATAAACTTTCCTTTTTTTTTGTATTTTTATCTTCTTTTTTTAATAATTATTTTTTTTATTCTTTTTTAATTACTTTTTTTTTAATTACATATTTTTTTTTGTTATCACTGGGACACTGGGTAGAATATTTAGTTTTCCGGTCGGCTGGCCCGGATGGATATACTAACAAGAGGCCGGAGTTTGGAGTAAGGGTAAACATGGGGTAACACAGGATTCTTATAGTTAGTGTCTCATTGGTCGAATGTAGGGTTGGTTAACCCACATTCAGACAAAGAGTAATTTTGATTTAGTATAATGCTTATAAACTATATTAAATTTATTAACGTCGGACAGTAGATTTGCTAGGTTTGTAGGAAATATAGTTTTTGAGTTATTTAGTTGTATGAAAATTTTTTCAATATTATTTGTATTTAATGAACATTCAAAAAGAATATGTTGTGGATCGGCTATTTCATTACAGGAATTACAATAAGGATTATCTCTTAGTCCTATTTTAAATTTATAGCTAGGGCAGATAACGTGGTTTGACCGTAATCTCGTTATAGTATGTATAGCAATTTAATTAACAATTGTTCTAAATTACCCTTATTTGAAACAGCCGATCTGTAATTCCACTGTCCAATGATTAACCTATCCATTATTAGTAATTGAATCAAGATCTATTTTTTTTAAATAACTTCTAACAAATCTAATTTTTGAATATCAAATTTTTTTTCTCCTTTAGGGAGCAAACCACAAACATGACAATATCAAGTATTTTATAGGTAAATATTTCTTCAACAGAGTTAGCCTGTAGGCCAGACTTGTAAGTGGAGTCGTTTAAGATTCCTCCCCTTTAGTTGGGAAGAGTAAAAGTTTTAACTAATTGATTATATTCCATTGTGGTCGCGTCTGGACCTGTAGGACGGGGTATTTTATTGTTTGTTTTATTAGTGAATGTAAACGAAGTTACAGGAGGAGAAATGTTGGCTCTCGAGGTGCTAGGGGCCGGGTTGTCAAAAATATTTAAATTGGTTACAGGATGTTTATTTTGTGTTGTTTCTGGGGTTCCTATTTTCTTTTTCGATATTTAAATTTAAAACGTCAGCATACGACTTTTTAGGGACTTTTCCACTGGCGTCTCTGTAGGATAAGTTTTCCAGTGCCATTGTTTCTTTAATTAGTTTTTGTCTTTTAAATTCTTGACAATTTTTAAAATCCGATGTCTGGTGAGAATCTTTACATCCAAAACATTTAACAAGTGTTTGTGAGTCAGTACAGTCTGTGGTCTTATGTGATTCTGTGCATTTTTCACATCGCGGAGCGCTTTTGCATTGTTTTGCCTGATGGCCATACCTGCAGCAATGATAGCATAAAATTACTTTTTGTATATAAGTTTCTACTGGGTATCCTACATATTTGGGTAAGTGTTGTGTTTTAAAGGTAACGATGATTGTACGTGAGGGAACTCGCTTATGTTGTCCGTTTTCATCAATTATGAGTTTTTTGTTTTTATCTAGTTCTTTAAAAGTAATTCTTTGAACTTCTTTTACCGTAAATATGGAATGCATATCAAACGGTTTTATTTGGGTTTTTAAAAACTCCAGAGAATTCTGGGTCAATCTTTTTGATGACTCCTGTACGTAATAAAATAAAACTTGGTAAATATGGGTTCAATTTATGATTTTCTTTTAAATATGTCGATTTAATTAATACATTTGCCGATTTATAATCTGTAAATATGACTTGAATTTTCTTTCTACCGATTGATTCTATTTCTTTAATTTTTCCATCAATTTCGGGGTGGCATGAATATATTATCATATTTATTTTATTTGCCTTTAGTTTACCTGCAAAATTAAGATCTAAAGGTTCAATGTATACCTGATAAGGAGCGACATTCCTTTCATTATAAAGAAATATTTCTTGTTTTTTTGTTTGTTTATCGTTGTTTTTTTCGGGGTTTAAATTTGTACTTGGGATTTCTGTATATTGATTGTTGGGTAATGGGTTATTTAAATGCGTTTTTCTACTTACAGTCTCGTTAGCATCAAGATTAATTAATAAATTTTTATTTTTTTTAACACCTGTTAATTGTAACATTTGGGAAATTTTATTATTTGCATCGCGCATTTCCTGGTCGTTAAATCCTGAAAACTCATTTTTTGGTTCCTTTTGATTGTCTGGGTCAGGGGGGCGACCCCCCGGGTCTAACGTTCATTTTAAACCACCGCACTTCCGCGCGGCTATTCGTCAATTTTTAGCTTACTCTTATCGGTCACCGTTAACAATTCGCACGATTGATCGAGTTCGGTACGACCTTCTCGGACGATAGCAAATCGATCACTCTTGAAAAAAAAAATATAAAATATTTAATTTTCCACCGGAACTTCAATTTTTAGATAATTTGAATGTTTACTTTTTCAACAATTTGCAACGGATAACGTACTATAACGAAATCAATTTTTTTTTTAGCTGATTAACTCACAATGTCCAATATCCGTAGTGTTGCAACCGATGAAAAGTTCGCTTGAAAAGTTGGTAAAATTTTCGGAAAAGTTTGCTAGTACCTTGGAAAAGTTGGAAATTTCGGTAGTAGGCGATTCTCCGCGACGCTAAAAAAAGGGAAATATTTACTTTACTTACAAAATAAAGGAAAATCAGGGACTTAGGGAGTCTATAACGTCGTGTCGTAGGTTTTTGTAAAGGAAAAATATTTAAAACGTTCAAAGATATTACCTTAAAAAATGTACTTTCACCCTTAAGGGACCATTTTAATAACTAATAATTAATTGAGACATTTAATTAAGTAAATTAACTAAGAACTTACCGGCTAGCTTATTGTTTAGACAAAAGGTTTAGTAAAAAAAAACACATTTTTATTTTATTTGCAACTCGACTTTCACTGAAACCGTCTTCTCTCGCATCGTTTCGTCTCCGCTGCTCACACATTCCATCTATCGATGCCTGATGGCCGGCCAGCCAAAAATTATTCATTTCTTATCGGCAATTTTTTAGCCGTACTACCTTAAGCGGGCACAATTTAAGGTGCCCTACGACATGCCCCCCTTCTGAAGGACGGTTTCAGTCAAAGGTGAGGTTTTATTCAGACATAATTGAAAAGTACAATTGACAAATTGGACCATTAATAATAGGTATAAAATAAATATATATAAAACAATTTAAAAAATATCAATAAATATTTAACACTTACATAACAAACCTTTACAATAAAAGTAAATAATTATTATACAAAATATATTATTCTGAAGGTAATAACATATAACCAGTACCGCGTTGGAATGCTCCTCCAAAAATACCTGTAATCAATCCAGACTAATTAGTAAAAATTTGCTATTGGCTGGGAATGCCAACAGCGGAAAAAGTTAGGAAGCAAGGTTTTTTTTTCGTTTCATGAAATTAACTTACTAATCACAAAATGTTATCCAACATAATGCAAACAATAGCAATATTATTACTTTTTTTTTTTAAAGTACATTATCAAAATTTGTCACTACTTGACAAAATTAAAAAATAAAATGGAAAGTAGCGAACTCAGGCAATCCTACTTTCATCCAGGAAGTAGGTATTTGCTTGGTGCAAATAAGAAATCATTATTAAAAAAATAAATGAACTTAGCACATTCGTATTTCCCTCCAGGCAGTAGGTATACAAGCAACAAACTGTATATGGTTAAGCAGTAAATAATATAGGATAGGTAAAGTCGGATAAGGTTATATACATTACTCTAAGAGTCACGGGAATCTATGTCCTCGGATCCAGGAAGCCACTCACTTGACTCTTCTGCATCACTTGGCGTCGCGGCTTCTCGGCTGAAAGAACCGCAAGCGGACACCAGAGACGGAGGCGGAGTTGCTGGTTGAAGTTGGTTGCTGATCCTCTGACTAGCATTGGACCCAGTAATGGAATCTTCGTCCGAATCATCCAGAATATCTGAATCCGCACCAGGCAGAGGTAGGTCGACGTTGTCCATTTGCTCAGTAGGGGCTGGTCGCAAGTTGTCCACGTGAATCCGGAAATGACCACCATCACGCTCGATCGTATAGATAGTTCCGGAATGAACCTCCACAACTTTTCCAGGAACCCATACTGGATGGAAGGCGTTGTCTCTAATTGGACGTAACTCTTTAATTAGGACCGGGTCATTAACATGGAAGGTTGGAACACCGTCATTGGCCAGTCCTGTGTACTTTGCCTGGTAGGTCTGCTGTTGTTGACGCATTTGCTGTAAGCGACGCTCTCTGACGGCTCCTTGGTTGTTGATAGGGACATTGCGATCGGGAACTGCCCAGTCTCCTGGAGAAGGTAGCTCATAGCCCAATAAAGCTATGCTGGGAGACAGTCCAGTAGCTAGATTTTTCCTGGAACGAAGAGCAAAAAGGACGCGGGGCAACACTTTAGCCCAGTCTGCTGGATTCTTATCGTACATAAAGCTACGCATAGTGCGTTTTAATTCTTGATTACGGCGTTCTACAGGATTAGCCCCGGCATGGTAAATACCCGTTGTGAAATGACCAATAGAATGTTCGGTACAGAATTGAATCCAGCTATCTGAACCAAATTGAGGCCCGTTGTCCGAGATTAGAATCTTCGGATAACCGAACCGAGCAAAAACATCATCGTTAAGAAATTTTATAATATCACGAGTCCTCGCTTGTTTAACCGGTTTGGCCTCAACCCATCTGGTAAAAACGTCTTCACAAACTATTATAAATCGTTCATGACGATCGGAGTGCTGATAAGGTCCCATAACATCCACACTTAAAAGTTCCCATGGATTAGTAGGAGAATGAGGTCGTAGTGGTGCTTTTAACTGACGATAACCGCCCTTAGTACAACAACAAATTATACAATTTTTTACGTATTTAGCTACCACCCTATACAGATTCGGAAAATAAAATACTGAGGAAATTTTACGGAGAGTTTCATCTCTTCCAGGATGACCTGAATGAGGTGAGTTATGGTAAAAATTTAATACAGATTGGATACAATTTTGAGGAACATATAACCTGTGCATTTCACGGTAATAGAAATGATCATTTTCTACAATGAATTTATTAAAAAATTGTGTTTGTTGGCGGCTATGCGGGCCATGCTCTAAAATACTTTTCCATAAATCTATGTTCTCTTGAACTTCATTACTCTCAGTTTGAGCTTGCTTTACTCGGTCATACAAGGGAGGATCATCGACTGGCTGAATTAGATTAAGAACTTGATGCTGGGGGTTAAAACCTATCTCAACGATTTGAGTTCGCTTTGGTTGTTGTGTTTGTTTTATTATATGATTCGACTCTGATTGCTGCGTGGAGACAGAAGATGACACACTTTTGGGAAATAATCTAGAAACATTGTAAACTTCAGAAGTAACTTCCTCGGATTCTGGATTCCTAGAAAGAAAGTCAGGCAGCTGGTTAAGCTTTCCGGGGCAATGAATAACATTAAAAGAAAATTCTTGCAAAAGAAGTGACCATCTAGTTAGTTTAGCTTTTGTGTCAACATTCTTCTGTAACCACGCTAATGCTCTATTATCTACAATAAGGGTGAAAGGATTTTCCAAGTACATTCTATAACGTTTAATTGCCCATATAACAGCAAGCGTTTCAATTTCATTAATATGGTACCGCTTTTCAGTTTTAGTTAATAACGCGCTGGCATACGAAATAATTCTACGTTGGCCATTTTCGTCCAACTGAAAAAGAACCGCTCCTATACCCACTGTACTAGCGTCGGTTTGGAGACTAAAAGGTAAATCAAAATCAGGTCGGCGCAACTGTAAAGGTTTAGTAAACGCTTCCTTTATAGAATCAAAAGCCGCCTGTTCGCGACTTCCCCATCGCCATCTTTCACGTGAGCCTGTTAGTTCAGCTAATGGAAGCGTGAGCTCTGCTAAACCCGGCACGTACTCACGCAACCAATTGACAGTGCCTAAAAATGACTGAACTTCGCGTTTATTCCTAGGTATAGAAAAATTGGCAATTTGTTTGAGGTGTTTTTCTTGAGGCAAATTTACTTCACCATAAATTTGATGACCTAAATATTCAAGTTTATCAGTTGCAAAGTGACATTTATTTAAAGAACAATGTAAATTATGAGTTTCTAATCTTTCAAGAACTAATCGCACATGCCGTTGATGTTCCTCGAAAGAATTACTAAAGATAATTAGGTCATCCAAGTAGACCATGACAAATTTATGAAGGTAGCCAGTCAACACTTCCTGCGCCATCAATCTCTGAAATGTACTCGGTGCATTCTTAAGCCCAAAAGGCATGACTAAAAATTGATAATGAGCTCCGTCAGGGGTTGAAAACGCAGTGTATTGTTTTGAATTAGGCTCTAACGGTACTTGCCAATAACCGCGCTCAAGATCCAAGGAAGTAAAAAACTTAGCATTACCCAATTCCTTTAAGGTTTCATAAATTTTAGGAAGATTTGTGGCTTCGTCGGTCGTTATATCGTTTAAAGGACGAAAATCGATACATATTCGCGGCTTTTTTCCTGCTTGTTCCACAATTAATGGAGGCAAAGAATACGGTGAATTAGAAGGTTCAATCACTCCTGTTGATAAAAGTTCCTGAACTTGATCATTTAAAATTTGTTTTTTTCTTGGCGAGAGCTGGTAAGGACCCCTATTTATTATTCTATTTACTTTTACTTTTATTTCGTGCTTAACAGTACATGTTAAAGGTTGTCTATTGTGTTTAGTAAATAAATGTGAAAATTCCTGAAGAATTTCCTGAAATTTTTGCCTATTCGTATCTTGGAGATGATCCAATGGAAATGCAATATCAGAATGCTCAACAAGCCGAGGTCGACTAGAAAAATAAATAGTTTTACGTACATCTTTACCAAAATAAACACAGTTTCTAGACCCGTCAAGAACAGCATTCTGTTCACAAATCCATGGATAACCCAATATTACCTCTTCTTGTAAATCTTTAACAACTAAAAATGTACTGCAAAAATTTGCATTTGAAATTTTATAATTTAAATTAACAAGACCAAGAGAATCTACATCTACAGAGTTACATCCTAATCTAACATGTTGTTTTACAGGTTGAATTTCACTATTTATAAACTGAGAATGTATCAGATTAGCTGATGCTCCCGTATCGATCAACGCCCAAATTTGTTGATCGTTTATTTGAATATTAAGACGAGGCAGTTCCATGGGCACACCTGCTGTAATGTTATTTAGGAACGGTTCAGTGCAGGCTCTTCTCCGTCCCGTTCGGCGTTTCCCTGATTAGTTGCTGCTGGCTGTCTACGTGTTCCCCGATTATAATTTTGGTCTGAGGTCACATTTATATTTGACCTTTGTGCTCGTTCACGAGGCTGGTTATAAGCATTTTGGGGACAATCTCTATGGAAATGCCATCCTCCACAATAACGGCATCTTGAGGGTGGTCTGGGTTCAGTTCTATTGTTGAATGGTTGGTTATGGCGAGGAGGCGAATTATTAAAGCGTGAAGTAGATGGAAGAGGCTGCAAATCTCTTTCAATGGCTCTTGCTAATTCTGTCTTGCTAGTTCTTCAACAGAGCTAACTGTAATTCCACGCAACCTCGATCGGAGTTCGGGCCTAAGCTGTTCTATCAGAAGACCAATAAGTGTCGACTCTGGTAGGTTTAATGACAGACGTTGAAATAGGCAACGTTTTTTAGAAATAAAAACTTCTACATTTTCTCTTACTTCCTGTTTCTGTCCATACAGTTGAGTGGTCAACTGGGATAACTTTGCCTTGTTGTCAAAGGCGCGTATTAAATTATCAGCAAACATAAACCAAGGCAGTCGGAGATTTCTGTAAGGTTCATACCAATTTTTTGCTGCACCTTGAAGTAAGCTGCTATCTCTACTCGCTCATCAGCAGAAATGTCAGACCTGCGAAAATAGTCTTCCATACGCAGTATAAAAGTTCTAGGTTCCTCTGTGTCCAACCCAGAGAAAATAGTTCTAGGTTCTGTCCTGGATAATCGATCCACAAGGACATTAACAGCCTCTAAAAACGCTTGTCCCTGCGAAAAGTTTTGAGAGCCTAAATTTGGTTGCTGATTATACTCAGGTAGCTGATGAGATGACATAAAACCATGCATTTGGTTAGGTAATGGTTGACCTTGAAAACCACTAGGTCCTGGAACTGCATGACAATTTTGTCCCAATCCTTGCTGTGTCGGGTATGATGGAAATCCGTTATTTCCTATAGGTTGAGAAAACTGAGGGCCTGAAGGAAATGAATGCCTCATATTAGAAGTAGTTGGTTGCCAAGTCGAATAGTTTGGATTTCTGATATATTCTCTATTATTATGAAATACATGGGGGTCCTGTCCTTGAAAGTGACTTTGAGGTGATTTATTTGCCGACGTAGGCTGAACCTGTTGTTGATAAGGATTACAATTTTCATTATACGGTGGCGGAGCTGAAGTGACATTTTGGTTCTGTGTGATTTCATTTGCTTGAGAGCCCACCGTAGGATATTGTCTATACGCGGTACGCGAGGATTCACTGCTACTATTTACCACAGACCTAAACGGATTATTTGCACTAAATCCGGTTTGATCAATCGTAATATAATGTTCATGGGAATTTGAAGAGCTTTCGTTAATGTCGTCTGGGTTTCGTTCCGCCATTTTGTAGGTAATGTATAAATTCGAACCCAAAAACTAATACTAAACTACTGCTAAAATATATCTACTTGATGGTTTTTTTCTTTTAATTATTTTTTCTGTTGTTTTTTTTCAATATATCTTTTTTTTTTTTGTAGTTTTTTTTTTCATATATACATTAGCTACTCTTTTCTTTGTTTTTTTTTTCAAAAAAATCTTAATAATTAAAATATACATAAATATAAAAACTCACATCTAAATGTATACGCCATTTGTAGAGTGAAGAGAACAGTGGATCCTTAAATACTTTATATACTGTATACCTATAAAACTGTATGCTCTTGCATAAAAAATTTTTTTTTAAATATTTCTATAAAATTAAGACAATGAAATAGAGATAAAATCGCTAAGCAATAAAAATTATATTTAGCACTGCCCTACTACACTAAATGACATACATTTACTTTTACAATGGCCAAAAAATTTCTATTTTTTCTTAAACCCATCGAAAACGACAAATTTTAAACAAATTTTAATGCAATACGACTAAATGTTATTTATCTCAATGCATTAAAACCTAATCCGATAAGAAATAACCGAAAAAACAATTAGGAATGCTTGTTTTTTTCCTTAAAAACGACGTAAAATTGCTTTTCTGGGCCTGAAAATATTCCAATTTTCATTGAGCCCCACGTTGGGCGCCATAACGTCGTGTCGTAGGTTTTTGTAAAGGAAAAATATTTAAAACGTTCAAAGATATTACCTTAAAAAATGTACTTTCACCCTTAAGGGACCATTTTAATAACTAATAATTAATTGAGACATTTAATTAAGTAAATTAACTAAGAACTTACCGGCTAGCTTATTGTTTAGACAAAAGGTTTAGTAAAAAAAAACACATTTTTATTTTATTTGCAACTCGACTTTCACTGAAACCGTCTTCTCTCGCATCGTTTCGTCTCCGCTGCTCACACATTCCATCTATCGATGCCTGATGGCCGGCCAGCCAAAAATTATTCATTTCTTATCGGCAATTTTTTAGCCGTACTACCTTAAGCGGGCACAATTTAAGGTGCCCTACGACATCTACTTCATTTGAATATTTGTTATTCTGTTTTATATATATACAGTGACCGGCAAAGAGTTCGCAACATATGGGAAAAATTTTTATTAGCGGAATATTGAAAAATCTTTTTTGGGGGATTGGATGTGCATGTCCCATAACCTTAAAATCGATTTTGACATACGTCACGTGACCAATGGTATGGCGGGAAAGTTGAAAAACCAATATGAAATCATCATAAATCAGATAAGTTGATGAGAAATCTTTAAAAAAATCTATAAAAATTTAAATTATTTTTTACGGTTATAAATAAAATTTGCTTTGGATTAATGAATTTAAGGATTTCTTAACATAATAGAATATTTCGATATAAAAAATATCGATAAGGTTATTAGAAATAGACTATTGCAACAGCTGGTATCCAAGTGTAAACGAATTTTTTGATTTATTGCTCCAAATTGTCAGAAAAACAAAAGAATATTTCTAGTTGTGGTCACCAGATGTCAGTTTTACTTTAATGAAGCTTTAAGAAAGGAAAAATATGGACATTTTTAATTCGGTAAAAAAATATTTACAAAAATATTTGATTTTATATTTTTTTAAGTAGATATCCCAAACATTGTATTTAAGGTTCTAATGGAATTCTAAACACTTTTTATTCTAGGAATTTTTTTGATATCTCATCAACTTATCTGATTTATGATTATTTCATATTGGTTTTTTCAACTTTCCCGCCATACCATTGGTCACGTGACGTATGTCAAAATCGATTTTAAGGTTATGGGACATGCACATCCAATCCCCCAAAAAAGATTTTTCAATATTCCGCTAATAAAATGTTTTCCCATATGTTGCGAACTCTTTGCCGGTCACTGTATATATATTTTTGTAAGTATTAGTTATATTTTTAGTATTTACTTTTACTTGTAGGTATTGAGAGAAATTGTATTTTTGTCCAATTGTCTTGTATTTGGGATTTTCCTGCTAGAGAATAAAATAAATAAATAAAATAATGGCAAAACTGGGCCGTCGGCGAACATAACAGACAATACGGGGAACTCCGGTTAGAGTTGTTAACAGAACAGGTTAGAGATAGCCACAGAAACACAGAACAGCGCTGCGTCCGCGTGTATGCTCTGTGTGTTTGTTTTCTGTTCCCTGTTCCCTCTTCTCTGTTCACTGTTCTCTGTTCCCTGTGTTCCCTGTTCCCTGTTCCCTGTTCCCTGTTCCCTGTTCCCTGTTCCCTGTTCCCTGTTCCCTGTTCACTGTTCATTGTTCACTGTTCTCTGTTCCCTGTTCTGCTCCAAAGAAAGAAGAAACAAAGAACAGCCTGTTCTTTTTATTCTGAAACGACGACCCACGACCCGCAAGCCATCTTTCATAAAAAGAACAGGGTGTTCTTTGTCTCTTCTTTTAAAGCAGGAAGGCAGCGGTGGTTTTTTCTATGGTGTTAGTTTACGGAACTGGAAAGTGGTCTTTACTACTTTCCCGACCCTCCACTTTTTTACTTTTTTTTATGAAGTCAGTGAGTGACGAGTGACAATAATTTATTTATGATGAAAAGAACAGGTGAACAGGTTTACGGAACAGGTTCCCGAGTGAGAACCGAACTGTTCGAACCTGTTCAGCAATTTACCTGCTCTTTAACATCACTAACTCCGGTATTCATTACCGACTCGCGTAAATCCCCGCGGAAGCCGCCGAGCTTCGTACGTAACTAAAGCGGACAATAATACGCCATTCTGTTCCGAACCCCGGTAATGCCCCGATCGCTATCCCCCCGCGTAAGCTAAGCCAGTGAATGCGTTAAAAAAATTTCAACGTAACAAACATGGCAAATGAGAAGAAATTGGTGTGGAAATACTTTAAGGACTTAACTATTCCAAACAGTAAAACCAAAAAATTCGAGTGTAAATTTTGCTATAAACAATATACTGCTAACGCAACACGAATGGTGCAGCACATCGTAGCATGTGTAAAATGTCCTGTGGTAGTTAAGCAAATATTCGACGGCAAAGAACCTTAGCCTTCAACTAGTTTAAGTATTAAGGAAAGTGTTCCTGCATATTACGATATGGATGTGGATGAGCATGACGAGAGACAAATATCATCAAAACCATAGTTGAATCAAGCTCCTCAATGTCAAGGCCAAGGCGCAATAGCCAGTGGGCTAGTGTTAGTGGCAGTAAATCGCTATCAGACCTCTCAGAGTAATCTCAATCTCAATGCAAGATGCAACCTTAAAATTACCGTAAAGCTAAACTTTTCCGAACTTTTCTTGAAAAGTTGATCGAACTTTTCATCAATTTCAACTTTTCCGGAAAAGTTGCAACCCTATATCCGTAACCCTCCACACTTCGCGCGCCGCCCGCGTCTTAATCTACTTGATCATTTTAGGAATTATAGAGATGATGAAGTTTTCGAGGAAATACTTGCTCAAGCTGGAAAACGAGCTGCTGAACCTAAGATAGAGCATAGTTTTCCTGCGTTAAATACTGTTAGACGAAAGTATAAACCAAAATTGTTCGATTATGAACAGAGGGATGAGACACCTCAAGATTCAAAAACCGCGTATAAAATAAATTTATTTTTAAAAATAATTGATCAAACGCTAACTAGTAGGTTTGATATGTTGTTTGATTATGGCAATGTTTTTGGTTTTTTTAGTGATATTTTTAAATCAAATGACGACGATCTTTTAAAAAGCTGTGATGCTCTACAACAAAAGCTAACAGATCAGGAAAAGAAGGAGGTTGACGTGGAAGCACATGACTGATTCAATAGGATCAAAGCTCTAAGATTATTTTCATTACCTGAATCGTCCAATCCTCTCGACATTTTACAGTATATATTTAAAAATAATCTAACTTCGTCTTTACCAAATATATGCATATCAGTGGCGTAGCCAGCCTTGCGGGGCGGAAGGGGCGAACATATAATATGGGGGCGCTTTATGATTTTTTAGAACCACTATTATTATTATTATTAAAAATATGGTGTTTGTTTTTCAAAATACATATAATAGAATACGAAATTATTTTCAATTTCAATAAATAATGTTACAGGGTGTAATTAAAGTATATTTTTATTTTGCATACGGGTACCAAGCGGCAAGGGGCGCCCCCCCCCTGGCCCCGACCTGGCTACGCCACTGATGCATATCATTAGGAATCCTCCTCACTTTACCTGTGTCTGTTGCCAGGGCCGAATTAAGGTCGTTTGACGCCTTAGGCCAGACAAATTTTAGCGCCTATTTTTTTCATGAGTTTGGTAGTTTCCAAAGTTCAAAAAAACTAATCGACTAATCCAGCTAATTAAGATACAAAAAATAAAACTCATAAAAACACAAATTCAGCGCTAAGAGTCAAATGATAGTGGTAGATTGGTTCCTTATAAATACACAAAATGATTTAAACTAAAGTATAGGGACTACATCTTAAACATCATATCAATAACGACTCGTTATTAACGAGATCAACAAATAAAATAATATACAGGGTGTTCATTTGAAAACTTCCCCCCTCGATTTTCCTGCTTTAAAATGAAAATGTGGAAAATCGCTCGGACCCGTCGATTTTTATTTCGAGGGGGACATCTTTTCCGTATATTGTCAATCTTGTTACTTCAAGCCCCTAGGAGGGAGGGGGGTAAGATCTAAATTTTAAATGGATACCCCTATTTTATATAATTTTTTTGGATTCTGCATAAAATTCTGAACTTTTTTAATAAAAGCATTATTAGTCTATACTTAACAGTTTCCGAGATATTGACTCTTGAAAAATTACATTTTTGAACTTTGACAGCGTCTAGCTTTCTAACTGTACGTCTTAGAGCAAAACGGCTTACATGTCCCTATCTTCGATTTTTATTATCTTTCCAATAGTGTCAACTTTCGGTCAAACCGGAAGTACTATATTTCTTACATCCGGTTTAACCGAAAGTTCACACTACTGGAAAGATAATAAAAATCGAAGATAGGGACATGTAAGCCGTTTTGCTCTAAGACGTACAGTTAGAAAGCTAGACGCAGTCAAAGTTCAAAAATGTAATTTTTCAAGAGTAAATATCTGGGAAACTGTTAAGTATGGACTAATAATGCTTTCATTAAAATAGTTCAGAATTTTATGCAGAATCCAAAAAAATTATATAAAATAGGGGTATTCATTTAAGATTTAGATCTTACCCCCCCTCCCTCCTAGGGGCTTGAAGTAACAAGATTGACAAAATATACGCAAAAGATGTCCCCCTCGAAATAAAAATCGACGGGTCCGAGCGATTTTCCACATTTTCATTTTAAAGCAGGAAAATCGAGGTGGGAAGTTTTCAAATGAACACCCTGTATGTAAATGTTTTGAACAAAAAATATAAAGGTAATAAAGGAACAGTTTTCGTGGCCCAATGCCCAAAAACTTTTATTAAAGGTAATTTTAAAAATAACGACATATTTTTAAGTGTATTAAGATACTAGAAATGTTTTGTTCGACATTTGTGACTCGAGAAATTTTGAATACTCTGTCGTCGAAGGAAGTTGATTTCACGAGATCTGATAACTAAATAGTCTGAATGTTTTAATTTAGAATATTTTTGTTTAGATTGGAATGAGGAATGTTCTTTATAGGATATATTATGTTCTGTATAGATAGGTATGATAATTAGCAATTATGCCATAGTGATTTAAATGTATGAAATAATAATCATTTTAGGTACACTGAAATTCGTTAAAAAGCCGCGGCGGCGCCTATTTCGTTCGTGGCGCCTTAGGCCATGGCCTATTTGGCCTAGTGGTTAATACGGCCCTGTCTGTTGCTTCTGGTAAGAGATCCTTCACAAAATTAAAAATTATTTGAGGTCGACTATGCTGCAAGAAAGGTTATCTGGTTTAGCGATGTTAGCAATAGAGCAAGATATCCTTGATAAAATCGATTTTAGTAATATTATTAATGAATTTGCATCAGCCAAATCTAGAAAAATATCTATATAATTTTAGAATTAGATGTTACATTTATTGTTTGCTTTCTGTTGTGTCTTTTTATCTAATTTAATAAAGAATAAACTAAAAGTTTGAAAATTACAAAAAAGGAAAAAATACTATATTTTAAAGTGTTAAATTAGGTACTTATATCCTAAAAGTATATTACTTAAAGGGCGCCAAAATGATTTCCGCACGCGGACGCGGCTAATCCTTGCGGGGGCCCTGGAAGCCAATATTTGAGGGTAGCAAAATTCACATGGGATTTCCGATGGCCAGTCAGGCCGAATACCACCCAGTACCACACTTACTAAATAATAGCGTATGTATAACGAATTCTTGTTATTTAATTTATTTTTTAATTTTAAGTGATGCGGCACATCGTACTCACCCGTTGGCGGGCCAAGGAGTAAACTTGGGATTCGGAGATGTCACCTGCTTGAATAAAGTGTTGGGCGACGCAGTCTATTCGGGCAGTACCATAAGTAAGTATAATTCAAAAAAATAGGCAAATACCTTGGACCAGCACTTCCTAATTACATGTAGCAGGCCGGTTATTCTTTTGCTTTTAGTTCACCATCTGCAAAATTAATTTGTGGTGTTGGAGGAACCATAAGGGTTATATTTTGGTTATTTTTAACCCTAAAAAAGGAATATTAGGGGGGAATACCAAAATGCATAGAACATGATCCGTTCTACTATTTTTTTCCTAATTCTTGTGTCAGCAATAAATGCGACTTTTGCATAAGAAACCTTGCCTTTAGAAACAGGTACTTTAAGAAGAAATACTCCAAAAACCAAGCGTTTTCGGCGAAAATAGTTTTTTTTTGTTCGTAATCTACGCCCCAAAATTTATCATTTCTGAAATAATCATTAATATACAATTTATACATTCTGGATCTGGGCGTCATGACGTAATTGTCAGAGTCGTACTAAGGGCGATCAATTTTGATATTTAATTGATGATTTAAAAATACTTCTTTCTTGGCTTCAATCAAATAAACTTACATTCAATTTTACAAAATCTTCTTTTATGTTTATAACTAAAAATAAAATAAATTTCTCATTAACCCCTTAACATTTAATAATGTAAATATTTAATATTCAAAAACGACAAATTTTTTAGGATTAGTTTTAGACGTATATTATCAACTCGATATCTCCTTTGGTATCTGTTTTGTACAGAGCTAGATATTTTATTCCTTTGAAATACTTAAAAAATATATATTTTTCAATAATATATTCAAAACTACAATAATTAGCTTCTGCATAGGAATCTGCTTGTTTATCAAACTTAAAACCATTACAAAAATTGCAAAATAAAGTTATTAAATGCGTATAGTATTTGTAGAATTATACCGTTGATCTTTTGACTGCAATAAACCCTCATTATCCCTTTGACTATAAAATAAATAATGAAATCCCAAATTTTAGAACCTTTTCGAGCAGAGCCGGACCAGGTATAAATTCAATTTATATCTATGGGCATCTTCAAGTGTCATTTTTAAAAGAAAGCATTTATCTACCGATGCCAAACTAATAATTAAAAATGTGTATCAATCTTTGTTGAGTAGAAATTTTAATTCGATGGCTGCTTTAGCAGAGACGTCTACTTTGACAAAAACTCCTTTATCTTCGGTAAGAGACATAGTACTTAAACCTGTTATTCCTAGAACAAATCGGAGTGATTCTGGCACATTTAGAAGCATTGACGAAAATGACATGGATTTATTAAGAAGAAAGATTTACCAAATGTATGAGGCACAAACTGTACCCACTTTGATTTCCCTCAAAGAGCGGCTGATTAAAGACAAAACAAATATCTCTTGTTGCCTTTCAAGTCGTAGGAAAATATTGTGTAAAATGGGTTTTAAATACCGCAACATTAATAAAAGATAAATAGTAATGGAATCTCAACGTTTACGGGAATGGAGACTTAAATATTTAACAGCTGTTAAACAATTTAGAGAAGCAAATCGTCCAATTATTTACCTTGACGAAACATGGTTCGATACCCATGACACTCCAAGAAAAGGTTGGGATGATTCTTCCAAAAAATGTCAAACCAAGGCACCATCAAATAAAGGCAAAAGAATCACAATATTACATGCTGGTTCAGAGAACGGGTTTGTTCCAAATTGTCTGTTGCTTTCAGCTAAAAACATAGCAGATTCTTCTTTAGATTACCATCAAGATACCGACGCACAACTTTTTGAAGATTGGTTTAAACATAAACTCCTTAAAAATATACCTGAAAATTGCGTCATTGTAATGGACAATGCTAGTTATCATAGTCGGCAAGCAAAAATCATTTCCAATTCTAATAATACAAAAGCAGAAATTCACAATTTTATGATTGAAAATGATTTATATTTTGAAGAAACGAGAACTGCTAGAAGTATTAAAAGCTTTTAAAATAAATCAGGAATACGAGTGTGACAAACTTGCAGCAGAAAATGCACATACAGTGTTGCGTCTTCCTCCATACTATTGTATATTCAATCCTATTGAGCTAATATGGCACCAATTAAAATCCAATATTAGGAGAAATAATATTTCTCCTACATTAAATGCATCTGTAGTAGAATTAATTAAAAACGAAGTTAGAAAATTTTCTGCAGACAGCTGGAAAACCTGTGTACAGCATGTACTTAAGGTGGAAAATTCTTACAATTTTATGATTACAAATGTTCAACCCTTAATTATAAGTTTAGGCTTAGATGAAGATAGTGATAGTGATACAGAGTTAAATTTTGAATAAATTATCAATACTTTTTTAGGATTTAAGTAATTTTTATTGTACTTTTAAATTATATTATTTTCAATTATCATTAATTGTTATCATTATTTTGCATTTATTATAGGTACCTACCTAAAACTAAAAATACCTATCTATTTATTTTAAATTATAAAAATAAATCATGTGGTGTAGGTACATTTTCAAGCCGACCTTGATCCCATTTAATCCCCTTTAAAGAGGTTGAGGCGTATACAATAGGGTTTAATCAGGTAGTTTATTTTTGGCAGTAAGAGTCAACGGTATAATTCTGCAAATACTGTACACACATTTATTACACGTTCAAAACATTTATAAATTAAAAATGTGTATTCTAATTCACAGTAATATTTTAAAAGAAAAAATCAAACATAACACTTCAGGAGAATAAGACATTACATGATCATAACACCAAACGGTGTATAAATTATGAAACTATACCAATAAAAAGTAATTTCGGAAAAAAATCGCTTTTATATGACGGAATAATAAAATATAACTTCCAAAAAATATCAGAAAAATTAAAAAATTGGCAACTTTTAAAAAACATTAAATTAAATTATTTATACTCTTTTTTTTTTAATTGATTTTATTAATGAATTAAATTGGATTAACTTCCATTTTTAATTATTGTTATTTTTTTTAATGGTTATTATTTTCTATATCATATTGTCACTTTCCATGTAATGAACTGTAAAACTTTTACAGTTCATTACACAAAAGTTAGTTTGGAATAAAGGCATTTTAAAAGTTAATTCAATTTTCTATTTAATATTAAAATAGTATCCTACCTTAAGCTTTTTGTTAGGACCCATATTATAGAATGGACGACATTGTTTACGTTTTAAAGAAATCAAAGATATGGTCAGGATATCATAATTTTGGAGTGCTGAGCGTATAATAGATATTTACCGAAATAACTCTCACAAGAAGACTTGGTAAATTAGGATCGTTATAATCTAATAATAATAATAATAATAATAAGTTTATTTAAAATTTAATAATATAATAAATATGTTTATGTTGTCTTCGATAAACTTATTCTTCGATCCCCTGAAGCTGAGCTTGTTAAGGGCTAATCTTATTTTTTGTTTTAGTATGTAAAATCATAAATCATAAATATGCATTAAAAAATCAAGTTTTTTAAAGTAAAAATGTTAATTTATAGTATAAACGCAGCTTTTTTGAAGAAATATATTACCTATAATAAAATTATTAATTTATAATTTTTAAGTAAAAAATATTACTTATACAAATTATTCAGTACAATAATAATTAATTAAAGCATTTCTAAAAATATTTTCAAATTGTCTGTTTTTAATATCCATGTTTTTATTTCGACTTTAAATTTTTTTAATGAAATCAATTTTTTAATTTTTGTTGGTAAATAAATAATCGTTTAAATAAAAACATAAATATTTGAAATTTTTTTGTCCTATGGACTTATTTATTTTAGGTTTTATGGTTATTTCATTTTTATGACGTGTATTATGATTATGGTTTTTAAATTGTATAAGGTTTTTATTTTTAAATATATATATTAAGATATTATAAATGTAAAGTTGTCTTATGTTCAACTTTTTTGTTTCTGAATATAATTCTTTTGAATGATAAAGATAATCTTTATTGTATATAATTTTTAGAAACTTTTTTTGTAATATTTCTAATTTTTTAACTAAAGTTCTATTTATTCCTCCCCAACCTAAAATTCCGTAATTTAAATGAGTTTTAACCAAACGCGTAATATAATATTTCCATATGTCTTACATTTAAAATTTTTTTAATGTTTTTAAAAATCTGTAGTAAACTTCTTAATTTTTTAATTAAGTATTCTATGTGAAAATTCCAATTTAATTTACTGTCAAAAATAATTCCTAAATATTTTATTTTATTAACTTTAAAAATTTGAATGTCGTCATTTATTTGAATACTATTCATATTTTGTGGTCGGTTATTTAGGTTTCAAGTAAAAGGAATATAATTTGTTTTATTAAAATTAATTGTTAACAAATTGTTATCAAACCAATTTTTTATAATTATTTTATCTGGAAACAGCATGGCAAGAGCTGGGACGAGATTGTTTCGAAGGAAATTTAGATATCTTTCTCCAGTGAGGCTCTCATCAAAGAAACATGGTCCGATTACCCTATTGTCAACAATGCCCGCCCAGACCTTAACTTCTCCATTATACTCGGTGTGATTTTCTATGAACCAGTTTTGTCTCTTAACCTGACCATTTAAAGAAAACATTACTTCATCTTAGAAACAAATTCTTTGGACAATTCGTGCGTGGTCAATCAATATTTCACAAAATTGCTCTCGCCTATCAGGATCATCGTCTATAATAACTCTTGTACAATTACTGGTTTGTAGGGACGAAACTTCTCTTTTTAGATATGGTGGTTTTGTCAGTATCAAAGTCATGCCTAAGTTGCTTGCTTGGGCTATAAGAATCTTCCTGTAGTGATAATAATATGTTTATTTTCTTTCTTCTCAGGTATACCAACACGACCACTTTTAACACTATCTTTAACAGTACGGTACGTTCTCCACTTAATTGCTACCCTTGACACTGTCGATTGGCTGGTAATTTTCATTGAACATATCACGGACTTCCCTAGTACTTCTACTTTTATCTGCACAATCTAACATAATTAAAATTTACTATGCTTTTATCTTCAGCGTTGCATGTAAATCAGCAGATCAAAAATCAATTTTTTATTTAATTATTATTAACATTCACTGACATTTTTTGACGTCTCAAACTTTAATAGCAAATTGTCATTGGCAGTGCTTTAGTACTCCAGTCATATTATGCCGGAAAAAACAGCATCTGCTAAAAAATGCAAGTGAGCCTAAATTTTGTTTACACCTTTATTTTGACTTTGTAAGCAATGTCTAAAAAGTCCCCATCAATATCGCGCTTGCGTTTTTAGTTATTTAAGGTGAAAGACCATAAAACTCTTATTTTCTTAAATATCTCGCTTTCCGTAAGTCGTTTTGGGCAATTACAAAAAATAAAGGACAGGGAATTCTCTACAAAAAAGGTTATATAAGTTTTTTCCGTAAAATTAATAACATACGGCTAAATTATGCTGCAAGAAGCGCAACGCAGTTATGTCTACAAAAGATTACGTGATGCCACGTAAAAGCTCTATAAATGCTTCGAGCCTCGGTATGATGAAATACCAGCTGATAACGTTGCTTACGTAATGGATGGTAGATTCCTGCTACATCGTGTAATATGGCAAAAAGATTATACTTTTGAGTGTCACTATAATTAAAAGATATATTGATTATCTACAAAAACATTTTGGCTCTGACATTACGGTTGTCTTTGATGAATACAGTGACAATAGCAAGAATATAAAAGCAATGGAAAAACTTCGACAAAGGGCTTTAACTTCAGGATTCGTAGAGGTCATTTTTGACGAAGCAATGCAAGTGACCATTGTTGGCCAAGAAAAGTTCCTATCCAATCACGCAAACAAAATTAGATTTATATCAATGCTAATGTATAAACTACAATCTATCAACATAACTGTGAAACAAGCTCTTAGTTCTTCTAATAGGACGCGCTGGTTTAAACCAGGATGTTTTCTTGTTTAAACCAGAGAAAGGGAAAATAAAATCAAAAACACACTCTTCTTCCAGCCTAAATAAGTATCCAAATTGTAAAAAGCATCTGTTGTTACTACATGCACTTACTGGCTACGACACAACCTCTGCGCTTTTTAATAAAGGAAAAATAAAAGTATTTAAAATTTTCGAGAGGCACCCGAGTTGCATCAATTTGCGGAAGTTTTTAAACAGGAAAAATGGATTACGCATTCTTCTGACAATCTATGGAGCCCCTAAAACAGAATTATCCATTGAAAACTATCGATACATGACATTTGCGAAGTCAACAAGACTTAACACCGCAGTGAAATTGTCGTCACTCCCTCCTACTGCCGCAGCTGCATGCCACACACATGGACAGATTACGAGATTGAGGATGAGCTGTAGAAGTTACAAAAACAAGTAAAATCATGGATTACGCCCACTGGGGAAACCATGTAAAAAAAACGCGCCTTGCTTCCTGCCTCTGGGGTGGTGTGGAAACAGATGTACCGCTACCCAGTGTTTTCCTGGCGTATAGTGTAAATACGGTTAGTTTTACGTAAAATATATATATATAACACTTTTTGAAGAAAATTTTTTAATCTTTATTTTTTGTAAATGTTAAAAAGGTCATAGGGCATACAGGAAACGAAATATTTGCGAAAACCCAATTTCTGTGATATTTGACCTTGAATAACTTGAAACGCAAACAAGATATCGCTGGGGACTTTTGACACATTATTAGTATAATAAAAGTAAAGGTGTATGTAAAATTTCAGCTCACTTGGATTTTTTTTGTAGATGAATCCTTATATAACTGGAGTATAGAGATTGTAGAGAAAGTCGAAAAACATCGATGGTGCATACAACATTAAAGTGTTAATATTTCGTAAACGGTTGAAGATAAGTATAGGGCAGGATTGATGAAAAATGTCTAGAATTAATTGTAGAATGTAAAAATGTAAAATATAAAGAAAAATTAAAGTTCAAACACATAGCATTTTTATGATCCACCGTGTATAATAGTTAAATGCATTTCAAAAAAATTAATTTGACTGGTCCGACCGATTCTTGATTAAGTGGGCGGTATTCTATATAAAAGGCTAATCCGTTTCTTTATCATAACCCTGCATACATTTAGTTAACATAATATATAACCCCTTAACAAATTTCTATTATCCGTTATTTCATGGAGAGAGCGTCACCGAAAACCCCATTATCCAAATTTGCAGGATTCAAATGTCATTACTTTCCGAAATATTCCAATGGACGGTCGATCACCGTTAAACACCCTGTATATCTTATTTAATCCAATGGCAATTTTTTTTTGTTCCAACCCTTACCCTTTGAATGGCAATAATTCTTAAAAACACCCCATTATATTTTATTCCAGCTGACCTGAACTACCTGAAAAATTATGAATCGGAGAGGCAAAAACACAATGTCCCTACCATGCTGGCCGTCGAGGGGTTGCACCGGCTTTACAATACCGATTTTGCCCCTCTTGTTCTATTGAGAAGTTTGGGTTTACAGGCGACACATGCTATGGGACCCCTCAAGGTAAACATCTTTCTTTGGGTCGATATAAGAACCATAAAACAATAATTAGTATTCTATTTTAGGGAGGTAGTCCATTATCTCAAAGTGGAGCTGTTGAGATATGGGAAAAAAACTCACAGTCATAGTGATTTTTTTCTCCATAATTAGTATTCTGGTGAAATAATAATACAGTGTGAGTTTATAACTTGGAATAAATTCAGTAATTCCAGTAGTTTTTCTTTTTGGAAAAATGCTTGGACAGTGTGACCAGTAAAGTCCGCATCATATGGGATTTTTTTTTATTAATAGCTTTATTCGAAATTTGTCTTTAGCATCAAGTTCTGCTTCGATCGAGATGAAAATTAAGCAAAAGAATAGTAGTCTCGTGATTCGCATTATCTGTCAAATTTAAATTTTTTCCAAGAAGTAATTCAAAAGTGGGGTTATTTCTGAAAATATCGAAAAAGTTATAAAAAAAAGTTTTTTTTTAAATGCAGTTTCTAGCCCACATGCAAAATTTCAGCTGCATACGATAATTTAGATTTTTTACCCGTATTTTGTAAATTGTTCCACTTTGCAAAATAAGACTCAACGCAACCTACATAAGACTTCTTAGTTTTAACAATGCTTTATTTCAGATATATTTTCTTTAAAGTAGCGCCATATTAAATGTGTGTTTTTCTACAAAATAAAAATGGGGCTGTTAAAATTGGGTCGCATGTGGTGCAAAGTTTATTTGTTTTTGACCCTGTATAAGGTAACTTCATTAAATAAGTATTTTTGAAAACGTAGTTTGTGTCTGAAAGTAGTACACCTTAATATTAAGACAAAAAGAACACAGTGTCATCAGTAAAGTGTTCAATAACTGAAAATAAATTTTATTTTAACTTAACGTAAAGTTTATCTATTTTCAATAGCGGATACCTTTCATTAAAAATGTTGGTTGCTACACGATGACCTGTTTTTTCACCACATATTAATACAACTTCAATTTTTTCCGGTAAAGTTTTAACATTTTTTTTTAAATTCAATACGCAGTACTAATTAAAAGCCACTTGACAAATAGAAAGCGATTTAACTGTTGATCTTTTTTATCATTTGTTTTACGACCAACTTGTTTTTGGTGCATCATTGTAAGGTAGGTACTACTAACTAATTTTATTTTTTGGAAACTGCACTTAAATAATAAAATACTATTTTTACTTTTTTTATGACATAGCTTAATAACATATTTTAATATAGGGGTTTTAAATAGGTACTTAGATAAACTTTACGTTAAGTTAAACTAAAATTTATTTTCCACTTAATGAACACTGATGACACTGTGTTCTTTTTTGTCTTAATATTAAGGTGTATTACTTTCAGGCATAAACTACGTTTTCAAGAATACTTATTTAATGAAGTTACCTTATACAGGGTCAAAAACAAATAAACTTTGCATCACATGCGACCCAATTTTAACAGCCCAATTTTTATTTTGTAGAAAAACACATTTAATATGGCGTTACTTTAAAGAAAATATATCTGAAATAAGGCATTGTCAAAACTAAGAAGTTTTATATAGGTTGCGTTGAGTCTTATAAAATCAAAATTATCTTATGCAGCTGAAATTTGTATGGGGGCCAGAACATTAAAAAAACTTTTTCTAATAACTTTTTTGATATTTTCAGAAATAGTGAATTATTTTTTGGAAAAAATTAAAATTTGACAGATAATGCAATCACGTGACTACTATTTTTTTTGCTTAATTTTCATTTCGATCGAAGCAGAACTTGATGCAAAAGTCAAATTTTGAATAAAGCTATTAATTAAAAAAAATCCCATATGATGCGGACTTTATTACTGGTCACACTGTATATTACCATTTTAAGTCGTGGTCGCTTTTATAAAAAAAAATTTTGATACAGTGTGTCCCAAATTAGAGATATGACAATATCGATAATATTTATAAGGCGTGTTAAGGAGCTGAAAGCACGAATAAGACATAAGTGTTTTTTCCCGAAGTAATTATAAACGTTCAAAACGAGTTTTACTTGCGTTTAGAATATTGCTAAATATTGAATTAATGGACAACATTTATTGCGAAAAAGTATTATATTCAATTTTTGTTTGTTTTATATCTTATAAATGACAAGAAATAAATATTTGAAATTTGGTACTACTTATGTATAACTTAATATGCACTTTAAAAATAGTCGATAAAGAACTAGGGTTGTCATTTAAAAAAAATTATCGATGTCGTCACATCTTTTATTTGGGACACACTGTATCAATATTTCTTTTACATTAAAGTCCGCCACTTAAAATGTTAATACCCGTGTCCAAGCATTTTTCCAAAAAAAAAAAACTGTACCGGATTTACTGAATTTATTCCAAAAATTACTAACTCATACTGTATAATATATCAATTATAAGTAAAATTTAATTAAACATTGGTGTTTATTTTTTAAGTTGAACGGTGAATAGAATAAACCAGGTTAATCAACTCTCCTCTTTCCAATAACAAACATTTTATTTATCATTATTGGCTATTATAAATTTTATATGATTAGTTTATTTATTTTAATTACGTTACAATAGGTTGCCCAACCTTGTGCTTACTGAGATTAATCCAGCTGTTTGTTTTTAAAAACACAGGGCATTTTGGGGGCTTTGTACTACGCCGCGAACGTAAATTATAATAGGGCAGAGCATTGAACGCGAAATATGAGCAGGCGCACCGCTTTCCGTTTGATTGGCTCGTAGCTACAATATTTGGCGGCGAAACTATTGTACCTTGGACGTAATGCTTAGCCGTAGAGCTTAATACCTGTTGGGTGTCAGTAACTACCTGGATTAACAACCAATCAGTTATTCCGTCATCTTTGAGAGTCGTTACAAGTAATTTTATTCATCGCTAATTTTTCCAATTTCTTGAACAATTCACACAATGGGCTTTACGGAACAGCACAAAACATTCATGGTTGAAGCGTATTTTCGAAACGGGGTTAGAGTAAATGGTGAGTGGCAATACAATCCGGGTTTGTGCATGGACGATTTTCACGAACATTTTCCTAACGTTGCTTTTATTGCTGGGGATTTTGATCATTGCCTGAAAAAACCCGTGGCTGTGTTTAGTGAAACAGGTTCTATACAACACAAAAAAGGAGCAGGAAGACCATCTGTAAGAACAGAAGAACTTGTTGCAAATTTAGAATAATTACAAGAAAGGATTATCCAAGAATGTGGTAACATTTCTCCAAAGATGCTGGTCAACACTTTCAAAAATATGCAGAGACGTGTGAATTTATGCTTGGAGCATGGCGCTGGCCAATTTCAGCAATTTATGTAATTTATTTTTCTTTTTCTTTCTGTACATTCTTACTTTGTTAATTTTGTAAACAACAAAAATACATTTGTATTTGTCTAATTATTTTATTACCTACTTATTACTTTGGCATATCATGTCATAATATAAATTTGACAAAATTTGGTTAGATATATCGTCCCCATATCATTGTGATCTAAACCAAGCCTATGGAGGACTTGAGGTAGACGGCCGATCGCAATGCATTGGATTCGGTCCCAAATTAGCATCGGTAATTCAGCTTTACGAGTTGCCATAAGATGGCGCTCGTGTTCGAAGTGGGCTATCAAATAAATGGTTTCTTATGAACGCGATAACTATTTTTATTTAAATTAGTTCTTTAAGGAACAAATAAGGACTTTTATATGAATTTCCACTTACTTTGTTATACTTATTAGTAAACTCGGTCTGTATAAAGTTCCAACGATGCTTCGTTTTTAAAATACAGGAACATTCTAGCTAGAGTGTTTTACCTTTGGAGCACTTATTTGGCTGCGTTTCATCTCTGAAGAAGATCCTGTCTTACCACCCCGGCACAAAGCAAACTCTACTTTTATAAATTGTACCATTATTCATTATAAATATGGAAATTAATTACAATACAACGTTATTTGTCTTTTCTTGCCTTCAAACGTTATTTGTTATTTCGAAAAATAAAATGTCAATTGTCAAAAGTAAAAGCACAGAAAAATAAAGGGTTTAAGTAAAACTTAAAAACTATGGAGGATCTAGTTTTCCATATTAAAAACGAAGAAGAAGAAGACAACATCAGCCCACTTCGGACGCGAGAGCCATCTATCGGCCAACTAGCGAACTAACCAAAAAACCGGGACAGAATTTGAAAATGCTGCCATTGTCGATCGGCCTCCTACCCTATAGTTCTCCATAACCAAGCCCTACGTTTTTTAATCCAAGCCCTCTTTGATTCAAATAATTTTTGCTCGCACGGTATATGTTGTCAGGGTTGTTCATAGCATTTTCCATTGGCAAGTTTAGTGCATGGCAAATGTATTTTTATGTTTTTCCAAGGAATAACGCCATAACTTCTAATTATCGCACGTTGAGTTCGATGTTTCAATTGTAAACAAAATTTACGCTGTATTTTTGCAAGCCATTATGCTAATAACCACTAATACCCCCTTAAAATTTTAAAATATGGTGAATGCGATGGTAAAAGAACTGAGCCCAGTCCTGTCTCTGTCGCGAACATCTTAACGTAAAATCGACCAGACTTCAACAGGGTGCGAAAAATGACAGGTGACGAGCCACGATGCGGCTATTTCTTAGAGAAATTTGACTTTAGTATAGATAAAGAGAAACGCTGCGTTTTGCACCGTCTACGGTCTGTTTGAATATCACGTTGTACAATATACTTATGCAAAAAACACGTTATTCTAGGGTTTCTCAAATAAATAATCGGTAGTTGCACAAGTACAGTAATTATAAAACGAACTTTACCCCTCTTGTTTCCTTGAGAAGTTTTGGTTTTCAACCGACCCATGCCATATATAGTGGATTTCACCTTAGTTTTTAATGGCCGCCGCTGACTCATGTCATTTATAACATTTCTTTTTACAGAACTTAAGGATTGGCCAGGGCCGGACTTAATAATTATGTGTGAACATGGGTCAATTTATTTGTAGTTGTAATTATGGATGGAAACGAGAATTACCTAAGCAATTTTTAAGATATTTAAAAAAAAAACACTGAAGGGGAATGGAAATAGGATAGAATATCAGAAAAACAATTTCATTTATTTTTTATTCATATTAAGTGCTGTTATTTTGGTAAAAACACACTCTTAATTTAGTACAATAAAAAATATACAAGGGGCAGTCGTGAATCTAGTATCATCAATAATTAACTACGTTCTTTATTCAAGAATTATTTTGTTTTTTAATTTGATTTTAGACCATGCAGTGTTAAGTTGAAAAAATCTATATATTATATTTAATAGCTTATTGTTTACTTTTTTATTTTCTTATTCACGGGTAGATATTTTTTTCTTTAGACTAGGTTCTAAAGAGTTTGAAGTTTACAATAGGTCTAACTTTTCGTTGGTTTATAATGAAACAACAAAAGTTTGTAATGTTATCGAATTAGGTATTTTTTTTTTAATGAATAAAGAAAAAATAATGTAAGTAGATACTACAAAAAAAGATTTTTGTCCATGCGTTTGCAGAACAGATACCTCAAGCACTCTTCAATACAACTGTATGTAAAACTTATTTTAGCATAATGGTTCACTGTGGTTTTCAAATTTAATTTTGTGGCAAGTTCCCTATTATTTTTGGTCTTCATCTGATAAGCTGTCGATGTCGTCGTCACCGTCCGAGACATTAATAATAATTATTTACTTACTTTTGCATAAAAAGAAACACGTCACAGATATACACAGTCCGGCAGTTTAAAACCAAAAAGTCTAATACGCACAAAATATAAGCAAAATGCTGTCTGAAAAATACCAAAAACAATAACACGAACGATCAAGAATTAACAGCAGAATGCACGCGGTGCACGGTGTGTCCCAATGCGGCTCTGTGATATTTAAAGAACGCGACGAGACAATCGAATTAATGAAGTACGAAAAGAGATATGCGAGAGCAAATGTGTAAGACAAAGATGCACATACTAACGGCATATACGAGCGATGCTGTGCTTTTGACGAGTTTGAGCTCATTGAAGGGCAACGTATTGAACTGTGTAGTGTGCATCTTCGTCATGTACATGTAACTATACGGTCAGTTATATATCCATCTCTTGTTAATCTCGCCAATGCCCGTGCCTGAAAGCCGTTTATAGAATTAGGGATTTTAAAATCACGTGTTGGCTAATATGTTTGACAAGAGAGACGTCAAAGCATTAAAAATGAAGGTGAAATCCACTATATATGGACAGTGGCGGCTCTTCCTAAAGATCAATGACCCCATTTAATTGTTATTCTCTTCCTATGTAACTTAATCTTTATTAAGTTTGTTAAGTTTAAAACTCATCATCAGCTAAACTTCGTTTGTTTCGGAATTATTGCTTATTAGTTATTACCTCTAAAATATCCCCTGTAGCCACGCTCTACCAAGCAAACTACACGTAACGGTACTTATCGTACGTCCCCGAGGTATATTGGGTCCAAGCGAGCCTTGACCACGGCTTTCTGGGTAGTTTTTTTGTTATAAAGTAGTATACTATATAATTTTTTTATTAGGTAACAAAAAATGTTAGTACGCCAAAGACAACTATTATGGGCGTGGCATACAAAATTTTTTCGCTTTCTGCGATTGACCAGCGGCGCTTTTCGTATTTGCTTAGAATACTAAATGACACCCATTTAAAATAACCACGAGCCGCCAATGTATATGGAACCCCATAAATTATTTATAAAGCTGAAATTTTAACGAATTTATGCGTGAGAAAATGTAGGCTTCTGATCCCCAAAAAGAGACAGAATAAATGGCTGGTATACTGGATGTTTCAGGACGAACGCTCACATACTTTTTTTTGTATAGATTACACCCTGTACTTATATTTAAATCGATTCAGAACACCATTCCAAATTTAACGACACATGCGTCACTTTTTGATAATCTTTATTTTTTCCTATTAAATTGAGGCGAAAAAATTGATGAAATAAAATAGAAAACTTATCGAACCTTGATTTTCGCAGATGAAAAATATTAAACATGGAAATACTTCATATTTTTTTTAAGAGGATAGTTTAGATTATAAAAAATTGTATATTTTTAAGAACGGTTTAGACCAGTGATGTTACAACCTTCCCGAGTGTCACTATTATGTCTGACTAAACCTACTACGTTTCAAAGAAACCTATATACCGATATTAATTAAAAGCATTTTACATTTCTAATTTACAACAACCGGCTTTTCCAAAGTATATATAAAAAACGAAACGTCCAATTTGGAAACCAACAACTTCGCCTTGTAGAACATAAGGAACGGCCATGAAAAGGTGTTTTTTGTTTTTTTCCAAAGTCAAAAAGTGGGGCGCAAACAATTAAAAACCAAAACTCAAAATTTCGTTTTTTCGAATATCTCCGAAGGTAATTAAAATATTTGCAATTTTCTGTCACCAAGTTATTATTCCCAAAATACCCAACCTTCCTTTAATTTAACCATCTTTGTATCTGTTACTGTTTTCAAGATCCCCATGTACGTACACGAATTTGTAGCACCCTGTATAATATATAATATACCAGGTGTTTCTCAAATGACGTTCCACCCCTATAACTTTTCTGTATTTATATAAAATGAAATTTTGAGATTATACATAAGATATTAGTCTGCATTTATTGGCATAATTTTCAATTTGTTAGTACTTCCGGTTTGATCGGAAGTGACCTTGACTTTGGTATTTTAAATGGGACATCTTGTATATTTTTACTTCTTTTGGATTCAGCATAACATTATGAGTAAAATGACACCTCACTTGTCATTTTTTGACGTGTTATAACATTTTTCTAATTTTGTCTCGAAACAGATCTATTTTGAACTCCGAATTTTATTATTTAAAGGTTGACCCTACATGACATGTTTTTTTTCACCGTTTAGCATAGCATTCTAGATAACTAATATTTTTTATCGACGGGAATTATAGGACCCGGTGCGACATCTTGCGTCCCAGTACGGTACCTTAGAAAAGGTCAGTCGTTTCTGTAAAAACAGAAAATTTTGCAAGAGTGCTCTCAAAACCGGTACAAGTGCCGGACCAAAGATATTAATTCCAAAAAGTGTTGTCTGTTTCCTTCCGCCAAACCCATCCCCAGACGCGTTTCGCCGTTATTACGACTCATCAGTGAGGCTCAGTTTGGCAGAAGGAAACAGGGCTTAAAGACAAATCACTTGTCACAATCTCACTCACTGATGAGCCGTAATAACGGCGAAACGCGTCTGGGGATGGGTTTGGCGGAAGGAAACAGACAACACTTTTTTGAATTAATATTTTTTAGTCCACATATGCAAAATACTACACGAACCCACGTATGTATGTTTGGTTGCCTAGATCTACAAATCTGTATGTATTGTTTTAGTTCATTAAAAAACACATATTAAATAATAACTTTATTGACGGAGAACTATTTTGCTTTTGTAGATGCTTCAAGCTATCATTTTCTGCCAAATCCTATCCAAAATTCAATCTACTAACATTCCAATGTCGATTTTAACTACAACTTTATTTGAATTTTCCATCCTCCCTATACTAAATCGCAATGCCGTGACGTAAAATCACGTCTTTTGAAATTCGAAAAAAAGTAGCAAAATTGCCCGAATTTCCGAACGCTCTGTATGTACCGAATGTACAAGGATCACACAACGTATTCTGTCCAATTTCAAATCTCATATCGCTAAAATAACTTTAGAATCTCGTGTTGAAAATGGGTCAATAAATCAAAAAATGACAGTTCGCAAAATAATTTTTGTTGCCCAGAGGCTACTATGATGAAAAAATAGTATTACCAACATAAAATTTAGACATAAAAATTTACAAAATTTAAAGGATTTATTTTCTTTTTAAATATGTGTTTTTATTGAAAAAACTATAAATTAGAAAAAATAGTATAACGTACGTGTTATATAAAGCAGTTTTAAGCACTTGTCCCGTTACAAAACTCGCCGCAAGCGGCTCGTTTTTAACATGGACGCGTGCTATAAAATGATGCTTTTTAAAATGTGTACGTTAATATACTGTTTTCTATTTCACGTTCATAATAGACAATTTAAGCACGTCCTAAATTTCAAACGTATCCGTATCCGCATCGATCTGCGCATGCCCAGAATAGATGCGGGGGTTCCGATGCGTTCCGTTGCACGTATCGTTACGGACCTCCTACGTATCCGTATACGAAAACGCATCTCAACTGATCGACTGTCAGGTGTCATTGTTGTCAATAAAATAATAAATATAACCTAACTTTTGACAACTTTGACGTTTCACCGAGAGGATAAATTTCGGTTCCGTATACGTCGAAATGGTCGGTGCTTAAAGGAGTTTTTGTACGGTCGGCGTAAGTCGATATGCTTACGGATCCGGATACGGATACGTTTGAAATTTAGGACGTGCTTAAATTGTCTAATAAGCTCAGTACGATACGCATTTGCGTATCGTAATGAAGCTATTTCGATACGCGTTTTTTTTCTTTATTTGATGTTGGTAACAGTCATGTATGTTGGTTGCATAAATCTATAAATCAATCTTTTGTAGATGCTTCAAGCTATCATTTTCTGCCAAATCCTATCTAAAATTCAATCTACTAACCTTCCAATGTCGATTTTAACTTCAACTTTATTTGAATTTTCTATCTTCCCTATACTAAATTGCAATGCCGTGACGTAAAATCACGTCTTTTGAAATTCGAAAAAAGTAGCAAAATCTCCCGAATTTCCGAACGCTCTGTATATGTACCGAATGTACAAGGATCACACAACGTATTCCGTCCAATTTCAAATCTCATATCGCTAAAATAACTTTAGAATATCGTGGTGAAAATGGCAAAATGGATCAATAAATCAAAAAATGACAGTTTGCAAAATAATTTTTGTTGTCCAGAGGCTTCTATGATAAAAAATAGTATTACCAACATAAAATTTAGACATAAAGATTTACAAAATTTGAAGGATTTATTTTCTTTTTAAAATGTATTTTTCTCGATTATAAAAGGTGAAATAGAAAAAAATGTATAAAGCACACGTTTCATAAGGCGTTTTAGCGCACGTGTCAATAAAAAAACTCGCCACTTTGTGGCTCGTTTTTTAAAATAGACGCGTGCGCTAAAACCGCTTCTTATGAAACGTGTACTTTAATATACTATTAGAAAAGAGTGGGCGGCAATAATAATGCATAACGCTTTTAAATTTGCGATTGGGATTTAAGGCAAATTTTTCAGTGTCAATTTTAAAATAGCATAGGAGTGTATGGTATCAAATTATTGAAAAAAAGGCTCGCTTTAAATATCCTAGTGAACTACCATCGTTCCATTTGGAAAAACGGAGTAAACGTCAAGAGAAATTTTAAACGCTTCTAAAACTTAGAAAGTCAATTATTATGACATAATTTTATATTTCATATGCTACTTGATATTTGACTATAAATTAACAGAGTTAATTAATTTGTAGCACTCTAGATTGAAAATAAAAAATAAACATAAAAATGTTAGAACACGTCAAAAAATTAAAAGTGAGGTGTCATTTTACTCATACATAATGTTATGCTGAACCCAAATAAGTAAAAATATACAAGATGTCCCATTTAAAATATCAAAGTCAAGGTCACTTCCGGTCAAACCGGATGTGCTAACAAATTGAAAAGTATGCCAATAAATGCAGATTTATCTCTTATGCATAGGTAATCTACAAATTTCATTTTAATATCTATAAATATAAAAGTTATATTGGTGAACGTCTTTTGAGAAACACCCGGTGTAGTATATTATACCTACTATATTAAATAATAATTATAAATTCTTAAATTTGAAAAATGTAAGTATTTGTAATTTTTCTAGAGGGCAATTATCTCCCAGGCAGCTGTCTAGACTGTGCTTACACCACAAAGAACAGAAGTATTTAAATCGTTATACCATCATAATAGAGGTACCTACTTTCGGATTGTATACAATTCCTAATTACCTTATCTTGTAAATAATATTTGTTAAAACTGTTGTTGAATATGTATATCTATATTGTGCACGTTGAAAATACGTGCATAGATTATATTATTATCTAAAACATGTGTGTGTATTTTTTTACATTTATTTCTTCTTTAGAGTCTACCAGTACGTACATAAACTAAGTAAACCTAAACATAGTCATTGACTTAATAACACACACACACGTGTTATTATGTCAATGGACATAGTTCATCTAAATGGGCGAAATCGAGGTATCCTATATAAATGGGTATATTCCTATTTTGGATTTTATTTTTAATACAATGTATTGGGTTATATAGCTGCTATTAACATGGTTACCTGGGACTGGGAACAAGCTAAACATTTATTAAATTATTCCAAGCTGCCATTTTCCATTAGAGAAAGTATGAATTGGAGTGAGTTTTTTTGTTTGAAGATATTATTCACAATGTGGCAACGCCGCTGATACTCCGAATTTCCAATGGCGTCAATCTTGGGAATAAAATGTTTCCACCAATGTTATATTGTTTTTCTACTTCAGATTATTTACGTTTACTACGAAAAGAATGCCAGTTTTACATAATTATTATATCACTCATTAGTCATCTCATGGCTGATACAGGTGAAGTTATATGATACACGATAACGAAGCAATATTTCAAATTCCTCATATAATAATAATTTTAAAACCAGTGTGAATAGAAACCCAAAAAAAAACATACCTATTATTAAAAAGTAGTTTTTGACAAAGCTATTTTTTTTAAATGGAGTACGTTCGATACTTTCGACAAAGTAAGCAGTATAAGGCAAGACAAACCCAAATACTTTAAAAACAAATGGTTGTTCGATAACGAAGAATATTGTAGCCCTTTCTTTATCTATAGATAAATCCAAGACCTTCTGGGATTTAAGGAGGGGAAAGTAAGTTAAACGGAATACAGGCCTGTTCATTAAAAAAAGCAGGTGAAACTTTGACGTTTAACTTGTGGAGCAAGATACAAACCAAACTGTAAAGTCGAGAAGCAAGCCAATATGGAAAATGATTTTTTGATATAATGACGTCTTGTCGTGATTTAACAAACAAACTAACCTAAAAATATACCGATGACAACGTCCCTGTTATGAAACTAACCTCGCCGCCGATTTTAAGACGCCGCCCGTGGTTCATCCCTCGGAGACGCCCCCCCTGACCTGGGACCGTCAAAGTGCCTTTATGAACAGGCTAGTATATTATGCTGTCTTATATACTTCTCTAAATCAAGACAAATAACCCAATGAAGAACCGAAAATCGATTCTTTGAAAGATTTTTCCCGGTATGACTCATCGATGTATGACGTACAGACTTCCTTTGTTCAAAAAGGATCGCTGGTGCAAATTATCTTATCTATGGAATAATCCCGAGAAAACAGACAAGAATCCATGACAACGTAGCCGTTCAACGTTGGGTGGCGTTCAAACGACGCCATAGATTTTTTCAAAGTTTATTCACTTTTTTTTCCATAACCATAGTGAAATTTTCATATCATTAAATAAATCGTCAAAATCAGTGTCACTTTTCTTAAAAAAGTTTTTCAATATTTCATTCCGTAAAGAAAATATAAAAAGTAATATCTCGTACTATTTAGCACTCGCCGCGTAGGATACGTTTGCTTCGGAGGGTCCGACTATAAAAGCGTTGCCGCGCCCAACTTCGTCATTCAGTTGTTCGTGAGTTGCTAAAGGAAGCTGTGCCAGTCTGTTATTTGTGCCCTCCTTTGATGAAAAGCAGTGAAAGTGCCAGTTGCAGTTGCTCCTGTAACGTTGAATTGAGTCCAGAGAAGCTATTCACAACCATCAGATTTTTGCGTTATATCCAGGTGTGTTTTTGTATATAAAAACCGTTTTTGTATCGGCACATATTGAAGAGATTTTAATTTTATCGATATCATGGGCGTGGCTGTAGAGCGCTCCCGTAAAACCTCTGAATTAGCTAGTTGGATTTCGCAAATTAAAGTTAAGAAAACCAATTTTAAATACCAAAAGCGAAAAAATCTCTTCATTGAGGCTGTACTTGCTAACGCCCTTACTCGTGCCGAGACTGAACTTCGACAAAAGCAACAAGAAAGAAGACTTAGGTGGCAAAATTTAATGTCTCAATGTGCAATTAATACAAACGATCATGATAAACTTCCTTACAATTGGGACATGAGGACTTATCAAGAAATTAATGCGGAGCTAGATAGTTTTATGAACCAGTTAAATAATACTAGAAAAGCTGTTTCCTCCCAAAGTTGATGTTTTATTATTGCAATATTTCATTGTGAACTAAAGGCTGTTATTTTTTTATTATTTGAATCTGTGATATGTCATTGTATATTTTTCTATTGCAGTGGGATTCCGACTGCCAGGCAGACCGTGCCAAGGATAAACGACTTAATTGGTTTGTAAATGTATCTTGAATTTATAGTTTTTAAGTTAGTGATTTAGATATTCTTTGTAAAAAAAAAGAAGAAACGTGATATTAGTCATTAATAAAATAAGATAAATTGATTTGTTTTGAATTTTTTGATTATTGTAACCTCCATAATGTCCCATAACTAATTTATTTTAACTTTCCATGTGAACAAGAAGGTCTCCTGTCAGTTGTGGTGGCAATAAAGAACTGTATTTTGTATCCTAAGTTTGTCGAAATCGGCCAAAATGACATCTCTACATGTGAATGAATCATGTGGAGTCCTGCTAGAAGTGTTTCTTGTCCCGAGACAGGATGGTATGCTGAGAGCTGCTTCGTACACTGGTAAATTTTTTTGTTAAATGTTTTTCTTGATATATATTTGCTTTTGGTAGGTAGGTATAATGGAACCTTAAAAATTGTGAAAAGATAAGTAATGGGAAGGTATTAAATGATAATAATCTGTGCTGAGAATCACAATCTTCATATTATGGTCTTCGTTTTATAAGTACTACCTACTGCATTAATCTAAAAAAGTTAATTTTATTCTCAAAAAAATATTTTCAGTTGTGTATTGATCATTTATTATGAAGCACAGTGGCTGACTGCTTTTCACCGACTAAGATTCTAGTGGTTTTATGCAGTCGCATCGATGATTTGAAAGTGACTCATTAATGTTTCATAAATTGTCAGTAGTTCAATTGAATTGTTTTATTCTTAAGAAATCGAAAATGTGCTTTTGGATTTTTACAGTAGTTTGGAGTTAAAACCACATTTTCCATTAGCTTCATATTAACCTGTGGGTATCAACTTCGACAGGTTTTAAGTCTAAGGTGTAATTTAAGTTTGACTAATATATTCTCAGGTTTATGAACTTCAGTGATGTTATTTTGGTAGCTAAATTTCTGAATCTTTGTAGAAAATGTTTATTGGGTCATAATATGTCCTCTGTGTGACATTTTCATCAGAAATCAGAAATTTTTGGTGTTGTTAGGTTGCCAAAATATTACACTGAATACAAAAATAATTTTCTTAAATTAAATGTATTTCTGTTTACTGGCCATTTATTAAAATGCATTGATGTGATATAATATTGGAATTTGTATTTTTTACAATATTCAGAATATTATGCTCTTTGAATACTTTATTAAAACGCGGGTTTATATGTATTTCTTTACCATTTTGTTAAATTTTTCATAGGTTTTCCAAATGGTATTGACAAGTTCAGTCGACAGCTTGGCCAATACCATGAAAACATTAGCAGCCATCATCTCAGCCCAAACCCAAATTAGTGAGGGAGGTGGCAGAGTTTGAAAGCATCTCGAAGGCTCGCTTGTGTTCCTATGTCCAAAATTAGAAAACCTACCGTAAAAGGGCTGGTAACGTACACAGTAGATTTTGTCCACTGTACAATAATAGTACCTTTCTTCTGTGCTAATACCTTTATTAGGAATAATGAATACATTTCATCACCTAAGGACTTCATGCTGTCCTAATGAGAATTTATTAAGTATCTGAATATAATGGCTAACTGCTTGCTTATGGTAATGAAAAAACCAAATACAAGTCCTGATAAAACAAACGGTTTTTGCAGTTTTGGGAAACTCTGGCATACAAACAGGTACTTTTAAACACTTAAGTTTAATAAGATAAATTTTCTTTATAAAGTATGTACAAATGCTTTATATAATTTACCCGAATTCCTTGCCAGTTCTGAATTCTAATTACATACTATTGTGTATGATAAAAATAGTCTCGTTATTTAAAAAAATGTTTTCATAGGTTTGACGTGCTCTGGTAATACCTACTACAGTGAAATGAAGCGGAGTGCTGAGTAGTACTGAAAATTTAATATTAAGTTACAACAAAAATAGCCGAAAATTGAAGTATCAATAAATTAACAAAAAATTTGTTCCTTGGGATGCCTTGAGGGTCCGTTTCTACTTAGGCTTAAAAAATATATAAAGTTCATTTACCAGTTAACCACAAAATGAGAAAATTGTCCTTTTTTCCTATGTTGGTGTAGAAGATAAGAGGTTGAGGTTAAACTTGGAAATCATTCAGGTGTGCTAGCTGTTCCAGTGTAGGGAAGGGAGGATTTTGGACTTCGTTGATAAATCAGGTATTTGATAAGTGATATTTTCATTTGAACGTCGATATAATACTAGCATAAACTTACTAGAGTATGTTTTGAACTCCTTTTTTACAATATTCTGTTATTTTTAAATTTACTAATAATACAAAATACCTTTATTTTCCGTAAATGATGCTTGCTTTTTATTCTATAAATAGTTTTGAAACTTAAGTAACTGAAACTTGACAAAATACCTCTTAAATTATACTTAACCAATGCACATTTGCTATAGAATGGTATAGTAGGTGGATTGTTCGCGACTGTCCATACTACTAATCATAATTATTGGCATTGTTGCATTGCATTGGATTTAAGGAATTTAATAATCTGCATTTTAATTAAAAAATTGAAATTGTAATATAAAAAAAATTAAATTTGTTGTCACTGACTAGCGAGTTAGTTTTTCAACTTAAATCTAAAAAGTCAACGCTTGGATAAATATGAAATCCTACTAAACATTTATTTATAATAATGCAACAGACTGATAAAGTCGATTCACCCAGTAAACTTGCAAAATAGCCGACATGTCTTATGACAAAAGTCATATTCCAGCCAAATAAAACGAATTTTTGCATTTTCAAAGACTTGTCATATGACATGTCGGCCATCTTGCAGGTTTACTGGGTGAATCGACTTTATCTAATATGATATCTTTAAGAGCAAACACTGGAGACGCATTCGCCATTTCGTTTTTGATCAATATTTCGTTACTTCGTTTCATCCAAAAGTCGTGTCAAATACCCATATTTTGAGTACAATTATCTGCAGTTTTACATTAACAAAGGTTGGTTTTATAAATTAATTCAAGTAGAAAATGAAATATGGGCAAATTTGACATTTCGTTTTTTGCTTTTGTTAATTATTCAATTAATTTTTGTAACTTAAAACTATGTAGGTAATTGCTACCCGAAGACAGTTATTTGACCGCTTTTTGGAGAAAACTAAATATTGATAAGAAAATAAAATTGCAAATGCTTCACTAGTGAGCAATGCTACAGATTGTCAAAGTGCAATAAATGTGATTTTTCAAATGTTACAATTATAATATTTAAGTTTTCTTGCAGAATATTTACCTTTCACTGGCCTATCTCTAAAATAATTGACAAAATTATGCAACAAATTGAAAATATGTTTGTAGTGATTTCTCAAATTTAATCACGTCGATAGTTTGTTATTTATAAGGTAAAATTGCTTTTTTCAGCTAGTATTTACTACAGTGAACGGAAAAGTGTTTTGTAAAATTTTTTAAAAGACTAATTTTTTTTTTTTTAATTTTTGATAAAATATTTTTCATTGTTCAAAGTCAAATGTTACTTAAACTATGCCAGTAAAAGTAAGTTTTCTTTATGCCTAACATTTTTTGAGAAATTGCCATTTATTTTTTTTTTGTTGATATTTTTGTTGATCAGTATACATATATACAGGGTGATTCATTAAGGGTGGCGACCGGCCATATCTGGGAAACTACTAGGCATAGAAACTTGGAGAAAAAAAAATTATGATTTAAGCGGTCATGAGAAAATTCTGGAAATTACTTTCCTCATTTCGCCGCAAGGGGGCACAATTAAAAAGAAAAATTTTAATTCTAAATTTCTCCGAAATTTCCCATATTAAGGTATAACTCTGATTACATCATCAAAAAGCTTAGACAATTCTGCATCATTTTGGTTTAAGGCTCATTGGCGTACCGGCCTTGATAAGAGTGGGGGAAGCTATTGAATGTGCAAACATTAAAATGGCTGTAACTTGTAAACGACTTATCCGATTTTAATAAATTTAAGCTTGTTTGGAAGGAAAAGGTAAGTGTCTTCAATCGCCGTATCCAATAGTACACGATAGAGTTTAATAAAATTGGTAGAGGGCGCAATTTGTAATAATAACAGTTTTTTCGATTTTATCCCGGAAATTCAAATCATACGGTATAACTATGACATCATAATCGAAAAGTAGATGAAATTTGCAAGAAAAGATGTGAAGACCGCAGTTCGATATCTTTGTTCGTTTCAGAGTTATTGCCAAAAAAATAATTTTTAATACAAATTGCGCCCTCTAGCAATTTTATTAGAAACTATCTTGTACCATTAGATACGACAATTGAAGGTTCTTCCAAACAAGCTTAAATTTAGTAAAATCGGATAAGTCGTTTAGAAGTTACAGCGATTTTAATGTTTACACTTCCAATAGCTTCTCCCACTCTTATCAAGTGAAACTGTAAACATTAAAATCGCTGTAACTTCTAAACGACTCAACCGATTTTACTAAATTTAAGCTTGTTTGGAAGAGAAAGGTAAGTACCTTCAATTGTCGTATCCAATGGTACAAGATAATTTCTAATAAAATTGCTAGAGGGCGCAATTTGTATTAACTGCGGTCTTCACATCTTTTCTTGCAAATTTCATCTACTTTTCGATTATGATGTCATAGTTATACTGTATGATTTGAATTTCCGGGATAAAATCGAAAAAACTGTTATTACAAATTGCGCCCTCTAGCAATTTTATTAAACACTATCGTGTACTATTGGATACGGCGATTGAAGATACTTACCTTTCCCTCCCAAACAAGCTTAAATTTAGTAAAATCGGATAAGTCGTTTACAAGTTACAGCCATTTTAATGTTTGCACATTCAATAGCTTCCCCCACTCTTATCAAGGCCGGTACGCCAATGAGCCTTAAACCAAAATGATGCATAATTGTCTAAGCTTTTCGATGATATAATCAGAGTTATACCTTAATATGGGGAATTTCGGAGAAATTTAGAATTAAAAAAATTAATTGTGCCCCCTTGCGGCGAAATGAGGAACTTAAAAGTAATTTCCAGCATTTTCTCATGACCGCTTTAATCATAATTTTTTTTTCTCCAAGTTTCTATGCCTATTAGTTTCCGAGATATGGCCGGTCGCCACCCTTAATGAATCACCCTGTATAATATGATCTATAACCATAAAATAGTATCTAACAATAATATAATACCTACATACATAATACATTCCTATGTGTATACTACATTGATTTAAGATCTAAAATGTATGTTTTGACATTGCCATGATGAACAATATCGTATAATTGTATAGTAGTGTTATTTTACCTCAGTTGATTGAAATGTTTCTTATTTTAGTTTGTTACTGGTATTGAGAAGTTCAGTCGACAACTTCAACAATACTATGAAAATAAAACTAGTGTACCAAAAGATCCTTACGAAGTGCACCACAAGTTTTTATTTTTTTTGTCCGATAATTCGTCAACTATACGAAAATAGTCGATTGCCGATAGCACTGCACAAATATTCTACAGCTGATTGTCTTTAGTGAGTCTGTGTGGTGAGCCCACATTTAACAAGAATGAAAACCGCGTTTACGTGACTTCGAGACGTAGTTTCTCAGTGAATTTGCACAATATTTTTGCACTTTTGTTAAGTTGAATGTACTCGATGGAGGACCTCGATGCACATATATTTGTGTCTCATTACTACAAGCATAAAATGGATTTCTTTAAAAGCCTGAGGGTCATAGGAGGCGTCACTGGTGATCACACAGGTAAATTTTAAGTAGCTGAAATGTATAAATTAACATTTTATAAAATCGTTATTTTATCGATAGCTATGTGGTTGATTACGCTATAAATTATGCATGTTTATGTAACCAGAAAACTACCAACGAATTGTTTTTTTTTTAAGTACATAACAAACCAAAATTCGTAGACTAGCATTTTTGATTTATTGGTGTAGAATGTTCTAGTACTGGGTTGTTTTTAAGACTGAAAACACTCCCAGCAGAAAATCAAAGATTGCAATAATACACTTATAAATATATTAATCAATCACCTTTGTAATTAATTATATTTGCAGAAATGATTTAATAAATAATTTCTTATTAACTGGACAATCTAGTGCAAACCGAGCAATCACTACACAATACAATGGCGTTTAGCCGTTTGTTATTTTTACTGTACTGTAACAGTTCTATGCAGTGACTTTGTAATTTGGGGTAAATCCAGTAGTTTTTTTTTTAATACCTACATTGGAACGGGTATTTATATTTAAGTTGTGGTCTTTTTATAAAAAAAATATTGGTAGTGTGTTAATTAGAGATAAAGACGATATCAATTTTTTTAAATTGTAACTAATGTTTTTGAAGTGCATATTAAGTTAAACATAAGTGTTACATTTTCAATTTTTATTCCTCATTCACAAGGTATGTTGGAGGAGTTGAAAGCGCGAATAAGACGTGAGTCGGGTAATTTCTCCCGAAGTAATTAAAACTGTTCAAAACTAGTTTTGCTTGCATTTAGGATATTAACTAAAAAGTATTAAAGATGGATAGAAGGTTTTTTATTTTTCAATTAAATTAATTATAGTTTGTTTAAAGTCTTATAAATCACGAGGAATAAAAATTTGAAATTTGTTACTTATGTGCAGCTTATAACTTAATATGAACTTGAAGAATAGTCGATAAAAAAAGTAGGGCTGCTATTTAAAAAAAAATATCGATATCGTCATCTCTAATTTGGGACACTGTATAAATCTTTTTTTTATTAAAATACCACAATTTAAAATATTAGTACCAGTGTCCAAGCATTTTTCCAAAAAAACTACTGAATTTATTTTAAGTTACAAACTTACTGTAGAATATGTAGGTTTTCAAATGGGGTTTAAAAGAGGACGAGTTGACAAATTTTTTACGTCTATAAAAGTTCTTGCTTGTAAACTAAATAATTTATATTAAAAATTAATTTTTTAAACAGGTAACAAAAAATAACCAAAACGTTATTTTGCTTAAGAGTAAACATACCTTGTTTATTATTTTGTACGAGAAGAACAAAAAAAATTATGTTACTTTTACGCTAAATAACGTTTTCATAATCTTATTTTTTTACAAGCAATGGAGTGGAATTTTTGCATATGTTTCAAAGTTTTGCCCATTTGTCCTTTTAACCCCATCCGCGGACATACTGTACTTATGTTAAATAAGCAAACGCCAAATAACTTATGATTTTACTATTTTATGTTTATATTGGTATTGAGTATTTTGATATTTTCAGTGATTGCAGCCAAATTAACAAAATAAAATCGTTGCTGAGCGTCCTCCATTCCTTTAACGGAACCAATAAGCAATCGGTAGCGTAACTACGTAACTGCATACCATTAAAGAAAAATATCCATCAAACGATGTTTAGAACTAAGATGTGTAGCAAAGTACTCATCGAAATCACGTTATTTCACCCATTTTGTCGCAATTCATTCAGATCACAAATGGGACGAATAAAATAACGAAAAACTGAGACAGATTAATAAAAGGTAAAAATAGAGCAAATTAGGCGAAACAAAAATTTCAATATGAAAATACATCATTTATAAGCTGTAAAAGGGCCAAGGTTTTTTATTGTCATAAGATTTTGGGAATTTATTATTACACAATGGAATCTTGTGCCTTTGTACAGTTCATCTAACTTTTACAATATAAATAAAAGTCTAAAGTTTTAAAAATAAGGTGGAAGTGTCACAACTAACCGAGACTAACCTGATGAAAATATTTATAAAGAATTGCTGTACTCGTTTAATGTTTTCTTTATAAACATGTCTATTTTCATATAAAAATATTAAAGCTACCTTTTAGATAAAAATATAATCTTGCTGTTGCGAAAAAAATTCATTTCCTAGAATTGGTCGGGTTATCCAACAATCTACAAATAAATGTTCACGCAGCTTCCATTAAAGATAAAAGAAAAGTTCCGATGACAAACAACTTCCAAAAAATCTAATTAAAGAGTATGGTCGATTGTCATTGTGAGGAATATATTTATTTAGTTGTTTTTTTCGATCACAAGTTATTATAAAACAATTTCATTAAGTAAGAATTACTATCAATTAAAAGTTAAATGTTATCAAAAAGTTAAAACAAGCAAACAATTTTAAAAAACGCATTTGTTTTTTGTTTTGCCAAGTCTAAATATTTTTTAGATACCGCATGGCGATTCGATCTTCAAGTATTCAAACAATTTTTTTTGTTGCTGAAAACAATCTATTAAATCTGGATATTAACGGACGCTTACCTGATTATTGAATGATATTTGAATCCATTACCTGAAATATAAACGGCTGCCAAGAATTATTCCAGGATCTTACAACTTTGACCTCATAGTGTATTCTTAAAATCTAAAAGGGAACATATTTAATTAGTCAACCTGAAAAAGATGGTTTTGTGCATCAACATATAACAATGATTTATTTATCCATAGTATATTCTTACCTTGAAAAGCAATTTAATAGGTACAACGGTGGTTTTGTGCATCAACATTTAGACAACAGTCATATTGGCTGAATTTTTTCCCTCTAGGTATGCAAAACTAAAGTTTTTTTCAGAATATCGTCCCATGATTTGCAATCATTTTGGTTCAATATCTTGTTTCATCCTACTGTCTCCGACCAAATTTCACGAGAACGATCATTTTAGAAGAGCGAGTCAATATTTTGTGGTTACTGTTTATTTATTACATATGGATAGCGTGCTTGGAAGAAAAGATACATGTATATAACAAGGCCAAAACGTAATTGGCAAAGAAATGGTGGGAAAAAGGTCAGAACAAATTTTATCATTTCTTTTTGTCGAGGCATTAACTATTTTTCAGACGTTTTGCGCGTGTGCAGACCATCTTCACATACCATTGTTTTACAACAGACTGCTTACCCGTTAAATTTCGATCCGTAACTGGAACGATTGCCAAGGATTATTCAAGAATCTTACCACTTTGACGACTTAGTATATTCTTAAAATCTAAAAGGAAAGTTGATTAATTAACCTGAAAAGGATGGTTTTTGTGCATTAACGTGGAATAATGGTGGACAAAACATTATTTATGCTATGCATCTATGTTTATACTTAAACGCTGATTTTTCGTAATACGTAAAAAGTGTTTTATGCATCAATTTTGAACAATTAAAAATTTTTTTCTCTAGGTATGCAAAACTAAAGTTTTTTTCAGAACATTTTATCGTCCCATGACTTTCAATATATACATACATAGGTTCAAGATTTCAATTCATCCGGATTTCTCCAGCAAATTTCGTAATGCGTATATGTAGAAGAAAGAGCTTCAAGATTTGTTGATAAAACCTACTTCCAATTTATTATAATATGGAAAGCATTCTTTAAGAACTGGTATCAAAGAAAAATTACTGCTAATGTCACATGGCCATAAGTGAATTGAGAGAAGAGTTGTGGGGAACAGGTCAGATTAATTTTTTTCGTCTTTTCTGCCGAACCACTAACTATTTTTTAGATGTTTCTCATATGTGTAGACCATCTTCAGGGACCAGAATAGTGGTTTTCTTTTAAAAATTTAATCTCAAACCTTGGAGCCCGCCAATAATATTCCAGGACCCCAGCTACTTTATTGTATAATATTCATATCCTAGAAGGGAAATTAGTAATGGTAAAACAATTTCTTGGGGTATTTTTTATTGGGGGAAAGCAATAACATGTTTTTTAGGATTTTCCATAGTTCAGTGCACCTGTGCCCGGTTTATTCAATTACATTCCCGAGATAGTTTTGATTAGCAAATTACGACCGAAATGGAAAAAGGTTGAAAATAAGAATTTCCTATGTTAACGCGAAGAGAGCATATTTTTGGGAGCATTTCTTTATGCACCAGGGTAAAATTAATCTCTAGGTCTGCTATACACCTTGATTCCCATAATATTGCGAAGAAATCATCAACTCAAAAATTGAGTAAGTCGTTTTCGTTAGATATGCAAAAAACAAAGTTTTTTTCAGAAGTTTTCCACATTTAGTTCCGTTGTTTGAGTTTCCAAATACTACTGTTTCAAAGACATACAACCACAACGCTTCAACTAATATTTGTCGGGAAGAGGGTGAAGATTGGGCCAACTCTTGAATAACTTTTATTTGAAAAACGTATTTCTTGTCGAAATAACATGGATTTGATCATTGTCAAAGAAAAAATCAGGTTAGAGTAATTTTTTTATTAGGCAAAACAATGAATATTTTGCAGGGTTTTCCAAAAACCTCTATCTCAGCGTTATGGATTTACGTACCACTTAGTCGTTTTTGAACAAGTACCCTTTAGTCTGACGAAAAAAGCAAATAAGGATGAAAAAGTAAGAATTTTCTGTTTTATCGAAAAAGAGGAAGGATTCCATTTTACGAAATTTATATACATGTCAAACATTCGCAACGCCTCTTGTAACACCGACCTGCCATTGTGTACTTAAAATTGAACGAAAAAGTTGAGTAAGTCGTTCCTTTTTCAATATGCAAAAACTAACGTGTTTTTCAGAATCTTTCGAAAAAAATTCCCACTTGGGACCTGAATACAAAGTTTATCGACTATTTAAATAGTATTGAGTATCCAAATCCTAGCAGTGTTATCAATGATGTGTGAAAATATCACGGACGGGCGTCTACTCTACAACAAAAGGTTAGATTTAATTGCCAATTTTTGCAAAACCACACTATTTTTCAGAAGTAAAAGATTAGAATTAGGTCCGAAGATTTGACAACAGGCTAATTCCATTCCAGTTGAATTCAGCAGATATTAACGGTATATAAGGTACATACGAAAAATAACCTATTTTTCAGGAATCTGGATGGAAATACTTTTTAACAGAAAAACGCGTGTTAGCGTCAAAACCGGCGTTTCTTCGTTGCCTCTAGGAAAAAACAGGTTAGGGTAATTTATCTTTAGACAAAATAGATAAAATATTTTGTAGGATTTTCCGAAAGTAATTTTTCAGAGTTACAATCCCATCTCGAGAGCCAGAACTTCAAAAATACTACCTGGGGAGAGCTATAATAGCCTGGATATAAAACCTAGAAATAATATGTAAAAGAAATACGGAAGAGGTCAGATTTTTGATTGTTTGCAAAACAAACTTATTTTCCAGACTTGCAAGTGTGAACAATGTCTTGTTCCACAAGACTTAATGGCATTTTACAAAATTTTGGTTATTATAATCGAGGTGACGTGATAGAATACCCCTTGAGGGAGATATGCCAGAGGAAAAGCAGGTTCGGATGTTTTTTAATTAGGCAATATAGAATATTTTGTAGGATTTTCCGAAAAATCTTGCCAGGTTTATGGAACTTCTTTGCCAATCGGTTGTATGTATCGGACAAATTGTAATCGAGACAAGAAAATGACTACTAGTAAGAATTCAATAACTATATAAAATTCGGGAAAAACATGTAAGTCGTTTCTTTTCCCATATGCAAAAATTAACCTTTTTTTCAGAAGCTTCCAAAATTTTACTCCTGCTAATTTTCCAGCAAACTAAATACAATTTCGAGATCTCATACCCGAAGATATAATATTAAAATTTGGATATCCAAATCCTCGCAGTGTTTCGAAGATATGTAAAAATATTACGGACGGGCGTCTACAACAAAAGGTTAGATTTAATTGTCAATTTTTGCAAAACTAATATTTTTCAGAAAAAAAGATAATTGTGTCCGAAGATTTCACAACAGATTAATTTCCGTTAGGTTCAGGAGGTATTAACGGTACATATAACGTACATACGAAAATAACATATTTTTCAGGATTCTGGGTGGAAATAGTTCTCAGCAGAAAAACGCGTGTGAGCATCGCCTCGAGGAAAAAACAGGTTAGGGTAATATTTTGTTAGGCAAAATAGATAAAATATTTTGTAGGATTTTCCGAAAGTATAACACTAAGCAGGATTGTGGAACTACAACGCCAATCGGTTGCATTTGACAGTCGAATTATAAATAATTAAAACGACATTGAGAAGGGATTAAAGGCAGAATTAGAATTAACAGTTAAAATTCGAGCAAAGATCGAGTAAGTCTTTTCCTTTAGATACACAAAAAGAAAGTATTTTTCAGAGTTACAATCCCATCTCAAGAGCCAAAAACGCTACCTGAGGAGAAAGCTATACTCTAAATACCTAGTAAAATATACCAAAAATCAAGACGTCAATGACGAAAAAGGTTAGATTTTTTTTTTTGCAAAACTTATTTTCCAGCCTTCAAGTGAAGAATATCTTGCTCGAGACTGATCTTTTTTCATTTTGGAAAATTTTGGATATTTAATAGATCTGTTTATAATCGAGGTGACAACATAGAATGAAGTTTGAGGGAGATATGCCAGAAGAAAAGTCGGGTTGGGGTATTTTTTTTTATTAGGCAAAATAGAATATTTTGTAGGATTTTTTAAGAAATCGCCTATGGAACCTCTTTGGCCAGTCGGTTGCATTTAACAAATTATAATCGAGATTAACAAGAAAATGGATACAAGTAAGAATTCAACTTTACAAAATTCGGGAAAAACATCGAGTAAGTCGTTTCCTTGAGATATGCAAACAACCTAAGTATTTTTCAGCTGTATTTTTCAATATCGATATCTATGAACAAGAAAAAGGTTCTAAGAGTTGAAGATTGAACCAAAGTGTGACTTTATATTTAATTTGCCAAACATTCCCGAATAATTTAGGATTTTCAATGGTTTAATTATTATGGTAATAACGGAAGATATAGGAGATAAGAGCAGGAGTCGGCGACGAAGAAGGTTAGATTTTTGTCTTTATTTTGGCACAACAAAAATATTTTTCAGACTTTCCTGTTTATTTTTTGTCGAAATGTGGAAATGAGTAAAATCTAGATGACGCGAGAGGAAAGATCCAGCTCGGGTAATTTTTGTAGACTAAATAAAAATATAATAATTTCGAAAAACTAATTAACGAAGTCAACAACCATCTTCGTAAATACGGTAAAGCACAATGTAACATGTAGTCAAGGATAAAATGGAGTAAGTCATTTTTGTTAAATATGCAAACAACCAACGTGTTTTTCAGAGTTATGTTCAATCACTTCAATATCCCGTTGTGTTTTTTGAGTTTTCCAACCTAGAAGTACCATTTTTACTAAGAAGATACTTCGGACATGTCTAAGGTTCTCAACTATTTTGAAAAACGGATGAATTGTGCATAGCTGCAGCATAGTCCAAAGAAAGTTATAGTCCCTACATCAATTTTGCCATGTAGATGAAAAAAATGAGTAAGTCGTCCTTTGATACGCAAACAACAAACGTCTTTTTCAGAATAATAGTTTATCTAAATATCTGCCCCTGCTGTTCTTACGTTCTCCAGGAAATCCTGCTTATTCAATAAAGCTTATATGGAGGTAGAGTCAAACTGCGGATCAGTTAGAAGGATGGATGCATTAGGTTTGATTTAATTTTCTTTATTTGCAACAATCTAGCTCTTTTTCAGAACTTTTAATCTGGATTATATTCTAACTACGCTTTGTTAAAATTAAATGCCACGTTGGGTATCGGACCAGCTGAACAAGTATGATGAGATTCCAGTGAGAGAATTCAGTCTTCTTCGAGGAACCATGTAAGGTATTTTTCTTAAATATGCAAAGCAAACAACCTGTTTTTCAGACAAATGTCCCTGATGATGGCATTTTTACAAATGATTAGGAGATATATGGGACTGCTAAGATTATGGAAAGTACCTAATCTTTCTTTTACTTAGATATGCCAAGTGATACTGTTTTGGACTTGTGGAATAGTTCAACCCTTGTAGCATGTGTATGTAAGTCGCAAACCTGGACGCTTCTACGAGGAATTTCGGATCCGTAAGATTTTTTCGTAAATATTCGAAACAACAAACGAATTTTTCAGAGTTATGTATACAGCTCCAAAAAGCATGATCCACCACCAAATAGTCAACTACAAGAAATGTCCTTAATTTACCCTTTTCTCTGCTTTCCTTGTTGAACCGAAAATTAAGATGCCTTGGATTGAGTAAGATTTTTATGTGAATATGCAAAAACCTCCTATTTTCCAGTATTTCGAAATAATGTTCTTCCCGAGTATGTGGCATGACTGGAATGGCTTCGTCCACCAAGGAGGAAGTTTGGCTAATCATTTTTCAATAATGTTGTACGTTTGCTATATGAATCCAAGGCCCAAAAATAAAAGCCGTCAAGAGCATGAGCATGTAAGACTTACTTTTGTAGATACGCAAAACCGAAGTGTTTTTTAGATATTTTTACAAGTTTTCATGCCTGGAATCTTATGGGTTTGTTCTCAAGTACTGATGGATGGAAATGTGACTACAATTGTGTAAGGTTTTTGTTAGATATGCAAAACAAACTTATTTTTCAGGAAATTTTTCAAGGATTCATTTTCCTGATATGCCTATTGTAGAAGTAGCGCTGTGCCTTTCGAGGGTTGTCGATCGCAGATCAGTAAGATTTTTCTATTCTTAAATATGCAAAACAAACTTATTTTTTAGAAGGCGAATTCCATTTCCTATTTTTATAATCGTGTAACTAACTATATTTTAATAATGTATGTAAATAATAAGAAGCCTAAAGGTATTATAAATTTTGCCTTATAATTTTTGTTTTCTGGACCAACTTAACAAAATCAAGATATAGAAGAAAGAAATAAAGGACCAAACAGGTGTAAGATTTTTTTTACATATATTATGCAACAAGTCGACCTATTTTTCAGGATTTTTTTTAGTCATTTTCCATATAGAAAGGTTATTCTTGCCTGTTAACTACATAAATAATATTGTACTTCAACGTTTCATTGATGGGAGACAGAAATAGGTGATTAATATATCTATACTTAATAATTACACTTGATGCAAGTTAAAAATAAATGTACTCTAAGGACATCCACATTTAAAGATCTATCTAATAGTAATACGTATCAGTAGTATCTATTTAAATCGCAAACATATAAATAAGAAGAAAGGAGAGGAATTGGCCTACGATGGAATGGAAAAGGTTAGTACTACCCGTACTACATACAGATTAATGTCTAGACTATTGTGAAAAACTACTCATTAATAATAACTAACCTATTGTACAATAGGCCCATATTTTTGTGAGAAACCTTAGGACTTTTTGTTTGAACTTTCAGAAATGATGTATGTTAGATGTAGAAGAAATGGATTTACTGTACGTCGAAAAATAAAATTCTCAGTGTTTACAGGGTAGTAGTCTCGTTTCACATTAGGCTTTTCAGATGCAGAAGGCGGGAGATCATCGTGGTTCGCGACTTACTACCTTTTCTGTTAAATCTGAGTTTTTTATTTTGTCCGCGTCAGAAATCTGAAGTGGATCTGAAAAGAAGGTAACTGCATAAATTTAACTCATAATTATTAACAGTACGAATTAGTATATTATATAAACTGATCAAATATGGGAATGAAATAACTGAGTATAGGCAATAAGAAATGTTTACCAATAAAGTTGGAAATGAAATATGGAAATACCACGTACTGCTGTTCTTAAGGTAAAGCTCGAAACGTTGAAGTAAGCAAGTTTGTATTACAACGGTAGTCAACATTTTAGGTGAGAAAAATGTCTTTAGATCGATCACGTAACGGAAAAATTGTTTCATCATATGGGCCAAAATTGAAGCGGCATCGTAATTAATATGGGACATTGGAATTACATAGGACCAATGGTGGCAGCGAATTCAAACTTGTCGGGTAAGCCAAATTAGTTAATAAGTGGTTGTCATTATAAATTTCTTACCTCCATTTTAAAGAAAGTATTTTAACACTGAATACTCCCTTCTAAACATTAAAAAAAAATCTAAATTAGTTATATATTACAGTGATACTTTATTACAGCACTGGGATTTGAAATGGATGTCATAACTGCGAAAAGCGACGGACATAACAATAAAGAGGTACCTACTTTTTCAATGTAATTGGCAAGTTGGATATAACGGATGTTGACCAAAAGGTGAGAGCATGATTTGATGAGAACATGATGTCATTGGGGATGATTCCATGAACCAGCGGGTCGTGACCTCAAAAAGGCTGGACCTGTCGCCAATAAAGTCGGATTTTACACCCAAGTTGGGCCACCAGCAAAGACGTTCGTGTCATATGGTAGGCGGGCGTGTCAATATGGGAGCCTCACGCGACTTGGGAACCGGACGTGGCAACATGGGAGCCTGACTAGATGTGATAACCGGATGGGCCAACATGGTAGCCTGACCCGACGTGGGAACCGGACGTGACAACATGGGAGCCTGACGCCATCTGGGAACGGGACATTGCAACATTGAAGCCTGACGCGACGGAAACCTAACGTGGCAACATGCTGGCTCGATGTAGGAACCGGACGTATCAACATGAGAGCCTGACGCGATCTGAGAACGGGACGTGGCAACATGGGAGCCTGACGCGATGTGGGAACCGGACGTGAGAACGGAGTGGCCAAAGTCGAGACTAGCGGGCTTTGACGGACCGGGAATGCCAAACTGTACCTACAACAGTGTGGTCAAACGCGACAATGAGGAAGACGGACGTGGTATCAGGAAAACCTAGCGTGACACTAAAGAACCCGGGCGTGACGAAACGGAGGCCATTCAGGACATCGGGAAAGCTAGGCATAACTAGGGAGCTGTGAGAACATAAAAAATAATGTAAGTCTATTGATAATCAACTTTTCTTACTTGTATAAATCTGACGCGTTTTATTAAAATATACATTTATATTGTTACTGAACTTAATGTCATCGAGAATTGAAAGAAATCTATTTTTGTAAATTTTTTTTACATAATATAGTTCTAAAGAGATATTCATTTGAAAACTTCCCACCTCGATTTTCCTGCTTTAAAATGAAAATGTGGGGGACATCTTTTGCGTATATTGTCAATCTTGTTACTTCAAGCCCCTAGGAGGGGGGGGGGGGTAAGATCTAAATCTTAAAACCCCTATTTTATATAATTTTTTTTGGATTCTGCATAACATTCTGAACCTTTTTTAATAAAAGCATTATTAGTCTATACTTAACAGTTTCCGAGATATTGAGTCTTAAAAAATGACATTTTTGAACTTTGACAGCGTCTAGTTTTCTAACTGTACGTCTTAGAGCAAAACCGCTTACATGTCCCTATCTTCGATTTTTATTATCTTTCCAATAGTGTGAACTTTCGGTTAAACCGGATGTAAGAAATATAGTACTTTCGGTTTGACCGGAAGTTGACACTATTGGAAAGATAATAAAAATCGAAGATAGGGACATGTAAGCCGCTTTGCTCTAAAACGTACAGTTAGAAAGCTAGACGCTGTCAAAGTTCAAAAATGTAATTTTTTAAGAGTCAATATCTCGGAAACTGTTAAGTATAGACTAATAATGCTTTTATTAAAAAATGTTCAGAATTTTATGCAGAATCCAAAAAAATTATGTAAAATAGTGGTATCCATTTAAGATTTAGATCTTACCCCCCCCCCCCCCTCCTAGGGGCTTGAATTAACAAGATTGACAATATACGCATGTCCCCCTCGAAATAAAAATCGACGGGTCCGAGCGATTTTCCACATTTTCATTTTAAAGCAGGAAAATCGAGGTGGGAAGTTTTTAAATGAACACCCTGTATATGAAATAAGCTAAATACAATGTATAGTTTCAGGTAATGATTCTTTTCGTCGTATAATTCGGACGAAATGACTGGAACCGACGCGGCGCAGATAGATTTCGTGACAAAAATATCTAAAGATTTTGGTAACCCCTTTATAATAATAAGGTAAGTCTGGATACACAAAATTGTACTACTAATCTATTCTAAACGCTTATATAGGTTGCAGAACGGTTTTCGCAATAATTAAATAACCAAACAGTTTTCAATGATTTAAATGGCATAATGGGGTAAAAAAATTTAAAGGATATATTGCTAACTTTACTTTTTAATAAAGGGAGTTAATAAACAAAAACTATTTAATGCAGTTTGGTAGTACATATTACTTTTTCTCGTTTTAAAAATGCAAATAATTTTGACATTTCAAAGTTGATATGATATAAAATATTGTTTTTAGCGTTAACACTTTTTTACACAACACATTTTATATTAAAAATGTTGACGTAATAGGTACATTGCTGTAAACAATCTTTCTTTTTGCAGGTTCCTTGAATGCATTCTGTTAATCTAAGAGTACCTTGGCAAAGAACATAGATGGCGAAGTAAACTCAATAGCAATGCCACCAGTCAGCAACATTTAAAATAAAACAACACAAACTTGAGAAAAATTTGATATTTTAGCGACAGTAAAAGTATGGTTATTGATTGCCAAATAATTAATAGCTCAAAATGTCGACGGGGTTTTGGTGGTCTTAATAAGGTAGATGGATAATCACAGGTGTTTAGTAACCTAGGATCATGTATTTTCTTAGTTAAGACGACCCAGACCCCTGAGATAGAGCAGTTTTTACCAGGTAATAGGTATATGAATAAAGCCGAATACAACCATTCTGTTAAAAAACGCACCGCCACTTTCCTACAACTTGGAAACCGAAATAAATTATGGTTGATTAAAGTTCTTGTAATTGCTACTTCCAGAACTGCACATGCGTCTATTTTGGCGAGAAATGTAAGTTTAGTTAAGTTTTTTGATTCAAAACATAATATAGAGATTTAAATTATTGCATTTTATTTTAAAACGGTTTAGTATTAGTTTATTTATATTTTATACTTGAATGAGGAAAACTGATTCATAATGATTCTTACTTTTCATTTTTTTATTGAGTTTTTATTTTTAGGAAGACCGTAACCTGCTTAAGCGTCATCAACGCAATAAATTGCAAGTATCCGTCATGTGCACTCCAGAACGGGCCGCCATGTATATTTTTTAAATTACAATTAAGAGTTTTGATGTCCCTATATTTTCAGGAAAGGTAATTATTTTTCGTCGTTTTTCTTATAGATCATGTTGTAATTTTTATTACTTTTCTGATTGAGCTAATTTTTTTAATAACAATATCAAGTATTTAAATTTTGCAAGTCAACTATAGTTATTTATAATATTTTTTTGTATTTCAGGTTTTTTTTTGTTAGAAACATGATGGGAAAGAATAATTACGATTATTGGCAAGATAATAAAATTGGAACATCTTAGGAAGGTTTGTAGATTTACAACACGGCCTCAAAATTTAAAATTACTTGGGATAAACACAAGGAGGGTTTGCCACTGGGATTGAGGTGTTGTCCAATTGTTAACAGAAGAATAGCTCATGATGTATCCATGAGGTCTTTGTGGATTATATTGAGCAAATAGCCAGTTGCAGGTCTACTTTTAAATCTAAATACTGGGTATTTGTTCGACGAACTCGACTAAGACTTCTGAGATAGAGCAATTTTTCTGTTTGCAACGAAGAAAGAAGACGTTTGGGTCAACGGGCTTTGCGATGGGATTTGGGCGACGGACTAGTGAAGAAAGAAGTCAGCGGCGGCAGAACGAATGGTCAGTCAATGATAATGGACAAGAGTCCACTGTAATAAGAGACAACGGGCGATCGAATTCACAACTATGCATAAAAATAATACTGCGATGTGAATAAGACGATTAATTAGGAGAGACTATAGGAAAAATACGTTGGGGTCCACGGCGATGAAAAAAAGGGCGATCGAATCCACGACAATGGGGCTTAGAAGATGGATGTTTGGGTCTATGGCGATGGGAAGAAGACGAGCGACCGACTCCGTGGTGATTGGAAGAGGATTATCTAGTTCTAGGTCCACTACGATGGATGAAGATGGGCGTACGGGTCGACGGCGATGAGAAGATGGGCGACCGACTCCACGGCAATGGGAAGAAGATTGCATTCGGGTTCACGGCGATGAGGAAGACTATCTACATCCTGGTCCACGGCGATGGGAAAAGACTTTAATGGAAATAAGACGATATAGATGTCGCAAGCCCACAACAGTGGGATAGGCATCCGAATTCACTGCGATGGGAAGAAGACTTCAACCGGATCGACGGCGACGGGAAGAAGCCTTCAACAGGATTGACGGCGATGGGAAGAAGACTACAACCGGATCGACGGCGACTGGAAGAAGACTACAACTGGATACACGGCGACGGGAAGAAGACTTTTCAACCGGATCGACGGCGACGGGAAGACTTTACAACCGGATCGACGGCGCCGGGAAGAATACTTTACAACCGGATCCACAGCGACGGGAAGAAGACTTGTCAACCGGATCGACGGCGACGGGAAGAATACTTTACAACCGGATCGATGGCGACGGGGAGAAGACATTACAACCGGATCCACAGCGACGGGAAGAAGACTTTTCAACCGGATCGACTGCGACGGGAAGAAGACTACAACCGGATCCACGGCGACGGGAAGAAGACTACAACCGGATCCACGGCGACGGGAAGAAGATACAACCTGATCCACGGCGACGGGAAGAATACTTCAACCGGATCGACGGCGACTGGAAGAAGACTATCTACAAAACCGATCCACAGCGGCGGTAAGAAGACATCTGGGTCCACGGCGATGGGAAGATGGGCAACCAACTCTACAACTATGGGAGAAAGACTTTAATGGTGGAAATAAGACGATAGATAAAGTGAGATATTCAAGTCCACAATAACGAATGATCGGCTCCACGACGACGGGAAGACCATTTAAATATGGATACGCGGCGACGAGAAAAATACCATCCACATCTGGGTACACAACGATGAGAAGAAGAGCAAGGCCAAGGCTTGGCTATAAAACTCGTATTTTTTGCGTCGAAGAATAATTGTCTCACAACGGTTGCCGTTTTATAGTATTTATAGATATGAAGAGATTTTATTATTACTGTTTTACAGCAATAATTATAGTTAAGTCAAAATTAATTCTAATATGGTAATTAAAAAGAAAGCTACACTCATGGGAAGGTTTAAATCGAAAAACACTGTGATCGTCATAGTACAGAATGTGCACCTTTTTTTTTATTGCTGAGACTTTTATTTGACGCCACAAAAAAAACGAGGACACAACATATGAAGCGGTATACTGACAAGCCAACAGATCAATGAAAGTGGGTTTATATGTAAGTTCCATTTTTTTTTAAATTATAAACTCTTTATTTTCAAATCGACATATTAAATTCAAAATAACTACTCCCCTGGCAGTATGCTAGGCTTGGACTACATTGCACTTCAAAATCAGTTTTACGGCTACTTTTTTATTTTGGTTTTATGCAAACACTAAACATTACAACGGTTTTATCCAAATAAATAATTTTTATTGAACTTTTTTTTTTATTGTTGCAGAACCAAGGAAACAATGTATTGTAAACAAGGTTCCATGTATGACAAAGTACAGAAAAGGTTGGATCTACAACTACGTGAAGAGTTAGGCGATCTGGACCTTTGTGACTAAAAGAGTCTGGTCCATGTCATTGTTATATAAGAAAGGATTATTCAGCAGGTAAATGTTATTTTTATGTATGTACTTTAAAATATTACTGTAAAAACTAACACATAATTCTGTGTCAAGGTTTGAAATTGAATTAAAAGATTTCATTTAAAGCTGCCAATGAGAAAAATAGCACCAACTTTGACCGAGAGTTAAAGTTTTTGCGAAATTAGTAATGTTTGTTCATTTTTGTTGACAACTTTCTTCACAATCCGGTATACTATTACACGCTAATATTTTATGAGAAAAAATTCTTTCGTGGACGTTAACTTTTAGATTTGTTTAAACTTAATATTCAATTTTGCGCAATTTCTTTAAATTTTAATATAAAATTTTCCCCTCAGTTTCGCTATAGCTACACGAAGGAGGAAGTTCGGTAACTTCGTGGCCAGATGGTACAACTAGACCTCAACGACGAGATGTGTAACCAGGTCTCCGACGAATCGCTGGACACGAGCAATTGAGATCCTGACGACAGGAAGACAAGGTCCAAGACAACGAAAAGAAAAAACATCTGCGTCTAGTCCACCTCCAATGGAAGAGCGATCGGTTTCGCAGTGATGGGAAGACCATGGCCATGTTGAAGAAATAGACGCATGCTAATAACATTATAAATAATTGCTTGACAGGTAAATGTTGTCTATTCTGCAATTTATTTTTAAATTCGTATTAAACCTAATTATATAGGTACATGACAAAACAAATATGTTGATGTTTTATTATTGCAATATTTCATTGTGAACTAAAGGCTGTTATTTTTTTTATTATTTGAATCTGTCATGTCATTGTATATTTTTCTATTGCAGTGGGATTCCGACTGCCAGGCAGACCGTGCCAAGGATAAACGACTTAATTGGTTTGTAAATGTGTCTTGAATTTATAGTTTTTAAGTTAGTAAATTGGGTAGTTATTCTTTTGTAAAAAAAAAAAGAAGAAACCTGATATTAGTCATTAATAAAATAACATAAATTGATTTGTTTTGAATTTTTTTATTGTAACCTCCATAATGTCCCATAACTAATTTATTTTAACTTTCCATGTGAACAAGAAGGTCTCCTGTCAGTTGTGGTGGCAATAAAGAACTGTATTTTGTATCCTAAGTTTGTCGAAATCGCCCAAAATGACATCTCTACATGTGAATGAATCATGTGGAGTCCTGCTAGAAGTGTCTTGTCCCGAGACAGGATGGTATGCTGAGAGCTGCTTCGTACACTGGTAAATTTTTTTGTTAAATGTTTTTCTTGATATATATTTGCTTTTGGTAGGTAGGTATAATGGAACCTTAAAAATTGTGAAAAGATAAGTAATGGGAAGGTATTAAATGATAATAATCTGTGCTGAGAATCACAATCTTCATATTATGGTCTTCGTTTTATAAGTACTACCTACTGCATTAATCTAAAAAAGTTAATTTTATTCTCAAAAAAATATTTTCAGTTGTGTATTGATCATTTATTATGAAGCACAGTGGCTGACTGCTTTTCACCGACTAAGATTCTAGTGGTTTTATGCAGTCGCATCGATGATTTGAAAGTGACTCATTAATGTTTCATAAATTGTCAGTAGTTCAATTGAATTGTTTTATTCTTAAGAAATCGAAAATGTGCTTTTGGATTTTTACAGTAGTTTGGAGTTAAAACCACATTTTCCATTAGCTTCATATTAACCTGTGGGTATCAACTTCGACAGGTTTTAAGTCTAAGGTGTAATTTAAGTTTGACTAATATATTCTCAGGTTTATGAACTTCAGTGATGTTATTTTGGTAGCTAAATTTCTGAATCTTTGTAGAAAATGTTTATTGGGTCATAATATGTCCTCTGTGTGACATTTTCATCAGAAATCAGAAATTTTTGGTGTTGTTAGGTTGCCAAAATATTACACTGAATACAAAAATAATTTTCTTAAATTAAATGTATTTCTGTTTACTGGCCATTTATTAAAATGCATTGAAGTGATATAATATTGGAATTTGTATTTTTTACAATATTCAGAATATTATGCTCTTTGAATACTTTATTAAAAGGCGGGTTTATATGTATTTCTTTACCATTTTGTTAAATTTTTCATAGGTTTTCCAAATGGTATTGACAAGTTCAGTCGACAGCTTGGCCAATACCATGAAAACATTAGCAGCCATCATCTCAGCCCAAACCCAAATTAGTAAGGGAGGTGGCAGAGTTTGAAAGCATCTCGAAGGCTCGCTTGTGTTCCTATGTCCAAAATTAGAAAACCTACCGTAAAAGGGCTGGTAACGTACACAGTAGATTTTGTCCACTGGACAACTAATAGTACCTTTCTTCTGTGCTAATACCTTTATTAGGAATAATGAATACATTTCATCACCTAAGGACTTCATGCTGTCCTAACGAGAATTTATTAAGTATCTGAATATAATGGCTAACTGATTGCTTATGGTAATGAAAAAACCAAATACAAGTCCTGATAAAACCAACGGTTTTTGCAGTTTTGGGAAACTCTGGCATACAAACAGGTACTTTTAAACACTTACGTTTAATAAGATAAATTTTCTTTATAAAGTATGTACAAATGCTTTATATAATTTACCCGAATTCCTTGCCAGTTCTGAATTCTAATTACATACTATTGTGTATGATAAAAATAGTCTCGTTATTTAAAAAAATGTTTTCATAGGTTTGACGTGCTCTGGTAATACCTACTGCAGTGAAATGAAGCGGAGTGCTGAGTAGTACTGAAAATGTAATATTAAGTTACAACAAAAATAGCCGAAAATTAAAGTATCAATAAATTAACAAAAAATTTGTTCCTTGGGATGCCTTGAGGGTCCGTTTCTACTTAGGCTTAAAAAAAATATATAAAGTTCATTTACCAGTTAACCACAAAATGAGAAAATTGTCCTTTTTTCCTATGTTGGTGTAGAAGATAAGAGGTTGAGGTTAAACTTGGAAATCATTCAGGTGTGCTAGCTGTTCCAGTGTAGGGAAGGGAGGATTTTGGACTTCGTTGATAAATCAGGTATTTGATAAGTGATATTTTCATTGGAACGTCGATATAATACTAGCATAAACTTACTAGAGTATGTTTTGAACTCCTTTTTTACAATATTCTGTTATTTTTAAATTTACTAATAATACAAAATACCTTTATTTTCCGTAAATGATGCTTGCTTTTTATTCTATAAATAGTTTTGAAACTTAAGTAACTGAAACTTGACAAAATACCTCTTAAATTATACTTAACAAATGCACATTTGCTATAGAATGGTATAGTAGGTGGATTGTTCGCGACTGTCCATACTACTAATCATAATTATTGGCATTGTTGCATTGCATTGGATTTAAGGAATTTAATAATCTGCATTTTAATTAAAAAATTGAAATTGTGATATAAAAAAAATTAAATTTGTTGTCACTGTCTAGCGAGTTAGTTTTTCAATTTAAATCTAAAAATTCAACGCTTGAATAAATATGAAATCCTACTAAACATTTATTTATAATAATGCAACAGACTGATAAAGTCGGTTCACCCAGTAAACCTGCAAGATGGCCGACATGTCGTATGACAAAAGTCATATTCCAGCCAAATAAAATGAATTTTTGCATTTTCAATGACTTGTCATATGACATGTCGGCCATCTTGCAGGTTTACTGGCTGAATCGACTTTATCTAATATGATATCCTTAAGAGCAAACACTGGAGACGCATTCGCCATTTCGTTTTTGATCAATATTTCGTTACTTCGTTTCATCCAAAAGTCGTGTCAAATACCCATATTTTGAGTACAATTATCTGCAGTTTTACATTAACAAAGGTTGGTTTTATAAATTAATTAAAGTAGAAAATGAAATATGGGCAAATTTGACATTTCGTTTTTTGCTTTTGTTAATTATTCAATTAATTTTTGTAACTTAAAACTATGTAGGTAATTGCTACCCGAAGACAGTTATTTGACCGCTTTTTGGAGAAAACTAAATATTGATAAGAAAATAAAATTGCAAATGCTTCACTAGTGAGCAATGCTACAGATTGTCAAAGTGCAATAAATGTGATTTTTCAAATGTTCCAATTATAATATTTAAGTTTTCTTGCAGAATATTTACCTTTCACTGGCCTATCTCTAAAATAATTGACAAAATTATGCAACAAATTGAAAATATGTTTGTAGTGATTTCTCAAATTTAATCACGTCGATAGTTTGTTATTTATAAGGTAAAATTGCTTTTTTCAGCTAATATTTACTACCGTGAACGGAAAAGTGTTTTGTAAAATTTTTTAAAAAGTAATTTTTTTTTTTAATTTTTGATAAAATATTTTTCATTGTTCAAAGTCAAATGTTACTTAAACTATGCCAGTAAAAGTAAGTTTTCTTTATGCCTAACATTTTTTGAGAAATTGCCATTTATTTTTTTTTGTTGGTATTTTTGTTGATCAGTATACATATACAGTGGCATCAAGTTCTGCTTCGATCGAGATGAAAATTAAGCAAAAAAATAGTAGTCACGTGACTCGCATTATCTGTAAAATTTTAATTTTTTCCAAAAAATAATTCAAAAGTGGGGGTTTTTTCTGAAAATATCGAAAAAGTTATAAAAAAAAGTTTTTTTAAATGCAGTTTCTAGCCCAGATGCAAAATTTCAGCTGCATAAGATAATTTTGATTTTTACCTATATTTTGTAAATTGCACCACTTTTGCAAAATAAGACTCAACGCAACCTACATAAAACTTCTTAGTTTTGACGATGCTTTATTTCAGATACATTTCTTTAAAGTAGCGCCATATTAAATGTGTGTCTTTCCACAAAATCAAAATTGGGCTATTAAAATTTGGTCGAATGTGATGCAAAGTTTATTTGTTTTTGACCCTGTATAAGGTAACTTCATAAAATAAGTATTTTTGAAAAGGTAGTTTGTGCCTGAAAAAAAAAAAAAAAAAGGGTTTTAAATTAAATCGTTGAAAATAGATAAACTTTACGTTAAGTTAAACTAACATTTATTTTCCACTTAAAAAACACTTTACTGCAGACACTGTGTTCTTTTTTGTTTTAATAATAAGGTGTATTACTTTCAGGCACAAACTACGTTTTCAAAAATACTTATTTTATGAAGTTACCTTATACAGGATTAAAAATAAATAAACTTTGCATCACATGCGACCAAATTTTAATAGCCCAATTTTGATTTTGTAGAAAAACACATTAAATATGGCGCTACTTTAAAGAAAATATATCTAAAATAAAGCATTGTCAAAACTAAGAAGTTTTATGTAGGTTGCGTTGAGTCTTATTTTGCAAAAGTGGTGCAATTTACAAAATATAGGTAAAAAATAAAAATTATCTTATGCAGCTGAAATTTTGCATGTGGGCTAGAAACTGCATTTAAAAAAACTTTTTCTAATAACTTTTTTTCGATATTTTCAGAAATAACCCTACTTTTGAATTATTTTTTGGAAAAAATTAAAATTTGACAGATAATGCGAATCACGTGACTACTATTTTTTTGCTTAATTTTCATTTCGAACGAAGCAGAACTTGATGCCAAAGTCAAATTTTGAATAAAGCTATTAATAAAAAAAATCCCATATGATGCGGACTTTATTGGTGACACTGTATATATAATATGATCTATAACCATAAAATAGTATCTAACAATAATATAATACCTACATACATAATACATTCCTATGTGTATACTACATTGATTTAAAATGTATGTTTTGACATTGCCATGATGAACAATATCATATAATTGTATAGTAGTGTTATTTTACCTCAGTTGATTGAAATGTTTCTTATTTTAGTTTGTTACTGGTATTAAGAAGTTCAGTCGACAACTTCAACAATACTATGAAAATAAAACTAGCGTACCAAAAGATCCTTACGAAGTGCACCACAAGTTTTTATTTTTTTTTGTCCGATAATTCGTCAACTAGACGAAAATAGTCGATTGCCGATAGCATTGCACAAATATTCTACAGCTGATTATCTTTAGTGAGTCTGGGTGGTGAGCCCACATTTAACAAGAATGAAAACCGCGTTTACGTGACGTCGAGACGTAGTTTCTCAGTAAATTTGCACAATATGTTTGCACTTTTGTTAAGTTGAATGTACTCGATGGAGGACCTCGATGCACATATACAATTTGTCTCTCATTACTACAAGTATAAAATGGATTTCTTCAAAAGCCTGAGGGTCATAGGAGGCGTCACTGGTGATCACACAGGTAAATTTTAAGTAGCTGAAATGTATAAATTAACATTTTATAAAATCTGTCTTGTTATTTTACCGATAGCTATGTGGTTGATTATGCGATAATTAATTATGCATGTTTATGTAACCAGAAAACTACCAAGTTTACATAACAAACCAAAACTTGTAGACTAGCGTTTTTGATTTATTGCTGTAGAACGTTGTAGTACTGGGTTGTTTTTTAAGACTGAAAGCAAGCCCAGCAGAAAATCGAAGATTGCAATAATACACTTATAAATATTTTAATCAATTACCTTTGTAATTAATTATATTTGTAGAAATGATTTAATAACTATTTTTTGTTAACTGGGCAATCTAGTGCAAACCGAGCAAACACAATACAATGGCGTTTAGCCGTTTGTTATTTTTACTGTACTGTAACAGTTCTATGCAGTGAGTTTGTAATTTGGGGTAGATCCAGTAGTTTTTTTTTAAAATACATTGGAACGGGTATTTACATTTAAGTTGTGGTCTTTTTTTTTTAAAAAAGAATGTTGATACATTGTGTCTCTAATTAGAGATAAAAGACGATATCAATAAATTTTTTAAATTGCAACTAGTTTATCAAATGTTTTTGAAGCAATTAAATTAATTTTGGTTTGTTTAATGTCTTATAAAATGACAAGGAATAAAACTTTGAAATTTGCTACTTATGTATGTACTTATAACTTAATATGCACTTAATAAATAGTCCATCAAAAACTAGGGTTGGTATTTAAAAATATTATCGGTATCGTCATATCTCTAATTTGGGACACTACATCAATCTTTTTTTTTTTATAAAAATACTGTAATTTAAAATATTAATACCAAGTATTTTTCCAAAAAAAATCTACTGGATTTATTCCAAGTTACAAACTCTGTACTGTACTGTAGATATGTACAGTAGGTTTGCAAATTGGGTTTAGAAGAGTGCGAGTTGACAAATTTTTTACGTCTATAAAAGTTTTTGCTTGTAAATTAAATAATCAATATTAAAAATATTTTTAAACATTCAGATAAAAAATAACAAAAACGTTATTTTGCTTAAGAGTAAACATACTTTGTTTATTATTTTGTTCTAGAAGAAGAAATAAAAAGTATGTTTCTTTTACGCTAAATAACGTTTTCATAATTTTATAGCCTAAAAATACATTTTTCATAATCGTATTTTTTTTATAAGCAATGAAGTGGAATCTTTCTATCTTTCAAAGTTTGGCCCATTTATTCTTCTAAACTAAACCCCCATCCGCGGACATACTGTATATATTAAATAAGCCAACCGCCAAATAACTTATGAATTTATGTTGATATTGGTATTGAGTATTTTTGATATTTTCAGCGATTGCAGCCAAATTAACAAAATAAAATCCTATGCATCGTTGCTGAGCGTCCTCCATTCCTTTTACGGAACCAATAAGCAATCGGTAGCGTAACTAGATACCATAAAAGAAAAATATCCATCAAACGATGTTTAGAACTAAGATGTGTAGCAAAGTACTCATCGAAAGCACGTATTTCACCCATTTTGTCGCAATTCATTCAGATCACAAATTGGACGAATAAAATAACGAAAAACTGAGACAGATTAATAAAAGGTAAAAATAGAGCAAATTAGGCGAAACAAAAATTTCAATATGAAAATACATCATTTATAAGCTGTAAAAGGGCCAAGATTTTTTATTGTCATAAGATTTTGGGAATTTATTATTACACAATGGAATCTTGTGCCTTTGTGCAGCTTATGTTCATTTAACTTTTACAATATAAATAAAAGTCTAAAGTTTTAAAAATAAGGTGGAAGTGTCACAACTAAGCGAGACTAATCTGATAAAAATATTTATAAAGAATTACTGTACTCGTTTAATGTTTTTTTATAAACATGTCTATTTTCAATATAAAAATAGTAAAGCTACCTTTTAGATAAAAATATAATCTTGCTTTGCGAAAAAAATTCATTTCCGAGAATTGGTCGGGTTATCGAACAATCTACAAATAAATGTTCACGCAGCTTCCATTAAAGATAAAAGAAAAGTTCCGATGACAAACAACTTCCAAAAAATCTAATTAAAGAGTATGGTCGATTGTCATTGTGAGAAATATATTTATTTAGTTGTTTTTTCGATCACAAGTTAGTATAAAACAATTTCATTAAGTAAGAATTACTATCCAATAAAAGTTAAATGTTATCAAAAAGTTAAAACATGCGAACATTTTTAAAAAACGCATTTGTTTTTTTTGCCAAGTCTCTAAATATTTTTTAGATACCGCATGGCGATTCGATCTTCAAGTATTCCAACAATTTTTTTGTTGCTGAAAACAATCTATTAAATCTGGATATTAACAGACGCTTACCTGATTATTGAATGATATTTGAATCCATTACCTGAAATATAAACGGCTGCCAAGAATTATTCCAGGATCTTACAACTTTGACCTCATAGTATATTCTTAAAATCTAAAAGGGAACATATTTAATTAGTCAACCTGAAAAAGATGGTTTTGTGCATCAACATAAAACAATGATTTATTTATCCATAGTATATTCTTACCTTGAAAAGCAATTTAATAGGTACAACGGTGGTTTTGTGCATCAACATTTAGACAACAGTCATATTGGCTGAATTTTTTCCCTCTAGGTATGCAAAACTAAAGTTTTTTTCAGAATATCGTCCCATGATTTGCAATCATTTTGGTTCAATATCTTGTTTCATCCTACTGTCTCCGACCAAATTTCACGAGAACGATAATTTTAGAAGAGCGAGTCAATATTTTGTGGTTACTGTTTATTTATTACATATGGATAGCGTGCTTGGAAGAAAAGATACATGTATATAACAAGGCCAAAACGTAATTGGCAAAGAAATGGTGGGAAAAAGGTCAGAACAAATTTTATCATTTCTTTTTGTCGAGGCATTAACTATTTTTCAGACGTTTTGCGCGTGTGCAGACCATATTCACATACCATTGTTTTACAACAGACTGCTTACCCGTTAAATTTCGATCCGTAACTGGAACGATTGCCAAGGATTATTTAAGAATCTTACCACTTTGACGACTTAGTATATTCTTAAAATCTAAAAGGAAAGTTGATTAACCTGAAAAGGATGGTTTTTGTGCATTAACGTGGAATAATGGTGGACAAAACATTATTTATGCTATGCATCTATGTTTATACTTAAACGCTGATTTTTCGTAATACGTAAAAAGTGTTTTATGCATCAATTTTGAACAATTGAAAGATTTTTTCTCTAGGTATGCAAAACTAAAGTTTTTTTCAGAACATTTTATCGTCCCATGACTTTCAATATATATGTTCAAGATTTCAATTCATCCGGATTTCTCCAACAAATTTCGTAATGCGTATATGTAGAAGAAAGAGCTTCAAGATTTGTTCATAAAACCTAATTCCAGTTTATTATAATATGGAAAGCATTCTTTAAGAACTGGTATCAAAGAAAAATTACTGCTAATGTCAAATGGCCAAAAGTGAATCGAGAGGAAGGTTGTGGGGAACAGGTCAGATTAATTTTTTTCGTCTTTTCTGCCGAACCACTAACTATTTTTCAGATGTTTCTCACATGTGTAGACCATCTTCAGGGACCAGAATAGTGGTTTTCTTTTAAAAATTTAATCTTAAACCTTGGAGGCCGCCAATAATATTCCAGGACCCCAGCTACTTTATTGTATAATATTCATAACCTAAAAGGGAAATTAGTAATGGTAAAACTAGTGATTTTATGCATCAACATATTTCTTGGGGTATTTTTTTATTGGGGGAAAGCAATAACATGTTTTTTAGGATTTTCCAAAGTTCAAAGCACCTGTGCCCGGTTTATTCAATTACATTCCCGAGATAGTTTTGATTGGCAAATTACGACTGAAACGGAAAAACGTTGAAAATAAGAATTTCCTATGTTAACGCAAAGAGCATATTTTTGGGAGCATTTCCTTACGCACCTGGGTAAAATTAATCTCTAGGTCTGCTATACACCTTGATTCCCATAATATTGCGAAGAAATCATCAACTCAAAAATTGAGTAAGTCGTTTTCGTTAGATAATATGCAAAAAACAAAAGTTTTTTTCAGAAGTTTTCCACATTTAGTTCCGTTGTTTGAGTTTCCAAATACTACTGTTTCAAAGACATACAACCACAAAGCTTCAACTAATATTTGTCGGGAAGAGGGTGAAGATTGGGCCAACTCTTGAATAACTTTTATTTGAAAAGCGTATTTCTTGTCGAAATAACATGGATTTGATCATTGTCAAAGGAAAAATCAGGTTAGAGTAATTTTTTTATTAGGCAAAACAATGAATATTTTGCAGGGTTTTCCAAAAACCTCTATCCCAGCGTTATGGATTTACGTTGCCAGGATTCCATTTTACGAAATTTATATACATGTCAAACATTCGCAACGCCTCTTGTAACACCGACCTGCCATTGTGTACTTAAAATTGAACGAAAAAGTTGAGTAAGTCGTTCCTTTTTCAATATGCAAAAACTAACGTGTTTTTCAGAATCTTTCGAAAAAATTCCCGCTTGGGACCTGAATATACAAAGCTTATCGACTATTTAAATAGTATTAGGTATCCAAATCCTAGCAGTGTTATCAATGATGTGTGAAAATATCACGGACGGGCGTCTACTCTACAACAAAAGGTTAGATTTAATTGCCAATTTTTGCAAAAACACACTATTTTTCAGAAGTAAAAGATTAGAATTAGGTCCGAAGATTTGACAACAGGCTAATTCCATTCCAGTTGGATTCAGCAGATATTAACGGTATATAAGGTACATACGAAAAATAACCTATTTTTCAGAAATCTGGATGGAAATACTTTTTAACAGAAAAACGCTTGTTAGCGTCAAAACCGGCGTTTCTTCGTTGCCTCTAGGAAAAAACAGGTTAGGGTAATTTATTGTTAGGCAAAATAGATAAAATATTTTGTAGGATTTTCCGAAAGTATAATAATAAAACAGGATTGTGGAACGCCAATCGGTTGCATTTGACAGTCTTAACCTCAATTAGAACTGAAATTAGAAGAAATAAATGTGGGAATTAGAACGATTGCATTTAAAATTTGAGGAAGGATTGAGTAAGTCGTTTTCTTTAGATACGCAAACAAAAGTAATTTTTCAGAGTTACAATCCCATCTCGAGAGCCAGAACTTCAAAAATATTACCTGGGGAGAGCTATAGTCTGGATATAAAACTTAGAAATAATATGTAAAAGAAATACGGAAGAGGTCAGATTTTTGATTGTTTGCAAAACAAACTTATTTTCCAGACTTGCAAGTGTGAAGAATGTCTTCAAGACTTAATGGCATTTTACAAAATTTTGGTTATTATAATCGAGGTGACGTGATAGAATACCGCTTGAAGGAGATATGCCAGAGGAAAAGCAGGTTCGGGTGTTTTTTTTATTAGGCAATATAGAATATTTTGTAGGATTTTCCGAAAAATCTTGCCAGGTTTATGGAACTTCTTTGCCAATCGGTTGTATGTATCTGACAAATTGTAATCGAGACAAGAAAATGGATACTAGTAAGAATTCAATAACCATATAAAATTCGGGAAAAACATGTAAGTCGTTTCTTTTTTCATATGCAAAAATTAACCTTTTTTTCAGAATCTTCCAAAATTTTACTCCTGCTAATTTTCCAGCAAACTAAATACAATTTCGAGATCTCATACCCGAAGATATAAATTAAAATTTGGATATCCAAATCCTCGCAGTGTTTCGAAGATATGTAAAAATATTACGGACGGGCGTATACAACAAAAGGTTAGATTTAATTGTCAATTTTTGCAAAACTAATATTTTTCAGAAGAAAAAGATAATTGTGTCCGAAGATTTCACAACAGATTAATTTCCGTTAGGTTCAGGAGGTATTAACGGTACATATAACGTACATACGAAAATAACATATTTTTCAGGATTCTGGGTGGAAATAGTTCTCAGCAGAAAAACGCGTGTGAGCATCGCCTCGAGGAAAAAACAGGTTAGGGTAATATTTTGTTAGGCAAAATAGATAAAATATTTTGTAGGATTTTCCGAAAGTATAACACTAAGCAGGATTGTGGAACTACAACGCCAATCGGTTGCATTTGACAGTCGAATTATAAATAATTAAAACGACATTGAGAAGGGATTAAAGGCAGAATTAGAATTAACAGTTAAAATTCGAGCAAAGATCGAGTAAGTCTTTTCCTTTAGATACACAAAAAGAAAGTATTTTTCAGAGTTACAATCCCATCTCAAGAGCCAAAAACGCTACCTGAGGAGAAAGCTATACTCTAAATACCTAGTAAAATATACCAAAAATCAAGACGTCAATGACGAAAAAGGTTAGATTTTTTTTTTTGCAAAACTTATTTTCCAGCCTTCAAGTGAAGAATATCTTGCTCGAGACTGATCTTTTTTCATTTTGGAAAATTTTGGATATTTAATAGATCTGTTTATAATCGAGGTGACAACATAGAATAAAGTTTGAGGGAGATATGCCAGAAGAAAAGTCAGGTTCGGGTATTTTTTTTTATTAGGCAAAATAGAATATTTTGTAGGATTTTTAAGAAATCGTCTATGGAACCTCTTTGGCCAGTCGGTTGCATTTAACAAATTATAATCGAGATTAACAAGAAAATGGATACAAGTAAGAATTCAACTTTACAAAATTCGAGAAAAACATCGAGTAAGTCGTTTCCTTGAGATATGCAAACAACCTAAGTATTTTTCAGCTGTATTTTTCAATATCGATATCTATGAACAAGAAAAAAGTTCTAAAAGTTGAAGATTGAACCAAAGTGTGACTTGATATTTAATTTGCCAAACATTCCCGAGTAATTTAGGATTTTCAATGGTTTAATTATTATGGTAATAACGGAAGATATAGGAGATTAAGAGCGGAAGTCGGCGACGAAGGTTAGATTTTTGTCTTTATTTTGGCACAACAAAAATATTTTTCAGACTTTCCTGTTCAATTTTTGTCGAAATGTGGAAATGGGTAAAATCTAGATGACGCGAGAGGAAAGATCCAGCTCGGGTAATTTTTTTAGACTAAATAAAAATATAATAATTTCGAAAAACTAATTAACGAAGTCAACAACCATCTTCGTGAATACGGTAAAGCACAATGTAACATGTAGTCAAGGATAAAATGGAGTAAGTCATTTTTGTTAAATATGCAAACAACCAACGTGTTTTTCAGAGTTATGTTCAATCACTTCAATATCCTGTTATGTTTTTTGAGTTTTCCAACCTAGGAGTACCATTGTTACTAAGAAGATACTTCGGACATGTCTAAGGTTCTAGACTATTTTGAAAAATTGAATGAATTGTGCATAGCTGCAGCATAGTCCAAAGAAAGTCGATAGTCCCTACATCAATTTTGCCATGTAGATGAAAAAAATAAGTAAGTCGTCCTTTGATACGCAAAAAACAAACGTCTTTTTCAGAATAATAGTTGATCTAAATATCTGCCCCTGCTGTTCTAACGTTCCTTAGGAAATGCTGCTTATTCAATAAAGCTTATATGGAGGTAGAGTCAAACTGCGGATCAGTTAGAAGGATGGATGCATGAGGTTTGATTTAATTTTCTTTCTTTGCAACAATCTAGCTCTTTTTCAGAACTTTTAATCTGGATTATATTCTAACTACACTTTGTTAAAATTAAATGCCACGTTGGGTATCGGACCAGCTGCACAAGTATGTTTACTTCCAGTGAGAGAATTCAGTCTTCTTCGAGGAACCATGTAAGGTATTTTTCTTAAATATGCAAAGCAAACAACCTGTTTTTCAGACAAATGTCCCTGATGATGGCATTTTCACAAATGATTAGGAGATATGGGACTGCTAAGATTATGGAAAGTACCTAATCTTTCTTTTACTTAGATATGCCAAGTGATACTGTTTTGGACTCGTGATTGTTCCACCCTTGTAGCATGTGTATGTAAGTCGCAAACCTGGACGCTTCTACGAGGAATTTCGGATCCGTAAGATTTTTTCGTAAATATTCGAAACAACAAACGAATTTTTCAGAGTTATGTATACAGCTCCAAAAAGCATGATCCACCACCAAATAGTCAACTACAAGAAATATCCTCCATTTACCCTTTTCTCTGCTTTCCTCCGTGGCATGACTGGAATGGCTTCGTCCACCAAGGAGGAAGTTGGGCTAATCATTTTTCAAGAATGTTGTACGTTTGCTATATGAATCCAAGGCCCAAAAATAAAAGCCGTCAAGAGCATGAGCATGTAAGACTTACTTTTGTAGATACGCAAAACCGAAGTGTTTTTTAGATATTTTTACAAGTTTTCATGCCTGGAATCTTATGGGTTTGTTCTCAAGTACTGATGGATGGAAATGAGACTACTATTGTGTAAGGTTTTTGTTAGATATGCAAAACAAACCTATTTTTCAAGAAATTTTTCAAGGATTCATTTTCCTGATATGCCTATTGTAGAAGTAGCTGTGCCTTTCGAGGGTTGTACCAGGGATCGCAGATCAGTAAGATTTTTCTATTCTTAAATATGCAAAACAAACTTATTTTTTAGAAGGCGAATTTTATTTCCTATTTTTATAATCATGTAACTAACTATATTTTAATAATGTATGTAAATAATAAGAAGCCTAAAGGTATTATAAATTTTGCCTTATAATTTTTGTTTTCTGGACCAATTTAACAAAATCAAGATATAGAAGAAAGAAATAAAGGACCGTACACGTGTAAGATTTTTACATATATTATGCAACAAGTCAACCTATTTTTCAGGATTTTTTAAAGTAATTTTCCATATAGAAAGGTTATTCTTGCATGTTAACTACATAAATAATATTGTACTTCAACGTTGATGGGAGACAGAAATAAGTGATTAATATATCTATACTTTATAATTACACTTGATGCAAGTTAAAAATAAATGTACTCTAAGGACATCCACATTTAAAGATCTATCTAATAGTAATACATATCAGTAGTATCTATTTAAAATCCCTTTAAATCGCAAACATAAATAAGAAGAAAGGAGAGGAATTGGCCTACGATGGAATGGAAAAGGTTAGTACTACCCTTACTACATACAGATTAATGTCTAGACTATTGTGAAAAACTACTCATTAATAATAACTAACCTATTGTACAATAGGCCCATATTTTTGTGAGAAACCTTAGGACTTTTTGTTTGAACTTTCAGAAATGATATATGTTAGATGTAGAAGAAATGGATTTACTGTACGTCGAAAAATAAAATTCTCAGTGTTTACAGGGTAGTAGTCTCGTTTCACATTAGGCTTTTCAGATGCAGAAGGCGGGAGATCATCGTGGTTCGCGACTTACTACCTTTTCTGTTAAATCTGAGTTTTTTATTTTGTCCGCGTCAGAAATCTGAAGTGGATCTGAAAAGAAGGTAACTGCATAAATTTAACTCATAATTATTAACAGTACGAATTAGTATATTATAAACTGATCAATTATGGGAATGAAATAACTGAGTATAGGCAATAAGAAATGTTTAACAATGAAGTTGGAAATGAAATATGGAAATACCACGTACTGCTGTTCTTAAGGTAAAGCTCGAAACGTTGAAGTAAGCAAGTTTGTATTACAACGGTAGTCAACATTTTAGGTGAGAAAAATGTCTTTAGATCGATCACGTAACGGAAAAATTGTTTCATCATATGGGCCAAAATTGAAGCGGCATCGTAATTAATATGGGACATTGGAATTACATAGGACCAATGGTGGCAGCGAATTCAAACTTGTCGGTAAGCCAAATTATTTAATAAGTGGTTGTCATTATAAATTTCTTACCTCCATTTTAAAGAAAGTATTTTAACACTGAATACTCCCTTCTAAACATTAAAAAAAATTCTAAATTAGTTATATATTACAGTGATACTTTATTACAGCACTGGGATTTGAAATGGATGTCATAACTGCGAAAAGCGACGGACATAACATTAAAGAGGTACCTATTTTTTCAATGTAATTGGCAAGTTGGATATAACGGATGTTGACCAAAAGGTGAGAGCATGATTTGATGAGAACATTATGTCATTGGGGATGATTCCATGAACCAGCGGGTCGTGACTTCAAAAAGGCTGGACCTGTCGCCAATAAAGTCGGATTTGACACCCAAGTCGGGCCACCAGCAAAGACGTTCGTGTCATATGGTAGGCGGGCGTGTCAATATGGGAGCCTCACGCGACTTGGGAACCGGACGTGGCAACATGGGAGCCTGACTAGATGTGATAACCGGATGGGGCAATATGGTAGCCTGACGCGACGTGGGAACCGGACGTGACAACATGGGAGCCTGACGCCATCTGGGAACCGGACATTGCAACATTGAAGCCTGACGCGACGGGAACCTAACGTGGCAACATGCTGGCTCGATGTAGGAACCGGACGTATCAACATGGGAGCCTGACGCGATGTGAGAACGAGACGTGGCAACATGGGAGCCTGACGCGATGTGGGAACCGGACGTGACAACACTGGAGCCGTTGACGCGTTAACCTGGGGTCCAAACGTGACAACAGAGTTGCCAAAGTCGAGACTAGCGGGCTTTGACGGACCGAGAATGCCAAACTGTACCTACAACAGTGTAGTCAAACGCGACAATGAGGAAGACGGACGTGGTATCAGGAAAACCTAGCGTGACACTAAAGAATCCGGGCGTGACGAAACGGAGGCCATTCAGGACATCGGGAAAGCTAGGCATAACTAGGGAGCTGTGAGAACATAAAAAATAATGTAAGTCTATTGATAATCAACTTTTCTTACTTGTATAAATCTGACGCGTTCTATCAAAATATACATTTATATTGTTACTGAACTTAATGTCATCGAGAATTGAAAGAAATCTAGCTTATAATTTTTTTTACATAATAGTTCTAAAGAGAATATATATGAAATAAGCTAAATACAATGTATAGTTTCAGGTAATGATTCTTTTCGTCGTATAATTCGGACGAAATGACTATGGAACCGACGCGGCGCAGATAGATTTCGTGACAAAAATATCTAAAGATTTTGGTAACCCCTTTATAATAATGAGGTAAGTCTGGATACAAAAAATTGTACTACTAATCTATTCTAAACGCTTATATAGGTTGCAGAACGGTTTTCGCAATAATTAAATAACCAAACAGTTTTCAATAATTTAAATGGCATAATGGGGTAAAAAAATTTAAAGGATATATTGCTAACTTTACTTTTTTATAAAGGGAGTTAATAAACAAAAACTATTTAATGCAGTTTGGTAATACATATTACTTTTTCTCGTTTTAAAAATGCAAATAATTTTGACATTTCAAAGTTGATATGATATAAAATATTGTTTTTAGCGTTAACACTTAGGTACACCATTTTATATTAAAAATGTTGACGTAATAGGTACATTGCTGTAAACAATCTTTCTTTTTGCAGGTTTCTTGAATGCATTCTGTTAATCTAAGGGTACCTTGGCAAAGAACATAGATGGCGAAGTAAACTCAATAGAAATGCCAAAATGCCACCAGTCAGCAACATTTAAAATACAACACAAACTTGAGAAAAATTTGATATTTTAGCGACAGTAAAAGTATGGTTATTGATTGCCAAATAATTAATAGCTCAAAATGTCGACGGGGTTTTGGTGGTCTTAATAAGGTAGATGGATAATCACAGGTGTTTAGTAACCTAGGATCATGTATTTTCTTAGTTAAGACGACCCAGACCCCTGAGATAGAGCAGTTTTTACCAGGTAATAGGTATATGAATAAAGCCGAATACAACCATTCTGTTAAAAAACGCACCGCCACTTTCCTACAATAAACTATGGATCTTGGAAACCGAAATAAATTATGGTTGATTGAAGTTCTTGTAATTGCTACTTCCAGAACTGCCCAACTAGCAAAATTATATTTATAATGATTGTATAAACCACTACACAAGGAAAGTTGATAAAAACAAATTATTTTTAAAGGGGTTTTTAAACCGTAATACGATAGCTATACAACCAAAAAAGGCCCATTTTTATAAAATATTTTAATTCTATAGTGTCTGTATTGTAAGGCTATACAGTCATTATACAATTCATATAGGTATATTTAAATAACACTTATAAAACTGTTATATAGATAATATTGGGCTGCTTTATAAATTGCATTTATTTTAAACAACAATTTCATTTTATAATGTTGAAGAACTACACCAAAATATCGTAAAATTGCTGTATAACCCAGGTCTTGCAAAATAATATGGATAACATTTATAAGTTAAAATGGCGATGGAATATTTCTAATAAAAAATATTTTGTAATGATAGAATCTTTGACAAAAGGCATTAAATGACGAATCTTATGTGCCCGGCAACTTTTTCTGACAAAATATATATACTTTTACAGTAAAAAATGCAAGCGCCTTCTCTTTGTCGTAAATTTGGGTTTATTACGATAATAAATATTTAACAAAAAAAGTAAAAATTTTATCTGCAGTATATTTTACACCAGATTTAATAAGTGGATGATAGAATAATTATGTAATTATGGTCTTTGTCTAAAAAAATTGATAATTTTCGTGTATTTTTTGTTTAAGAAAATAACATTTGCATAATGGCGTCAGTCGAAATAGCGAAAGGAAGTGAAAAATATGGCGGATTTTTAATACAATGTTTTCGTTCTCTTTTCGTCATTATACGACGCTTTGGTTGAATAATATTGTCTAATGATACGCTAAAAAGTCGTTTGGTTCTTTTTGGGTCATTATAGGAGACTTAAGTGGTGTAATGTTGCCTATGCAGGCGCTAAAGAAACCTTACATGAACGCCATCTATACCGTTTTTGAAAGGTTGTGAACTCTTAATTAGGTGTATTATAATACTAGACAAAAGTCGAAACCCATTTTTAAATTTTGGGACCATTATGAGCCAACCATGTCCAAAGTAATTAAGTAAGGGGATTTATTTTAGTTTATAGTTTGTTGACTTGTGAATTTCAAGGATGTGTTTGTCCCCTTCTCTGTTTTCACCTCTATTTTTAGGTAGGATCTAGAATATATTATTTTATTATATACACTTTGTCAATGAAATTGTATGTTCTTCAACAATAAAGCATGTTTTGATTTAATTTAAACTTGTTTATCGTCATTTTTGTTCTATAAACGGAAATGAGGTTAAGTTGTAGAACGCGGTGTTAGTAAACATTTTATTCTAATAAGATACATTTTAATGTTATAAGAATTTTATAATAATGACAATTTCTTATATTATGAACGTCTATAAAATAGTTTTAAAGTAGTTCTGTAAGAGTTGTATTGTCTTAATATTATACTAATTTTAATAAATTATTTTAAAGTAAGCTACACAACTTCTTATTCAATGTGTATAAAACTATTTTATAACTGTTGTATAAGAGTATTGACAAATACTATACAGTTTATATATACATCTTTTAGAACTATTTTAAAAGGGCTGTGTAAAATATGATATAAATAATTATGCAATACTAATAAAACACAGATACTCCTGATTGCCGTTTCTACTATAATATTTGTTGTATATTCATTCTTACAACTATATTATGGGATAATTTGATTCGTTCGCTAGAATCGTTTTAACTATCGGCATTATAGAACTAAAGTATTCTTTAAATAACACTAACGAACACCTATATAATACTTTTGTCGTTTTGGATATCCATATTGCTAGTTGGGTGCACATGCGTAAATTTTGCCGAGAAATGTAAGTTTAGTTAAGTTTTTTGATTCAAAACAAATAGAGATTTAAATTATTGCATTTTAGTTTAAAACAGTTTAGTATCAGTTTATTTATATTTTATACTTGAATGAGGAAAACTGATTCATAATGATTCTTACTTTTCATTTTTTTTATCGAGTTTTTATTTTTAGGAAGATCGTAACGCTTAAGCGTCATCAACGCAATAAATTGCAATTATCCGTCATGTGCACTCCAGAACGGGCCGCCATGTGTATTTTTTAAAATTACGATTAAGAGTTTTGATGACCCTAAATTTTCAGGAAAGGTAATTATTTTTCGTCGTTTTTCTTATAGATCATCTTGTAATTTTTATTACTTTTCTGATTGAGCTAATTTTTTTAATAACAATATCAAGTAATTAAATTTTGTAAGTCAACTATAGTTATTTATAATATTTTTTTGTATTTCAGGTTTTTTTTTTGTTAGAAACATGATGGGAAAGAATAATTACGATTATTGGCAAGGTAATAAAATTGGAACATCTTAGGAAGGTTTGTAGATTTACAACACGGCCTCAAAATTTAAAATTACTTTGGATAAACACAAGGAGGGTTTGCAACTGGGATTGTGGTGTTTTCCAATTGTTAACAGAATAATAGCTCATGATGTATCCATGAGGTATTTGTGGATTATATTGAGCAAATAGCCAGTTGCAGGTCTACTTTTAAATCTAAATACTGGGTATTTGTTCGACGAACTCGACTAAGACTTCTGAGATAGAGCAATTTTTCTGTTTGCAACGAAGAAAGAAGACGTTTGGGTCAACGGGCTTTGCGATGGGATTTGGGCGACGGACTAGTGAAGAAAGAAGTCAGCGGCGGCAGAACGAATGGTCAGTCAATGATAATGGACAAGAGTCCAGTGTAATAGGCAGTTGAAGTACAACCAATACGTAAGCAAATTTACGCACGTTAGTTGAGTAGTTAACGTGACGAACCGGTGGAAACAATTTTAGTTGAAGTGCTTTTCTTTTGTGTCCGTTAACGTAACCTACAAAAAATGCAAATTTGACATTTGTCATATTATTATGTTAATTTTTTACCTTTATTTATTTGTTAATTTTTTAAAAGTTAAGAAAATTGCATAAAGAAGGAAGAAAAGCAAAAAGGAGAGTATGGAAGAGTATAAAACTTTGTTTTATTTTTAAATCTTCTAAAAATACAAAACAAAATACAAATAAAATAGAACATACCATCGATAACAAACTTAAATCTATACTTATAGAGAAAAAAAATTCCAAAGTATCTCTGATGAACTAAAATCACAATTGAGTCACAAAACTTAAGATAATAAAAATACTTTTTATTTTTTAACTAAAAAATAAATAACTCGGATTGTTGATAAATTTTGATTTTTTTGATTACTGCAAAATTATTTGGGATTTGTTTGTTATGTTTTGTGGTTAGAAAAAGTTATTCATTTAGAACCACAGAAAAAACTGTTTGTCAAAAAATGACATTTCGGAAATAATCGGTTATATTCGGAGGTCCTTCGGGTAACGGAACGTTCATTTTTCACGCCCGTAAAACAACGCAAGGTAACGTACGCCCGTTGAACTGCTTAAAACACGTACGTTAAAATTTGATTACTGCGCATGCGTAGCTGTCAATTTGTACGTATACGTTAACGTTCGTGACCGCACTTCAACTGCCTAATAAGAGACAACGGGCGATCGAATTCACAACTATGCATGAAAAGAATACTGCGATGTAAATAAGACTATTAATTAGGAGAGACTATAGGAAAAATACGTTGGACGGCTACGTTCGGGTCCACGGCGATGAAAAAAAGGCGATCGAATCCACGACAATGGGGCTAAGAAGATGGATGTTTGGGTCTATGGCGATGGGAAGAAGACGAGCGACCGACTCCGTGGTGATTGGAAGAGGATTATCTAGTTCTAGGTCCACTACGATGGATGAAGATGGGCGTACGGGTCCACGGCGATAAAATGATGGGCGACCGATTCCACGGCAATGGGAAGAAGATTGCATTCGGGTTCACGGCGATGAGGAAGACTATCTACATCCTGGTCCACGGCGATGGGAGAAGACTTTAATGTAAATAAGACGATACAGATGTCGCAAGCCCACGACAATGGGATAGGCATCCGAAATCACTGCGATGGGAAGAAGACTTCAACCGGATCGACGGCGACGGGAATAAACGTTCAACAGGATTGACGACGATGGGAAGAAGACTACAACCGGATCGACGGCGACTGGAAGAAGACTACAACCGGATACACGGCGACGGGAAGAAGACTTTTCAACCGGATCGACGGCGACGGGAAGAAGACTACAACCGGATCGACGGCGCCGGGAAGAATACTTTACAACCGAATCCACAGCGACGGGAAGAAGACTTTTCAACCGGATCGGCGGCGACGGGAAGAAGACTTTACAACCGGATCGACGGCGACGGGGAGAAGACTTTACAACCGGATCGACGGCGTCGGGAAGAATACTTTACAACCGGATCCACAGCGACGGGAAGAAGACTTGTCAACCGGATCGACGGCGACGGGAAGAAGACTACAACCGGATCCACGGCGACGGGAAGAAGACTTCAACCGGATCGACGGCGACTGGAAGAAGACTACACCCGGAACCACGGCGAGTAGAAGACTACAACCGGAACCACGGCGACGGGAAGACGACTATCTACAAAACCGATTCACAGCAGCGGTAAGAAGACATCTGGGTCCACGGCGATGGGAAGATGGGCAACCAACTCTACAACTATGGGAGAAAGACTTTAATGGTGGGAATAAGACGATAGATAAAGTAAGATATTCAAGTTCACAATAACGAATGATCGGCTCCACGACGACGGGAAGACCATTTACATATGGATACACGGCGACGGGAAGAATACTATCCACATCTGGGTCCACAACGATGAGAAGAATAGCGAGGCCAAGGCTCGGCTCTAAAACTCGTATTTTTTGCGTCGAAGAATAATTGTCTCACAACGGTTGCCGTTTTATACTATTTATAGATCAAGAGATTTTATTATTACTGTTTTACAACAATAATTATAGTTAAGTCAAAATTAATTCTAATATGGTAATTAAAAAGAAAGTTACACTCATAGGAAGGTTTAAATCGAAAAACGCTGTGATCGTCATAGTACAGAATGTGCACCTTTTTTTTTATTGCTGAGACTTTTATTTGACGCCACAAAAAAAACGAGGACACAACAAATGAAGCGGTATACTGACAAGCCAACAGATCAATGAAAGTGGGTTTATATGTAAGTTCAATTTTTTTTAAATTATAAATTATGAACTTTTTATTTTCAAATTGACATATTAAATTCAAAATAACTACTTTCCTGGCAGTATACTAGGCTTGGACTACATTGCAATACAAAATTCAGTTTTACGGCTTCTTTGTTAGTTTGGTTTTATGCAAACACTAAACATTACAACGGTTTTATCCAAAAAAATTATTTTTATTGAAATATTTTTTTATAGGTACCGAACCAAGGAAACTGTGTTGTAAACAAGGTTCCATTTATGACAAAGTACAGAAAAAATGTTGGATCTACAACTACGTGAAGAGTTGGGCGATCTGGACCTTTGTGGCTAAAAGAAGACTGGTCCATGTCATTGTTATAAGAGAGGATTATTCAGCAGGTAAATGTTATTTTTATGTATGTACTTTAAAATATTACTGTAGAAACTAACCCAAAATTCTGTGTCAAGATTTGAAATTGAACTAAAATATCTCATTTAAAGCTGCCCAATGAGAAAAGTTGACCGAGAGTTAAAGTTTTTGGGAAATTAGTTTAAATTTTTTTCATTTTTGTTGACAACTTTCTTCACTATCTGGTATACTATTACACGCTAATATTTTATGGGAAAAAATTCTTTCGTGGACATTAACTTTCAGATTTGTTTAAACTTAATATTCAATTTTGCACAATTTCTTTAAATTTTAATATAAAATTTTTCTTACAGTTTCGCTATAGCTACACGAAGGAAGAAGTTCGGTAACTTCGTGGCCAGATGGTACAACGAGACTTCAACGACGAGATGTGTAACCGAGTCCCCGACGAATCGTGGACATGAGCAATTGAGACCCTGACGACAGAAAGACTAGGTCCAAGACAACGAAAAGAAAAAACATCGGCGTCTAGTTCACCTCCAATTGAAGAGCGATCGGTTTCGCAGTGATGGGAAGACCATGGCCATGTTAAAGAAATAGACGCATGTTAATAAAATGATAAAGAATTGTTTGGCAGGTAAATGTTGTCTATTCTGCAATTTATTTTTAAATTCGTATTAAACCTAATTATAAAGGTACCTACCTACGCGACAAAACAAATATGTTAAAAATGTGTAAAAACCCGTATAGGAAAGAAAGGACCATCCAAACTGTGGCCTAATTTCATTTTTTGATGTTTCATTATGATTATGCAAGATTTGTTTAAAGTTACTTAAGATACAGATTGGTTATATGACTGTTTTTTACTTTCTTTTCTTTCTCTTATATTTCCAATGTTTTTACAATACTGTGTCTTGTTTATTGTTGAACATAAAACCATCATAACAATAAGAAGAGGTTCCCTATAACAATTATGTAAATAAGCATGCATTCCCCATTATAATATGGGGTAACATCAATTAACTAAATATAGGTTAAAAGCTATTTGCTTTTTCAGATATAACTGTCTATGAACAAGGTCAAAACCAGAGTGGAGTAAGCAGATCTAGATATAATGTTACAGGATATCCATACTAGCCAACTAGATTCAATCAAAATAGGGCTACACTTCAGCAGTGAAAGTTTTAGACTGAATTAATAAATATTTTTATAAAAAAATAAATTTATGATCGTTTTAATAAAAAATAAAAATACATTTTTTAGTATTAAGAAACTAAGCCTTTTAAAACGGGACTTTTAAGAATTATTCTGTTTGCTGAATACCGCAAATATTGTGCTTTTGAAAATATAATAATCTTAAAAAAACAGTGTAGATGTTTTAACAATAAACTGCTTACCCAAATTTTAACCAGTTTTATTTCAAGTCTAAACCAAATTTCTCTATTTTATTTGGTTGTTATACACCATATCGTTTTAAAGGTTATACAGGGTGTTATTTAAGTATGTGACCAAACTCCAATATGTGTTTCTTTAAGTGATTTTAAGAAGAGGTCATATAAACATGGGTCCGAAAATGCATAGTTTTTACGATTCAGGGTGTCAAACTTTAAAAAAAATCGGATGTTCGTAAATATCTCTATACTCTTTTATTCGATGTTGTTGAAATTTGGCAATTCTGTTTGTAATAACGAGGATAATTTAGTCCAATTAGATTACAATTATTAAGTACAGTGGCGTCCCGGAAGACAGTCCAACTAATATTTTTGAAAAAAAATTGCGCGCCGCGCCACTGACTTTAAATTTATGTATTTTTTTCGAATTAAGCAACTACAAATACAACTTATTTTATTTCTTGAGTTATTTTCATATCTTGCTTTGTTTTCGAGAAAAAATAAAAACCTTATTGCATGTCCCCGGGACAATAAGAGTAAAAAATTTAAACTACTTACCAAACTATTAAGCAATTAAAATTACACAAAAGTCTCCTTTTGAACTTTTTCGCACAAATTAAAACAGTTTTCGATAAAAGAAATTAACAAAATAATCGCGTAATAATTTATTACTGCAACGTTTTAACAGAAAAATAATCTGTTCTATGGAAGGAAAAAGAGTTGCTGTTCAAACAAATTTGACTTTTACATAAACTCATAACTTAATAGAGTGCCAAGTTATTATTTCTGAAGTGTTTTTTTTAACAGTTTTAAGATTATAAATTTACTAATTGTTGGACAATGGTTCAATTTACAAACTCAGAAGTGGCCGATATGCATTTTGCTTATGGACTGGCCCAAGGAAAACACTTCAAATAATTACGATGAAATAATTACTTGGCACTCTTTTAATTTATGACAGTTTATGTAAAAATCAAATTTATTTGAACAGCAACTCTTTCCTTCCATAGCACCCTTATTCTGTTACTGTTAAAACATTGTAGTAATAAATTATTACGGTATGCGATTATTTTATGTCAATTTCTTTTATCGAAAACAGTTTTAATCTGTGCGAAAAAATTCAAAAGAGAACTTTCCTGTAATTTTAATTGCTTAATAGTTTGGTAAGTAGTTTACATTTTTTACTGTTATTGTCCCGGAGACATGCAATAAAGTGGTTTTTATTTTTTTTCTCGAAAACAAAGCAAGATATAAAAAAAACTCAAGAAATAGAATAGTTGTATTTGTAGTTGCTTAATTCGAAAAAATTCATAAATTTAAAAAAAGGGGCGCCAATTTTTTTTGTCAAAAATATTAGTTGGACTGTCTTCCGGGACGCCACTGGACTTAATGATTTTAATCTAATTGTGACTAAATTATCCTCTTGTTATCACAAACAGAATTGCCAAATTTCAACAACATCGAATAAAAGAGTATTGAGATATTTACGAACATCCGTTTTTTTTTTAAAGTTTGACACCCTGTATCGTAAAAACTATGCATTTTCGGACCCATGTTTATATGAACTTTTCTTCTTAAAATCACTTAAAGAAGCATCCCTTGGAGTTTGGCCACATACTTAAATAACACCCTATATAAAATTTATGGGATACATAGCTATTTGTGTCTCGAAAATTTGTTGATCAATCTAAAATAAGAGGTTGCAAGAATAATTGTACTTTTAGGGTAATAAAATTTGTGTAGAATCATAGAGGTAGTGTGTGATATAATAAGTACCTACCCTAATAATACATGCGATCAAATATGTCTAAAACAGACACTAAAAAATGCGTTTTTCCAAACTAGTTTTAACATTCCTTTGGGTTTGTTCGGGTTTCTAGTTCTAGTACGGCAATGGTGGTATTATATCACTTGGCATTTTACATCACCAGTGATGCATATTATACGATAGTTATGATTAGAGTTCGGATATCAGTTAGTGAAAGGACTGTAAAGGAGTACACGCATTGAATCGACTCTGAAAAGAACAGTCGGAATAGCAACCATCATGGGGTTAAGTCGACCGGTCCGACTCAGTGCGCGGGGTCTAATCTAATTACATGAATATCAAAAACTGCCGACTGCTCTTTTCCGAGTCGATTCAATGCGCGTACTCCTTTAACCGGAGTCGGGATGAGAACTTGTCGGAAAATATAATTTATTATTAAATATTATACTAAAATTTGACAAGCAGTTGCAATAATTAGTACTTACCACAAAAAGGGCATTGACGCCCTACTGATACACTGTCAAAGTTCCCTGGTTAGTTAATAATTATTGTTAAAAATCTTGGTGCAATCCTACATAAGTGCAAAATTTCTGCTTCCTCTGGGCCTTACCGTTTTTAAGATATCGCTTTTTAATAATTATATTAAATTAGGGGCGGTCATCGATGTATGTATGCAATTTATGGAAGCTTGTCAAATTTTAGTCTAATAATAATGTCTGATATGGATTGACATCCTTAAGGCTTCTACTTGGTAGGGGGTTACGAAGCACTATAAAAACTCGAAAGAGCAATTACGAGGGAGAGTTATCAGTTCTCTATTTTAGTGAAAGTATGGAAAACATTGCCCCAGAACCAGTCTACTTTGCTCCCATTGCGTAAGTGTTCGTTATATATGGTGTTCCTCAAAGAACAATTTTAGGATCATTATTTTTAATATTTATATTAACGACTGACCTATTTAGTATAAATTGCGATGGACAAATTCATAGTTTTGCAGATGATACTACAATTTTTATACCGATACAAATTGAGACAACTTAAATAATAAAATTAAAAAAGATTTTAAAATTATAGAAAATTGGTTTGACAAAAATTTGTTAACAATTAATTTTAATAAAACAAATTATATTCCTTTTACTTTAAACCTAAATATGAATTTCAAATAAATGAAGACATTCAAATTTTTAAAGTTAATAAAATAAAATATTTAGGAATTATTTTTGACAGTAAATTGAATTGGAATTTTCTCTTAGAATACTTAATTAAAAAATTAAGAAGTTTACTACCGATTTTTAAAAACATTAAAAAAATTTTAAATGTAAGACATGGAAATATTATATTACGCGTTAGTTAAAACTCATTTAAATTACGGAATTTTAGGTTGGGGAGGAATAAATAGAACTTTAGTTAAAAAATTAGAAATATTACAAAAAAGGTTTCTAAAAATTATATTTAATAAAGATTATCTTTATCCTTCAAAAGAATTATATTCAGAAACAAAAAAGTTAAACATAAGACAACTTTATATTTATAACATCTTAATATATATTTAAAAATTACAATTTAAAAACCATAATCATAATACACGTCATAAAAATAAAATAACCATAAAACCTAAAATAAATAAGTCGTCTATAGGACAAAAAAATTTCAGATATTTATGTTTTTATTTAAACGATTATTTACCAACAAAAATTAAAAAATTGATTTCATTAAAAAAATTTAAAGTCGAAATAAAAACATGGATATTAAAAACAGATAATTTGAAAATATTTTTAGAAATTCTTTGATTAATTAATATTGTTCTGAATAATTTATAAAAGTAATATTTTTTTACTTAAAAATTATAAATTAATAATTTTATTATTATGATATTTATTTCTTAAAAAAAAATTGTTTATCCTATAAATTAACATTTTTACTTTAAAACTTGATTTTTAATGCATATTTATGATTAATGATTTTACATACTAAAACAAAAAATAAGTTTTGCCCCTAACAAGTTCAGCTTCAGGGGATTGAATAATAAGTTTATAGAAGACAACATAAACATTTATTACCTATATTATTAAATTTTAAATAAACTTATTATTATTAATAAATTAATATTATTATATATTGTTTTATAAAGTGTTTATGAGTAAATCGTCTAATTCTCTTTTGACTACGGAAGTTAACTGTAAAGTAGTAATTGTTGGAATAAGCCATCACTCCGGAAGTAGGTGTGAAAGACAACAACTGTTCTTTAAAGGAAACTCTAAATTTACATTTTAGTTAAACACTTATTTTTGTTGTTATATAGTTTGTAAAATGTATTTTATGTCATAATTAATAATTGCTTTGCTTTTGCTATTAAATAAACTTGTTAAAAATCCTTAGTATTTCCAGTGAAGAAGTAGAGCACAACCTTAAGACAATTAATACTCTGAAAAAATTAAACCTTTATTTTTCAAACTATCTAAGCTACACAACCCAGTCGACTACAACGCGTAGTCTGACCATAATAAATAATAAAATAGTTATTTACACTACAGAGGCAGGTGATACTTGCTAGCCGAGGACATAGTTTGCGCCCGAGCGACAGCGAGGGCTTGCAAAATAGTCCGAGACTGGTCAAGAATACTGCCTCCCGAGTTTTGTATTATTTTTCTATTCCAGTTCGCTCAAATTAAAAAAAAATGTTTTTAATTTTATAATTTGAGCTATCCAACTGAAATACCCTGTATGTATGCAGTGCTGGATTTACCATTAGGCTGAGTAGGCTGGAGCCTAGGGCGGCAAAACTGGCCCAAAATTTTTTTTTTATCTTACAGAAATAAATGGTACAATCTTTATTTATGGTCGACGGGTAGTATTTTTTTAAATAAACTTTATTGTTGGCCGTGTCTGTTAATGGGTATAAAAAAAGGTAGTTGGAACTTTACTGGCTTTGCAGAAAGAAATTTCATTTTCAATAAAATAAGTAGGTAATGATAAATTTTTAAAATATTTACTAAAAATTATTGACCAAATTTGGGCGTAGTCTTAAAATTTTTCGCCTGCGGCGCATTTCGCCTGCAGCGGGCTTTTTCTTTCCCGAACACTTCACCTGTTTCACAATTCACGAGCCGTCACTGGTATAGGGGCGGCAAAAATTGAATAGTCTCTACTATATGGAGGACTTGAGGTAGGAGGCCGATCGCAATGCATTGGATTCGGTCCCAAATTAGCATCGGTAATTCAGCTTTACGAGTTGCCATAAGATGGCGCTCGTGTTCGAAGTGGGCTATCAAATAAATGGTTTCTTGGACGCGATAACTATTTTTATTTAAATTAGTTCTTTAAGGAACAAATAAGGACTTTTATATGAATTTACACTTTGTTATACTTATTAGTAAACTCGGCCTGTATAAAGTTCCAACGATGCTTCGTTTTTAAAATACAGGAACATTCTAGCTAGAGGGTTTTACCTTTGGAGCTAGAAAGAGACATTTGGCTGAGTTTCATCTCTGAAGAAGATCCTGTCTTACCACCCCGACACAAAGCAAACTCTACTTTTATAAATTGTACCATTATTTATTATAAATATGGAAATTAATTACAATACAACGTTATTTGTCTTGTCTTGCCTTCAAACATGATTTGTTATTTCGAAAAATAAAATGTCAATTGTCAAAAGTAAAAGCACAGAAAAATAAAGGGTTTAAGTAAAAGCTAAAAACTATAAAGGATCTAGTTTTCCATATTAAAAACGAAGAAGAAGAAGACAACATCAGCCCACTTCGGACGCGAGAGCCATCTATCGGCCAGTAGCGAACTAACCAAAAAACCGGGACAGAATTTGAAAATGCTGCCATTGTCGATCGGCCTCCTACCCTATAGTTCTCCATAGTCTCTACTAGCGGCAAATTTGTAAATCCGCCACTGTATGTATGACAGGTTTCCTAGTGTTGACACGTGGATTGCTATGGAATTCATAATGTTCATATTCAAACAAACGTCCTGTCAGTGTCAGTTTTTTTAAGAAATCGAAAAAATGGATATCGATGCAGTTGCGAATGCAGCTTGCGCTGCTCTATTACCTCAGAAATCGAAGGAACGGTACAATCGGTGTTACAAGGACTTCAAGGATTGGCGCAGTATTAATGCAAGTGATGAAAAGAGTCACCGATAATTCTATGCTGGCGTACTTTGTACGTGTAGGTAAAACGTACTTACCTCCCTCAAATCAGTATCAAAATGAAGTACCTACTTACCGAGTAAGGAAGCAGAAAAAAATATTTTTCTTAGGTTTCCGGTAAAAATTGTTAATTACGTATAAGTTTGGATTGTTGACATTTCGGTTTATTTTGGTCTAAACCATCTTCAGAACTAAAATTAAAAAGTTGTTATAAATGGAAAAAAGAAATATCATGTTTCAAAATAAAAAAAATTGTTTACAAGAAACATACCTTAAGTTTAACACTGCACTAATAACTATATTTTAGTTGAAAACAAAAATATAAGTAGAAGATTCTATGCTAGTAGTGATTACTTTTTGCCGATGATACTACCAAGTTTATTAAATACCATCCTATATACTGAACCTATGCCATAAAATTTAACAAAGTAATAATAGTTTAAAATTTTTCTTTGGGGAAAACACTATTTACTTATTGCATTATACTTTGAATTTGAAAAATCTAAAGTTTATTGGATATACATCAGGGTGAACAAATAAACATGTATTTATTTTGCGAAAAAAGTGCAGGACAAAGGTACTTATACCGATTTAAAAAAATTTGTATGTGCTATGACACTAGTGGAATTACCGCGACGTAGCCAAAGACCTCGTGGCAATATTTCCCACTTTAAGTTATAATGCCTACATTACCAACGAAGTTTGTAATAAGGCAAAAACTGAATGTTATTTTCTAACTGTTCATTCAAAAGTAAAAATGTCACTGAACATGGTAATGTTTCATAATTTTATGGTCTGCAAGCACACATCTTGAACTGTAACTAAATATGTAATTAAAAAAAAACACAAGGTTTATTTATTTCTCGGTAAAAGCAATAATGGGCAAGCGCCTCATTTTTCAGACGATTTTATTTGGTGTAGTAGCAAGTGAGTGGGTAGAAATAACCAAAGTTGTCAATGAGAATGTAAAAAATATAGGTGAGAATGTTAAATGTTACATTTTTCAAAAGACGTTCTGCGAATTTGTTTTTTAATTCCATTTTTGGTTATTAAAACTGTTTGTTCTTTAGTTATTGCTTATTATCTTTGTACCGGGTGAACAACTAAGAATGGTCGTCGGCTATATCTCAGAAACTGGAAGGCATTGAACTTATTTAATATTTTTTAGTAAAAGTGCCCAAAAGAAAATGTTGGAAATTGTTTTCGAGTTTGTAAAACGTCCGCAAGGGGGCGTCACAGTCATTGCGTCATGATCACTGCAAATAGATATAACGATTTTCTTCGTGTTTTGACTAAATAAGAGGTACCGAAAACATCTTTGTTTTAATGCTTACATATTTCTTTACAAATTATATAATTCACAAACGTCTCTATCTAGTGAAATAAAGTGGTGGGGGGAATTCAAATGTTTTTTTACACAAACTACGATTACTCCCATTTGGCATAACCGATTTTAGCTAACTTGGTCTTATTTAAGAGAGGAGTATTTTATTTACAAATTGTGCCTATTTTATTATATCCTCTTGAACTTTACCTTCGCCGCTAAATGGCGTTAACTGAAATATAAGCGAATATTAGGCTTTTTCGCGACAAAGTTGAATACAATGATAATAGGTCTGTTTTAACAGGATTAGATAGAGAATTAAACTCTTAACATTTGCGTGAAAACCTCATATTCGTTTCGTATATTTTATACAATCGGAGTTATTGACTAAAATAGACTAATATGTATATCGTATTTTTTCGTTTAGTTTATAATATTAGATGCGTTTCGCACACATATTAATTATAAATGAACATACAAAAACTGTTACCTACCTATAACTATAACAATAAATAAATATTATTGAAAACTTCTACCTATATTTTCACAATTTATAATATATTATTTATACTGCAATTTACTTCTTTAAAATCGCACACTAAATATTGGGGAAAAATGTATTAATGACGGCCCAAATGTACAAAATTACGTCCATCATTATTAATGCAAGCCTGCAACCTCTCCTGCGTGCATAAAACAGCAGTTTCTATTTCCGCAACTGATATATTTCCTAACGCCGCTGCAATTTTCTGTGATTGTAGGCTGGTTGGCAAAAACAATGTCCTTAACCCCTTCCCCACAAATAAAAACCTAGGACGTTGCGCAGTCTGGGGGGTAAAATCATTGGACCCATTTTCTTTGACCAAACTCTCACTGGAGTGGTTTATTTAAATTTTTTAGTGAATGAGCCGCCGCTTTTTTTAACAGATGTTGCTTTGGATGTTCGCCGTGACATGTATTTTCAGCACGATGGGTGTCCGGCGCAGTTTTCTGTAAACGTAGGGGAGTTCTTAGATCGGACATATCTTGGCAGGTGGATTGGACAAGGAAGTTTATTTCCCTGGCCAGCTAGGTCACCAGACCTCGCCGTCCTAGATTTTTATTTGTGGGGGAGGGTTAAGCAGGACATTGTTTTTGCCAACCGGCCTACAACCAGGGAAAATATGATTGAGAAAATTACAGCGGCGTTAGGAAATATATCAGTTGCGGAAATTGAAACTGCTGTTTTAGGCACGCAGGAGAGGTTGCAGGCTTGCATTAATAATGATGGACGTCATTTTGAACATTTGGGCCGTCATTAATACATTTCCCCCCAATATTTAGTGTGCATGCGATTTTAAAGAAGTAAATTGCAGTATAAATAATTTATTATAAATTGTGAAAATATAGGTAGAAGTTTTCAATAATATTTTTTATTGTTATGGTTAGGTAACAGTTTTTGTAACTGTCTATTCATTTATAATTAATGTGTGCGAAACGCATCCAATATATAAACTAAAAGGCCCTTAAAACGAAAAAATACGATATATTAGTCAATTTTAGTCAATAACTCCGATTCTATAAAAGATACGAAACGAATATGAGGTTTTCACGGAAATGTTAAGAGTTTAATTCTCTATCTAATCCTGTTAAAACAGACCTATCATTGTATTCAACTTTGTCGCGAAAAAGCCTAATATTCGCTTATATTTCAGTTAACGCCATTTAGCGGCGAAGGTAAAGTTCAAGAGGATATTATAATAAAATAGGCACAATTTGTAAATAAAATACTCCTCTCTTTTAAATAAGACCAAGTTAGCCAAAATCGGTTATGCCAAATGGGAGTAATCGTAGTTTATGTAAAAAAACATTTGTATTACCCCCACCACTTTATTTCACTAGATGAGACGTTTGTGAATTATATAATTTATAAAGAAATATGTAAGCATTAAAACAAAGATGTTTTCAGTACCTACCTCTTATTTAGTCAAAACACGAAGAAAATCCTTATATTTGCAGTGGTCATGACGTCATGACTGTGACGCCCCCTTGCGGACGTTTTACAAACTCGAAAACAATTTCCAACATTTTCTTTCGGGCACTTTTACTAAAAAATATTTTACTTAAAAGCTCTATGCCTTCCAGTTTCTGAGATATAGCCGACGACCATTCTTAGTTTGTTCACCCGGTACCTACATACCGGGATTTTAAAAACCAGGAAATAACAACAATAGGGAATTTATCATTTTTTCATCCCCATAATTTTGTTAATAACAATTATTTTAGTGCAAACTAGGCATAGGTATAATCTTAACATAGTATAAAACAAAGTCGCTATCGCCCGTCCTGTCCCTATATGTGCTTAAATCTGTAAAACTACGCAACGGATTTTGAAGCGTTTTTTTTTAATAGATAGAGTGATTCAATAGGAAGGTTTTTATGTATAATACATGCATAATATTATAGAAAAACACTGATAAATTAGAGTAGGGAGAACGAACGACCCAACCTAACCGGTCCCCGGCCCGTTCAACGACCGATCCGAAGCATCGAAGCCGGAATAGACGAAGACATACTATGTTTTATGCATGGATGTGAATTGTGGACGGGCCGGCAAACGATTGATGAGTTTGAGGTTTGTTCGCCTTATTATCTCACGTCGTATAATGCCGGGCTGCAACGCAGGCCGGGTACACGCTAGTATTGTATAAAATAAACTTTGAAGTTTGCCCAACATTAATCATAGTTGGTTACTATAAATCCTTAGAAAAAATTATTATAATTTTTTCCTAAAAATTTCCTAATGAGATTATGTTTCCAAAGACGAACTTATAACGACGATAACAAGATAGATATATCAATCTCCTTATCATAACAAGCCGACAAGACTTCAAATGTAAAGGTACAACAGAGGTTCCTTCCGAATTAGACAATGAAACCAAGGGAAAATAAAAGATACCAATTTTTACTCTAGATTAATATTCTGTTGCCGAGGAAACCAAACATCCACCCCTTCTGGGTTTTATTTGAGCTTAAATTGACTCAATTTGTAACTATTGGGAATTTACCAGTGCTAGGGCGGCGCAGAAAAGCTGTTTGCTGACAGCTATAATCAACAATTTAACTTTGCAATCAGAACAAAGTAGAGGTATAGGTATTTATTCGGAATATTCTACACTGGTTGTAGTGTCCACATAACGTGACAACGTCACGTGTGCCTCCTAGCGCTAAAACAAGTGAAAATAAGAAAATTAAATATGACAATTTTGACATTAGAAATATTAAGTTAAGTATTGTGAAAATATTGATGAAATAACACTAATCAGCAAATACAAAAAAAATTGCAACTGATGTTATAATGACTGTACGGGGGAGTTTAAAGGTATCCTGATGAGCATTCAACAACCAACATTTTCCACCACGTATAATTTTTAAGTTATAGAATATATTAGTTATTTTTATTTTATACAAACATTTTATATAATACATAAGTTCAAACCAAAAAAAAACAAGATATTTAAAGGATAACAGGATTTATTTACGAAAATACAATATACAGGGTGTTTCAATAAAAACTCCCAGGCCAATTATTTCGAAAACTAAAAGCGACATGTAAATTCTGTAAACGTCAGTTTTTAGCCTCTATGATTGGCTTCACAACTGTGTAAAAAATATATAATAATACAAGATGTAGGTGTCGCCACGGTGCAAAGAAATGTTTTCGAAGACGGGAACTTTTAAATGTCGTCGTTCTTAAAGATAATTAATTTTTGGTCAAATTATACTCCATAGAAATCTTTGATAAATCCAACATGAAAGGAGATATTTGGGGTTAAGTTTTTTTTTTTAATAATTTTAACGAGTATTTTAATTATAAATATTTTTAATATCCTTGGGAGATTTTAATTTAATTTTGGTAATGACAATTTTAGTAAAATAAAACGATCGTGTAGGGCTAAATTATTACATCCAGTGACGTCTCAAGGGGCGCCTTAACAAATAATATTGGAAAAAAATAGAACGCCACTGAGTTTTTGGTAATTTTAAAATTTTTTTCTACTACTGTATAAATAAATTAACTTTCGGGCCCTAGCAACACGAAAGAAAACGAAAGTAAATGTTACAGTTACCTGAATATTATCCGTTGCTAGCTACGAAAGTAGGTTGCTAGCTACGAAAGTAATACTTTCGGTGCCAGGACAAAAAAATCGAACTGACAGACTCTGACAGTACTCAAATAACTGGTTGTCAACAATACTCAAATAACTTGTTGTCATGGATTATTTTGTAGGTGAAAATTTTTTTTATTTTATCATTTAAATTTGAATAAAATCAAAGTTTATTACTTAATAATATATTGATCAGAGAACAGTAGCAGAAAAAATTTAATACATTACACGATTCGAAAGCCTTTTTTGGTGGTCGGAGGTATTAAATCACCTCGGCTTTGCCTCGGCAATTCAAAAACCTCCTCACACCAAAAAATTAACTTTTGCATCTAGTAATGTAAATAACTATTTTCTATTAAGCAACTAAAAATATAATTTTCTTATTGTCTGCTAAATTGTTTTCCTATCTTGCTTGGTTTTCGAGAAATAAAAATAAAAACAATTTTATTGCATAAAGTATCTCTGGAAAACAAAAATCATTAAATAATTAATACGTTGTTTTTTTGTTGTTTAAAAGCATTAAATCATTAAAGCATTATAAAATAAAATTAAAAGATGTTTTAAATTTTATGAAAGAACTGATGAGAAATTATACAAAATTATTAATGAAAATTAGACTAATATAAGTACCAAAAACTATTTAATGGGGTCGAATGAGGTATTCAAAATTATTGCCGTTTTCATATACACACATAGCAAATCGATATAATAATTCGGTTCTGCAAACTTTCAATAGAGTATTTCGATTAATAGGTAGCAAAAGATACAACGTAGGTATTAATTATTTCATGATTTTTGTTTTCCAGAGATACTTTATGCTATAAAATTGTTTTTATTTTTATTTCTCGAAAACCAAGCAAGATAAGAAAAAAATTTAAGAGACATGAAAATAATATTTTCAGTTGCCTAATCCGAAAAAAAAATAAAAATTACCAAAAACTCAGTGGCGTCTTATTTTTTGCCAATATTGCTTGTTAAGGCGCCCCCTGAGACGTCACTGGACGTAATAATTTAGCGCTACACGATCGTTTTATTACTAAAACTGTCATTACCAAAATTAAATTAAAATCTCTTAAGGATATTAAAAATATGTATAATTAAAACACTCGTTAAAATTATTTAAAAAAAAAAATTAACCCCAAATATCTCCTTTTGTGTTGGATTTTATCAAAATTTTTTATGGGAAATAATTTGACCAAAAATTAATTATCTTTAAGAACGACAACATTTAAAAGTTCCTGTCATCGAAAAAATTCTTTGCACCGTGGCGCCACCTACATCTTGTATTATGCAAACACATTTTTTACACAGTTGTGAAGCCAATCATAGAGGCTTAAAACTGGCGTTTACAGAATTTACATGTCGCTTTTAGTTTTCGAAATAATTGGCCTGGGAGTTTCTATTGAAACACCCTGTATATTTGCCACTTATACGTATCATAGCTTTATCGCATTTAGAATAAGTGACATACTTTCGTATGTTTCCTTCATGTCAACTGCATGTGCAAGAGGAATAGAGGGTATTTTGTTACCATTATGAAGCAGAACTGCTTTTAAACTTACCTTTTAGACGAATCTATAAATAAGCGTCATTCGTCCGGCTTATGTTCAGGTCCTAATTTTTGACACTATATTTGGATTATCACAAACACACATTTTATCCTGCTCAAAAATCTTACTTGTTAGAAGTTTTCACGATTATTTTTGGATTTAGAGACCAAAAATTAACAAAAATCTGCCTTAAACATTACAGTCGCAAATATTGGCTGTAAACTAGTGTAATTTTTGTAAAATTATTCTTTCCAGAATTTCCCAATATTTTGACGTCAACGTCTTCCAGCTATGAAGATATTTTACTTAGACCCCAAAGTTTCTACGAAATTTCTGCCACAACACCTGTCCAAGAAAATGTAACAGAAACTGTGGAAACATGGTTACCTTTAACCACTTCACTTAACCCTGTAAATTCTTCAGAAGTCTTCGAAGATTTAGACAACAATACTACTTCTTACGAATCTAAGAATATTATTAGAAATAAAAACCCAAGCACGACAAACCAGACAATCTCCACCAGGGCAGTGTCTGAAACTGATGAAATTGCAAATCAAGAGGATATTAGTACAAATGAAAATTTTTACGATGACAATAATGATGTTAGTGATGAGAATGACGGCAAAGAAAATGATTCATCTGGATTTGCTTCGGTGTTAAGACATGTACAAGAAAATCTTCTAAATTATAAAGAAAAATCTTTGAAAGGAAAAATCGACCTTCTTAAGGAACTAAGAGATAACTTGCTATACGAAATTAGTAAGTTCAGTCTTCTTATAAATTACAGCGAGCGCGGTATCCAGCTAGGGGTTTGACAAAGAAATTGATCAGCCCTTTATACAGGGTGTTATTTAAGTATGTGGCCAAACTCTAAGGGGGGCTTCTTTAAGTGATTTGAAAAGAAAAGTTCATATAAACCTGGGTCCGGAAATGCATAGTTTTTACGATACAGGGTGTCAAACTTTTAAATAAAAATCGGATGTTCGTAAATATCTCAATACTTTTTATTCGATTTTGTTGAAATTTGGCAGTTCTGTTTGTAATAACAAGAGGATAATTTTGCGTCGATTAGATTAAAATTATTAAGTCCAGTGGCGTCCCGGAGGAAAGTCTAACTAATATTTTTGACAAGAAAATGTGCGCCACTAACTTTTTTTAAAATTATGTATTTTTTTCGAATTAAGCAACTACAAATACAACTATTTTATCTCCTGAGTTTTTTCATATCTTGCTTTGTTTTCGAGAATAAAAAATAAAAACCACTTTTTTGCATGTCCTATAAGAATAATAAATTATTACGTTATGCGATTATTTTATGTTAATTTATTTTATCGAAAACAGTTTCAATCTGTGCGAAAAAATCCAAAAGAGGACTTTCGTGTAATTTAGTTTGATAAGTACCTAGTTTAAATTTATTACTCTTATATTGTGTGGACATGCAATAAAGTGGTTTTTATTTTTTTTCTCGAAAACAAAGCAAGATATGAAAAAAACTCAGGAAATAAAATAGTTGTATTTGTAGTTGCCTAATTCGAAAAAAATACATAATTTTAAAAAAAGTCAGTGGCGCGAAATTTTTTTGTCAAAAATATTAGTTAGACTGTTTTCCGGAACGCCACTGGACCTAATAATTTTAATCTAATGGAGGCTAACTTATCCTCTTATTATTACAAACATAATTGCCAAATTTCAACAAAATCGAATAAAAGAGTATTGAGATATTTACGAACATCCGATTTTTTTTTAAAAGTTTGACACCCTGTATCGTAAAAACTATGCATTTTCGGACCCATGTTTATATGAACTTTTCTTCTTAAAATCTCTTAAGGAAGCACCCCTTGGAGTTTGTCAACATACTTAAATAACACCCTGTATAGAAATGTAGTTTTTTTAGAGAAAAAATATTTTACAGGGTTTTTTTTTTTTAATTATTTATTTTACGTCGGCCTTTTTCCGCAACGAGACCAATCACCGACGCCAGGGAATTTGTCACACACTATCTGGTAATTTTTGCCGAATCCCTCTTTGTCGAGGGTAGGGTTCTTTAACGTGCCAACATCCATGACACGGGGCCCACAGTTTAACGTCTCTTCCGAAAGACGGCGCCACCTCTTAAACCAAATTCCAAATTTAACATCGACGTTGCCGGCACCGGGAATGGAACCCGGGCCTACGATCTGTGAGGCCGCTGCGCTGACCACCAGACCACGTCGATATAGTTATATTTTGTACTACTTGTGGATACATTCTCGTGTTACTCGTCGAATGGACTCCTTACGCGTACCTATTGATTAAATTTTTAACGTAGCTCCACAAAAAAAAAGCAGTGGGTTAAGACCGGGCGATCTGTGTGGCCACGCTAGCGACCACCGTCTACCTATCCACATCGCCGGGAAAATTGTATTTTAGTACCCCTTTACATCAGCAGTCAGAGGCGGATCCAGGGGGAGGGGGGCAATGGGGCCCGGGCCCCCCCCTAAAGCCCGTTGAAACATTGAAAATTATTTTTTAGTTGAATAGAATACCTGTTACAAAAATTTGTGTTACGTTTTTCACAATATAAAATATAATTATACTGATTTATTTTGATTTTTTGCATACGGGCCCCCCCTTTGGAGTATTTCTCGATCCGCCAGTGTCAGCAGCATATATATTGAGGGGGAGTACCATATCCTGTTAAAACCATAAGGTTAAACTTAGTAAATCGGGATCATTATCATCTGGAAATAGAGTGGGATGAGCTGGAACCAGATCATGTCGAAGGTAATTTAGATATATTTCTCCAGTGAGGCTTTCATCAATGATGAATGTTTCGATTAACCTATTTTCATCAATGCCCGCCCAGACAACAACCTTTTCGTTATACTGGGCGTGATTTTTTATGAATCAGTGATAATTTTCCTGTGCCCAGGGCCGATCCTAGCAGGTGTGCAGCGCGTGCACCGCACGCGGGCGGCCAAAACAAGGGGCGGCCGTAGGTCGCAGATAGTTCTGTCAATCAAGCAAAACTTTTTACGAATTTCTCGAAATAAAAATAAAGTTACATTTATCAAACTATAAAAGATAACTTTAAATTAACGTCGAAGAAGACAACAATAATTTTATGAATTATTTCAAATGGATTTATTTATTAAAGATTTTCAATCAAACCAGCCAGCGCCAGTGGTGAAATTTCTAGTTTTTTTGATGTGGTACAAGAGGTATATAATTACTTTTCTGCGTCCCCATATCGATGACAAAACACGTGAAAACTCTTACTTTAAAACCGTTAAGTGAAACAAGATGGGAAAGTCGTATCAATGCTATTAGACCTCTAAAATTAGAGCTAAAAAACAATATTACCGCATTAAAGGCATTAATTGAAGATACCATCAGAGACACGAAAACAAAAATGGGTGCTAAATCAATAATTAAAAGTCTTGAAACATTTAAGTTTTTGTGTTCAATTTTAATTTGGCATGATTTATTATCAATATTATTGATGTATTGAGTAAAATGCTTCAAAATCCTAAATTAAACATCGCGGAATGCATTAAAGGCTTAGATAATCTTAAAAAATATTTAGTTTCCCAAAGATCTGACGATAATTTTAAAATATTTGTCGATTCAGCAACAACACTTGCTAGAGATTTAGGTATTGATCCCGAATTTCCCATCTCGAAGCTCAGAAAAAAGTTAGTTTATTTGATTACAAGGGCAGTGATAAACCAGTTTTAAATCCCTTCCTGCAATTCAAGATTGCTTTCTATTTTGCAGTTCTTGATTACGCGATCTCTTCAATAAATGAAAGATTTACCTTATTATCTGAGTGCTATTCAATATTCTGCTTTCTGTATGAATTTCACACCATTTCTGATGACCTCATGAAAGCCTGCATGGACTTAGATATTAAGTTAAAGGTACAGGAGGAAGGAACTATTGTGAAAGATATAGGCGGCATACAACTCTTTAATGAAATAACTTCATTTAAAGATATTTTCCAGGTAAAAAACAGCCAATTAAGATATTAGAAATTTTAGTCAAAATGATTTCATTCCCTGTTTTCCAAATTTTGCTCTAGCAATAAGGATTTTTTTAACCTTACCTGTTTCTGTGGCTTCAGGTGAACGAAGTTTCAGTAAATTAAAAATTATTAAAAATTACTTGAGAAATAATATGACACAAGAAAGACTTTCAGATTTGGTCATCATCTCTATTGAATCCGAAATCTCTGAAAAAATTGATCTCACCGCAATTATTGACAAATTTGCTTCTTAGAAAGCCAGAAAAATTATTTTATAGTTAATTATTAGGTAGTCTTCGAGGAAAGACTGATTTATATACTTTTCGTTTCGCGAGATTTATGATTTAGTACTTTTTGTTATTTTATATTTTCTGGTAAATACTGTTGTTTTACATTTCTAATTATAAAATATCTATTTTTGTTTCAAAAGTAATATTTTTATTGATTCATTATTTTGTTAAAGTAAAAAAAAAAGGTGTCGCTAATATAACATATTTGCTGGCCTAAAAATAAAGTCTTTCCCGTAAAATTTTATTTGTAGTTCGCATTTTTATTAATGTTTAACTTTTTACTCTTATGTACACGTAGATGAGTTTAAAACGTCAACGTTAAGTACTACTCAAAATAGGAAAAATTCTTTAGAGGGGCGGCATAATAGGTCTTTGCACGCGGGCGGCCGACACCCTAGGATCGGCCCTGCCTGTCAGTATCTGTACCTATAGTTTATTAACCTCACCATTTAAAGAAAACGTAGCTTCATCTGAAAAATAAATTTTTTGGACAATTCGTACGACAGTATCTGTTAGCTCAATCATTATTTCACAAAATTGCTCTCGTCTATCAGGACCATTGTCCAATGATTCTTGTACAATTACTGGTTTGTAGGGATAAAACTTATCTTTATTAAAAATTTAGATACGGTGATTTGGTGAATATCGTCGTCACGCCCAACTTGTATGCTTGAGCTTTGGAAATCTTCGTGTATATAGCGATAATAATAGGTTAATTTTTTCTCCCCAGGTATGCCAACACCACCACTTTTATCACTATCTTTAACACAGTGGCGGCTCGTGACTAGTGAGTCAGGGGGGCGCTGGCTTTAAATTAAAAAAAAATTAAAATGTCTATTATTTTCGAAAGTACGCGTCTGTTTTTTCTAACTTTCTCGTTGTGAATTTTAATTTCATCAGCATAAGCACTACTTAAACAAGTTAAAATATTAGTTTGTCCTAACATCTCAAAACTTACCACATTATAACGATGTTTTGCACTATTTTCATGTTTGTCAATTGTCAATGTCAATGCCCTGAAGGTTGTGAGTTCAGAATGTTCCTCGAGAAACATATATCAATGGAGCATCACAGTGGCGCAACCAGAAATTTTGTTCGGGGGGGGCTTTAACTTCTTGCGCTGAAGGCGCTCTTTTGCGCCGCAGGTGAAAACATTTTTGGGTGCCACGCCCTTTTTTGGGTAAAATACGTATGATTGACGAGAGCGACAGCCCACTAAAACTTTTGCAATAATACGCCGCTGGCCTAACGAAATATTTATGAAAAAAAAATTTAGAGATTTTATTTTAATTAGTAAAAATAAGTAACGCATATATTAAGCATACTTATACTAAAACAAAACAAAAACCTTATACAATAAGTTGTAAGTAATCACAATAATACTAATATTAAAGTAAAATTCTTTGTTTTGTTTTTGCCATTTTGTCCAGAATTTCTTCCACGGTAATATAATTTAATTAGTATAATTGTACTGCATACAAAGAATGTCTATCTTGTATTATTTCATACGATTAAAAAGAGATAGAAATAAAAAGAGTTGGCCGAACAATACCAGAAAAGAAAAAGAAAAAACACTGACCAATCTCAGCTGTATAAGAAGTTTAGTAAGTTGGTGAAATCTAAAGTAACTAGACAATGACAAGTCTTGACATTTGGCATTAAAACTTTATGTGAATTTAACTATATTAATATCAATATCGTGGTTCGCATAAATAGGTAGACCAGGGTTGATAATTTTTAAACAAAAAAAAATAATAGTAGAATGAAACCCATTGGAAAAGAAAGAGAATATAACAAAAATGAAAGGAAAAATAATTTACGGGCGATCCGAGGTCGGGAAGTGGAAGGTTTTTAAGGCTAGAAAACGATTTATCTCTATTTCCGGGAAAACTACAAGTCCTATGGAAAAACGTTATATGACAAAGTTGTAGGTAATAAAAAGATCTACAAATTTTGTATTAACACTTTTTTCACATTACCTCAAAATTTGTGTGAAAAATTCAAATAACCAAGTTTTTGTTTTTTTATTTTTATCTTTTACAAAAAAAATTATGTTTTCACGAAATTTGGTGATAACTTACCTTTTTATGTCCCAAACACACTGTAATTATTTTGATTTAAAATATTTATTTTTTCACCTTATTTTGACTTAATATCGAAAAAGCACCCTTTTTTTCAATCGAAAATTCTCACGTCAAAATATCTGCTGTTTTAAAAAAGTCGGTACGCTTTTTGTTCGTTGAAATTTCTACTTTCTGATGGTGTGAAATTATATACATTACTATGGTAAATGTTCTCAAAAAATGCAAAGAAACGAAAAAAACTCGAATCCGAATTATTATTTTTTAATCATTATGTACAATTTTAAGCTATTTATTAAAATTTATACTTTAATTACTCAAAAAACGTAAGATTCCATGTTACATTGATAAACAAAAAAATTACAAATCCATAAAACATTGAGATGGCAAAAAACATGCGAAAATAGTTCGCGTGACATGAAAAATTGGTTTGCAATTAAACGAATAGGCTAAGTTTCTAAGCTCGGGGGGGGGGGGGGCGGGGGGCTGCAGCCCGGCAGCCCCCCCCCCCCTGGTTGCGCCACTGGAGCATCATGTCCAGCATTAAAGTGTTAATATTTCGTAAACAGTTAAAGATATAGATGATAAAGATAGGGCATGATTTATGAAAAGTGTCTAAAATTGATTGTAGAATGTAAAAATGTAAACATATACAATATGTTTCATTAAAATCCTGTATATTTTTTTTCAAAAAAAAATGCATTTCAAAAAAGCTAATTTGACGGGTCCGAGCGATTCTTGATTAAGTGGGCGGCATTCTATATGAAAGGTTGATCTGTTTTTTTTAACATAACGCTGTATTATTAAATCACTTTGTAACTGCAGGCTAAGACTTATTTTTCCTTTTCCTTATTGGCAGTAAGATCTGCCATCAGTCGTGGCTAACAGGGATTTAAAAAAAATATAAGAATCATGTACATAGATGAGATTTCCCGTTAGATATTCAATATAAGCAAATATTCCATATCTATTATTTAAATTATATTTTTTGTCCATTTTTTTAGAATCTCGTATATCGAAGCTCTGGTTGCCAGCTACAAAAAATGAACGTTCTCAACCGAGAGGATACCCCGAAGATCAGTACCACATGGAGTTTCCATCCAACGAGGGTGCTCTTATGACAATAGGATTTTTAACCTTTGCAGTGTTTTTAATAAAGTTGGTTCTGGTAAGTATGTCTAACCCAAAATAATTTATTATCGTGCAGTTGTGCTTTCTCCGTGCACATTGTTTGAATACGTCACATGACGTTTTCGTGTTAATTTGATTTTTTTTTGCAATTTAATCGTTTTACCGATAAATAATTTTACCGGGATGTTGTTGCCAAATAGTTTTAGTTCTATCAGAGTACTTATACCTAAATCAAGATAAAATTAATCTTGATAAATTAAAAGAAAAACCAAAAAATATTTACAATACAAGACACTTGTTAGTCAATTTAGCAAGGAATGTTTTTAAGCTGGAATTCTAAACACTGTGTTCGCGTTAGCGCTGACGTTGGCATCAAAAGTTAAAATATTAATTTGTAATGATTGTAATTTTTTTATGTCTTTAATCCAAACTAACTTTTACAATTAGTACAAAAGTAAACTGTTTAAAACACACCACTACAGAAAAAACAATCACAGAAACACTTAAAAAACACCAAAGTCGGAAGAAAATAATATGACGCAACCTGACCCGTGAGCTCATTGCTACGGCCCACTGCTAATCTGGAAATTTTAACGTCGAAACCAGATCAGCTGGTAATGTCAAGTGTCGTTGTCTTCTGTCGAAACGTTTTTTTTTTAAGTAAAAGTTAACTCTATATATCGTGCTCGCAAGTTTGAGCACTCCGCCTACGTGTCGTGTTCAATTCTACATCATGTCTGCTCGTGTTGTACAGGGTGGGCCACTGAAAACTTACAATGGCTATAAGTTTTGAACCAAAAAAGATATCAAAAAATAAAAAATAACGTTTCTATAAAATCAAGGAGGAATACATATGACGTATTTTTCAAACCACCCCGACCTACCCCTTAAGCGCCACCCCTACTCACTTGAAAATCTTAAATGGCAACACCCCACTTGTGGCACCTTTTTGAAAAGCTCATGAAAAATGCTAAGCGATGATCATAAAATTTTTAGGGTGAAATTAAAAAATTACATTTTGCATTTTCAATACTCTTCTTACAGATGTTCGGGCTATGCTGTTATTGATGCCACCTGGCGCGTTGATGTTTCTGGATTGACCGACACCTGACCAATAACTTCCATCTGCATTTCTTCATTCAGTACCCTGGGCCCTTCTCTTTTTTTATTTTTGACCGATCCCGTTTGTTGAAACTTTTTAATCAAATCCCTAACATAAACGTGACTAACGTTTTTGTCCGGATTTCTCTCGTTGAATTACGGACTGTTCTCAAATAGCACATACCTTCAGCACCATAAAGAAAAACTATTTGAATTCTTTCTTCCTCACTATAAACCGTTTTTTCAAGTTTTAAATAATGAAATCCAATAAAGGTATAAAATATCATCACGAAATTTGCAAACGACTGAAAATTGATAAGTAAGAAGAAGTTGTGTTATCGCAAATTTAGACTGAACGATATTAAGTAGTAAAGCATCTTTTTGTTGCTTTTTTTTATTATCTACATTTCTTTTAGCCTGGCATTTTAGTCGTTTCAATGTGCGGCATTGATCTTTTACATACACAGGTAGGATATTGAGTGGGTACTGTATGTACTGCAGGGATACAAAAACTATTCATTTTATTGATTTTGACTTTTTATTTTTATTTTTAGGTCAATTTTTTTTTATTGCATCGTGAAGTTCTAATGACAGTCATTCAGCATTTTTTATACGCTTTCCATAGAGGTGCCACAAGTGGGGTATCGCTATTTTAGAGTTTGAAGTGAGTAGGGGTGGCGCCTAGGGTGGGTCGGGGTGGTTTGAAAAATACCTGATTTGAATTTAGCTGGGTCCCTATATGTAACTTATGCTGAAAAAATCACTTTTTTTTTGTTCAATTTATGTTCACCTGTGTGAAGGGTAGTTTTTCAATTTCACCCTAAAAATTTTATGATCATCGCTTAGCATTTTTCATGAGCTTTCCAAAAAGGTGCCACAGGTGGGGTGTTGCCATTTAAGATTTTCAAGTGAGTAGGGGTAGGTCGGGGTGGTTTGAAAAATACGTCATATGTATTCCCCCTTGATTTTATAGAAACGGTATTTTTTATTTTTTGATATCTTTTTTGGTTCAAAAATTATAGCCATTGTAAGTTTTCAGTGGCCCACCCTGTATAATAAAGTAGGTACTATATTTTATCAACAGAAACGAAATTAAAAAAAATATAGTGTTACCAACATTCTACGAAAAAATACCTGTATCTAAAGTTATATATTTTTTTTAGAAATTAATTTACGCTATAAAATACAAGAAACAATATTATTTTCAAACGACGACAACAACAGCGGCCAGCGTATTTTTGAAGAGAAATGAGCGTGAAATTACCCAAGATCAACTTGAGCAGTCTGCGAAGGTGATGCAGTATATTGAAGAATATCCGTTATCTTAGCATTTGGAGCATAAATAACATATATTACCTATTTAAATTTTATAAAGAATTTTTGTTTAAAACTTTAATAAGGATATTATAACAGAATCATTAATATACATTAACAGGCAGCATACTACTTTTCTATAATATAAAAAACGCATCTATTATTATTGCATTAAAAATGCAACAATTATTTCAAATTTTTTGTTTTTATTACGGTGAAAAAGAAAACGCTGGGATGTCACCCGACTTTTTAAATCTATCAAAAATATTTGAGATATTTTTGGGTGTTGGGACCAATGATGTGGTACCTATACAATATACATGTCCACTGTCATTAATAAACGTTATTAAAATGTATTGAAAACATCATTTTTGTAGGAGAGAGGCGGTGAAGAGCTGGATGGGGCAGGGAAAAGAGATTACGGTGGATTAACATTTGAATGTGTCCTACTATACAGGGTGTTTCATTAAGGGTGACTACCGGCCATATCTTGGAAACTACTAAGCATAGAAACTTAAGAAAAAAAATGTGATGAGAAAATTCTGGAAACTATTTTTAAGTTCCTAATTTCGCCGCAAGAGGGCACAATTACATTTTTTTTTAAATTCTAAATTACTCCAAAAATTACCATATTAAGGTATAACTCTGATTACATCATCGAAAACCTTAGACAATTCTGCATCATTTCGGTTTAAGGCTCGTTGGCGTACCGACCTTGATAAGAGTGGGGGAAGCTATTGAATGTGTAAACATTAAAATCGCTGTAACTTCTAAACGACTTATCCGATTAGTAAAATGACACCTCACTGACCTCACTTGTCATTTTTTGACGTGTTATAACATTTTTATGTTCATTTTCAATGTAGAGTGCTACAAATTAATTAAATCTGTTAATTTATAGTCAAGTAGTATAATATGAAAATTAAAATTATGTTATAATAATTTACTTTCTAAGTTTCACAAGCGTTTAAAAAATAAGATTTTGTTTTTTTGACATTTACTTCATTTTCCCAAATGGAACGATGGTAGTTCACTAGGATATATATTTAAAACGAGCATTTTTTTTTAAACAATTTGATATCATACACTCCTATGCTATTTTAAAATTGACACGAAAAAATTTGCCTTAAGCCCAATCGCAAATTTAAAAGCGTTATGCAGTATTGCCGACCTCTCTTTTCTAAAGAAATATAAAGGCGGCTTTGAAAAACAATGGAATGGTTTTGAAAAGAAATATATGGCTTTAATTTAAAGTTGTAATGTTATTAGTTTATAATACATACAATCTTGCGGCTTCAGAAGAATTTTTCTGGTCACTCCAAAAATTAGGAGCAAATCAATTTGTTCATTTCTAGTAAAACTAACCATTTTATCTGATTTACAATGTAAGTTTAATAAACAAATGACATTACAATTTAAATTTAAAACCATAGTGCTTTTCAAAAGCATTTAATTGTTTTTCAAAGTTGCCTTATTTATATTCCTTTAGAAAAGAGAGGACGGCAATAATGCATAACGCTTTCAAATATGCGATTGGGATTTAAGGCAAACTTTTCAGTGTCAATTTTAAAATAGCATAGGAGTGTATGATATCAAATTGTTTAAAAAAAATGCTCGTTTGAAATATATATCCTAGCTAGTGAACTACCATCGTTCCATTCGGAAAAATGGAGTAAACGTCAAGAAAACAAAATTTAATTTTTTAAACACTTGTGAAACTTAGAAAGTCAATTATTATTATGACATAATTTTAATTTTTATATACTACTTAACTATAAATTAATAGATTTAATTAATTTGTAAGAATTGAAAATAAAAAATAAACATAAAAATTTTATAACACGTCAAAAAATGACAAGTGAGGTGTCATTTTACTCAGAATGTTATGTTATCCCAATAAGTAAAAATATACAAGATGTCCCATTTAAAATGCCAAAGTCAAGGTCACTTCCGGTCAAACCGGAAGTGCTAACAAATTGAAAATGATGCCAATAAATGTAGACTCATCTCTTATGCATAATCTCAAAATTTCATTTTCATATCTAAGTATAAATACAGAAAAGTTATAGGGGTGAACGTCTTTTGAGAAACACCCGGTATAAATAATTTATACCTAAAACTTTTCTGTTTTCTTTTTTCCCTAACTATCTTAGTTTAGGAAATAATTGACCGTTTACATACGTATTATCGACCCTATAGGCAAAGATGGGAAAATAAAATAATATAAACACAGTTAATAAATGTTAAAAGTACAATAAATATATTTATTTTTTTAATAAATGTATATCTTTTTTATATTACAAAGTTAAAAATACTGTCTCGTTAAGTACACTTTAAACATTTAAAACATATAGTTAACCTAAGTCTAGTCCTTATGTATAATATGTACAAGTTTCTTAGATCTATTCTCCTCCTCTCATAAACCTAAAAAGAAAAAAACAATCTTACTTGATTAACACCTAAAGTCTATTTATTTTTAACTGGTAGGAAATATAAACAAAAAAAAAGGAAGTTGATGTATGCATTTAATTATTTTGTTTTGTAGTTTTTTTAATGGCTGAATTGTAGTTAAATTCGCTGACCCTTAATTTCAAGATATTCAGATATTTGCAATGGCCTCTTGCCTTTCAGCATTCAGCCAAAATAAAGGATAAAACTCTTTACTGTTTTTTTTTTTTATTGATATTGTGTAATATTCTTCTTCAAACAAAATAGGCTTCGATGAACTATTATTTTTGTTTTATCAATTTTTAAAAATTTTTAAACATAAAATATAGGGACACGGACGTATATAAAGGGGGGAATATTTACGAAGTCCGTTTGTTTGCTTTACTTACCGAGATTGCCCCCGGCGCTAACATTTTTAGCTACGCCACTGTTTATTTCTTACTTACCCATCGTTTCCTGTTGAATTTCCACTTTATACGTTGGATTATCATACGCGGATTGACTTATCCTAGCTGCAGGCGGCGTAATCGCCGCCTTATTTTGATTATGCCGCCTCACCAAAATTAGTAGCAAGATAAGTGTGCTGAGGATTGCAATGGCGGCCAAAATGGCGACAATGACCAATGGACCATAGTAGTCTCCTCGGTTGCTGTCTAGAAGTTCTGCTCTGGAAACTTTATCTAAAACATAAAAAATGTTCATTATTTTCTTTCACAACTAATAGTGGTAAATAGGTATATGAATAATGTGTTACTAGATATTTTCCAATAATGTGACTTGCTAGTAAGGTTGGGCCAAATTTGATTTTAATTAACAAAATCAAACAACATTGAAAGGGAGAGTCGATCGTACGCTGTGCTATAAAAAATTAAACAGTTTTTAATTTAAAGTAATTTAATTACTTTTGCCTAACACTTGACCAACAGCTAAAGTACAGAACCGTGCACTGATAAACCAGACCTTATACAGGTATAACACCCACCTCGGCCTAGACCTGACTTTTACTTATCCGAGCGGCTTGATAATATCTTGGCCAAAGGTGGGGTATAAGATTTATTAAATTTGCGGGATTCGGAAGATTCCCGTGCTTCAATGCAAAATGCAAGAACAACCTATTTTTCACTTTTATCCAACTTAATTCCCTACAGGTTCACTTTTAGAAATTGCCTATTTAAGTTGTGCAAAAGTTGAAGATTTATTAGTCTTTTCCATAGAGTAAAACAGCTATTGATACACAAATTGTAGTTTCACAAACACTATTTATTAATTTTAAATGTAAATCAAATTTAAAATGGTTACACACAATTTTCAATTCACAGGCTTAATCTTTCCATAATTAATTTACCTTTTACAACATTTAAAACCTTATGTTGGAGCCACCCAGTATAATACACATTCTTTGATCCTCACTGTAATCCAAAACATATTCCTAAAATAGCAGATGTGGCGCTATGACACTTACTCTCTCGGCTATAAATAACTCGGTCGTGCTTTCAACTTCCGACACCGTTACGTCATCTTACAAGACAAAACAATAATACATTTTCTTAAAGTTTTATCAACCGAACCGACTTCCGTAATTCGCGACTATCTGGCAAAATAACTTTCTGACTTATTTTGCAAAAACACAGAGTTTCGAGTAAATACTACTTTTACTTTTCAATTTTCAAACGGACAGAGTAACACTTAACAAATTGACTAATTTCACTTTTCGCGACTTGGTTCGATTTTGCAAACAACGCGTACAATACTGGAACAATGACTAAAGCAGTGAGACCTCTGTCCGTCTTTTATATCAAATTTTCCCCCGATCTAATCCAGGTGCATACCTATAAATCATTCTATTGTCATACTCAAAACAAAGCAATTAATTACCTAATTTCAGGACACACGTGTGCGCACGTGTTCTTTTGTTCAAGACATTCCGATAGGTTATAATTTTAAAGGTGACATATTTATTACACCTTGTCACATTCTTCGGCAATTAACTACTTTGTGTTGTCACCTATAATTAATTGGTACTATGCCGAGGGTTACCGAAGCTTCTTCGGATTGCTATTTTTGGATACGAATAGACCTTTTTACGCAGGTGGGGTTTACAAGGAAGGGTCTTCCTTCCTATTCGAACTGTTTTCCCGTGTTAGTTTTTACCGGGCCGCGATCCTAAACAGTCGAAATTAAAAAGTTTTTAAACGGCTTAGTACCCTTTGTGTTTGGATTGTGAATTTATTTTGTGCAGTTTTTCTATGGATAAATTTTTTTCTAAATAACAGTGAGTTTTTATTATTTATTTTAATTTTTTCCTGCATTTAAAAATACTTTACTCTGACTTACACAATCCTTGCTTTTTGTCCCTTAGTACATCTCTGCAAAAATTCCTGAAACCATCGGTGTTTAAACTGATTGATTTCATTCACTTTTTCGGAGTGCAATATTGGCCTTTTTAGTATTCTTGGATACTTTTGGATACTGCTTAATAGTGAGTCTTAAATATTTTTAAAGTTTTCTTGTTTTTATTTTTCCTCTCAAAATAAATTTAAAAATAAAAATTTTCTTTCGTAATAAAAACTTTTTAATCGAATAAAAATAATGACTTAATTTTTAATTAATTAATTTTTTTACGCTTACTTTGAACAAAATTATTTAATTCAATTACCTAGTCGCGGACACTACACAGGCAATTAAGTGACAAGCGTCTAGAGTCTGACTATGAACTCTTCAACCGGCCAATCATAGGCCACCGTCTTAAAGAAAGAAAGAAAGTAAAAGTAAAAAGCTGGTTGTTATAAATTACCTAGGAATATACAATGTTATTCAATAATATCGGTATATTATAGGTTTCTTTGAAACGTTACGTATGCCAAAACACTCTCCTTTTCAAAATTCTCAAAAGCTCATCACACAAAAAAACTACAAGTGTTGTGAATATAATAAACAATTCAACAATAAACAGTGTCTTTCAAGGCATGAAAGGAAGCAACATAATATTACATACGTTAGGAATAATCCAGATTTACAAATGTAGGTACATACTACAAATATCAACATTACAGAATTACTTGACCATTAAACAATATATTATGTCATAATTTGAATTTAATCCCAAAAGATAAACAGTTTCAATGTTGTTACGTAACGAGAATTGTTTAATAAAAATATTTTAAAAGAAACCGAAAATTGTCATGTGTTCCTTTTTTTGCTTTATTAATTATTTTGTATTTGGCAATAAGATTTCTCAGTACAAAAAAATTAAAACCTGTAAGAGTAGTATTTACATTATTAACGTAGGTAAGTAGTAGGTTTAGTCAAACATAATAGTCACACTCGGGAAGGTTGTAACATCACTAGTCTAAACCGTTCTCAAAAATATATACAATTTTTTCCAATCTAAACTATTTCCATATTTACTATTTTTTGTCTGCGAAATTCAAGGTAAATTCGTCAAAGTTTATTATTGTATTTCATCAATTTTTTCGCCTCAATTTAATAGGAAATAAGACAATGCTTTATGTACGCATTCTAACACATTTATTTTTAAGTTTCCCGCGCTTTATTGCGAACGTTGATTGGGCGGTTAAAAAGCCCACAGCCAGACTCTAGCAGCTTGTTTATTAAGTGTTCTACTTTTTTATAGGCCTGATGTGGTTAGAACCCATTATTTTACCTTGTGATGATGAACCCAGGGCAGGTGCAGCACGAGGCTTTGTAATAAAATCTTGCACATTACTCGTTTTAATCTTTCCATTTGTAAGATAAACTTCCAACCACAATCTGTATCTTGTGCCGGGTTTCAGGTCCATTATAATAGTTTTTGTGGGAGAATCTCGCTTCGCGATCTTGAAGGTACTATGGTCTTCTTTCCCTGAATCGCTTTGATAGATTGCCCTACAAATTGCAAATAAGTAAGTAAAATAAGTGTTAATAATAACATTTCTACAATAGTTTGGTGGAAGTGATTTATTGAAAATACAAAACAAATACGTAGCATCTATTAAGCCCAATTTTTAGAAAAAATCTTATTGTGAAAAATTTTGCATCTGCTAAACGCAAGTTGTTTGGCTATCCGATCTATCTCCTCTTCGACTGATCCCAGTGGTCTAGCCTAGCCACAGTATTCTTGCTAGTTCGACAGACATGCCCGCGCTCTCCTTGGCGAGCGCATCAGCAGTCTCGTTGCCTCGCCATCTATATTGCTGTGGCCAGGAACCCGTAACAAGGTGACTCAATGCTGAGCATTAAGTGTGCAGAGATTGTTGCGACAGCGCCTTACTAATTTTGATTTAATACTGCTAGAACAAATTGCCTTTATCGCTACTTGCCGGTCTATATATATAGCTCTAATATTTTTAAAATTTATAAATTATAAAAAGCTAGCTGGTGCTATGCTTACTCTGTTAAATTGTTAAAATAAACAAGTCCGTTTTTGCCCCTAGGGGGTGGTAAAATGGGTATAAAAGTTTATATTGGAAAAAAGTCCCTTAGAAATATTGGACAGTATAGTTTTATTCCCTGCTAACGAATGCATATTAAATTGTAATCTTTACTTTACCTATAAATATTGACATATTTATCTTCTGGATAAGGAACACCGCTCCATGATATTTCAACACTGGTGGATTTTATTTGAGAAACATCTAACGTAACGGCAAAACCGTACGTATCCACTTCATTGGCTGTTGTAAACTGTAGCATATGTTCTGCGTTTAGTTCTGTATGTTGGCCTAAAACAAATGTATACATTTTGGTATATTTACAAGCCAAATACTTAACTGCTGAAATGCAAATGCTGATGTGGCCGAATGGAACTAAGTATGCAGAGGGTGTGATGTCATGTGGTGAGTAAAATTTCTATTCATATGGATACAATGGAACTACCCCATCTCTTTCTAGGTTTAATAAAACTCACCACATGACCTCACATGCAGCCTTTGAACATCATATTTTAAAATAGTTAACAGAGTCAAATTAATACTGCCCCTGAAAACAGTCTTGATTTGGACTTAATCCACGATACAAAGAAAACACGATTGTCGTGGGTCAGAAATTTAAATATAGAATATTTTATTTTATGAAATCAAAACCAAATCCATTGAATTTTCGATAAGATACGAAGATCAGTGTGTAACCAATTTTTTTAGTAAAAAGAGTCAAGAAATTTAAAGAGAAAAACAATAAAAGGCGTTTCTATTCTCGCGCACAAAAAGCTAGAAGCAGTCAGTAAACCAATAAAACAACATTATTATAGTAAGACCCATATCCCGATATTTTCTTATTTTTATTCTCGGTTCTAATTTCAATTACCATATCAGGCAATACCGGATGCGAGAAGTAATAAAAACCGTAGAATCATGTTTGTATAAGCGCGTTTAATTACCCAAAATCCATTTAACTTTGTTATTTTAAGTTTTAGACAAAAAAGTTAATGGCTGTTTTGAACCGAAGTTTAGGTTCATCGGTTAATGGTTGTTTTAGAAACGATTATCGAAGAGGCGGTCACTGTGTTACATCCGTTTGTTCAACCAATTAAAATTAATTGAGATGCCTCGCGGAGGCGGTCCAAGCTATTTTTCTGGCTATAAAAATAGCCGGGAGCGATCATGAGAAAGAAAATTCAATTCATACTAAAAGTACTTCTTGAATTAAGTCACTACTACGATGTAGTCTGTTTAGTATTTTATTTTGCTCTCCATAAAGTTTTATTCGTTGGGGCCAAGATATCGGAATTGACAAAAACTTTCATTTAATACAATGTAGCGAGAAAAAGTATAAAATACCGAAAACCCGAAGGGTTTAAAGCTTTTATAAACAAACACCAAAAGTGCATTTTAAAGTAAACTCTCGGTGTTCATATACTGCATTAGGTCATTGACAGGGTGTGTGGGGATGTGTGTGTGGCGATGGAGACTGTAACAGTGGTTATCTTATTTGGCCTTTTATGTAAGTTAAATGACATTTAGAAACATTGATTTTATTGAACTCAGTGATATATTATAAAGACAAACCGAACTATAATCCCCCAATTTATGTATTTTATTGATGTAGGAATATATTTATGCAGTACATAATATAAAATTGACCGATTCGTGTACATGTTAATGATATTGAACACATGTATGCAGTACAGAAAGTTTCCCCTAATTTATGTAAATTTTGATTATTGATATTTTGAAGATGTAGGTAGGTACGCAGTAATTTTATTAAACCTAATATTCAAGGAGTAGGGGTTTTCAGCTAACATTTCACAGTGCAAAGTATTAAAAATAATTATTCTTTCAAGTAGATGTGTAGTTAGCTAAGGACAATTCGATTATATCCCGCAGGGATGAAGTTCAATAAAAATATACATAGTTCATAAAGTGTATTTTATGATGGGAATCCCGCAGGGAAAGAACTAAAGAATTATTTGAAGTACAGAAAAATAGGGGGAAACTATAGTCGAAAATTGTGGATGTTGTATTTTATTAATTAATGAATTTTCCAATAATTAACCGTATAACCTTTGTATGAATTAATGGAAATGTATAGTATACATTTTTGTATTGACTCTTTTAAAGCAAGTGAAATAAATGTATAAAAATTCAACAACCAGAGGGTTATTATTTTCATCGACCAGTAAATAAAAGAATTTAATAAACACTTATGTAGACTTCCAGAAAACTATTAAATACCATATAGAGAAAAACAAAAAGAACCCTAATATAATAAAAATATCTCTTACGTCAACCACTAAAAGCTCCCTTTCAAAGAACATCTAAATATTATAAATATTTAGTTATTTTAATAATTAATAACATTATAATACAGTGGGTGGCGTTACAAGATGTTACATTACGCATGTGGGGAGTCTACGACGGCGATAACCGCGTCCTGTGACGCGGAGAATTTAAATGTGAACTGGATTCATCAACGCCCAGCCTAAACCCCTAATCCTAGAATCATGAAATTTTGAGAATATCGCTTCTCCCTATAACGTAGGAATCCACTAAAAAGGTTTTTTCGAAAATCAACCCGTAAGGGGGCTAAAATGGGGGTTGAAATTATTATAGGAATTTCTGTATCTCAGCAACTATTGGATAGACAATATTCAACTAAACTTTTTTATACAAATTTTAACATTATGTCAATTAAGGATATTCGCTTAATCCAAAATATTGTTTTTGTTGACCAAATTATATCAAAAAATAAACACTCAAATATACAGGTCAATTACAGACGTGACGTACACATAATCATTTAACCTAGAACTGTTTTAAATATTGACTTCCCTTAATACAAACTAGGGCAGGTCAGAACTCCATTTATTATAAATTTTACAACAAAATACCCCAAGAATTACAATTTTTAAATACAAAACGTTTTAAAAGGGTAATTAAGAAAATACTTAAAAAAAGGGAAGCCAAATTTTAAACTAAACAATTCTTAAATATGCAATTCTTTTATTTCTTCTTTTCAAAAATATTTTAAAATCAAATCTAAACGATGTTTCTCAGTTTTATTAATTAGATTAAAATAAATAATTGAGTTGACCATATTATACATATTTAAATATTTATTTTTATTGATTTACCTTGTATTTTTAAATAATAATATTTTACCAGATGTTGCAATTACAAGAGAATCCCTCGTAAAGTAATGTTTTTGGGATTTTTTTTGGAAAAAATAAAAAAAAATACATCTCACCTGGGAACGGTATAAAGAAGATTCCAATTTCGTATTTGGTATTTGCTTTTAGGTTTTCTATTGTATATGTGGTAACTGCTCTGTGAATCAGGGGCGTTGCAGTGTAAATTTTCCCATCAGTTTCTCTGTATCGAAGCTGAACACCATCAATGAACTAAAATAAGTAAATTGTATTTATTTCTAAAATAAAACAAAAGTGAACTACAGTAAAGCAGGAAATACGATAGTTGCGGATGCCTGAACTTTAAAATGATTTTATTTCAAACTATTATGGTCCGTTATAATTGGTGTAACTAATATTAGTTTGGTGTAACTAATATTAGTTATAAAGATTTACTGTCTTTTTAAATTAAAATTAACGTTTAACTTAGCTAATAAATGTAATCAACAAGAAAAATCGCCCTGAGGATGACCTTATAGGTAGAGGTCCAAAGAAACGTGGGCAATCTTTTTATACAAATCATGATCTTTTGAGTTATGAAGTGTAAATAATAATAATACTAAATAATTTACATTATAGAGTTTGGAAGAGGAAAAACTTTTTATTGGTAGGTATAGAAAAAAAAGTTATTCTTTATAAAAACGTCTGCTTGTCCTGAAACTACAATTTCGAATATCAGATTTGCGACTACTATACAGGGTTCGTCACAAACAACATTTTTAGTTTTTGGATCTTTTTTTTCCAATTCCTTTATTTATTGAATGAATTTTGCTAGTGTTGAAACTACAATTTCAACTATTAGATTTGCGATTACTATACAGGGATCGTCAGCAACAACAGTTTTTGTTTTTTGGATTTTTTTTCAATTCAAATTTTAAATTCCTTTTGATGATTGGTTAAATCATCACTTTGGGAACAAATGGATTGGAAGGTCTATGGTCCAAATCAGTTGGCACGTAGGAGTCCCGATCTCACAATTATCGACTTTCAATTATGGGGATATCTGAAGCCACATGTGTATAAAACCAATTTCGATAATAACTTAGACCTCTTGAAAGAAAAAATAAGAATAGTTATTGCAAATATCCCAATAAAGCAAGTTAGGAACTGTTATGGGAATTCAGATGTCGAGTTGAACTATGCGCTCAGGGCCGTATCTGAGGGGGGGTTTTAGGGGTTCAAACCCCCCCCGAAAACAATAAAATCCTTATATGTTTGTATGTGTGTATGTTTAAAGTATAACTAGTATTTTTTGCCACTGGTCTAACCCCCCCCCAAAATTTTGGTTCAGATACGGCCCTGTATGCGCTTACTGGGTGGTATCACGCTTGAAAAAAAGTTTTATAATTTATGATTGAATAAATTGAAGAAATATGATAGGTAATAATAAAAATTCTTCTAAAGTAGGCAAATAAAAAAGGGTTTTCTTACAACAAAATCGTTACTTGGCCAGATATAAAATCATATTCGAAGTAAAAAAGCAACAATAGTTGTTTGTTTTTACGTAAATTTATTTTAAATGAAATTCAAAAAATAAAAACTATGTTTCTGACCAACCCTGTATAGTAATCGCAAATTTGATAATCGAAATTGTAGTTTTAGCACAAGCAAACGTTTTATAAAGAATGTATTTTTCTTCTATACCAACTAATAAAAAAGTTTTTCCTCTTCCAAACTCTATCCGTGGACACACTGTCTATATATAGAATATGTTTCTTCCGTATAGGTAGGAGAAAATAAAAAAGAATATCCTTTGACCGAAAATACAATAGGTAACAATCTTACGGTATATACCTATCCGGTTAAAAAAAGGAATACCCATAGGATTATGAATGATGATAGATAAATTAACCGATTTAAAAAACATGGAAATTATTGTCAATAACAATTTTAAAAATTTTACATTCAAAAGTTTCGCTAAATTCAATTTATTAATTGTTATTTGTGTATTATTGTTATCTGCAGGTGAACTAAACTATACGTAATATTTCTTTATTTACCAATATTTATTTATAGTGTAGCTTTTGTGGGAATCGATAATAAAAGCTTTTTCTTTGGTACCTCCTATTTTATTGACCGGTAACTGTATACGTTCTATTTGAATACATTTACTAACTAGGTATTTTAAAGTGTAGATAACCTTAAAATTCGTTAAAATTGACATACGTACCTGCAGTTCATAATCAGTGAATTTTCTCCATACAACTGTAACCCATGTAGCATTGATATCTGAAATTTCGAGATCGGGTTCGATCGGAATTTGAGGAGGCAGTGTCGTTGTTGTTTGTTCATCTTTAGGAGTTCTAATTTTGTATATTTTAGAGGAAGGTGCATTGTGAAGATCCCTAGAATGTATCAAATTGGTATTATTAGTATAATATAATAATATACTAGATTTAAAGTCTGTTCAATGACCGCTGATTATATTCTCCATCTTTGCGGTACGTCGTAAATTAATTCAATCAGTTTGACGTACCGGTGGTAAAGGTTATGATTTTTCTTAGAAATGATCTACATAAAGACAGATGCATGTCAACAAGTAAAATATAAGCACGTTTTTTCAAATTTTTAATTATTATGTTTATACTGGTAATGAGGTCAGAAAGAAGTAGTTTATTTAGGGTAAATGGTATCATGGAATGAAATATTTTGTTTTTGAAAATCAGTATGAAATTTTTAATTAATTTAAATTTACTGAAAAACAAATAAAACAAATTTATAAAATTTAAAATTGAATTATATATTTTTTGTTTATTGTATCTCCAGTGCATCAGTCTGTAAATTTTGTTTCAAATATTTTCATCTTATTTATAAAATCATAAAGAAAAAAAAGTTAATAATAAGGGGAAGATTATGTGAAGCCTCGATAAATCTTTCCCGTTCTCACACATCATTTATAATTTTATTAGTGTGTGTTATATAATTTTTTCATTTTTCCACTGTTACATTTTTATGGCTTCATTCTACAGATCCAAAACTACGTCATTTGTTACAGGATGCACAGAACTTATTTTGCATCACAATAGCGCTTAAATTCCGACAAAACCATTTTCGCACTGTACTCACCTGAGAGTAATGGTGATTTTAATTTTATATTCCTTATCGGGCAAAAGATCTAGAAGATCAAATTCTAGAGATGGCGTAGCAATAAGATCGTTCGGAGGTGCGAACACTTGAAGGTCCCATGAATTAATATCATCAGTGCTAAAAAAATAATGAAGAAAAATTTCAATTAATTATCCATTCTATATAGTAGAGTGTGCATATGGTATGTTTGTTAGACGCCCATGTACTTACTCTTTAAATGTATATCTAACTTCCACTCGACCATGCAAACCAACGATAACTGGTGGTACCATGAAAGCCAATCTTATTGTGTGAGGATCTACCGCTTCCAGTGCATGAACGCTGATGTCGTCGCGAGGTTGGTTGAAACCATAGTCATCCGGATAATGGTTGTTAAATGCATCTGTGAAATAAAAATGTTTAAAAGAAGTATTAAGAAGATTTATAATATCTAATGACGAAAGAGCAAGTTAAACCATTGTATCTTGTCAAATAAAATATTATACAGGGTGATCCCCGACGGGAGGCAAGCGGCTGTATCTCCAAAACCATACATGCTACGACTTTGGGGGAAAAATTTCATTATGAAATATGAGCAAAAAAATAGCTGGAAATAATTTTTTGGTTCCCAATTTAACCGCTAGGGTGCGTAGTTGCTATGCGATGATACAAAGTCCTTAATTTCCACCAATAACTGCAATACAATGTAGATCAAAAATTAAGTTTTTATATGCTCTGTAATATCCTCTCAAAATTTTGTAATAACGATTTTTTTGTGGTTCAAGTCATTCATAAAATAACTTGAAGAATCAAAGTTCATATAAACATATGTCGTAACCGGCTTAAATTTTTTGCTACAGGGTGTTGAATCTTTTCTTTTTTAATGAGTTTTTTGTAATATCTCCGAAAGTACTTTAGATAATACTTTCAATTTTGGCATGTGCTAATAGGATATAAAACTACATGTTTTAGTTATAAAAGTTATTTTTTTGTCCCACCGGTGGCGTCCCTGCAAACATGTCCTCTGATATTTTTTAGAAAAAAAGTGGTACGCCACTGACATTTTTCCATGTGGATATTATTTTTGATTAGCCTGATCAATTCTACATAAAAATGGTCTCTTGCGTTTTTCTCCTCAGGCACACTGTTCTTATTTAAAATAATTAAATTAAATTAGCAGTTATTTTGCAGTATTGACGAATAATTTTTGATCACATAAATCTAGTTATCCTGGAACGGTGACGTTCTTAAAAACATTAACTGCCTTAACGGCAGTCTTAAAGTTGCCACAGTGGATCTTTGCCCGTGCGTCATCAATCAACGATCAGGACTCGACGTGGTTAATAACTCTGCATCCTTGTTTATTACAGTAACAAGTTTGAATAAAAGCATAAAAGAACGTATCCAAAATTCCGCAATAATATAACGTGCTAGACAAGGATAAAACTATAAACGTCAGTTAATTACTTTCTTTATTTGTTTAGTTGACAACCGTTGTATTTTAGAACGTCATTGTCAACCTTATTTTGATCTGCCAATCTAATTCTTTTTTTGTAAATCTGTGTGCCTTAGAACTTTTCCTGTTTCTAAAAATAGTTCTTTTTAGAGGTAATTATACCCACTATCTGTTTTGGCGGTAAGTATTTATGGATTTTTATAATAACTAATTTATTTATTTTAAATATTCTAACCGTGAAAGTTCTTTGAAACGTTTACGGCAGTGGCTAAATTCCCTTAAATGAAAGGATGTTAAAAATTTGACTTTTGCGATTTTAATAGTTAATAAAACACCAAACTTTTGTAGATTTTAAGCTTTAAAAATAGTATTAAATGTATAAACATTTGTTTGTCAATTTCTTTTTGATAATAGAGAATGCCGGGCAAAACTTAAAATAAATAATAATTTTTCGTGATATTATGTAGGTACGTCAAACGGTAGGCAGGCACGTCCATTTTATGAACTTAACTTAGTTTTGACTTTTTTCGTCTCGTAATTTTGATTTGATTCATACGATTTTGATGACGTAAAAGTGATGACGCACGGGAAAAGAACCACTGTGGCGACTTTATCTGCATGTCCTCCAAGAAGAACTACCTGTGTTACTTGAAGATGTACGTAAAATATAATATATTATTTGACAAGTTGATGACGAAAAATCAAAACTTACCTTCCTTCAACTTGACATACTGTGTTACCTATATTAGTCCACGAGATTAAAGCAAATTTCTTTGTCCCAGTATTTTTTGGCCGCAATGATACCCAGTCATTTTAATTTTAGAAGTCCCATAATTGATCGTTTTTTTGGTTCATAACATCAAGTATTTTTTTAAATAAATCCACCTATTATTATTATTTCCAAAAATATTTAAAAAGAAAATGTTTGTTGTATTGTTAGTTCGGTCATTATTTGTTTCGTCTTTACCTGGTGGTCTATTACTTCCAGTCTTGTTTAACGTCTTGCTTCCACTAACATCCAAATCATGTCCAGAATAAGGCGGGGTATGAGGGAAGGGAGCTAACGGACTTTGACTCTGGGAATTAATATTTTTGTGGAGTTCCTCCAAAATCTGTTCCAAAGAAATTTCTGGAGGAAGAGGCGAGTGCCCTTGGGGAATTTGTGGGTGTTTTCGAACAGTATGTAGATCATTTATATTAAGGAAGGGTGGCTGGTTAGCAACAGGTTTCTTAATTGTTCCTTTACCAGGGGGAAAATTGTGGATCTCCAAGACTGATCCTGATGGAAGATTAGATATTTCGGGATGATGTTGAAGAAACTGCAGAAGATCCTCTGGATTGCCTTGTCCGTGAATTGATATCTGATGATGGTCGTTTGGATTAAAGGATATTGGCTGATAATTATTATGTATAATTGGGATATTAGGTTTAGGACCAGCCGATTGCACAGTTTTATTTTTACTAGATTTTTGTGGATTCTCTAGATTCGGCAAATTACTTGAAACGTGTGTTTCAACATAATTAGAAATTTCATTTTTAACAGACGAAGGCGGGTTGGAATACATTTTATTAACTTTTATATCATTACTCATTTCTTTTATAGGAACTCTAAAGAACGGGTTCTCATTAGGACTTAAATGGGGAATATGGGGTCTATCTAAAGTATCCACAGCATTGATGGTTGAGGGTTCTTCGTTAGTGTATACAGTGAGAGGTCCAAGAACTTTGGAAGGAATTTTTTCGTCGACAAAAGATCCGAACGGCCCTAAGTTGAAGTCTGTTTGGTTGCTAATCTGTTCTTTTTTGTCGGTTTTCGTCTTGTTAGGTGGTTGAACTATGGCTGCAATAAATGAAAATCCACTTTTCTTTTGCAAAGTTTTTTTTTTATTGCTTTAATTAAATTTCAATTGTTACATTTCTTAGCGACATTATTATTGTTTAAAAAATGTTTAGCTGCCTACATACAAAGTTTAAGACTCGAACTTAGAAATACAGAACTTTTCCAACATCGGCCATATAGTGTGTATCAGCCAAATGTAATAATAATGGGACGTGTCCGAAAAAACGCTCGGATACATCGATTGGTATTTCTAGTTGCGCATTTTTTTCAATAAAAACTTTTTATACAAGGTCTGCCATGTAACAGTGGCCAATATCAACTTTCTTATTTTAAATGCAAAAATGTATATTATTCAATTTTTGGATTCTTCAGTAAATTATAGACGTATTTTATATGCAATATCCTATACCTACCTTCAACTGTTTCGGAAATATTATGTGTTTTCAGATTTATTGCATTTCAGCGTTTTTTTTTTACTGATATGAAATAAAAAAAAGTATAAATAGTTTTGTTTACTTTTGTTTAAAACTCCTGACCTTAGCAAATTGTTGTGTGTTGGAATTTATTTAACAGAAATGCACAAAATAATAATTGTACAGATGATTGGTTATGAAGATAAAACACGGACACAAATGGAAGTTGCTCGCTTATTTCATGAAAAATTTCCAAATTTGCCGCCTGTAGGTAACTCAAGTTCACTCAAGAAATTAGTAAAATAGAAAAGCAGTTTCCCCAGCTTGGACATGTAAAGCAGATAAAAAAAAGTAGCTGCCAATGCAATAAGTGATGATAGGTACCAAATTAGATATTATACTTGAGTTTGAGGAAAACCCACATACTTCTAGTCGAAAAACAGCCCCAATGTTCGATATTAGCCTTTCATCGATTATTCGAACATTACAAGAAAATAAAATGTATTCCTATAAAATGATACCTACTCATGAGCTCATGGAAGATGATTTTGATGGAAGAACGTATTTTTGTGAACAAATGATGGCAATGTTAGATAACAATGTGATCCAATTAGAACATGTTTTGTTTGCTGATGAGTGCACCTTTACACTTCACGGTCATGCGAATCGTCAGAATTGCCGCTATTGGTCTAAGGAAAATCCTCACTGGATTAGAGAAGAACATACGCAATATCCTGAAAAAATTAATGTTTGGGCAGGAATAATTGGAGATCATATATCATAGGTCCCTTTTTCATTAATGGCAATTTAAATGGCGATAATTCTTTAGCACTGCTCCAAAATAATTTCTTGTCAACTTTGACAAACTTATATCCTGATCCAGCAAACCCACAACTTCCAATGATATGATATAGTTTCAGCCAAGCACGTAGCCAGGGGGGGGGGACCAGGGGGTCCGGACCCCCCCCCCGAAATTCTCAGAAAAAAAAATTTTTTTCAGCAAAATATGAAAATAACACATAATATTATACATAACTTTAAAAAAATTATTTTTAACCCTAGAACCACAACGTGACCCAGCCGTTTGGTTTTTCCCGAATACGATTGCGCGCGTTTTAGTCTCCGAGCTGTGGGCTGTGGGTCCATGTAGCTTCAGTACTTCTTGATAGCGTGTGATGTGCATATGTGTTTTTCGGCCAAAATTTTATTATCGCCGGCTATAAGCTATTCCGTGTGTTTTGACCCCACGTTGTGCCCAAGATCTCGGGACCGAAAAGGACGTCATATTGTCATATTTGCGTTCATTGTAAAAAAAAAATATGTGCGCAGAACACCAATTTAGCATTTGTGAAGACTGTAAATTGTAATTTTACTTGATCTTCTATTTTTTATTAGGAATTTGTTTTTAAGTTTCTTTATGTATCAAATATGTTTATTTTATCGTTTAATTGTTTATCATATCATATCACTTATATCCTATAGTCACACTAGATATATATTAAATTATTTAAAAATCAAAATATAACTCATATCTTTTCTTCGTGCCACATTAGAAGCAATTTCAAAAAGGGTCACCGGCGACCCCACGTTGTGGTTATTGTTTCAGTTACGTTACGTTGTGGTTCTAGGGTTAAAATAAAAATTTTTAATTTTCTATATATTATAATATCTACGTTTTTTCGGGTTGGGCTATCGAAACTAAGAATTTCCAAGTTTCGAGAGTCAAAAAAAGGGCGTGGCACCTACAAATTTTTTCCCTGCGGCGCATTTTTTAAAAAAGAAAAAAAAGGCCACCCTCATCAAAATCCGAAATACGCCACTGCCGGACCTCCCCCCCCCCCCCGAATACATTTCCTGGCTACGTGCTTGGTTTCAGCAAGATGGAGCACCGCCCCATTACCAAATCAATGTTCGGCAGTACCTCAACCGAGTATTTTCAAATCGGTGGATAAGGAGGCGTGGATCGATGGAATGGCCAGCACGATCCCCGATCTGACGCCAATTAGACTTCTTCTTATGGGGTGTCAAAAATATTGTATACAAAACTAAACCCCTCGACTTAGCTGACTTAAGAAGGCGAATAACGCTTGCTATTAGATCGGTCACGCCTGAGATGTTCAGTAACATTAGAAGAAATTTCTATTTAAGATTAAGATGTTGCCAAGAAGTTCGCGGCGAGCATTTTCAACATCTTCTGCATTAATATTTTTTTTTTTGTTTTTTACATTATCAAGAAATAAACAGTATTACTTATTAGTTTTTGAGTGTGTTGTTAGTTGTTGTAATAAATCTGAAAATTCTTAATATTTCCGAAACAGTTGAAGATGGGTATGTGATATTGTACATGAAATATGTCTAAAATTTTGTGAAGAATCCAAAAATTGAATAATATACAGGGTGTTGCATTTAAAATAAGAAAGTTGGTATTGGCCACTGTTACATGACACACCCTGTATAAAAAGTTTTTATTGAAATATTCGCAATTAGAAATACCAATCGACGTGTCCGAGCGTTTTTTTCGGACACGCCCCCATGTATTTAATATCGAATTTATTCCATTTGGCTGATACACACTGTATGAATTTCAATGTTATTTTTATAGTTATTATACAGTTTGGAATGTTGTTAGGAAAAGAACTTCCGTTATGATAATTGATCATTAAAATCAGATCTATTTTATTTTTTATCTTGGTTTGTCGTTGGCAATAGCATGACCTGCAGGAATTCGATACGAGATCTCTGAATAATAATATACAGGGTCATTTACGGTAAGTGACCGATTAAAAGATTTCGGGAACCAGATAAGATTATTTTTTTATAGAAAAACACCTCAAAAGCAATTTGACAGTATTTTGTAACTACCGTGCGAGCAAAAAAATTTTGCATCAAAGAGGGCCTTGCATCTAAGGACGTAATGCTTAGCCGTAGAGCTTAATACCTGTTGGGTGTTAGTAACTACCTGAATTAACAATCAATCAGTTATTTCATCATCTTTGACAGTCGTTACAAGTAATTTGATTCATCGCTAATTTTTCCAATTTCTTGAACAATTCACACAATGGGCCTTCCGGAACAGCACAAAACATTCATGGTTGAAGCGTATTCTCGAAACGGGGTTAGAGTAAATGGTGAGTGGCAATACAATCCGGGTTTGTGCATGGACGATTTTCACGAACATTTTCCTAACGTTGCTTTTATTGCTGGGGATTTTTATCATTGCCTGAAAAGAACCGTGGCTGTGTTTAGGGAAACAGGTTCTATACAACACAAAAAAGGAGCAGGAAGACCATCTGTAAGAACAGAAGAACTTGTTGCAAACGTTCGTGAAATAATGCAAAATACGCCAACAAATTGTATAAGACGCCTGTCCCAAGAAGTGGGAAGATCTTATGGAACATGCAGGAATATTCTTAAGAAGCAGCTAAATTTATTTCCATATAAAGTGCAAGTATTCCAAGCCGCTGATTTTAAAGACGCAGGAATTACTCTCAATGGTTTATCCAAAATTTATTGGAAAGAAATGATTTATTAGACCTGACATGTTTTTCGGATGAAGCCTGGTTCCACCTCTCCGGTTATGTGAATTATCCAAGAATGTGGTACCATTTCTCCAGAGATGCTGGTCAAACACGTTCGAAAATATGAAGGGACGTGTGAATTTATGCTTGGAGCATGGCGGTGGCCAATTTCAGCAATTTATGTAATTATTTTTCTTTTTCTTTCTTTCTGTATATTCTTACTTTGTTAATTTTGTAAACAACAAAAATAAATTTGTATTTGTCTACTTATTTTATTACCTACTCATTAGTTTGGCATATCATGTCATAATATAAATTTGAGAAAATGTTAACCTAGATTTGGTTAGATAGATCGTCCCTATATCATTGTGATCTAAACCAAGCCCTCTTTGATACAAATAATTTTTGCTCGCACGGTATAATGCAGTTAAAGATTTAAATATTTTGAATTTTTTTAGAAAATACATGAATCGTTTTGTCTCATAAAAATTTTTGACATTTTTATCCGGGATATTTAAAAAAATTTAAAGGTTGGTGGGTATTGTGAAATATCTAAATTTGTATACAGGGCATTCCATTTAAAATGGCAATGTTAAGTCTAACTTTCGGTATAACCGGAAGTGATAGCTAAGTCAAAGATCTTCATTAAAAAGGTCTGCATCTCTTATATTACAAATACCAGCATTTAAAAAAAAAACATGTGTTTCCCGCGACCCACTCACCGTAAGTGACTCTGTATTTATAGCAGATAACAGATTCCTGCAGATGACGCAATTCCTAGAAGCCTGGTGGGCCAGACCGGCCATGGGACATCCCATGTAAATTATGCTGCCCTCAAACATTGCCTCCCCGTTGTATTGGACTATTTTGAAGGTCCTGGGATGATGGACACACCAAATTTTATTATTTTCTAATAAGCCATGGCAGTTGAAAGAAATTTTAAAAACTATTAAACTGTGGTGCCGTACAGCTATTCTTTTGACCTTTCGACAAACCCAAATAACATAGGTAACCGTTGATATACGTAACGTAACGTATGATATATGCCATTAGATATTCGCTCGGAAATTACTTAGCGAACAGTCTATACTTTATACATTCGTATACAGGATGTGACAGCACCTCCAGAATATTCCATATTGGAAAGCAATCAGTTTTGAAACGTGTTGTTAAAGAAATCCAGATGATACAGTAAATACACTTAGGTATCGAACTATTATTGATCTTTGTTGCAAAATGTTTCGTTCAGCCACAGAACCTTCCCCCAACGGAATCAGCTGTCAAGTACCATAGCGTGCATGATACAAAGAAAGAAGTTGTATCATGCATAGCGTGCATAATTGCAAATTTGTATATGGAAACAAAATGCAAGAAGGCTTGAACCCAACAGTCTGGGGATGGCAATGACATGACAATATGCATGTACCGAAAACAATGCCAGTGCCACCAGCACCTGAAAGTATATTACGCATAGTAAGATGTAACTGCAAAACCGGCTGTGGTGCCATGAAATGTAGTTGCCGAAAGAATGGTTTGGAATGTACCAGTTTATGTGGTCAGTGTCAAGAAACAAATTGTGAAAATAGTTCGCAGCGAATAGAAGATGAAGAAATGGAAAGTACAGATGAAGATTGTGAATTGTGAAAAAACAGCCAAATAATTTAAATTTTTGTTCATTCAAATAATGTTTTTTTTTGTAAGTCGAATGTGTAATAAAGTTTTCTCTAATGTATAATAGGCAATTTGAGTGATTCAATACCTATCTTACCTATTCAATACCTATTTTATACTTTTATCTTTGTATTTTAAACATTTTTGCCAAGTTACACATTATAAAAACAAAGTTGTAAATTTTGTAATTAAAAATACAAAATTCAGCCGCCATCTTGGATTTTGACTGATTTCCGGGGCCAGGATTAATGGGGATTTTAAATATGTTAAAAGAGACATTTTTCACAATAGAATGCAAAAAGAATCATTTGTGTTGCAATTTTGCCCAGGTCATAATTTATTTTTACCGCACTATATTATAGTGTGCCATTTATATAGGCGGCCTATTAAGCATTATATTTTTTTATAGGGTTAAGAAATTTTGCAGTTTGCAGGCAGCTAAATATTTTTTAGTTACAGTCAATATTGATTGATTACAAAATTTCCGACAACAACGCCATGTGAAGTAAGAAAATGTCGCTATGAATATGAATGTAAATATTACCGTTAGTTTAACCGGTTACCAACAAGATTAGTTTTTCCTAAGCTTAATATATTTACAGCAAAATAGTGGATATGCCATAACCGCAGCTACAGAAATGTCAAATGTCTACAAGTTACAAGTCTACAGTACAACAGTCCATCTCTAGTTACGTCTTACTGATACATACAAATTGTATTAATTAAGTATACCCGGTAATAGAATATTTGTTTTTAAACAAAAAAAGATTAGATTATTATTTTTGTAAGTCTTTATTTTTCAATCCGGCATTATCACTGGCGTAGCAAGGGGAGGGGGTGCAAATGCTGAATTGCCACCCCCTCCAAGGAGCCAAATAGAGCATTGAATATAAGTCGTATCTAATAAACACGAGTAAGAGTACTACCTATAATATAGGGAAGATAATTATTCGCAAAATTTTAACCTGACTCAAATTTTTTTTCTGCGGCGTTTTTCCTTAGACTTCTGACCGCGAGTTCAACACTTTATTAAAACGCTCCCCCCTCCCCCCCTAAGACAAAATCCCATAGCTACGCCAGTGGGAATTATTAAGTACATAGCAAATCCTTGTTTATTTACATTGAAGTATTACTATTAAAGAACAAAAGAGTGGCAAAAAAATCTGACAACCTTGTGTACAAACAAAGGGAAGAAAACTAACGTAGTATCAAACATATTATGTTATTATATAAAATTGGTCGAACCTTTAAAAAAAAACGAAAGGTCGGATTACAAATCTAATTACACCAACTTGCAAAGGAGAAAAAATGGCAACGAAAATGTAACCTATATACCGGGTGTCCACGGAAGGTGGTTCGCCTATCTAACTTTTTTCTTTTTCAAGATAATGGAATAAAATTTGGAGGATTTGTATACGACATAAAACTGCATTTTTTGACAGGTGACTCAACATTATAGAACTTTCGGTTTAACCGAAAGTGACATAAACTTTCGATTTTTAAATGGGACGCCTGGTATATTTTTACTTTTTTTGACTCCATATGACATTCTAAATACAACGATGGGTCACTTGTCACTTTTTGTCATCAAGAAAATATTTTTTTCCAAATTTATTGTTTTATCTAGAGTGCTATGAATACCTTAAAATCACTTATTTCAGTTCTTTAATCTTGAAAAAAATACAATTTTACTATTTTTGGTCCAATGCTATGTGCTATGTCAAATTTAATTTTTAAAGTTGTATAACTCATTTTTTTTAAATGGCAACATGGTGGCTCGTCGGGTTAAGAAAAAAGAGGATTTTATTACGATTATTTTGATACCATACACTATTAGGTTTTAGAAAAGCTGCCATTAAAAAACTTTAAAAGTTAACTTAGAACTTTCCTAAAATGGAGCATCTTTTGTGAATAAATTTAGATTTAAATGCATCAAGTAGCCTGTAACCAGCAAAACGGATAAAACAAAATCATGCCTTGAAGAAAATTGAAATGCCAACAGCTTCTGTCAAAGTAAATCAGTTTGTTGTTTAAAAAACATAATAAGCGGCTTGTGCATAAGAACACATGAGCACGTGCCCCCCTAGTTAAAATTTAAATTGTTGAAATTCAAAATAAAAAAAATCTATAGGTATAGTTACCGTTTTGTGGATTATCATCACCCTATCTTTTACGTAACGTTAAATTGCGATATCTTCACTTATACTCCTTGTAAAACTAATAGTTTTACAAGGAGTGAAAAAGTTGATATTATTATGTTATTAGTGCTTGAAGAATGTAGAAATAATTCAACCGATGCTACTATTATTTTCCATGTTTTTTAAACAACAAACAAATTTACTTTGACAGAAGGTGTTGGCATTTCAATTTTCTTCAAGGCATGATTTTGTTTTATCAGTTTTGCTGGTCACAGGCTACTTGATGCATTTAAATCTAAATTTATTCTCAAAAGATGCGTCATTTTAGGAAAGTTTTAAGTTAACTTTTAGTTTTTTAATGACAGCTTTTCTAAAACCTAAAAGTGTATGGTATCAAAATAATCGTAATAAAATCCTCTTATTTCTTAACCCGACGAGCCACCATGTTGCCATTTAAAAAAAATTAGTTATACAACTTTAAAGATTAAATTTTACACAGCACATGGCATTGGACCAAAAATAGTAAAATTGTATTTTTCTCAAGATTAAAGAACTGAAAGTGATTTTAAGGCATTCATAGCCCTCTAGATAAAACAATAAATTTGGGAAAAAAATATTTTCTTGGTGACAAAAAGTGACAAGTGACAAATCGTTGTATTTAGAATGTCATATGGAGTCCAAAAAAGTAAAAATATACCAGGTGTCCCATTTAAAAAGCGAAAGTTTATGTCACTTTCGGTTAAACAGGAAGTTTCATAATGTTGAGTCACCTGTCAAAAAATGCAGTTTTATGTCGTATACAAATCCCCCGAATTTTATTTCATTACCTTGAAAAACAAAAAAGTTAGAGGGGCGAGCCACCTTCCGTGGACACCCGGTATGTATACCTTTATTTTGACGTATACAGGGTGTTATTTAAGTATGCAGCCAAACTCCCAAGGGTGCTTCTTTAAGTGATTTTAAGAATACAAGTTCATATAAACATGGGTCCGCAAATGCATAGTTTTTACGATACAGGGTGTCAAACTTTAAAAAAATAATCGAATGTTCGTAAATATCTCAATAGGTACTCTTTTATTCAAGTTTGTTGAAACTTGGCATTTCTGTTTATAATAATAAGAGGATAATTTGGCCTTATTAAGAATACAATTATTAAGTCCAGTGGCGTCCCAGAAGACAGTCTAACTAATATTTTTGACAAAAAAATTGCGCGCCACTGACCTTTTTTAAAATTATGTATTTTTCTCGAATTAAGCAACTGCAAGTAAAACTATTTTATTATTTGAGTTTTTTTCATATCTTGCTTTGTTTCCGAGAAAGAAAATAAAAACCACTTTATTGCATGTCCCCGGGACAATAAGAGTAAAAAATTTAAACTACTTACCAAACTATTAAGCAATTAAAAATACACAAAAGTCCTCTTTTGAATTTTTTCGCACAGATTAAAACTATTTTCGATAAAAGAAATTTACATAAAATAATCGCATAACGTAATAATTTATTATTGCAATGTTTTAAAAGTAACAGCAAAAGAATCAGAGTGCTATAAAGTGGTTTTTATTTTTTTTCTCAAAAACAAAGCAAGATATGAAAAAAACTTAAGAAAATAAATAGTTGTATTTGTAGTTGCTTAATTCGAAAAATACATAATTTTAAAAAAGTCAGTAGCGCGCAATTTTTTTGTCAAAAATATTAGTTGGACAGTCTTCCGGGACGCCACTGGATTTAATAATTGTAATCTAATTAAAGCTAAACTATCCTCTTGTTATTACAAACAGAACTGCCAAATGTCAACAAAATCGAATAAAAGAGTATTGAGATAGTTACGAACATCCGCTTCTTTTTTAAAAGTTTGACACCCTGTATCATAAAAACTATGCATTTTCGGACCCATGTTTATATGAACCGTTCTTCTTAAAATCACTTAAAGAAGCACCCCTTGGAGTTTGGCCACATACTTAAATAACACCCTGTATATCTATTCAAATAGTCAGAGAAAAATAAAAACCAAAACGCGAAAATTCGGTTTTGCTCAAATATCTTCGAATTTTTTAAACTTGAAAACACAACGTTGCAGAATTTAGTAGGGCGCAACTTTTTTCTAATTTAACCATATCTGTATCTTCTACCGTTTACGAGATCCCTGTAGAGGTAGAGTGCATTTTTATCCGGGACACCCAGTATATTCTGTGCCTATAGGTATAGTTCAGCCCCCTTCCAAAATAAACTCCTGTAAGCGCCACTATAACTACTACCTCAAAAATTTGTAGTTATTAGCAATATTTTCATTTTACAAATGTTACAAAAGATAAATAAAATATTTACAATATTTATTATAGATACCTTGATCCTTGGGATCCAGACACACCCAGTACATACAACAATCGTCGTCAGGGGCGCGTTGAAGGGACGCTTCCCTGGCTGAGCATGGGAGATTTGGTGGGGGTAACGCTGGAACTGGAGGACACGTCACTTGGCACTCTACGTTGCCCATTTCACAATAACACCTGAAAAAATGTGATTTTTGCGAACGTTCTAAAAAATGTTTGGTGGGTGTAATTTAAAAAAATCGATTTTTAGCTGATTTGACGATGTTTCAAACTGCAAAATTTATAAGGGGGCGGGGGTAATTGGGGTAGTTACCTCCTTTCCAGAACGGTACAACGAAAATTTCGCTGCGTACGTCACCTTCACATCTGTTGGGTAAGCGAAAATATTGGTCATTATTATTATATAGCGGGTGACAACGAAATAACTGCCTAACCAGCTTGACATGTCCTCTCCTGAACCGGAAGTGCACAAAACATGGTTATTTTATATAGAACAGTGTATTTTTTAAAATATGCTTTCTACGAAGAATTCTTTAAGAATAAAAAAGATCTCATATTTTATGTCCTATACCCACCTAACACAGTTTCCAAGAAAATGGTATAGAAATAGTTAGAAAGCCACATATTTTAATGTTTTTACAAAACAATGTTTTCGTATGAATACGTGACAACTGTTTCGTTTCCGGTTTAACCGGAAGTACTGCAAAATTTGACATTAAAAAATAAATTTCTCCAATAATTTTAATGGCACTCTCCCTTTTTAATCTAATTTTCAAAATTATCTTACTTTTGTAAATATTTTTTATTTATGCATGCTTTCCTATGTCTAAACTTATTAGTTTTTAAGATATAAGCAATTAAAAATTTAATTACATTATCCAACAAGCAACAATAATTATTAATTGATGTTAATTTATTCAAACAAAAGTAAGATCATTTTCAAAATTAAAATTAATGGAGAGATTCGTGTTTGAATGTCAAATTTTGAAGCACTTCCGCTTAAACCGGAAGTGAAATAGTTGTGACTCATTCATACGGAATACATAAAAAGAAGAACAAAAATAATATTACATTTTTACTTATTCATTTGTTTTTTGTAAACATAATAAAATGTGTTGCCAAGTTGACAATTTCCAACGCTATTTCCTCGGTAACTGTCTTAAATAGGTATATATAAATATTATATATGTATACATAATATTATATATATGATACATGTTTTATGCTTAAAATTCTTTGCGGAATGCATATTTTTAAAAATATATAGGGTATTCTATTTAAAATAGTGCACTTTCGGTTCAACCGGAAGTGACAGGCAGCCGTTTGAATACTAAAAATGTGCGTACAGTGCAACCATAATATAACCCACCGAAATTTCATAACAATGTTTTGTTTTATAAGGACGTGACAAGCTGGGTAGTAATTTGATTATGACCCGGTATACTAACAATTATTAGTAAAATGTAATTAAAATAGATCTACCTACCTACCTCCTCCCCAATATAAATATTTCAAAAACTAAATGTTGTAATTGATGGTGAAAAATTGGAATTAGTAAACAGTTTTAAATATTTATGGATAATCATTGATTTCAAATTAAATTTTTTAAATTATTTTGTAAGTATCATATCGAAGATTGTCGGAAAAGTAGGTTATTTTAAAAGAATCAGTTCTAATTTAAGTTTGTTTTCTAAAAAAACTGTATTTAATACTATTATATCACCACATTTTCTTTATTGTTCTTCCATTTTACATTGTGCTAGTGAGGAAATATTTGATAAATTACAAATTTTACAAAATAAGGCAATGCGGATTATTTTAAATTGTGACAAATATACAAAAATTAATTTTATGTTGAAAAATTAAATTGGTTGAATGTCAGAAATTTAATTTTTTATTTAGTATGTATCTTTATATATAAAATTAAAAATAATTTATTGCCTGATTGTTTAAAAATGTTTTGTTCTTTTAATATTTATGACCATCATAATTATAAAACAAGAACTAATCAAAATTTTTATGTGGATAGAGTGTCTAAAACATTAGCTTATAAATCTATTTGTTATAAAGGTTTGATAGATATAATAATTTGGAAAATTCTATTAAATCTCAAAAATCATTAAAACTGTTTAAAAAAAAACTTTAAAATTACATTTAATTAAAAAACAAAATAATACGTAATATTTGATACAATTTACAAAATGTTTAACTTTTCTGTCTGTTGCGTTTTAAAATTTAAAAATAAATCTATAAAAATGTGTTCAAAAAATGCATTAAAAAGTATTTAATTGTAGCTTTTTGCTAAATAAAACATGCTACTTACTTACTTACTTATCAGCAACAAAATTTATCTACGTTCTCGTTTTTGATGATCATAAATTGCTTGCATTATAACGTTAAAGAAGCAAAATCCACAAATATATAGGGATTTTTGTCCAAATCTTACCTTTTTTCGCATCCAGTAACATTAATTGGTAGCTGTTCCCAATTCTTGTATATTTTTCCCTCGTGAATACAGGAACCGTTGTTCTTGCATCTGACTTGTTCCGGGCAACAATTGGGCGGCGACGCCTGAAAGTTTGGTGGAATTGTTTCCCATTCGACACAGCTTGGATCTAAAATCAAGTAAATTCGTTTCTCAGTTGAATTATTTTAAAATTAATCCAGGGTTACTTTAATTGTCTAAGCTTGCATAAACGGTAGGGGGATCCCGGGACCCCCTTAGGTAGGGTAGGATGATATATCCATAAAATGAATTAAAAAGGCATAGGACATTTTCGTCTTTTCTGCGCCTCCTGCGGGCGCGAATACAAGGGAGGTGATGGGTACAGACGTATGAGATCTTCTGCGGTTAAAGATACAGTAAAATTTTATACTATATGTAAGAGGAAGGGTACGAAAAGAGCGACTTCTTTTTGCTTGGGTTTTCTGTATATTATAAATAAAGGGCGGAATATATGCCAAATGCAAATATATGCAATTTTTTTGCATATTTTGTCGATTTTATAATAAAATGCAAATTTTTCATAAATTATTACTTTAAGAGCATATTTTTATGTTTCGGTTATCAAAAAATTTAAAACGTTAAATGTCCAGTTCGGTACTTATTTCAGGGATTTTTCCCATCTGAAGATTATAATAATTATAATTACATTTTGGTTATATAACACAAGCTAGGTATTTATTGGGGATTTCCAGGGTTTGCAGGTATATTATTAGGGGTGGTTTTTTTCGGCGGGCGTAAAGTGGGCACCAAATTAATGGATTTACCTACTACCAAAAAAGGTCACCTTAATCCGATATGTAATCTGGGCACTCCGGCACCTTTCTAGTAATTAAGAGGGCCCGTAATTATCGCAGGGGTTTTTCTTATAGGTTAAATTATTTTATAGTTTAAGTGAATTAGTTTGGGTCTGGTTGAGTATAAATAGATTGTCAACATAAACAATTTTGTCATTTTCAAAAACACATCCGGAAAACTTACTTCGTATTCGATATTTTTGGCGTGTCTTGAAAAATAGTGATAAAAAAAACAATTATGGAGATATCGTTTGTCGATAGTGACAATGGAAAACGTTTGTTAGTTATTAACCAATATACATTTTCAAAGCAGAAAGTGTTAAAGAGTGGCGAAGTTTTCTGGCGTTGTACCAAAAAATCTTTAAATTGTGGTGCAAAAGTGTTTACGCTTGGTGCTAAAAATTTAGTAAGCAGAAGCCAGCTAGATCATAATCACGAACAAGATGAGCGTAAGCTTAATCGAAAAGTCATTTCAACTGCATGTAAGCGTAAAGTCGTTGATGATATTTCCGAAAAGCCAGCAAAAATTATAAGACGCGAGCTGGCTAACCAAATGCCTAAAACCATTACAACAACCGATTTAACTTATATCCGCAGAAATTTGTACAACGCAAGAAGAAAATTTCATCCAGGGCCACAACCAAGAAACAGGGCAGAAATACACGTTGCAGTGAGGGATTCTAATATTGCAAAGATGAAAGTTTTGTTTTCATTAATTGTCCTGTGAACAATATTAAAGTGTTTTCTTGTAAAACAAATGTGATAACTTTATGTAAAACGAACAAAGTGTATATGGACGGTACATTTTCATACTGTACAAAATATTTCCTACAATTATTTATAATCCATAGACTCTTTAATGGACATTATATTCCTTTAATGTTTTGTTTGTTGCCTGTGAGACATATGAAAAATTATTTAATACGCTAAGTACGGAAATCTTTAAGCGTTATTCTGTAACGTTTATACCACCGGAAGTTTTTGTAGATTTTGAAAAAAGCATTCACGTAGCGGTCCGGGCTACTTGGCCAACGACAAAAATCAGTGGTTGTCGTTTCCATTTGCACCAATCATTATTCAGGAAAATACAAAGTTTAGGCTTAACAAACGAGTTCAGGAACAAAGATTCCGAAGTAGGAAGATGGCTGCAAAATACATTTGGATTAACATATTTAAATCCTGACGATGTAGGCGATTGTTTTGCATTAGATTTACATGCTGAGAAACCAGTTCATGCAGTCATACGCTTTGTTGGAAACTTATATAGAAGACGATGCTCCTTTTCCTCCATCTATGTGGGCTACTGCTACTCCATCCATCACTAACACCACAAATGCATGCGAATCATTTCATGCTAAATTAAGTGAAACATTTTATTCAACACACCCGTCTCTTTATATCTTTATTGAAAAACTTAAGGACTTTCAAATAGACACTTTCGTGAAAATTCAAAGTATACAAACACCCGCGAAAATAAAAGATGCTAACACTAAACGAAAATTATTAACTCTGACCAAGCTGTGTGAGCAATTAAGTAATGGAACAATAACCCGATTACATTTTGTCAAATGTGTATCATTTTATTCGTCAGTGTAATACTTACTTTTAATATTTTCTTCTGAAATTTTGTTAAATCCAAATATTTTTATATGTGATTTTTTTATTTGCTATTGGACAACAAATATCTGCATTAAATTTTATTACATTATCATAGTGGTTTTATTTATTTTAATTAACTACAGTGCCCAGTTTACATATAGGCTTTGCACGTGCGTTTTTAACTAGTGCCCAGATTGCATGTAGGATTAAAGAATGCAGGTAGGTTAGTGCCCGGTTTACATTCGCCCGTTTTTGTTTATTGTCACTTAATAATGCGTTATTATTACCTGCTTAACAAACTGTTTTTATATCGATCTGTAATACATACTTCTGTTTTAGTTTGTCGAAAGATTTCAGTATTTTCAGTGTGGAATTAGAAATTTCAAATTTGTATTCAGAATGTCTAAGGTGGCGAAAACGTCTTCGTGGATTAAAAATTTCCCAGAGTTAGAGTTTAGTGGAGAAAAAGTCTTCTGTAAGGCTTGTACAAAAATTATTGTTTGTGAAAAGAAGGTCCAAATCGATCAACGTTTGAAAACACCGCTGCATAAATAAAAGTTCATCAGAGATTACCAGGAGTTGGTTTACCTCCAACGGTAATTACCAGGTGGGGAATATGGATTAAGGCCGCAATGTTCCACGCAGAGCATTTCGAAGCCATTAAAGGACTAATTTTGGATTTAGATGACGATTAATAGTGAATTAAATAAAAAAGTAAATTTTGAAAAATATTTAGTAATAAATGCTTTTGATACAATTTTAGGTTAAAAAATTGTTTACTTTAATTTTTCTTTGCTTCTTTTTTTGAATTAAAAAAACAACATATTTTTAGAAGCCAATGTGTTTTTTTACCTCATTTTACCTTAATAAATTAAGAAATATTGCATACCAGTATGCTTATTTGGTAAAAAAAATGCAAATACTTGCATATTTTAAAGGCAAATATGGCATATACAGGGTGTCCCAAAAGTAATAGGACACAGAGCAACAGCAGACTCCTTGAGTCGAAATAATGCGATTTATTTAAACTTGGCTTATCCCAAAATTGATAACAACAAAGATACAGGGTGTCAAAGTTTTAATTTTGTTTTCTTTTTTTGCGATTATTTCTTAGCGAAACTACATAGCAACACAAAACTAAGGGTTTTGGGGTTTTTTGAGGTGAGGAATTCAACATTATCCATAGTTTTTGTGTAGCCAGTAGAGGGCGCTGCCTAAGGCATGGCCCACTCCTTTTAGGTGGCATAACTTTTTTGGGCTTCTTATATCGATCCGACTATTAAAAAAATAAGTTACTTTACTTCTTTTACATCAAAAATGTATAGCTTATTGAAGTCGCTAGGAGCAACCATTTTCGAGATAATCGCATTTTATATGCCAATGCAACAAGTACGTGTTCCAAAAACAACGAAAAATCGAGCAACGGTGGATTTCTAACTTAATTAACTTTGACAGATGATACTTCTTTGTGTAACATGTTGTTGCCTTAGATAAGTCGTTGTTTTTAATCAAGGCCAGCTGTGATAAATAATACTAATACGAATACACAATTATTTTAAATATTTTAGCATTCTTGCATTAAAAATATCGAATGCGATTATCTCGAAAATGGTTGCTCCTAGCGACAGTAGCGACTTCAATAAGTTATATGTTTTTGATGTAAAAGAAGTAAAGTAATTTATTTTTTTAATAGTCGGATCGATATAAGAAGCTCAAACAAAGTTATGCCAGCTCAAAAGAGTGGGCCATGCAGTAGGTAGCGCCCTCTACTGGTTACACCAAAACTATGAATAATTTTGAATTTCTCACCTCAAAAAACCCCAACACCCTTAATTTTGTGCTGCTATCTCGATTCATCAAGAAATAATCGCAAAAAAACTAAAACAAAATTAAAACTTTGACACCCTGTATCTTTATTGTTATCAATTTTGGGATAAGGCAAGTTGAAATAAATCGCATTATTTCAACTTAAGGAGTCTGCTGTTGCTCTGTGTCTCATTACTTTTGGGACACCCTGTATATGCGCTAAATTTGAGTGCATATAATCCGCCCCTTAGTTATAAATAAAGCTCTTAGCATCATGCATGGAAACAATTAATTGTAACAGTAACCTATACTTACTCAGTACATCGACACCAAAATATGTTGGACACTCCAATTTTAAACATCTCATCTCTCCATCGTGACACATACAGAGAGACTGACAATCATCATTATATTCCTCTCCGCCTTTAAATTTCTTTCCTTTATATTCACAGCCCCTGCCCTTGCCGGCACTTAATTCTGTTGTGTTCGCCTTTTGATCTTGTATGTCTTCCTTAGTTACTTCTTTATTTATCTTGTTATTTTCGACATTAGTGGTTTTATTTGTGATCTCATTTTGTTTCACTTCAATTGCGTCCACTGTATCTTCTAGCCTGACGTATTTAAAATTTTCTCTGACAAACAGTTCGCCTTTGGGAAATAATTGATAGTAGTTCCATTCTTCCTTGTCGTTGCTGACCTCTAAAACAGGACTTCGTATGGGGATTGGTGAAATGTTCCTATATGTATATTATTATTATTTGTATTAAGCTTTTATTGTGAATATTTTCTAAAACTGGCTATATTATTATATATGTACAGGGTGTTTCATTAAGGGTGGCCACCCGCCATATCTCGGAAACTACTAAGCATTGAAACTTGGGGAACATTTTTTTACAGTGTCCGCAAGAAAGTCCGCATCAAATGGGATTTTTTTTTATTATTAGGTATAGGTAAAAATTGAGAAGGCAGTTCGTTTTTGCTTACCTAAAAACCAAAAATGACGTATACTGAAGCAGCTGCGCGACTTGCGTTACCTGTCAAATTTGACATTTTTAATAAAATAGGTTCAAAAATGCCCTTATTTATCAAAATATCGAAAAACTTTATTCGAAAAAGTTGTTTATTTAGGCATTTTTAGTCTTTGTACGAAATTTTGACAGTCTAATACGATTTTTATTTTTTGCCAGATTCTTGAAAATTTTGATCAACCCTCGTAGATTAACTTTTATACATCGATGTAAAACCATTTGCCTTTACTTCATTTGTAATCTTTATGCAATTTTGTGTAAAATTTTTGTTTCCAATTATTTATTTTGCTTCAAAAACTGAAATTGTTATTGATCAGTATGTAATGTTTGATGCAAAGTTTATCTAATTACATCAGTTTTGTCAAAACCGACGTTTCTCATTTTTCTTAAGTTAGTAAACAGATGTACAAAAAGAAAATATTAGGAAGCTTTCGTTGAAATTTTACTTAATTAATATTGGATCAAAAAGAATAAATATTAATCGCTCCAAACATTTTATTCAACAAAAATATAGTGTAATATAATTAATTTAATTTAATAATAATAATTAAGTAAAATTTCAACGAAAGCTTCCCAATATTTTTTTTGTACATCTGTTTACTAACTTAAGAAAAATTAGAAACGTCGGTTTTGACAAAACTGATGTAATTAGATAAACTTTGCATCAAACATTACATACTGATCAATAACAATTTCAGTTTTTGAAGCAAAATAAATATTTGGAAACAAAAATTTTACACAAAATTGCATTAAGATTACAAATAAAGTAAAGGCAAATGGTTTTACATCGATGTATAAAAGTTAATCAAAAGTTGATCAAAATTTTCAAGAATCTGGCAAAAAATAAAAATTGTACTAGACTGTCAAAATTTCGTACAGAGGCTAAAAATGCCTAAATAAACAACTTTCTCGAATAAAGTTTTTCGATATTTTTGTAAATAAGGGCATTTTTGAATATATTTTATTAAAAATGTCAAATTTGACAGGTAACGCAAGTCGTGCAGCTGCTTCAGTATACGTCATTTTTGGTTTTTAGGTAAGCAAAAACTAACTGCTTTTTCAATTTTTACCTATACCAAATATTTAAAAAAATCCCATTTGATGCGGACCTTCTTGCGGACACTGTATGAGTCATGAGATAATTCTGGAAATTATTTTTAAGTTCCGCATTTTGCCACAAGGGGCACAATTAAAAATTAATTTTTATAACTCTAAATTTCCCCGAAAATTCCTATATTATGGTATACCTCTTATTACATCATTATTTTTAACTATAGGCTTGCCGTATATTTTGAATGTTTTCAATGATGATTTTCATTACACATCTCCCTTAGCCAATAGCAATAGTCGAGCCGCTTATCAAAATCAGTTTTCGATAAGGCCTAGTGTAAATCTACATAATAGGGAGGCAGCCTAAAATCCCTTATAATTTGGAACACTGCAATAACACTTATACCTAGGTCTATGGAAATTTCTCAAGAACCTAAATGCGGATTCGCTTCCACGTACGCAAGAACGTTTATGACGATTTTTTTTTAATATGGCCAAAACGGAAATACAACTGTCCTTCCTTGTTCAAAAAGTCGAAAATTCATATAAAAGCCCAAGCTATTATTTATATAAATAAACTAATTTAGTTTTCAATAAAAAGGACACTTAGAGTACAAAATAAAAGAAATAACCCGATAATTTTCTCAAAAAAAGAGCCTTCTTGTCCACTTCCGCACCTGTCCTACGTAGCAACTGCTAAATTGGATACAATTTAATTGTTTGATCAAAATACAATTATAATAAAAACAATATATCATAGATTTGGTTATACTTTCTACTAAAATATTCAATGACATAACCGAGATAACCCGCAATAGTGTTTGCACTATTAGCTTTCCAGGACTGTCACCTCAGAAAAATGTCCATTCCGCACCTACGAAATCCACACATTAAGACAGCGTCAGTTTGGCATCAGTGCGTTTTTATCATTTCTGGTTTTGTTATAGTGTTGTGCACCGCTTAAGGTTGAATTCTTAACGTCATTCAATCTATTGCCAACCTATAACCTATTTCGCGTTGATTTTTTAAGTTTATTATTTTAATAACTAACATTTAAAGAAAATCAATATCGTCGGTACATTATTTAGGTAGTACCTATCTGATATATTACAAAAATATCAATTTATTTCATTGCTAATTATGGGAGAATTGTATAGTGAAAGAACAGTAAGTGACAATGACATAATAATGTTAAAAAAAATCTTACCCGATATACAATTCTCCTAAAATAAGTTATGAAATTCCTTTGATATTTATTAAATATGTCAATTATTACCTATAGAATATCAAGTCGATACTGATTTTCTTTAAATTTTGTATAAAAGCTAGAAAACATAAATAACTCTACGCGAAATAGGTTATAGGTTGGCAAGCATGTTGATACTCCCACCTTAAAGATATTGGTAAGTACCCGTTTTTTGATATATATTGGCAAAACAGTTAATTAAAAAAAGAAAGTAAAAAATGCTCACTTTCTTGCGTGTCCTCTCTGCACCGCAGTTTGCGTTTACGTTACGTATTTCTTTTAGAAAAATAAATTATGGTATGGTGCATTTTTAGGTCGGCAAAACATAACCTAAGAATAATTCGAATCAGCGTTGCCAGACTTTGTGAATAAATTAAAAAGTCAAAAAATGTCCATTCGGCACCGTCCGTTCTGTGCCTGTTTTACGTTGGACAGTTAGGTGCGGATTTGACATAAATAAGTATTTATCGGTGTTGGTTAATGGTAATGTCGTCTTTTCTTAGTACTTATTTGAAATTTACATTTTGGTTTTAAATAAATAGTTCTTTACCTTATTTTTATATTGATTTAATCGAATTTAATCATATACGATGTCCAATCCGCACCTTAAGTGTCAAGTCCGCACCTTTTGTAAAAACGGTTAAAAAAAAAATTGAAGCACCCAAATTAATATTTTTAGTCTATTTTTTATAAAGACTCGAAACGTTCTTTAATTTTAATTTCCTTAAAATATTCTAGGGGCATTTACCGATGAAAAAAATATCCTAAAATATTATTTTTATATTTGGGTCAATAAATTTTCCTCTTAGTTTTTTTCAAGATAGTATTTTATTCACACAAGATATATTTTTTGAAGATCTGGACGTCTATTCTCCAATTTAAGAGAAGTGAACGCTCTCTCGCGAGAAGGGACAATTCACATCATATGCTCACATCGTATGGAAATGAATAGTAATTTTAAGCTTCAAGAATACAGTTTAAACATTTTTAAGAGAAAAAGTAATCACTTCTCTTAAAATGATCATTCGCCTATTTCGAGAATAGACGTCCTGTTATAATTTAAGTTTTGTTAATATATAATGCATAATTTATTCTTACTTTTTAGCATAAAAAATTGCCTTGGTTTTTAAGGTGCGGAATGGACAAAATTATCGACCTTTTTGAGCAAAATAGCGTTTTGAGACCTTATTTTACAAAAAGTTCTTGATTTTATTCCCGAATTTCTATCCTCACACCTTTGCTAAGTAAGGCAAATAACAAAAATATTAATATTTAAACTTAAAAAAATTAGAGTATAAAAAATGGTTTTGGCCATATTAAAAAAAAAATCGTCTTATAATGTTGTCTTCATTCCTCACTGCACGTGTTCTGATACCAATACACTTCCCGTTTGCCTTAAATGTATTGCCAGTCGTCGAAATACTCTTCTGGTATGGTGCATTCGTTCAGGATATATGGCAGCATATTCTTGTTCCGCAATAGGGGCACATTGAAAACAGTTAAAATATATGGCAAGCCTATAAATAGGTAAGAAGTACTTCAAAAAGAATCAAGGAGAAACTTTTGTCAACACTATGGAGGACTTGAGGTAGGAGGCCGATCGCAATCCATTGGATTCGGTCCCAAATTAGCATTGGTAATTCAGCTTTACGAGTCACCGTAAGATGGCGCTCGTGTTCGAAGTGGGCTATCAAATAAATGGTTTCTTATAGACGCGATAACTATTTTTATTTAAATTAGTTCTTTAAGGAACAAATACTTTTATATGAATTTACACTTACTTTATTATACTTAGTAGTAAACTCGGCCTGTATAAAGTTCCAACGATGCTTCGTTTTTAAAATACAGGAACATCCTAGCTACAGAGGGTTTTACCTTTGGAGCTAGAAAAATACTTATTTGGCTGCGTTTCCTCTCTGAAGAAGATCCTGTCTTACACCCCGACATAAAGCAAACTCTGCTTTTATAAATATTGTACCATTATTCATTATAAATATGGAAATCAATTACAATACAACGTTATTTGTCTTGTCTTGCCTTCAAACGTTATTGGTTATTTCGAAAAATAAAATGTCAATTCTCAAAAGTATAAAAGTAAAAGTTAAAAACGAAGAAGAAGAAGACGACATCGGCCCACTTGCGAAGCGAGAGCATCTATCGGCCAACTAGCGAACTAACCAAAAAACCGGGACAGAAATTGAAAATGCTGCCATTGTCGATCGGCCTCCTACCCTCTAGTTCTTCATAGTCAACACCTATCAAAATTAAACCTGCCGATTTTGTTTCACGGCTATCTAGATTTATTTTTTAAAACATGCACATTATGCCAAAATTAGAAGTTTTCCATGATTATGTCATTAAATCTAAAGTAGTTTTTGGGCCATTATAATAAGGAGAAACAAACCTACACATAAAAGAATCATAAAGTTTAAAAATATTTTTGAAGTGAAAACTTCTTTAGGCGCGTTTAGCACTTTTTGTGCGCACTGAATTAAACTGAGCCGTCAGGCGTCAGGTTCGGCTGTGTTACGCTCGAATTCGACTCCGCTGCCGCATCAGTCGACGTGGAAACAGAGTGCGACACTTGTTGCGTCTCAGGTATGTTCTGGCATTTTTTAAATTATATATTTACGTGGGGTGAATTAAGGTAATTAGTTTTACCGTAATTGCTTATTCCGTGGACCTAATTTATTATGATTTCTGACTTCTGTTGAAGATGTAAAAATTCAAGGGTTGTTCAATTTTAGGAAATATATTTTTTCGTATGCAGTAAAATTATCCCGTATTCCAAGTTTATGTTATTTTTGAAGTGAAAACTTCTTTAGGCGCGTTTAGCACTTTTTTGTGGGCACTGAATTAACCTTGTTGAAGTTTTCACTTCTGTCGTGTAGTCTTAAGCAAACACAATTTTTTTTGTTGTGGCCACGAAGCTATAAAAACAATAATTTCTTTGAGAAAAGTGTTAAAAATTATTATTTTAGCCCTAAGTCTGAAACAAGCAAAGATATCTAACTGCAGTCTTCACATTTTTGCTTGCAAATTTAAGCTACTTTCCAATTATGATGTCATAGTTATACCATATGATTTGAATTTTCGGAATAAAATGGAAAAAACTGTTTTTATTACAAATTGCGCCCTCTATAAAGCAATTTTATTAGAATTTATCGTGTATCGTTGGATACAGCATTACGGCAATTAAAAGTACTTACATTTCTTTTCCAAACAAGCTTAAATTTAGGAAAATCGGATATTGAAGTTAAAGCAATTTTAATTATTACACTTTCAATAGCTTCCCCCACTCTTATCAAGGTTGGTACGCCAATGAGCCTTAAACCAAAATGATGCAGAATTATCTATTATTTTTAATGAGTAACCAGAGGTAGGTATACCATAATATAGGAATTTTCGGAGAAATTTAGAATTTTAAAAATTAATTTTTAATTGTGCCTCCTTGTGGCGAAATGGGGAACTTAAAAATAATTTCCCGAATTTTTTCATGACCACTTCAATCATAAAAAAATGTTCCCCAAGTTTAAATGCTTAGTAGTTTCCGAGATATGGCCGGTGGCCACCCTTAATGAAACACCCTGTATATTATGCGATAGTCGGAAAAAGACAATGAAGTTTAACTAGTAATAATATACTTATTCCCTACTTACCAACTACTGGTAAATTATTATCTTCATACTTAGGTTCAATATCCAGAATAATAAGACTAGAATTCGGCTGAGTGGCAGAAATAATTTTGTGTTTGTTCTGTTTCATCATCTCTTCTTTGTCATGGTCTTGATGGTCATCCAGGGTGACGTCACAAAGAACTTTCTTGCAACAAACGTCATTCGGATCTGGGATTTCAACACAGTTTTCCGAGGTTTTCTTTACTTGAGGACATCTAAAAAATGTACAACAATCATTAAAACGATGGGTATCTACGCATGACCACAAATAGGCGATAAACAACGCTGGCCAGCCCGGTTCTGTCAGATAGTTCTGTTCACTTTTACTTGACATGTTTCAGGGCAATCGATTACACTTCCATTCCATCGTAGTGCGCAAACTCCAAAGGCCCGATTCAGATCGCATATCAGGGACGTTTTGTATTGAGCGGCTGTTAGTATAATCTTCTTAACATAGTATAAAACAAAGTCGCTATCCTGTCTTATGTGCTTAAATCTTTAAAACTACGCAACGGATTTTGAAGCGGTTTTTTTTTAATAGATAGAGTGATTCAAGAGGAAGGTTTTTATGTATAATTAGAGACCCGCCCCGGCTTCGCACGGGTGGAATTTCAGAAAGTGGCATGCTGGGTACTAATATATCGGGTTTGTTCGGGTTTGTATTTATACCAGCAGGTTGCAACGCATGCCGGGTATACGCTAGTATATAATATAATGTAGTATATTAATATAATGTAGGTATATGTTACAGGGTGACTTTTTAAACTGTAGTAGTGGTTATATTTTTTCCATTTCTTTCTTTCTTTAAACATTAAATTTCATTTTTCTAGCCCAAAAATATTCCCTGTTAATAATTAAGTTTTTAAAAAATCGTTATTTATATTTAAAGACCTTAACGCAGTTTCCCTGGTAAACCTTAAATGATTTTAAATGCTACTTTGATGTAACGATTGCACTTTCCCTAGATGACTGGGAAAGTGCGATCAAATGTAGGTACTTATTTTAAAAAATATAATTAAGAGTTTATTTAAAACTTTAAATTAACATTGGTATTTAAAAATGTAAGCCACAAGAGTCAATTTTTTCATAGCAAATGCGATTTTTTACTAAAAAGCGACCGAATATTTCGTATCCTATGCACAAGTTCAACTATTGAAAAAGTTGGTCGAACTTACCCCACTTGACATTACTGATTATAATCACCATCAGGTTATTTGTTAATGATTTTAGCAAATTATAGTTGAATTTATAGTTTATTCCATAACAATAATTATACAATTAAATCATTTAGTGATGGTAATAAATTATCTAGTCTTGCGTGAAACGTTCTTGCGGTTTCAAAATACAATCATTGTTTGTAGTTTATGAAGTTCCATAAAAAAACTAATTAAAATTTCCCGGTAAAAATATTGTAGGTATTTTACCGCGGTATAATCGAAAGTTATGTGATTAGAGTAGGTACCTCTGCGGCTAAAAAACATTGAATTCCTAATTCCCAGTCTAATGTGCCATTAAGCGTCTTTCGTGTTGGAATATCGCTTAGACAATTTTTTAAATCAAGCAAATTGTCTATACTGTAAGAAAAATGGTAACTTTTTCTTGTAAACTTTAACGCTATGTAAATGTATGGCGGGTTTCTTTCTAGACACAATTTATAAAAAGGGCGACAAGGAAAATTTTTTTTTGCGAAAAATTGCCGCAGTTTGCCCTCATTTTCCTTTAGAAATTTCAGTAGGAAACTAAAACTACCAGGTGGGCTCTGTGCCTGTCATCTAACGCATTTTTTGCAAAATATAAACACCTGACAAACAAAAATTATAAAAATACAGCCTTCCATTCACTGTAGTAATACAGATTTGTTGATAGCTAATAGAATACATTATGTTTGACGAACAAATGTTTGTTTCATACTACTAAATGCCTAGGAACATATTTTTTGGGTATACACAGTGTGTAAAAAGTCCCGGGGAACAGTCAATTATTTCAAAAATGATGCACAATATAAAAAAACTTTCTGTATAAAAGTTGTTGGTCTTAAAGAAATTTATTAAACTAAGACCCTTATAATTATATAGGGTTGCCCAAAAAGTCGTGGTAACCGAAACTTAATTTTTTTTAAATGGAATGACCCTTTTTTGATCGCAGTATCTGATTCCTCTAATCTAGTCTAAACATTCTAAAAAACAATTATGAAACATGTTATATGGCTAAACATATTAGTTTCAGAAATAATTTGAGTTGAAGCACATAAATGCGATAGGTACACGATATTACCTACATTTTGCATTTTTATAAGCTGGTACTCGAATTTTTTGCGTCACTGTCAAAGTAAATTCTCAAAATGTCGCTCAGCGAAAGGGAACGTATAACTTTACTAATAATAAGAGGTTTTGGAGACCGACAAAGATCAGTTAGCCAGACAAAGGAATTATTTAATACAAATTTTCCAAACCGACAGCCTATATCAAAATCTACAGTTGTGAGAACAGTTCAAAGGTTCAAGGAAACCGGATGTTGCAGAAATAAGATTCGTTCCGAAAGACCAAAGTCGGCAACTAGTGTTGAAAAAAAATTAGAGACTTTACTTCATTTTGTTCAGAATCCACATTTGTCACCCAGAAAAGCTGCTACCCAAGTTGATGTTTGTTTTAAATCAATTGAGAATATTTTAAAAACCAGTAATTTTCATCCCTATAAAATAACTCTTGTCCAGGAATTATCAGAAGACGATTTTGATCGTAGATTGGAATTTTGCAAAGTAATGATGCAAAAACATAAAGAAAATAACAATTTTTTGAATCAATTAGTTTTTACAGATGAGGCAACATTCATGTTGAACGGGTCTCTCAATCGACATAATTGTCGTTACTGGGCTGATCAGAATCCACATTGGATGAGAGAAACACATACTCAACACCCCCAGAAAGTAAATGTGTGGGCTGGAATTATTGGCAACAGATTATTGGGGCCTTTCTTTATAGAGGGGAATTTGAATGCCGAAATGTATCTCCACATGCTGCAAAATGAAATTGTGCCAGCAATAAACAATGAAGTAGGACGCAATACGTGGTTTCAGCAGGATGGAGCTCCTCCTCATTTTGGGCTAGCTGTTAAAAATTATTTAAACAATACTTTTCCTAACCACTGGATAGGACGAAGAGGCCCCATAGAATGGCCTGCTAGGTCGCCAGACTTAACGCCCCTTGATTATTTTCTTTGGGGACACCTAAAAAATAAAGTGTTTGTGACAAAACCTGCAGATCTGAATGAATAAAATTAAAAGAAAGAATTATTGAAGAATGTGCATCTATTAACCAAGAAAATGTTACAAAACGTCATCGACAAATTTTATTATAACCTAGCCCATTGTCAAACTGTGGGAGGGGGACATTTTCAGCATTTAATTAAATAACGACTTACACTTAATTTTATTTTTGTTCTTTTCAAGTTATTGTTAATTTGACTGCTTGTATTTAATAATTTAGTTGTTATTAAAATTTTGACACAACTTAAGTGAGGTAGGTACATTAAACACGAGTTTATTGTTTTTTTTTAATTTTAACCTAAAACATTTTGAGATTTTGAGCCGACTCGGAACAATGCAAAGTGTAGGTAATATCGTACCTATCGCATTTATGTGCTTCAACTCAAATTATTTCTGAAACTAATATGTTTAGCCATATGACATGTTTCATAATTGTTTTTTAGAATGTTTAGAGGAATCAGAAACTGCGATCAAAAAAGGGTCATTCTATTTAAAAAAAGTGAAGTTTCCGTTACCACGACTTTTTGGGCAACCCTGTATAATTACAAGGGTTTTAGTTTAATAAATTTCTTTAAGACCAACAACTTTTATACAGAAAGATTTTTTATATTGTGCACCATTTTTGAAATAATTGACCTTTCCAGGACTTTTTACATACTGTGTATAGATACAGTGTGTCCACGGATAGAGTTTGAAAGAGGAAAAACTTTTTTATTGGTAGGTATAGAAAAAAGTCATTCTATATAAAAACCTCTGCTTCTACAATTTCGAATATTAGATTTGCGATTACTATACAGGGTTTGTCACAAACAACATTTTTAGTTTTTTGGATCTTTTTTTTTCAATTCCTTGATTTATTAAATGAATTTTGTTAGTGTTGAATCTACAATTACAATTATTAGATTTGCGATTACTATACAGGGTTTGTCAGAAACAACAGTTTTTGCTTTTTGGATTTATTTCAATTCTAATTTTCAATTCCTTTTGATGATTGGCTAAATCATTGCTTTTGGAACAAATGGATTGGAAGATACCTATGGTCCAAATCAGTTGGTACGTAGGAGTCCCAATCTTACAATTATCGACTTTCATTTATGGGGATATCTGAAGCCACATGTGTATAAAACCAATTTCAATGATAACTTAGATCTCTTGAAAGAAAAAATAAAAGTAGTTACTAGTTATTGCAAATATCCCAATACAGCAAGTTAGGAACTGCTATCGGGAATTCAGATGTCGAGTTGAACTATGCGCTAACTTGGCGCGGCGGTACTACGTTTGAATAAAAGTTTCATAATTTATGATTGAATGAATTGAAGAAATATGACATGTAATAATAAAAATACTTTAAAAGTAGGCAAATAAAAAATGGTTTTCTGACAACAAAATCGTTTCTCGGCCAGATCTGAAATCATATTTGAAGTAAGAAAACAAACAATGACAATAGTTGTTTGTTTTTACGTAAATTTATTTTAAACGAAATCCAAAAAATTAAAAATGTTGTTTCTGACGAACCCTGTAAAGTAATCGCAAATGTGATATTTGAAATTGTAGTTTCAGCACAAGCAAAACGCATTTAATTAATCAAGGATTTGAAAATTAGAATTGAAAAAAAAAATCCAAAAAACTTAAAATGTTGTTTCTGTCGAACCCTATATAGTAATCGCAAATCTGATATTTGAAATTGTTGTTTCAGCACAAGCAGACATTTTTATATAGAATGACTTTTTCTCCTATACCTACCTACTAATAAAAAAGTGTTTTCTCTTTCAAACTCTATCCGTGGACACACTGTATAAAGACAATAGTTTTTACGCTAGTACGTACAATATACCAAAAAACGATATTGCGACATACAGGGTATTTAAAAAAAATATTGTTTGATATGGCTCGATTTACGAACTACCCTGTATATCGCAATATATTTTTAAAATGTGCTCCTTAGGATCCTGTACAATTCTTTTTTCTATCTAACACCATAAACAAGTTATTGTACTTGGTGCAATATTGGGACACCTTGTATGTATAAATAGTTCTTAATTAGAAATAACTATTTTATTTTGAGTACTTGTATAATTACCTCGCTTTACAGGAAATTTGCCCTGCAATATCACAAACGCAGACTTCGGAACAATCTTTGTTAAACGTGTCTCCTCTGTTGTAAGTTTTGTTGTTATATGTACACATTTCCAATGGTTCGGTCTCTAAAAAAGTGTTTATACTTTAAAAACAATAGCCAATAGGATGTTTTACGCAAATGGTTTTTTTGTCTGGCTTCTGCACTTTCAATAATTTATGGTTTAACATTTACTTCCTTCTATTAGATAAAACAACCGTGTTTAATACCGTTGGGTAATGCAGTTTTTTGAATAAATGCAGATTTTAAATTAAACCGTTATTGCCATTTTTAACTTGTTAAGTTGGAGAAACAATAAACCCAAACCCTTAGGGACTCAAGAGCAGCCAGATTGATAACCTAGTCAAGGGCGTCGCCAGAGGGGGGCAGGGGGGGCAGCTGCCCCCCCCCTAGAGGTTCTAAAAATACGGCTTACTGGAATTAAAAATAAAATTACGCGCACCCGGCTAATCGAAAAAATAACCGAGAATTCCCGGGAATCAACGGCAACACTGCATCGGTTCGCGAAGATTGCTCATCACATAAGCTCAATCTGGTCATCAATGATCTGAATCATCTGATCAGAAATACCGTTGGGACCATCAAGGATATAATACCATTTTTTCGAGAATCGGTTCTAAGACGGAAATTAATACCCAATATTTCCCGGTTATGCGAAACAATTCTCGAGGTGGCAATAATGCGACAAGGAAACATGCGTATCAGCTCCATGCGGCAGCTTCCAAAACTTCATTTATTTTTAGCCTCGTATTGATATCCAAACAGTGGCGTAGCTAGGATATTGTCTTGGGGGGGGGGGGGGCATATAGTTGCATAGAGGTGTAAAGCCCACGCCCAAATTTTGCTAAATTTTTCTATTATCTATAATTGTTACGTAATCGCCTAAGTACAATCCGCAACTGAAATAATCTAGAAGTCCTACAAACTAACCACAACCAAACGTAATTACCTAGGTTTTCCTACGATGTTTATATCTTAGTATGTCTTATTTACGTAAATAAAAGAGAGAAAAGGAAATTTACACCACCAGACACCAGATCCGCGAATGTCACATAAAACAAGACGACGGGGATGTGATGACCAAAACAGACGCGTTGTTTCTCAAAGTAAGCCTACCTACGTTAAATTTAAAAGGGCAAAAAAATTAAATTTATATATTGTTTTTGAAATATTGTTGATAATTCCTTTTTTTTTATGACTCTTGGGGGGGGGGGGGCAAATGCCCCGATGCCCCCCCCCCCCCTAGCTACGCCGGTGGGGTGTATCCAAATATTCCGGTATTATAGAACCCACAGTAAACGTGCTCCAATCAGTATCCTTAGACACGGTTCAGGCATCCCAGCATATTAGTCGCATTTTACAACTGATCAAAGACCACTGTAACGATCCCGAAAAAGTTACAGAAGATATTATCAAAAATGCTACTGCTATTGCGGAAAAAATTGGACTGACGGAAGATATGAAATCCATACCCCGTACTGTTGAAAGACAATAACACCGCAGCAACCACCCGGCAAAAAGCCATTCAGAATTCTGGCGGAGGTCTATGACAATTCCTTATTTGGACTCAATTATAAATTCCCTCGAAATAAGGTTCTCTGAAGAAAACAGACCATTCTTTGCCCTAACAAAACTACACCCTGCGCAAATGAAAAACATATCTTTGGAAGACCTTAAAGAAGCATGCGAGGAATTCAGAAACTTTTACGGTATTTTGGATATCAAGAGTGAGGTAGAACTTTGGAAAAAAATATGGGAGGAAAAACCAGAATCGACCAAACTAAGTGTTGTGGAAGTCCTTAAGGAAACTGACGATTTTTTTCCTGCGATAAAGAAGGCCTTGAGGATTCTTATTGCTTTACTTTGTACCACTTGTACAGTTGAAAGGTCATTCCAGTAGCTTGAGGAGAATCAAAACCTAGTTGAGGAGCACGATGACTGGAACTCGTCTCAATGGCCTCGCCATGATGAGTGTACACAGGCAACACATTTTCAAGAACTTGGACGATTTTATAAACAAAGTAACCAACAAATTCGCTAGCAACCCTAGACGATTATGTTTAAATTGATTTTGTATGTAAATAATTTATTCGTTTTCTATTTTTTTTTAATCAAAACTTTTCTATCTTAATGTTTTCTTCAGTTCTTCTATGCTGCCCCTCCCTAGCTCACTGGCTGGCGACGCCCTTGAACCTAGTAGCTTTCGATCGAATTTACAAAGATTGACCCGTTAGTGGGTAATGTCAATCAAATTACAAGCGATAATATGTTGGTTGCCGAGCGATTATTTAATTCATCAGACGGAAGGTGAATCGGGTTACGATTGAAAGCAATTGACACCGATTGCCAGAAGGTTGCCGGGTCGATTAACCCGGGCTACCGTCCAGGGGACTTAGCGACGGCCCAGCGCTCTGAGTTACTCATAAGGTTAATAATATCCTAGAAAGCCTTCAATATCTGAATAGGGAGGGTCAACCTCCTTTTTTTTAGAAGCCAATTAAATTTTTGGGGCTCCAAATAACCCTCTCACCCCTCGGGTGAAAATTTTACGAGTGCCCCCCCTCCCCGCAAACGTTTTTAGAGCCCCCCTCTTTATAACGAATGGAAAATGATAATTCTTATTTTCATTTATTAGGTTCAGGTTTATGAATTTTTGAACTCGTTAATCGTGTAATAGTTTAATTACGCCCACATTATGTGTATCTACTATTAAAACAGCAAACAATTCGAATTTATTTTATAATCCTAGGCAGACTGATAGACATAGGGAGTCATTATACGTAATATAGTCAGATCTGGTCTTAACGTGCGGGTCCAAAGGTCACTGATCATATGCGTCAAATCAGACAACACAGAGGCTATCAAAATGTTGTGAGATTATTTACAAATATACCGAAGGAAGGAAAAATAGTTTCATTATTTTAGCTATCGCGAAGATAGCCACATATATACCTAATATTATTAGTTTTGTAAAAATTATGTACAGGGGAGTTGAAAAAGTTACAAAAAAATTATATTATCGTTAATTATATACCTACTGTACCCTTTAATTAAAAACGACAATAATAAACAGTGCAATTTATTTTAACAATTTTACTACTAAAGCCTAAAAACACAATGGCATAGTCTGATAAACTATTTCGATAATGAAAGAAAGATTGGAAATTCGCAAACCAATATGCAGGAAACCGTAATGAAAACACTGGGAATTAGTTTAAGGACTATGCAGAATAATGTGCATGAAAAAAATGCATAATATAATACCCAAGAATACTACAAAATGTAAACGAAAAACACCATTTATAATTATAGCCTAAAAACTATCATCGTCACTTATAAAAACTGAAAGGCCTCGTCATCTGAGTCGTCTTCGAATGGAGCAATTATCATTGGCGCTACTTCGACATCTAGTACTTGTCCACGATCCCACCAATCCCTTATTAATATTTCTGTATGTTCCACCGATTTCTTCCAGTACTCCTGTGTAATATGATCTAACGAATCTTGCCAAACTATTTGTACTTGGTCGGATTTAAGACCATCACCTACATGTTTTTCATAATAAGACTTTGCACCAGCCCATATTAATTCTATTGCGTTAAACTGGCAATGATATGGCGGCAGTCGTAGAACCTCATGACCATATTCACGCAGTATTTCATCTACCGCGTATATTTTGGGTTTTTTAAGAGACTATGCTATTGATAGGAGTTCCGATTTAAGCATATTTGGTAAAGGATTTTGGTTGTGTTTTTCCAGCCACTCATAAATATCACTTTTCCTCCAAGATGAAGTAGGCTGTTTATTTAAAATTCTTGAATGATATGATGCACTATCTAATACAATTAAAGACGGAGCATCCAAATTTGGTATCAATTGAACTTTTAACCATTTTTCAAACATTTTGCAATTCATATTATCATGATTGTCAGCACTTTTTGATGTTGAAGAAAAAATTAAACTCGCACCTGCAACATATCCTGTTGCAGAACCGGCATGCAAAATAATAAAACGCTTTCCCGTACCGCACCCCTTTTTCCTTTCAACACTTTTTACAGACTCATCTGGCCAAGATTTTGAACCACTTCCATTCGAAAATATCCACGTTTCGTCTAAAAATACCACTTTTCAAAATTTCGATTTGTAATTGTCCGTATATTTTTTTAAAAACTGAACACGCTGACTCACTATCTGTGGCTGCTCACATAAAAATCTTCGGTTACAGTCTTTTTTTATAGCGAAAACCTTAATTTTTTATTTATTTTGATAACGCTTCAAGTCCAATTTCCAAAACACCCCGAATTTTTAATGTTTTTTGTAAAACCGGAAGAGTTAGATTGGTTTTTGATTTGTATAAATCGTAAATCACATTTCGATCTCCCATTTTAATATGTTCGCTTAAATCCTCAGTCTTTGGCTTTCTTCGTTTACACTTTTTAGTATTCTTGGGTATTATGTTATGTTTTGTTTCATGCACAATTTTCTGCACAGTCCTTAAACTAATTCCCAGTGCTTTGGCTACTGTTTCCTGAATATTGGTTGGCGAATTTCCACTTTTTCTTTCATTTTCGAAATAGTTTATCAGATTAAGTACCATTTTCTTTTGATTGGGGATGCAAAAACCCAGAAAATTGTTTCATTTTGTCACAAACTGTCAAAGTCACAAAACTGGCATATTTAAAATAAAACGTAGCTGGTGCTATTATAAGCTTTTTTAGAATCGCTGGAAAGTAAATACATATCCTTTTTTTTCATGTCAAAATGGAATAAGTCTGTCTCATTTATCTTACGTATTTTATTTAGAGGGTAAAATTAAACGCAAGTAAAGAAAACAAAAACTGAGAGTATGTCTTTCTTGAATCGTATGACGCGCACGATAAGACCAGATCCGACGATATTCAAGCAAACATGATGCAAAATCAAAACTTTAAAACAACACTTATAATGTTGCTTACCATGTATGGTAGTAACGGGCAGTGATCGATCCTCATAGAATCCGGAAGACAGAAAACAGTAAAACGCATGAACTCTCAACAAGTCTGCACAAACATTATATCACTAAGTACTATACAAGGTAATAAATGACCAGATCGTCGAGAGTTTTTTTTTGTAAAATCATTTATTATTTCGTCGATATTTAATGTTTTAACAAACTCGTGTTCGATACTGATTAAGGATAAATCCGAAAGGCATTGTTGCCCCATGGTGTTACATAAATAGGTTTTTACTATTTTAAGTTTGGAAAAAGATTGATCACTGATGCCACACTAACTAGTAAAAGTTAGAAATAACATCACTGCACTAGATACATCTGGAAAATTTGAAGAAACACACTGATTTTTTATTAATAAATGATCCGCAAGTTCATACACTATTTTTATTTTGAAATACTATCACCAAGTACTTTTCTGAGGCTTAAAATTTGACTAAGCAAGTCAATGGACAAGTCTTTATGGTACAGTGACCGGCAAAGAGTTCGCAACATATGGGAAAAATTTTTATTAGCGGAATATTGAAAAATCTTTTTTGGGGGATTGGATGTGCATGTCCCATAACACATAACCTTAAAATCGATTTTAATATACGTCACGTGACCAATGGTATGGCGGGAAAGTTGAAAAAACCAATATGAAATCATCATAAATCAGATAAGTTGATGAGATATCGAAAAAATTCCAAGAATAAAAAGTGTTTAGAATTCCATTAGAACCTTAAATACAATGTTTGGGATATCTACTTAAAAAAATATAAAATCGAATATTTTTGTAAATATTTTTTTACCGAATTAAAAATTTCCATATTTTTCCTTTCTTAAAGCTTCATTAAAGTAAAACTGACATCTGGTGACCACAACTAGAAATATTCTTTTGTTTTTCTGACAATTTGAAGCAATAATTCAAAAAATTCGTTTACAATTGGATACCAGTTGTTGCAATAGTCTATTTCTAATAACCTTATCAATATTTTTTATATCGAAATATTCTATTATGTTAAGAAATCCTTAAATTCATTAATCCAAAGCAAAAACCGTAAAAAATAATTTAAATTTTTATTAATTTTTAGATTTTTTTAAAGATTTCTGCGAAATTCAAAATTATTTGTTACAGTTATAAATAAAATTTTCTTTGGATTAATGAATTTAAGGATTTCTTAACATAATAGATTATTTCGATATAAAAAATATCGATAAGGTTATTAGAAATAGACTATTGCAACAGCTGGTATCCAAGTGTAAACGAATTTTTTGAATTATTGCTCCAAATTGTCAAAAAAACAAAAGAATATTTCTAGTTGTGGTCACCAGATGTCAGTTTTACTTTAATAAAGCTTTAAGAAAGGAAAAATATGTAAATTTTTAATTCGGTAAAAAAATATTTACAAAAATATTCGATTTTATATTTTTTTAAGTAGATATCCCAAACATTGTATTTAAGGTTCTATTGGAATTCTAAACACTTTTTATTCTTGGAATGTTTTCGATATCTCATCAACTTATCTGATTTATGATGATTTCATATTGGTTTTTTCAACTTTCCCGCCATACCATTGGTCACGTGACGTATGTCAAAATCGATTTTAAGGTTATGGGACATGCACATACAATCCCCCAAAAAAGATTTTTTAATATTCCGCTAATAAAAATTTTTCCCATATGTTGCGAACTCTTTGCCGGTCACTGTATATGGTTTGTAAATTCCGCGCTTTCATGTATAATTTTTCTTCATTTAACGAAGCTTAAATTTTCGGGATATAAAAAAATTAAATTAATTATGAAATGAAATACCTATGAAAAGCAAAGCTGGCAGCAATTTTTGAAGGGGCCATCGTTGTGGGCCCCCCGGCTGGCCGCCCCCGCCCCCCCCCTGCGAGGGTGTTTGTTTCGCCACTAAATGCTTGTTGGAAAAAAGAACGGAATTGTACTAAAGAGTTCGTGAACCAATCTTTTTTTTAATTAGAAACGCTCACTACACGAGCGCTTTAACCATTTTTAAAATAGAAAACTGATTGCAGAGAAAGACGAATTGGTTGACAACCAAATTGCTTGGAATCTCGCCTAATGAATGGGCAGCTGCTAGGCAACCAGATTGTTAGGAAATGTTTAGGAATTTTAATCGGACGACTTGGTCGAAAAACTTTTATTGGAGAATACCAAGGTGGGCATAGAAGGGTGTCAATCTTCATGATAAGAATAACTTTCAGGTAACTTTAAATAGTTTACTTCTTGTTTGCAAAGTTTTTAACAAAAACATAGGAAGTTATATGGTTATTACAATAATAGAAAATAGTTTTAATACGCCAGTAGTACCTATACAGTGTCCGCAAGAAAGTCCGCATCAAATGGGATTTTTTTTATTATTAGGTATAGGTAAAAATTGAAAAAGCAGTTAGTTTTTGCTTACCTAAAAACCAAAAATGACGTATACTGAAGCAGCTGCACGACTTGCGTTACCTGTCAAATTTGACATTTTTAATAAAATAAGTTCAAAAAGCCATTATTTATCAAAATATCGAAAAACTTTATTCGAGAAAGTTGTTTATTTGGACATTTTTAGCCTCTGTACGAAATTTTTACAGTCTAATACAATTTTTATTTTTTACCAGATTCTTGAAAAATTTTATCAACCCTCGTAGATTAACTTTTATACACCGATGTAAATCTATTTGCCTTTACTTCATTTGTAATCTTAATGCAATTTTGTGTAAAATTTTTGTTTCCAATTATTTATTTTGCTTCAAAAACTGAAATTGTTATTGATCAGTATGTAATGTTTGATGCAAAGTTTATCTAATTACATCAGTTTTGTCAAAACCGACGTTTCTCATTTTTCTTAAGTTAGTAAACAGATGTACAAAAAGAAAATATTAGGAAGCTTTCGTTGAAATTTTACTTAATTATTATTATTATTAAATTAAATTAATTATATTAAACTATATTTTTGTTGAATAAAATGTTTCGAGAGATTAATATTTATTCTTTTTGATTCAATATTAATTAAGTAAAATTTCAACGAAAGCTTCCTAATATTTTCTTTTTGTACATATGTTTGCTAACTTAAGAAAAATGAGAAACGTCGGTTTTGGCAAAACTGATGTAATTAGATAAACTTTGCATCAAACATTACATACTAATCAATAACAATTTCAGTTTTTGAAGCAAAACAAATAATAGGAAACAAAAGTTTTACACTAAATTGAATTAAGATTACAAATGAAGTAGAGGAAAATGGTTTTACATCGATGTATAAAAGTTAATCTACGAGGGTTGATCAAAATTTTCAAGAACCTGGCAAAAAATAAAAATTGTATTAGACTGTCAAAATTTCGTACATAGACTAAAAATGCCTAAATAAACAACTTTTTCGAATAAAGTTTTTGATATTTTGTTAAATAAGGGCATTTTGAACCTATTTTATTAAAAATGTCAAATTTGACAGGTAACGCAAGTCGTGCAGCTGCTTCAGTATACGTCATTTTTGGTTTTTAGGTAAGCAAAAACTAACTGCCTTCTCAATTTTTACCTATACCTAATAATAAAAAAAAATCCCATTTGATGCGGACTTTCTTGCGGACACTGTATAATATTCAGCGAAGTAAGTGTGTGTTTTTAATTTGAGAAGGAGGCCATGGGAATGTTAAAAGTCATGACATTAAATTTTTTTACATTTCATATTTATCGCGTCCTCTAGCCCTCTATACGAAACGCCACCGGTTAAAAGATAAACCAAATTTACCTATTTAATTCTACGATAAGCGCATTAAAATTATCATAAATAATTTCGCATAATAAACATAAACGTACGTAAGTTGTTCTGACAATTTTTTCAACTATTTTATTATACCCACCTGTATCGCCAGCACACACCATTATAGAGCAACATGGATCCTCAGTATCCTTGGCCGAACAGAGGGGGTCGTTGATCAATTTTCCTTTCCTAAAAAACGGCCCCGTACATCGATCTTCGCAAGTCATTTTTCCTTTGTTACAGGTACATATTGATTCGCAATCATTTTCCAATTTTTCGCCGTTTTCGTAGGTGAGGCCACCTTTTTCGCACATGCCTGTTGAATAAAAATAATTTCGTTACTAATTGTTGATTCCAACGACATTTTTTATTTTCTCACATTGACAAAAATTTAAGAACCCTTTTTTTTACTTTCTCATGTGGTTTGTAGAGTGGGCCCATAGACATTTACCTTTAGATACGTACGGGTTAAGTTATCTCGTGCGCAACCAAAAGTTAAGTTTTATGGGTGAAAAAAAACGTAGTAGTAGTAGTAACATGTTTTATTTAGCAAAAAGTTACAATTAAATATTTTTTATTACATTTTTTTAACACATTTTTATAGATTTATTTTTAAATTTTAAAACGCAACCTTCTTTTAACAAAAACAGACAAAAAAGTTAAACATTTTGCAAATTGTATCAAATATTACGTATCATTTTGTTTTTTAATAAAATTTAATTTTAAACTTTTTGAACAGTGTCTAGCTTTGTTTACATGCGCGGGGCCATAAAACTGCCACTTTCGTGATTATTGTTTGCTTATCTGAAGGTAAGTATCTATGAGAGTATGAGTGGGCCCCTTACAAAAGTATGCAGCCAATTTGTCCCGATCAGAAATTGTTTTTAACAGAAATCAATGATGTCAAATTTCTGCTGATTGCCCTAGATCTACCGCCTGTGTTTGAAAACGATGGTTATATTAGATGCGTTTGTGATGTGTATCTACCTATTAAGTAAACATAATATACGAAATATATGTATGTTTTTTAAATTTTCTAATACTCCAATTATTTATAATTTCCTAACGATATCAAGTGATAATGCTTTAGGAAAATCACAACGGAAACGATGTACGGATGTTTTTGCTACGAGTGACGCAGAATTATTGATATTTATTCATTATCTAACGTTACAGTGTTGGTGAGTTGTGTTTGTGATCAATTGCGTTTTTAATTAATTTTTAAAATACTTTGGATATGGGGTTACGAATACTTATTTTAGGACGTATTTCAATACAGTGATCAGACATACAATATGTGTTCGAATACAGACGTACTTGACGACGACCCAGCTCTGAAAAATATCAACCACGGCAATGTTAAAAAAAAATTTTGCTTGTTAATGAGGCATAAAATTAATTTTTTTTTTAAATAATTAGGAATATTTACACCACTTATAATCTTTAATAAATCTACCCACAGTCTACGAAACTTTTAATAGTCCACCATTGTTTAATGTACCTAACAACCTAACTGCATTAAATTTATTCAATTAGATAAAAGAAATAAAACATTGCTACACCAATTAAATTCTTTTCTTAAGAAATGTTGATAGACCATGATCCTAATTGGACCCAAACTGAATGAATGGTGTTTAGAGGGGCGGAGTGGGGGGGGGGGGGGAGTGGGGGAGAGGTGTCGTGCCCCTTGTGGTCAAACATATTTTTTGTCTGTATATAAATAATAGCAACTCTGTCCATCAGGGGCATATTTGGGATTTGGTCTGGGAGGCAAGCAAAAACAGTAAAAAAATATTAAAAAAAAAAGTTATAGTGAAAAATCACAAGATTTAAGTAATGAATTCTTGTTAAAGGTATTTATAAAAAGCCTATAAAATAGAGACCAATATAGCCACCCCAGTTGTACAATATAATTAATAACTATACAGGGTCCTGCACCTCACCTCCCGTCTTCTATAGCTCACTTAGTAATTAAGTTAGATTTTTCATATTTTGCAGACCTTATCTATATCTTGGGGCGCATTTCAGGAAAATATTTTTTTCATACAGGGTGTTCCAAAAAAGTGTGACGTCGTAAGGCTGTAGTTTTTAAGTAACATGCCATATATTTTTTTACTTATTTGGGTGCCTCCTATAGTTACCTACATACCCCTAAAATTTTATTGAAATCGATTCAGTATTATAGACGAAAAAAAAAATAAAAACTAAAAAATATCAGTTTTGCACCACTGCTGCACTGGTATTAAAAATTAATAAAAAATAAAAATAATGCCTCGTTAATAAAATTATACAAAGGTACCTACTTATTAAACAAGGTATAACAGTCTCTTCAACCAAGTGTGATTATTACGAATTGTACAGGGTGTCCAAACTTTAGTGTCAAACTTTGCAAACTTTAAAGCAATTTATTTTTCTTATTTCAAATAGGAACCCCTGTATTTTTTTATGTCATTCGATGGAGAATTAAAAATCAAACATTTTTCCTTATTGCAACCCTATCGTAATTTCTAACGCATCAAGACTTATTTGCAGAAAACTCATTTTATCAACTATTCAAACAGTCATTATTATGAATAAATATCGAAGGTGACATTGGAAAACAATTTATAGGTATTAAAGTTTATTAAAGTGACCAAGGACCATTTTGACTTTAGTAATATTAATTAATTTTAAAAATTAATAGTAAAATTGTTAGTAATTATTAACTGGAAATGATAATCGTGGATATGGTTATACTTTAAAATGCGTTGAACTGTTCTTTCGCTTACATCTACGGCATCAGCGACTGCTTGTTGACTAACTGAATGATTTTCTATAACATAATAGCACAGCCATTTGATTTTCTTTAGTTCGGACCGGTTTATTTCTCACTGGTTTTGGGTAGTTTACATTTCCCGTTTGTACAAACCTCTCTAATATGTTTTGAAGGCTCCGTTTTTCTGGATGTCGTCGTTCCGGATAACGCTGTGCGTAAACTCGGCTTGCCAAAAAAGAGTTCTTTTCGCATCCTCCTAATATAAAAATCAAATCTACGAGCTCTTCTTGGTTGTAGTCCATCACAAAAAACCATATACCTAAAGTAATTATAACAGCTTAAATAATTACTAACAATTTAACAATATTTGAAACTTTTAGATTACTAAAGTCAAAATGGTCTCTGGTCACTTTAATAAACTTTAATATGTACCTTTAAATAGTTTTTCAAAGCCACCTTCGATATTTATTCATAATAATGACTGTTTGAATAGTAGATAAAATGAGTTTTCTGCAAATAAGTCTTAATGCGTTAGAAATTGCGATAGGGTTGCAATTAGGAAAAATGTTTAATTTTTAATTCTCCATCGAATGACATAAAAAGATACACGGATTCCTATTTGAAATAAGAAAATTATTTAAAGTTTGCAAAGTTTGGCACTAAACTTTGGGCACCCTGTACAATTCGTAATAATCAAACTTGGTTGACGAGACTGTTATACCTTGTTTAATAAGTTCCTTTGTATAATTTTATTAACGAGGCATTATTTTTATTTTTTATTTATTTTTAATACCAGTTGCGCAAAACTGATCTTTTTTAGTTTTTATTTTTTTTCGTCTATAATACTGAATTGATTTCAATAAAATTTTAGGGGTATGTAGGTAACTATAGGAGGTACCCAAATAAGTAAGAAAATATATGGCATGTAGGGGAGAGTGGTCCACAGTGAGACATGTTGCACAGTAAGACAGTACAATTTCTGAGGCTCTGGAAACCTCGCTTTTTACGTCACGCCATGCGCAAGCTTGTTTTTACACGCCAGATCCACCAACGAGTTCTTGTTTCAGTTCAGTTTGTTTTTATCTGTAAAGCGGCGTTTATGCAAATTTTGACCGCAAAAGTAATTTTTCGAAAAGCTGTTTTGATTGGTGTTTATTTGACGTGCTTTTAATTAGAACTTTAAGATTGGTGGTAAGTAAAGTTTAGGTATTTGTGTGTTCATTTACGTTGCGATATTATTTTTATTTCGGGTTCATTACAAAATATTACATGATTTTTAAATATGGTGCTTGTGGGGAACACTGAGACAACACTAGGTGGGGCACACTGAGACGTGTCTCACCGTGTCCCACCATGCGCAAGAAGGTTGGAGTACATATCTTTTAAACTATTTTTTTTTAGAGAATGGCAAGAAATAGAAAAGGAAAAACTACCATAGGGTCCTTTTCAGAAAACCAGATGAAAAGTGCCGTAAAACTGGATGGATGAAGGATTTTCATTGAGAAAGGCAGCCGAACTAAAAGGAGTGTCACATCAGACCTTTGCAAGGTAAATTGTGATTGGAAAGAGTCTGGAATTACATTAAAGATATTTACAGGATGGCCAATAAGACTACCAACCGGATTTATTTAAAATGAGTTTTAGAGCCTCTATAACTAAGCTTTGGGAAAGCACACAATATTTTTAATAAAAAGGCAGGCCCCAATTGAATAAATGAGGAACTAGATAAAATTGTTGTCATTAACGACTACGTCCTAGTAAAATTTTCGGGGAAAAAATAATCAACCAAATATTTCATTGGAAAAATTTTAAACAATATCTCCCATGAATCTAAATATGATATAAGTTATTTGCAAAGAAAAAATAGATCAAACAAATTCGTCTACCCAAATGTTCCAGAAGTTGCTACTGTTTTGTTTAAAGACATAGTAATGATTTTGCCATTTCCAGCATTATTTGGTAAAACAAAAAGACAAAATCACTGTGTCCAATTTGAAGTTAATTTTGGTCAGCTAGATGTCCAATAAAGGGTTGTCTTCCTGTGGACCACGTTAAGTCTCACTGTAGACCACCATGGGGCACAGTGAGACTATTTGCAATGTCAATAATAAATATTTCTAGAATTTAAGTTTTTAAGTCTTTGTTTATTTTCTTTATGCTTTTTAGGAAAATAAAGGTTACTTTACATTATAAACCTGTTTTCTTTAATAAATGTTTAACCAGTTTTAAAAAAATCTAGAATAACCAAAAAACGTCTCACTGTGGACCACTCTCCCCTAATCTAACAAAGTACATCCTTATCACGTCACACTTTTTTGGAACACCCTGTATGAAAAAAAATATTTTCCTGAAATGCGCCCCAAGATATAGATAAGGTCTGCAAAATATGAAAATTCTAACTTAATTACTAAGTGAGCTATAGAAGACGGGAGGTGAGGTGCAGGACCCTGTATATCGGTGCCTAATATTTCATTTCTATACAATTATTAAATTTTCAAATCGTTTATGCAAACATCTCAGACTTGCTAGTTTTCATAGCTACAGTAGGACGTAATTTTTCTACATTGCATCTACTAAAAGCATGGCATTGGAGTAGAACAGGCTTATAAAAAATGTAGCATCCCCTTAAGACCCGTGTTATCAAAATTACATCTCTAGGAAAGGCTGTCTTGTCGGGAATACCTTTTTTCCCTAGCAAAAGGTTGGCAACAATTTGAAATTATATTAACGCCAACCAAAAATACGAGTCTCTCGCCGAACCACGGCGAGTCGGCGAACCAATCGAGTCGATTGTTATTAACTTGTTCGCGTGGTTATTAATTTTGTTGTTATTTTTGTAATCTATAAACTACTTTTAAGACAATAGGTATTAACAATGGCACTGTGCTTAGTGCATTATTGTTTTAATAGTGAAAAAAGTGCGGCAGATGATACATATCTCTTTCAACAGGTAATGAATTTCAATTCAGGCGCATTGTGTTATTAAGATATTATATGAAACGCCACAGATCCGGGGCTATTTTTCGCGTAAAAATTTCCATAAAATTTCCTAGGGTAAAATAAAATAACTAATATTTCTGGGACCAATAATATGTGCAGAGGAACCCTCGTTTTAAAAAAGCTTAAAAGCAACAAAATGTGTAAAATTTAACCCGCTTATCGACAAACGGATGCTAGCAGGTCAGATTTGGAGTTTAGAAAAAACAGATGGCCACGCTACGCGTCCCCAGTGCAGTGGCGGCTCGCGGTTGTAAAAAATGGTGAAGAGCTTAGTAGCAGTTTGTGCTCAGAGGCATAAAGCCCGCCCAAATTTGGTCAATAATTTATTACTTTATTACTTATAAACGAAAAAAAAATGACCACAATAATAATTAATATAATTTTTTAGACCTACAAAACAATTTTTGTAAGGCGGCACTACTAATACATAGCCAATTATACTCTAAAAACCAGGAACACTTAAAATTATAATCTTATAGGATCTGCCACTTTTTTTCGATTCTTTTTTTAAATCTATGTTTAAGATTCCAGTAGGTCGCCCGTGTACTAAAATCTTATCCTCATCTGTCCCACGACTGAATGGAGTTTCTAACAAATTACAAACTATGTCATTAATTGGGTTTATTTTTAAAACGTACAATAAAAATTAGTACTTAGGTCTACTGAATTAACTGAAAAATAAAAACAAAACTTTCTAATCACACAATAAATAACGTAAAAAGGATATCTATAGCCGTAAGTTTCGCGAAGCCTCAAAATAAATACCCGAACCAATACTTAAAACAATAGTGCATATGACTGATCTATTTTTAGATGCACTTCAATCACGTCGCACATGCTGTCGCGTACCTGACGTCACGTAACCATAGCGACGGTGGAAATCAAAGCCACTTGACTGTACGTTCAGTATGTTGGGTTTTCGCCGCTCTTCACTTGCTGCTTTGACCTTTCGATGCGACGGCGACGGACGCGGTCGGCTGGGGCGCGCCAAAATGCACGAGTGTTTATAATAGAATTATTGTCCATCGGAGTTAACCGTGGTCCTATTATGCATAGCTACATTTGGATTAAATTAATATTATTAATTCGAACATAATTATTTTTTAAGGTAGCCGTATTGGTACATTTAATATTTAATATTGTCGAAAAAAACTTCCTCCTGGTTTTATTTTTATTGGTGAAGGGCCCCTTCACCTACTTCACCTGACGAGCCGCCACTGCCCCAGTGCTGAAAGCGAGGACGAGTTTATAAAAGGGAAAAAATATGACGGGCAGAGAGACTCGCGGTATTTTCCCAATCACAAGTTAAGGTCGTTTCACTGCCCGGTTTTGTTCGCGTAGTTCGGGTTCAAGTTGTTCGGCTTTGTGCGGGTTTATTCACGCATTTTAAAAATCTAAATATTCTTTTACTTCAATTCAATCTTACAAATATTTCTATCAAAAGTGCTAATCAGAAAATTATCAAGTCATAAATAAATAAGGGGGGTCTAAATAACCAATAAAGTCGGCCAAGTCTGCAAGACAAAATTTGCTATTAATTATTTTTAAATAAAAAGGGTACCTACGGTAAACGGTTTTGTAACCACGCCCTTTTTTGAATCATTGTGCTTGGTTTTTAAGTGGGAAAAATAAAAAATAAAAACAAAATGACAAAAACAACCCGGTGCATTTAGGAGGGGGTTAAACTTCCTATTCGCGTCATGTGCTCCTTTTGCAGGCGCGCTTTCGGGCGCCTCCGGGGTTTTGATTTGCGCTTTGAGTTTTATACCTACATCTAGCAACTCTATTACAATTTTATGAAATCATATTTTTTTATTACTCTTTAAAGTAGGACATACCTACTAAAATGTTAGTATTTTATTTTTAGAAATCATGGATATAAGAACATCAATACTATCAATACATAGTCGATTTTAAAAATTTTGCTCTAAATTATTGACCAAATTTGTTAAAATTTAGACGTATAGTTAAAAAAAAATGTTCGGGATTATCGCCTACCCACACTGACAAGGGTGCCCCGAAAAGTTTCTATTATTAATTATGTAAAGTTGAAATTAAGTTTTTTCTTATATTTATTTCACTGGAATTCGCGAATGACGTATTTGACTTTAGGTGTGGTTAAGGCTCAGGGGGGGTCGCCCCAGTCGCCCCCCCCCTAAATCCGCCTGGGGGTCGGTTAGTTTCATATAATATAAATATCATGAAGACATTTTTAAAATTGTTCATGTATACTGTGGTGCGGTCCAGATATTATTAGCTATTTTTTTATTAACTTTCAACAAACCTAAACAAAATAACCCTGTATTGTCAAAGTTGGCGCGCGTCGATCGCTACGAAGTTAGTCAGTTGGAATGATGCTGCCAACTCAAATTAGTGGATGACAAACTATAAAAACCAAAGACCCATTAGTACAGAGATATTATAGTTTGCCATTTATACAGCCTATAAAGTGTTCTACTTTTTCTTTTAGTTCCGTGGAGCAGAACGACTAACTGACAAGTGTTACTCCATATTCATAAAGATATGCAATTAAATTTTCAATAAAAACAATTATTCAGAAAAAATCAAATTTTGTCTGGTGTACCTCAAGGATCTATCCTTGGATCTATTATATTTATTATCTATACCTCAGATATTTTAAAATCTTTAAAGCACTGGAAGGTTCAGGCATATGCAGATGATATACAAATTTACCTTCATTTCGACTGCCAAGACTATACCTATAAACGCATCGAATTTGCTGAACAAAAATTTAAGCACAACCTAAGGTTGAATCCATTAAGGCCATCCTTGATGCTTTTTGGGAATAAGAACAAAATTGGCTTTTTGAATGATAATATCAATATAGTTATTGATGGAGTTAGGCTCCCCGTAGTTAAAGCAGCTAAACATCTGGGTATAATCCTGGATACTGGACTAAGGTTTAGGGAGTATGTCAAAAACCTAATTTAAAAGTCATATATGTCTTTAAGAGTATTATACAACAACCGTCATGTCCTAAATTTTAAACTGCGTAAAATGCTTTGTGAGAGTCTCGTTTTGTCCAGCTTTAACTACCGTGATTTCATTTATGGGCCATGCCTTTATGTAGCCGATAGGAATAGGATACAAAGGGTACAGAATACATGCTCACGCCTTATTTTTGGACTTCGAAAATTTGATCATATTTCTCATACGTTTAAAAATCTCAAGTGGCTAGTAATGAACAACCGTAGAACTTTACATTTTGGAAAATTTTTTGGTTAATATTCTAAATAATCTTTAAAAAGTGGGTTTTTATTTCGTGAAAATACATTCCCGTTACCTGGACATAAGATTTTCTAATAGATGGACAGTGCCTCAGCATCAGAGTGCCATGTTTCAGAGATCATTTAAGTACCTACAACTCTGTTAAATTGTATAACTCCTTACTTAATTAAATGGTTTTCCTTGACAGCAACAAATTTACATTGCAATGTAAAAAATATCTACTCAGTTTTCAAAATGAACAATTTTGTTTAGACTATTTTTGTTAAATTATTATTTTTATCAATGTTTTGCTGGTCATTCTTCGAATCATGTTTTTGTCGTCTTTTCCAATGTTAGAATGTTAACTATTTAAACCAATTTTTTTTTATTTCTTCTTTCTACGATATTTATATCATATCTGTATATTCGTAATTATTTAGAATATATATTTTTTATTATTATTTCAGCAAGCAGTGTTGGGTTCAGTAGAATAACCTTTGTGGCTATACTGCGCCCCGCATTTGCTTGTCTGCCTATTATTATTAGTCTTTATTATTACTATTATTATTATTATTATTATTATTATTATTATTATTATTATTATTATTATTATTATTATTATTATTATTATTATTATTATTATTATTATTATTATAATTAAATTCAGAAATTTAATACTTTCAAACCAATACACTTGTTAATTATTGTGAACAGATCGAGATGAACCATGCCAGATGTATTTTGTTAATAATAATGCCTAGATACAGTTAAATTAATAATTATAAGTATATTACTAAAGATGATAAATAGTGATACGAATAAAATTAACTGTGCCTTTATTTATTCTTAAAAAAACAATCAAGCAACAGTTAAATACAAAAGCAACGGCAACATCAAATAATCAACAATGGCAACATCACATAGCCTTTTCCCACAATACAATAAAATTTTAAAAAATAAGAAATAGTAAAACACTTTATTATAATCTTTAATAAATCTACCCACACTCTACGAAACTCTAATAACTCACCATTGTTTATTGTATCTACTTTGAATTTATTTAATCAGTTAAACAAAATAAAATATCGTTATACCAATAAAATTATGTTGTTTACGAAATTTAATGGTCCCTGATTCTAATAGGACTGGATAAGTTTAAAATGGAGCCATTAGTTAATATTATTAGTTTGAGATTTAACTTTAAAATTGTTATGTAAACCATTCTAGAGAAATATTATTAGATACAAAGGTACTAGTTATACAGAGTGTCCTAAAAACTATGGTCAATAATTTGGGATTAAATGGATTGGTTAAAATTAAAATAAGAACTTCAGATAACATTGTGTCCTATGTGTACTTACTACGAAGCTACAGCCCCCTAAAGGGCGCACTCTGAAGATGGTTTTTTCTAAATATTTTCGAAACCTTTGTAGATACAAATTTAAAATTTAGATATTTTGGTAAACTTTTGCACACTGAATAGAATTGTGGTCTTAAAAATGTCGACATTTAAGAAATCTGGCCAAAAAATAGGAAATAGTGGGGTAAAAATAGACAACTTTTTTTATGCTAATATTTATACTTTTTTATGTCAAATTAGAAAAACCAGACATATTTTACGAAAAAAAGGTACTATTGGAAAGACATGATTGGATACGCCGTTTTCTCCGGTAAGTTTATGGCATACTCTCGGGAGCGTATAGGGGCGGTCAAAATAACTCTACTTTGTCATATAAAAAAACCTAAAGTGCCCCTTAACGGAGATACAGGGCCCCAAAGAGGTACCCAGCGACTTACCTTTTCGGCTCTAACTTTTGAACCTACACGTATAATTTAATGAAATTTTAGTATTTTGTGTAGGCCATAGAGACTCATAAAACCGTACTACATTAGATGTTTTACATCGTCAGTGAAGTCAGGAAGGGACTTGCCACCATAGTCGTTGGGCCAAAATTTTGACAGGTGTCATTTTACAGAGCTAAATACTGATTTTTTAAATAGCTTAGTTATTTTTATATAAAAAAAGGTACTCTACATTTGTCTAGATGGAATTAGCCGTTTTCGAGAAAAAGAGGGTTTTTGTATATCACGTTTAAGCATTGATTCTAAATTTATTTAATAATCAAGTTTATTAACATAAGCTATTTGAACACAATAAGTACTCAAATAACGTTAAGATTAATACAACGCATTAAAATAATTAAATTAATTATTCCATCTCATTAATGCTCACATGCCTCTAACAAGCACTCGGTAAGTGTGTGGAGGCAAGAAGAATTTATTCTGATACATTTTCAAATTGGCGTTTACCGCATCGAAAAACCTTTGAAAGGGTCGATCGTAGCTTAAGAAAATTAGGTAAAAGTTAAATTATGAAAAGCACTTAAAACTGAACTTTTTGACACTTCGGAAATCACTTAAACGCAAGAATGTTACAAAAGTAAAAGCTCTGCTTCCAGTGGTGGCGGTAAACATTTGGGGGTCCCCCCGCAAAATTACGTGATAATATACTCAAATACTAATTTTAATTATGGTCATAAAATTAAAAATTATAAATAATGCAAAAAATATAGAAAATACTGTACTTACAAAAAAAAACTTAAGAAGCCATGGAAAATCTGCTAATGCTTGCTTTCCTATGATTTGGAAATATGATTTATAACGTTATAAGGTCTCGTTTCTATAGTATAAATTAGAGAGATTTGGTATATGACAGAATTTTTAACAATGAGGAATAAAAAACATAATTTAATCATGTTTTTTTAATAATAATCTAAAATTTATAAATACGTCAGCTGGGCAGGCGGAGTGGGCCTCCCCGCGCCGCGGGGCTTGCGGGAGCCTTATCGCCGCCACTGTTTGCTTCTTATTTACTTGAGCACATTTTCTAAATGGTCGCCCTCTACCTCTATACATTTTCTTATCCGACGAATATTTTCTTGTTGTACTCTAAACAATATTCCAGTGTTATCTATAGAATTTCGTTGCAATGGTATATTATTATACATCATTATCTTTATTAATAAGGGCAAGCATAGCAAGAGAACATGGGCTTAAAGTTCCAGATAGCCCCGCGTAAAAAAATGCTTAGGCTACTACTTGTTATGAAGTACAACAACTCTAATACCTATTACGTCAATGCATCATACATTTTTCATACCTGAAGAAACATTGAGCTTGGGTCCTTCTTCTTTTACCCTTGCAGGAACCAAAATTCGCGGATGAATCATGTCATCCATGTTGACGTCATCGTCGCCATCTCGAATCGTGACGTCACTGAGATCTAATTCATCGTGAGTGGTGGAATTTGACAGGTTATTGGCGTCGTGTTTTTCGTGCATGGTAAAATTCAGTGCTCTTCCTCTTGGTTCTTCTGATATAGTGACGGTTGTGTTTGACTTAGTGGTATCGTTTTTTGGTAAGGAACTATTGGTTCTGAAAAGATTTACTAGTTTGAGGGTCTTAATGACATATGGAACAAAAAGAAAAATTTGATGATATTACTGTTCTAAAGGCCGAACCGCACCTATGCATTTTCACCCTGCAATCATGGTTGCAACAGCTGATTTTATCCATATGAATCAAAGTCCTGATATGTCCACATTAATAATTTTTTTAATTTATTATTTTTTTAGTTAACATTTAAATAAAATCAATATCGTCGGCACATTATTTAGGTAAAATCTGACATTATCAATATTATCAAATTATTTAATTGTTAATTTTGCAAGAATTATATAGTGAAAAAACAATAACACAATAATGTTTAAAAAAAATACCTTTCTCGATATTTTTCGCTATATCTACAGTTCTCCTAAATTAAGTGATGAAATTTTTTGATATTTATTTGATATGTCAATTATTATCTATAGAATATAAAGTGGATATTGTTTTTATTAAATTTTGCGTAAAAGCTAGAAAAAATAAATAATAGAGAAATGGGTTATAGGTTGGTAAGCATGTTGATATTCACACCTTAATATTGGTGTAATTTGACACAATATAAATCGGTTGATTTTGATACAGTTCTATAAGTGAAATGACGGAATCTTTGCTTCAGATAAGTCATAAGTCGTCCCAAAATCCAAAAAGCAGCAGAAAAATGCGGTTAAAATTCAAATTCAAATTTAAATTCAAATTCAAACACAATTTATTTATCAAATGAGAAAATACAATTAAAATGGTACATGTGCTTTTTAATTATAGATAAATTGGACTATACCGCGATTATATAGAACCGATATCACAGAGCACAAATAAATTGTGTATATGTGGTATGGCCCAAAATGATATTAATAACTAAAAAAACTATAATATGTGAATTACTGAAACCTATATTTAATTCAATAAAATATTCAGCAAGGTAACGACCGACCCAGGCGCAGGAGAGAGAAGGGCAGAGAGGACAGGTAGACAAAACTTAAAAACGACAGAAAAAAAAAAAAAGAAAGTTCGAGCAGTTTTCAGGTCAAAGCCAACCAATGCAGATAGCGCATTTATTGCTAAAAAAAAGTAGAAAAATAAAATAGTATAGGACCAAATACAGATATGCTAAACATCCCCCCTTTTTTAATTAAAATTCTTTAACATTATTAGGCAAATTATTCCACATTTAAACGGCTATGAAACTGAATGACTTTTGAAAATTAGATGTACTATGTTGAGGTAGTCTGAAATAATTTAGATTTCTTGTACTCGATTGATTCGCCCAATATTACACCGTTTCAAAATGAATTAAAGAACTTGTCAAACTACGTATAAGAATCGATGTTTTATTTCAAAGCCGACTATGGGTTTTAGGGATACACCTTACTAATGAACCTCTTAGCTTGTATTGCAATTAAAATGTTAAAAGGAAAGTAAACAGATCTTTTCAAAAACATGTTGGCTTGTGCACAGAACAAAAGTTTAAGACATTTTGAACAATTACTGTTGTTTTTAATTATTAGTCTAGTCGCCTACGCCTAATTTTAAAAATAAACTCTGGTTAATCGACATAATTTATGAAATTTGCATTTATTTCAAAAACGGCTGAAAATAACTTATATGCTTTAACTACAAAAAAAAATTCTTGTGTATTTTATATAAAATACCGAAATAATAACAGGGTGTTCCATTTGGAAAAGTTGAGAAAAATAGGTTTGAAATGTGTCATTTTTAATACCTTATTATGAAAACCCTGTATAAAATAGATAAATACTATTCGATTCATAGTATCTTTAAACCTCGTCATTAAACTCCCTTAATACCGTGGTTGAAAAACTAATTTTAGATTGTTTTTTTGATATTTTTTCTACGACTTCAAAATAATTTTTTTTTAGTTTTTAATTGATTGCTCTTAAACTACCAAAGCAAATCAAGCACAATTTTAGGCATTTATAAAGGACAATAGCATAAATCTAAATATGCAAAAAAATATGAGGTATCCCATTTAAAAAATCACAACTTTTTATGACCACACTTTTTTGGGACACCCTGTATTTGAAAAAATATTTTCCTGAAGTACCCCGTATGATACAGTATAAGTTAGCGTATGAATGAAATTCCTAACTAAATTCGTATAGGAGCTATGGAAGCCTGACGCACTATTGCAGGACACTGTACTTTGGGTAGTTGGGATAACCAAAACACGAGTTTGCCAACCAATAAATAGCTATACAAGATAGTGTTACATACATAACTAATAAAGCTGGACTAATTAAAGAATATCGATTTCGTAAACTGGTTTCGGTATACAACTCGTGGTGTAAGTTATACACAAATAACAGCATCTTGTTTACCGGTATTCAGCTGTATCTTCTTCCATCTTATTACTTTCCAAGGTGATACCCCAAATCTAAGGCTGCCAACCGTCCCGCATTTTGCGGGACAGGCCCGTATTCTTTAGAATTGTCCCGACTCTAAAATTTTACCTAAAATCGTCCCGCATTTGAGGAGCGTTCATACAAAACAAGACATGTCCACAAACTTTTAGCTCTTAGGGCCTTTAAAGGAAAATTTTCTAAATTATTAAATATTATAGAGCATCGGATGATAAGTATTTTGCACATACTCATATTTAAAAAAAATATATGTAAGTGTAGAAAACTAAAAAAATTTAATGGAGATGTCTGATTTTGTCTGAACGCAAGGTGGATATGTCTCGTTTTGCGTGATCACGGTATGATTTCTTATGTTATTCGGCGTTTTTATTAAAAAACATACTTTTACTGTATAGAAGTAATATTATTAATTTGTCAATACATCCGACAAAATATTTTTTAAACATTTTTATTATACAAAAAATAATGCAAGCTTTCTATGAACAATTTTGTGTATGAATATGTCTTGGTTTGTTCTATTTCTTGTAGGTACAGTATCAAAGTATGATTGGATATGTTTACTTTTGACCAGTTCGCTAAAAAATATTTTAATTTTGGATTTGTCTGATTTTGACTGAACGCTGCACATTTACATGCAAATTTAAATGGTTTTGGTCTGATTTAGAACGATTTTTATGAAACGAATCCAAAAAATCTTGGAAAAAGACCCTAAATCCATAAAAATCTCATTTTATGCAAAAAGTGGATCTGTCTTGTTTTGAATGAACGCTCCTCATTTGTTAAATCTGTCCCGCAAGTCCCGGAATGAACATATTATTTTGCAAAGCATCATATGCAGTAGTTATCGACATTAAAAATATCGATGGATCTCTCCCAACCCAAATTTCATGGAGTTGAAAAATATGATTTTAAAAATAAATACTTAGAATATATTTTGTTTACATTTTATTGTATTTAAATTCATTTTATTTAAATACATTTTACTTTGTTGTTGTATTCAATTAAATTAAAGAAGAATTTGAGGGCCCAAGAGGTGGACAACCCTAACCCTATACAAGTTTACATGTAATGGTGAAAAAGGAATATTGTCCTGCTGTCCCGCATTTGTCATTTTAAAAGTTAGCAGCCTTACCCAAATCCTTAGGGCGATGACACACGCGGCGTTTTTAAAGCGGTTTCTGTCGAGGCGGCTGCATTGTCAAAACAAATCTAGATTTTCACTTAATTAAATAAAATTATTTTCTTTGGGGTTTAAAGACGCTCTAAAAACCGCCGCGTCTGACTCGGTATTCATACAATTACAGGTATCATAGAACCACGACCCACATAGTGTGTGTAGGTGTGTGTGTGTGTATTGCATCATTTAAAAACACATACACACTGCTGTGTGTATCATCGCCCCTAAATTTTATTTTAAGTTGATTAATAGGAGGATGCATGCGCATTGAGTCGGCGAGTATCGGAACGGCGCAGTTGAAAGGTTTGGTGACATCGTGATTTATAGAGTCGATTGTATTCTTTTTGTAAGACCTCTAATCCACAATACACCTACCTTTTTTAAAGGATTTATACAGCAGATCTGTATACTACTGAATACAGAGAAATAGCTGCAAGATAATATAATAATATGTATACAAATATATAGGTACTTACACTGGTAATATTGTACTAAATCCGCTGGTAAGCGGTAATGGTGTAGGTCTAAAATTTGAATCGTCTAGGTCTTCCGCCATCATGTTTAACACTTCCGGTCTTGACACAGGTCCTGATGTATGTAAAGCTATTACGTGTAAGTCTTCATTCTCTGTAACAAAATTTGCAGTGATAAAAATGGTGTTTTTATTTCAATTTACTTTATTATAATATACTATTGGAACTTTGGAAGTAGATTTTACTGGCTGAATGGCAGACCTGCCAAAGCCAGAGCTTGTACCTACGTTAAGGAAAATCATTCAATACAAGTTTTTTTTTTTGAATATATGGATTACCACAAAAAGAAATCCTTTTATCCCTAAAATATTTCGTTTAGACACACATGAGACCGTTTTTTTGACGTCATATTTTTCTGCCTATTCGATATTTTTTTCCAGTAACAAAACACCGTTTAACCATTAAAATATGTATCGAATAAAATATTTTTAATAGATGATTTTTTTTGATTTCTACAAGGTTATTTAATTATCACAAAAAAATAACCTAAAAATAAACCGATGTCTGACGGTATGGAGTACTTTTAGTGCAAGTGCAAGGTGCATGACTGCAAACCTAATTTTTTGTTCCGTGATATACCTAAGTGTTGTGTAGATGTGTCCTGATATTCAAGGTTTATTTGTGTTTATTCTCCCATTAACCACAAACTTGATCCTCTGTTGTTATTAATATACTACTGGTGATAGTCTGGGGCAAAATACTTATAGAATAAAAAGTGTTATATACAGTGACCGGCAGAAAGTGCGCAGCATATGGGAACGTTTTTTATCTTTAAGTTTAGAAAATTAATTTTATTTTAGATAGGTTCTGCATGTTCTCAAACCAAAATAACACCCATTAAATCCGGTAAAAGTCTTATGGTATACGAGGTAGGATAAAAAAATTGAAATTCCGCTAAGAGTAAAGTACCTCCATCTTTCATTTTAGAATATTTTTTTACTAAGAATTGTTGTTTTAATTTCAAAGGTATACCCAAATTCTAAAATTTCGCATATTTTGAACAAAAAAATGGATTTAATCGTGTTTTCTGAATAACCCTGTCTAAAAAAATAAATGGCAACCGAACAGTACGAAAATAAGATTTTCTGCAGACTTTGTTAGAGATAACCGTCGGTCATAAGTCCGATTAGTTTGTTTTCATAATATTATGACCTTTTAAAATAAAAACATAAAAATATTAAATATTTTATTTTCTAAGGGAACAAGTTAATTTCATCTAACTGATATTTTTTGATTTACATTGACTTAAAGCATCTCCAAAATAGTTTTTTATATATTGAAGTATGCATAGAAAGTTTCCTTTTGATTTATAAAGAAAAAAATTTAAATTAAAAATATATTTTCAACGGATTCTATTCGTCACGCAAAATAAGGATCAATAATATATTTTTAATTTAAATTTTTTCTTTATAAATCAAAAGTAAACTTTCTATGCATACTTCAATGTATAAAAAACCATTTAGGAGATGCTCCCTGCAATTATTTCAAACAGAATCCAAAAATACTTTACTTATAAAACCAATAAAGCAATCTATGTATAATAATTCCAACCAAACATAGCCCTATTCCAGCGGGTAGGTTATACTAAGCGCGGGCATAAACTAAACATAGCCCTATTCCAACGGGCAGGCTCTCAATGTTATACTAAGCGCGGGCGGGCGGGGGCGATCGATTATCCGTCCCGATTCAACGCGGCTTCTCGATGAGTTGCCATGACGACAAAGGCGTGACGTCACCTACACATCGCACAACGAGCGGCCACGGACGAGCTCCAATTTTCCGCGCCCAACAACAGCTGTTCGCGATGCCACGGTAGAATAATCGATATTATGTGCTCTGACGAGGCGATCTGTCGATGCCGCTAGGCGCTAATGGTTTGTTTATTTATTTTGATTTGATTTATTAGTTACGTTATAAAACTTATAAAATTGGAAAATGTCGTGTATTATAAAGGTCAGTGATTTACAGAAGCTTGTGTTTAGTTCTCTAAGTTTAAGTGAAAAACTTGATTTAAAAAAGCCAGGGCGGCCACTAGAAATTGAACATAGTACAAGTGCAATCAAAATGTAAAAGTAAGGCACAGTTGACGCGTAACTTTGACAAAGAAATATATAATAAAAAAATCCTGAATAGGTATGCGGTTGTGAGGACAAAAATTTTTTTCTTTTTGTTTCGTGTGTCTTTTTTTTTGACGGGGATGATAACTGAAATGGGGTGCAGGACTTAAAACATCTTTCAGAGAAAATAAAAAAACATGAAAATAGTGCAAAACATCGTCATAATGTGGTAAGTTTTGAGATGTTAGGACTAATATTTTAACTTGTTTAAGTAGTGCTTATGCTGAAGAAATTAAAATTCACAACGAGAAAGTTAGAAAAAACAGACACGTACTTTTGAACATAATGGAAATTTAAAATTTTTTTTATTTAAAGTCAGCGCCCCCCCCCCCCCCCCCCCCCCCCGACTCGCTAGTCACAAGCCGCCACTGGAGATGCTTTAAGTCAATGTATATCAAAAAATATCCATTAGATGAAATTAACTTGTTCCCTCAGAAAATAAAATATGGTGTGCAGCAAAAATATTTAATATTTGTATGTTTTTATTTTAAAAAGCCATAATATTATGAAAACAAACTAATCGGACTTATGATCGACGGTTATCTCTAACAAAGTCTGCAGACAATCCTATTTTCGTACTGTTCGGTTGCCATTTATTTTTATACAGGGTTATTCAGAAAACACGATTAAATCCATTTTTTTGTCCAAAATAAGCGAAATTTGGAATTTGGGTATAACTTTGAAATTAAAACAACAATTCTTAGTAAAAAAATATTCTAAAATAAAATACTTTACTCTTAGCGGAATTTCAAATTTTTGATCCTACTTCGTATACCATAAGACTTTTACCGGATTTAATGGGTGTTATTTTGGTTTGAGAACATGCAGAATCTATCTAGCGCACTTTCTGCCGGTCACTGTATAAAATAGGGCCATAAACTCGTCATATTAATATTTCATTTCATTCATTAAATCCAGGTACCTACCTATACCTAGGTAACTGGCTCAAAACGACATTGTCATTACCGAAATTTAATTTGGCTACAGAAAAGTAAAGAAATCTAATAGAAAATAAAATTAAAGGGCGAATACGTCACTGAGGGCCAATCGAGGAACTCAGAAAAATATAATTTAGTAGTAGCTAGGTAGACAACCAATGATAAAAATACTTTCTTTTATAGCTGGTAGACAATTTTTAGGATTAAATAGCAATAATTTTTTACAGAAAAAGAAAAGCAAAAAAATAGAAAGGGGAATTTTTTTACAGATGCTTTGACCAAAAAAAAAACAATTTTTTCTTTTTCTCTTTTTTTCTTTACACCTCACCCCAACATTTTCAAATGTTTCTGACTGAGCTCAATAAAACTCAGGATGTTTCAGTAATTTATTAATACTTTTAACAGATATGTTTTTCAAAACTCCCTAATTTTTACTACCCTATCTTTTTCTGCACGACAGTGTGCTTCTACACTTAACCCTCGACTCTTCAGTATGCTGGAGTCTTGATTTTTGACCTTCTGATTTTTCAATTTTACATCTCTTGTACACCATTAAAAGCTCCATTACGTCTCAATCTCACCATTATTTTCTCTTGCTAAAAACATCAGCATTTTAATTTTCACTTTGTTTCCTGATGATGAGTGTTTCTACACTCGAAACATGTCGATGTGATACTAGGTTCGCCTAGTTTTTTGATTAATAAAGATTGTGGAGAAAGACTTCGTGCTTTTCTTTTTCTGTATCATTTAACTCCACTTTGAGTATGGACTACTTCTTCAAAAATAATTTTTTAACTACATTACCTCAACTAATAACAAAATCATATTTTTTTATAAATAAAAGATATTTTTAACCACTGCAACATATATTTTTTTAGGGCAATAGAGCTAGAGCTTTTAGCAGCAAAAAATAATATTTAAAAAACGACCACATGCACTGAGGTTAAAAATTCATTACAAAAAAATGAACCTAATTGCTACAACAGAGTTGTTTTTTCGGCGCCTATTTAATGCAGATTTTTTGCTACTACTAATGGATTTCTAGCTACTGCTAATAGAATATTAAATAGAAGGTCGTCCGCAAAATAACTAATTTTTTTCCCTCGCGTTTTGATAGAACTGCTATTATTGGTTTTGTTTTAAGTTTTCAAAAAGTCATTCTGTATATTGACAAGATCAAAATTAAACTTATTAAAACATTGTAGGTTTTCGAAAAGTTAATCTGTATAATAAATAAACTATGTTTTACATCTTCTTCTTCTTCTTCAGCCTGTATTGATCCACTCCTGGATGTAGGCCTCTTCCAAATCTTTCCATGCCCTTCTGTCTCTAGCAATCTGAAGCCAGTTTTTTCCTGCGATATTCCGGATATCGTCCCGCCATCGGCATCGCTTCTGTGGTCTGCCCACGCTTCGCTTGGTCTCTCTCGGGCGCCACACCAAGATCCTGTGTGTCCACCTATGTTGGTCTTGTCTCGCTATATGGCCGGCCCATTGCCATTTCATTCTTGCCACGCTCCTCAACACACTCGTTACCCCAGTCCTTCTCCGGATTTCATCGTTCCGAATCCTGTCCCTCAGGGATATTCCAAGCATGGCCCTCTCCATTGCTCTCTGTGTAGTCTGCAATTTGTCAGCCGATTTGCGGGTAATGGACATTGTCTCGAGTCCGTACGTGAGCACCGGCAATACACATGATTCGTATAGTTTCCTTTTGAGGTTTATAGGGAATTCGTGGGACTTGAGTATGAATCCTAATTTGCCAAAAGCCGCCCAGGAAAGGCTCACTCTTCTTGAAATCTCGGAATATTGGTTTTCTTTACCCAGCTTGATATTGTGGCCCAGGTATATGTATTCAGGAACATTCTCCAACCGATGATCATTTACCGTTACCTCGATGTTCTCATTGCTCATAATCTTTGTTTTTGTTAGGTTCATCGTAAGTCCAATCTGCAGCGATGCCTGATGGAGTTCCCGTATCATACTCCTGAGCTCTTCGCCTGTATTTGCGATGATCACAATATCATCGGCAAAACGCAAATGACTCAACCGTAATCCGTCTATATTGATCCCCTTATCCTGCCAGTCTAGTTTTTTAAATACATCCTCCAACGCTAGTGTGAATAGCTTCGGTGAGATTGTATCTCCTTGTCTGACTCCTCTGTTTTACATATTCTTTCATATTTTTCGGTAAATCAGACGCTCGAGAAATTTCGAGCACAAGAAAAGTGACTAATTCTAAAAAACCGTTTTATGTTGTTGAATGGACTTTCACACCCATACAATACCATAACACAACACATGAATCATCTATGTCATTGAAAATTCTTAAGAAACCATTTAGTGTAGGGTGCCATTGTCGGCTGAACAAATAAATTCAATAATTTGTGTCATTGACAATACTCGTTAGCATTTTCAGGTACCTACCTATTTAAGGAATTGGTTGCATTTTTCTATACTTATTATGTACCTACCTACTGTAATCGAACTGACTTTAGCAACTTAGACTACATAGTATGGGAACTGCTAAAAGCTGTCCTTGCAGTTTCCAACTTTCATAGGTCCAAAGGTTCAAAGAAAAAGCAGCACTTTAACATTTTATTATTTAATTGGAAGAAGTAGTCCACGCATGCTTAAAGTGGAGTTGAAAGTATAGGAAAGAAAGAAAAAAGTAAAAGTCTTCCTCCACAAAAGTTAATAGAATATAGAAATTCTTTAGGGGCCACTACATGTTTCGAACGTAGAAACGTTCATCATCAGGAGACAGAAAATTTATATAGGTAGTGCTGATGGTATTAGCCAAAGAGAAAATGGTAAAAAACCTTAATGGAGCTTTTATGGCATTAAAACTTTGAAATGTAGAAAGTGACAATATACAGGGTGATTCAAAAGTACTTTGACAAACGTCTGGAGGTAATTGCTGGCAATATTTTAACATGACAAGTTCTTATAAACAGTGGTCGATACAGGGTGTTGAAATGTTGAAAGGAATAGTAATAATTTTTAAATAACTCCTTAACGAGTTATTTTTTCAATAAAATTTAGTGATTTAATAAGCATCTAAGGACACTTATTTTCAAAGTACAACACGTTCGTAAATTTAACCAGTGGCGTCGGTACAAAATGTTACTATCATATTTTTTGTGAAAACTATGTTACACCACTGACTTATTTTATTTTAACTTTCTTCTTATGAACCCCCCCCTTCATTTACAACAAAAAAGATTACCTGTGTTTTTTTGATACGATGGACGGTTTAAGGGTAAATGATTATTTTATTTGACTATACACAAATATTAAAAAATGATCAACCACTCAAATATTTATTAAAGTATTTTAACGAATACCTACATACATACTTACAAATAAACAAATTAATATATATATATGCCTAAGGAAGGTATCTGAGGATGCCTATTTTCTAAGTATAACACGTTTTCAGTGGCATACATATTTATTTATTAGTATGTTATTTTTTAATATTTTTTATTTTGACAAGGCGGCTTTGGAAATGCATTTGTCGATAAATTAAAACATATTTGACAGTTAGTTACCATTGAAAATAACAAAACTTAAGAAATAAAAATTAATGGTTACTAACTGTCAAATATGTTTTAATTTATCGACAAATGAATTTCCAAAGCCGCCTTGTCAAAATACAAAATATTAAAAAATAACATACCCACTAATAAATAAATATGTATGCCACTGAGAACGTGTTATACTTAGAAAATAGGCATCCTCAGATACCTTCCTTAGGCATATACATATTTGTTTATTAGTAAGTATGTATGTAGGTATTTGTTAAAATACTTTAATAAATATTTATTTGAGTTTGAGGTTGATCAGTTTAAAACACATTTTTTAATATTTGTGTATAGTCAAATAAAATAATCATTTACCCTTAAACAGTCCCTCGTATCAAACAACACAGGTAATCTTTTTTGTTGTAAATGAAGGGGGGATTCATAAGAAGAAAGTTAAAATAAAATAAGTCAGTGGTGTAACATAGTTTTCACAAAAAATATGATAGTAACATTTTGTACCGACGCCACTGGTTAAATTTACGAACGTGTTGTACTTTGAAAATAAGTGTCCTTAGATGCTTATTAAATTCACTAAATTTCATTAAAAAAAATAACTGGTTAAGGAGTTATTTAAAAATTATTACACATTTCAACCAGTGGCGCACTCAGGACTCAATCATGGGAGGGGCACAATATAAAATCTATATAAAATACTAATAGTTTTTTCTTAATAAAAGAGGGGGGGGGGTTAATTAAACTGCTGCAAAAAAAATGTTTTTTAAATATCTGCAGTGTCACCAGTAAAGTCCGCATCATATGGGATTTTTTATTATTATTAACTTTATTCAAAATTTGACTTTGGCACCAAGTTCTGCTTCGATCGAGATGAAAATTAAGCAAAAAATAGCAGTCACGTGATTCGCATTATCTGTAAAATTTTAATTTTTTCCAAAAAAGTATTCAAAAGTTTTTAAAACGTAGTTTGTGTCTGAAAGTAATACACCTTAACATTAAGAAAAAAAGAACACAGTGTCATCAGTAAAGTGTTCATTAAGTGGAAAATAAATTTTAGTTTAACTTAACGTAAAGTTTATCTATTTTCAACGATTTAATTTAAAACCCGTTTACTTATTTTTTAATTTTTTTACTTTCAGGCACACACTACGTTTTCAAAAATACTTATTTTATGAAGTTACCTTATACAGAGTCAAAAACAAATGCAAAGTGCATCACATGCGACCAAATTTTAATAGCCCAATTTTGATTTCGTAGAAAAACACATATTTAATATGGCGCTACTTTAAAGAAAATGTATCTGAAATAAAGCATTGTCAAAACTAAGAAGTTTTATGTAGGTTGCGTCGAGTCTTATTTTGCAAAAGTGGTGCACTTTACAAAATATAGGTAATAAATCAAAATTATCTTATCCAGCTGAAATTTTGCATGTGAGCTAGAAACTGCATTAAAAAAAAACTTTTTCTAATAACTTTTTCGATATTTTCAGAAAACTTTTGAATTATTTTTTGAAAAAAATTAAAACTTGACAGATAATGCGAATCACGTGAGTACTATTTTTTTGTTTAATTTTCATCTCGATCGAAGCAGAACTTGATGCCAAAGTCAAATTTCGAATAAAGCTATTAATAAAAAAAAAATCCCATATGATGCGGACTTTACTGGTGACACTGTATAAATAATGCAAGCAATATACACATTTCCAAAACAAAATCCAACCTCCTGGGTCTTCTTTCTTTTAAAATACTTAAGACTTCATTGGTATCAATATGTACATACCTCCCTATGAATATTTAAATTAGCAAGTCCATTTAGCCGATTCTGTCCCATTGTATTTCTTAAATAAGATTTAAGCCTTCTCAAAGTTGAAAATGTTCGTTCTGCTATAGGGATGGGAAAAACTAATGATTTCGATAATCGATCGAGTAGTTGCTACTTTATTAGTAGGAAATAGTAGAACTTGCGGTCAGTGCTAGACCGAGTGATGTCGGTTACATATTTCAACAATCGAGTACTCCGGTTTTGAGCTACTTGTTGGGGGGGGCACGTGCCCCAGTGCCACCCCCTTGTGTGCGCCACTGATTTCAACACCCTGTATCTCCGTAACAAAGTCGCCAAGGACCACTGTTTATGAGAACTTTTCATGTTAAAATATTGCCAGCAATTACCTCCCGAAGTTTGTCAAAGTACTTTTGAATCACCCTGTATAGTATAAAAAGTTGAGGAGAGTTAAAACATGCTGAGTATGTGATAAAGGTGTCTAAACAACCAAATGAAATGAGGAAGAAGAAATAGGTCTTCTGGAGAGAAGATGTCGAGGATTTTTGAAATATTTTTATAGAAATAGAATTGCTATATTCTATTAAATTTTGTGAAGGAAGACTTTTAGTTTTTTCTTGCTTTCCTATATTTTATTATTTATTAATCTATAAATTACCTACACTATGCAAAGTTCAGAACTAAGATTTCTTTAAGAAAAGCCTTTAAATTTAGTGATAAACCTAAGTGACGCTACCTGTTTTCAGGAAACTCTGGAGGGAGCGACGCGAAGTGATGTTTCTTTCAAACCAAGGCCTTCTGGACCCTCCTTGTGGCACGAAGCATATGTCGCGAAGGTATTTTCGGGATAACGGTTTCCGGTGGCGTGTGTAGGCAATGGTTGCTAAATAAACTTGTTATTTGAAATGTGATAAGTAGTAGGGAAAGGCGGTTTCTGTCTCACCACCCCCCCCCCCTCTTACACCCCTGCCCCCCTCGCCTACCCTCCCGCGACCTTGACCGCACAGGTGTGCAGGTGTTAATTTGACCTTGAATTGTCCTTGAGAGCACAGGTATGCAGGTGTTCATTCGACCTTGAAAGATGCAACTACTCTTTGTTAATTTGACCTTGACTATACACCTGGACGAGGGTATTTTTATGGTATACAATTTTCTTTTATGTGACTCATTTGACCTTGAAAGATGCAACTACTCTTTGTTAATTTGACCTTGACCATACACCTGGACAAGGGGATTTTTATGGTATACAATTTTCTTTTATGTGACTCATTTGACCTTGAAGGATGGAGCTGCTCTTTGATGGTGCTACCTTGGCGTGGACGAGGGTATTTTTATGGCATGCAGGTGTTCATTCGACCTTGAAAGATGCAACTACTCTTTGTTAATTTGACCTTGACCATACACCTGGACGAAGGTATTTTTATGGTATGCAGGTGTCTTTTTTTTATGTGACTCATTTGACCTTGAAGGATGGAGCTGCTCTTTGATGGCGCTACCTTGGCGTGGTCGAGGGTATTTTTATGGTATGCAGGCGTCCTTTTATTTACGACACTGTTGCATTACAAATTTTTACACCATGGAGTATTTTTATTTCTTTATTGACGTAATTTATTTGTTCGAAAATATCTAAAGGGATGCAAGTCTGTTTTATTGATGTTACCTTGACCATTATTTTTTCCCAAAAGTTAGATTTGTAATATATTTTGTGTTTTTTTATACCTTCACGTTCTTGAAGGGTGTTTATGGGATTTTCACACCTTGATGGGATTTTCACACCTTGAAAGAGCTATTATAGTCGTAACAATAGGGTCTGGGTCTCTTTGTTATCGGATTTTCACACCTTGATGGGATTTTCACACCTTGAAAAAGTGCAACTACCCTTTTGTTATGTATGATTTCGAAGGCGGCATGGACCTTTTGTTATGAGTAATATTGAGCGCTGGCTATTTTTCTTACTTTGTTCTTTATTTAGGTACTCTTGGATTTATTTTTATAGTGGATGCAGATGTCCTTTATGTGACCTTGACTACACTTTTGAGCAGATGTTTATTTATGACATTGGGTTGGGTTTATTTTCGACCTTGGACGTACTCGGACGCAAGTGTTTGGTTTTTACGCCTTGAAGAATTTTTATTTTTTATTGACGTAATTTTGTTCTAAAATATTGAATGAGGTGCAGGCACGTTTCATTTACGATGACCTTGTGTTGGTTCGGGGTGCAGGTGGTTTTTATGTTGTTGAGTTTTGTATACTCTTAAAGCGGCTACTCCTTTTACACTTTGAAGAATTTTTTTCTTTATTGACATCACTCTGTTCTAAAATATCGAATGGGATACAGGTATATATCGTTCTCTACTATGGTTGTTAAAATAGGGTATGTGCTCTTTGTTATGGGATTATTTAACATTGAAAGAGTGCAAGTGCCTTTTTGTATGGGTAACTTTGACTGCTTACAAACATGCTTAATTTTTCTTTCTTTGCTCGTTATTTTTCTTTCTTTGATAATCTATGCTACCTCTTGTGAATGAAATCCCTTTTTTGACTAGTAGGTAAAAATTACTTAAATTTATAAGGAGCTTTTTAGTTAATGGTGATGAATTTGGGTTAATTTATCTAGACTTGACTGTTTCGCATCCGAAATAAAATATAAAAAAAAAAAAAAATATTCCAATTCACAAAGTTGGATGAAAATTAGATTTAAAGCATATGTTGCCGAATATTGATGCAGATAAGAAAAATTAAAGTGCACACAAGAATTATTACTTCATCATTGTAATTCATTTTTAAAAATCAAATCCAGTAGATAATACGGGTTTTTATGGAAAATTCATATTTTATAACATATTTATTTATTTTTATAGTATTATTCTTGCTATTTCTTGTTGTCGTATACGTATCAAAATGCATGCTTAATTTATGTCTAAGGATTAATAAAAATGCATATTAGCGGTAAATATATTCTCTTATTTAATCAGACTACTATCCAAATAATGTTGTAGCATACATAAAAAGTTAACTTCTGATAAACCTTTCTTAAAATCCATTCTCCTCTCTCCATGTACTATTCTGTGATGAGTGAGAGCTTTTTAGAAGAAAAAATTATAGCTTAGTGCTTTTACGCATTCAAAATTAAAATTGTATTATTTACATTTTTAGAAGAAAAAATTATAACTTAGTGCTTTTACACATTCAAAATTAAAATTATATTATTTACAAAAAGACATCACAGCTTATTACTCCTTATATCAACGAAAATACGAAAAGTTAATGTGTAGTAAACAAGATTTTTCTCTCATCATTGTAAGTAATAAAAAAAGCGGATATAGCATGTGTTTTAAAATTATAGAAAAAGCATCTGTATGTACATGAAGAGATATTCTTTATTTATATAATCAACTTGATTCCATCAATTTAACCAAACAATAGGAATGAGGATCAGCCATCGCCTTTTAATAGTTTCATGCACGTTTACACAAAAACTACTAAAGCCATCGAACTTATTTCAAGATAATATATTTTTTGTTTATTAAGCAAAGTAGCTGAAGCAATTTTTTGTGCATCTACCTTTTATGTTATTGATGCACGCCAAGACTATTTCAAAAATAGTTGCAAGCGATCCGCTGTGCCGTCATAAAACTAGCAAAATTTTATAAAACGTGTAAATTTGGATAATTCAAGGATCAAATGTTGTTTATCATGTGATTTTTAGAGCTTTTATTAAGTGAAAATATTAAAATTACTAAATACGGCATATTGGCATAAATTACTGTATATTTTGAAAATAAAAGTTAAAATCTGAAAATTCAGCTGTTTGCCTTTATTGCCCTTATAGTGAAATAAATCGATTATCTAAATTTTAAAACATTCATTCAATGTGTTTAATACTTATATTTTACATGTGGAATATGGGTGCTCTTAAATATTTTCGGACAACCTTGAAATATTTTGAAAACCTTTATGTGTTTAGTACCCGAAGCAGATAAAATCAACTGCAACACACATTATTTAGTTTAGTTTTTTTTTTGAAAACTGTTCCCGAGTTACAATGGCTGGCCCTAGTCTGGTTGTGGACTTCCAAGCATTCAAGATAGAAAATAATAAGCTAATCCCTAATGAACTTGCTGCCTACGATGGTCATAGAATTAGTAACTATGTTTTTAAACCCCGTTTGATCTAGCCTTTCTAAGACCAGCGGCATACAAACAAACGAAATGGTTAATGCAACACTATCATTGCATTGAATGGGATTCCGGATTTACTCCATTTTACAAATTTGCCGATATTGTACGGAGCTTGACAGAAAAGGCTGATACCATTTACGTTAAGGGCAGAGAAAAAGCTGATTTTTTAAGAAAATATTCAAGCAAACCTATTATAGAGTTGGATGAGCAACCGGCCCTTAGAAAATACGTCCCTAAATGTTTCTATTATTCAAATAATGAAAATTGTGCATGTTCTTTGTTTAACGTATTTTTGTTATATGATCAACATGTAATGCAAACCTAATTTTTTAATAAACATTTAATAATACAACCAATTAGTTACTATTTAATTTATTTATATTATGTACATTATAACACATAAAATCAACTACATGTTCATAAAAGTCTGTAATGATTGTTTTTCTGCTTGGGTTTTCCATTTCCTCTAGCAGGGTATCTGTTTTTCTAAGTGTCTGTTTTGTATTGATATATTATGTCCTGATGTGAAGTAACTTTGTCTACCTATACATTCTAATTCATGTACTCATTCATACATCTAAAAACTTCAATACATAATATCCTAATCTCCAAATATCCAATTAGCCACTTAGCCAAATCACCAAATATTCCAATACCCAAATATTTCTACTGACTTTTACTTTTTGTAAGTGTTTTCTCTTTTGTAATGTGTGTGAGTCACTTTTTAAATCAATATCGAACCGGAGAGTTTAAAAATATGACAAAATGTATAGAAGAAGAAATAAAATGTATGTAAAAGCCAAAGAGTTACTATAATCTCTACCAGACCTAGAATTTCAAAGATTAAAAAGTTCACCCACGTATCTTTTTATCACCACCCTCTTCGTCACAGAACATACTTTTTTTTAATCCCATGCATTCAGCATGTACCCTTGTATATTAACAAAAACCCGAAAAACCACTCGAAGAAGAAACGACACAATCAAAGTTTTAATACAACCAGCGATAAAAACTCATTTTAGCTAAACAAACAAAAATGTTTGACACACCATCGGTCGACAATTTTCGTAAGAAATATAGAAAACATGCAAATCGTAGTCTAAACAGTATAATACAAAAATATAATGTTTTACGAGCATTAGTTGTTTAAATATACTGTAAGATATCCATGTTTTTAATAAAAAAAAAGAAAAAGATTCCGCAAATTCGCGTTTTATTCTTTTATTAAGTTTAAAAATTACTTCAATAATGTGGGCAGATTAACTTATCAAAAATTCGGCTATTTTGTGTTTTTTCAAGAATTAAAACGGAGGGGGTCAGTTCCAATCATCGTATCCATTAAAGTATTTATTTGTGCATTCGTATAAAAAAAGATAGGTAGTCATAATATGGACTCATCGCCGTTTAAACTTTTTCAGCTAGTGCTCTCATACACAGACATAAGAAACACAACAACAATATAGACAAACTTTATCATAAATAGATGTAAAATATATAGAAATTTATTTTTTAAGTTAAATTTTGATCTATACATTGTTCAAGAAATGAAGATTATAGAACCAATGTCCAGTATTCAACAAGCGTAAATTCAAATCGAAATTATTATATTAGAGACATTTTATAGTAGACATACCGTTGTACATTTGATATGTGAACAACTTTGTATAATATTTTTGTCCTGTTTTAACGTACCTATTATTTTAAAGGTATAAGGAAATCCTTTTTTCAAAAAATCACCCTCTTTTAACTTAAATTAGTACCTTTGAAATTATTGTAATGGGGACAGAAGAGAGAAATGATGGAAATAAAACAAAACAATTGCTTCTAACAAGAGTTTTATACTTACTGAACACTCCCAGGTTATTATCTAAATTGTATCAACAGTCTTTCGAAAATAGTTTATTCGCATAATTTTTATTGGTAAATTTTTGAGCGTAAATCCATGAAGCCAGAAGTTTTGCAACATTCTCCAAGAATAAAAGTCTTATAAATCCATTATTCTCTTAGATAAATTATCATTTCAAATATTACTATTATTATAATAAAAAGAAAACAGAATGGGCCCCTAGTAACGAAATGATGATTTGCAACTAAACACTTTGAGAAATAAGTGAAAAACAAGTATTATATTATTATCCGACTTGTCAAAATACTAGATAGACTTTCAATTATTCATTCTTTTTTAAAAACGCTGGTATAATAAATTGTGTTACTGATTACAGGCCCATATCCAAAATTTCATTTATTCCTAAACCAATGGAATTCTTAGTTAAAAATTTTCTTGAGGACTGTTTTAAAAATGTTATTTTCACTAACCAGCATGGCTTCATAAAGGGAAGGTCAATAACAACAAATTTACTAGTTTATTCTGATTACATTTTTAATTCCCTAGAAAATGGTGTTGACTGTCAAATTTACGCCCATGATCGGTCACCAAGATTTTTGTTTTATTAAATATTGCAAAGTTTATAAGACACCTAAGTGTTATAGATACTTGTGTTTTAGTTCTCTCTTTATTGCTATTGCACAACACCTCGATTTTCTTTTAAAACTGGAAGAGTAACATTAGTTTTTGATTTAATAAACATAAATTACACTTTATAGACTTCTTCAGTATTACATTTTCGGCTTTTTTTTTTTTCATGCAAAAAGTTCTACACAATCCTTAAACTGATTCCAGTGCTTTTGCTATTATTTCTTGCATATTAGTTGGGAAATTTCAACTTACTCTTTCATTTTCCAAATAGTTAATCAAATTTTGTATGATTGTTTTTGCTTGGGGGGCTCAAAGTACCAGAAAATTGCCTTTTATTATTCGAATTGACAAATTTGTCACTTCAACTTGTTAAAGTCACAAAATAGACATAATATGTTCATCACAACTTTTTAGAACCACTAAAAATTATAAGTTTATTTCTTTTTCTCATGCTAAAATTATATACGTCGTCTATCCTACGGATTTTACCACGAACTACAAACCGAATTTTTGTTTTTGGTCAGACAAACTATGCAATGATTTCTATATCTTATTTATCGTTAACGTGTACAATACCTTCTTTTTTTATTCCTAATTATTATATTTTTATGTTTCCCTCCCGTTTCTCAAATCGCCAAACATTTGAATATTTCGTTATAGACAATAAAATACGAAATTATGTTAGAACAAACCTAATATGAATTTTTTACCAGGTGTGTATCTAATAAACCAATATACCTATTTTCCATTGATATTTTTAGCAATATTAAACAAAGGTAGACACATCAGATTGGTCGAATGACAATAAATACAAATCCATGGTTATATATTTAAATGATGGTATACTTTTTAGGCAGGTTTGAAGAGTTCTTCGCAAATACCCTGTTTGTTATTTGGACGCAACATTTAAATAGTATTTTACTCTTAGTAATGCATAGCATTAAACTGAATACTGTTTATAATACCGTAAAATTGTATATTGTAAACGTTGAAAACTTATATTGTTAACACGATTTCTTTTACCAAGATTAACACTGTCGTTGGTATTTAGTTGAGTTTTTATATATTTGATCTAAATCAAAGTTTTAATCGGTTATTTATTTTATTTACTAAGTGATATGGGTAAAAACACAATTTTAAAGCAAAAAAACCATTAAAACCATATATTCAGTAACTTTTTTTTATTGTAACAAATTAATGTAGATTACATTTTACTGTTAGTAGGAAATACATATTTTATTCAATTCTTGATTTTTTTGTATCCGTATAACACAGAGCTTCCATTTGGTAAACATCTCCTTTTTGTAGAATTTTGTCTATACAGTTTAACTTCAGTTCTTGTGGTTACCTCATGTTCCTTTGTTCTACGAATATTCTTTGATATAATTGGTATTGGCTTGGACTCTTTAAGAATCATATCCTTAATGGTATTAAAATTAACAAGTTGTGATGCTGCATGGTTTATGGAAATACCCTTAACTTTACAAATTACTTCCTCTCTTTGCGTTTTAGTGAAATACACCTTAAAAGAGTATTTTTGGACCGCCAGAGACAAAGGATGGAATTAGAACCGTAACTATCTAATTCATCAGTCAAATCTCCAATAAACGGTCCTGCGGGTAAATCAAGTTCGCCACTTCTAGAGAGATATATTACAGAATCTGTACAGGACTAATACAGGACTCTATTGTCAAGACGTTCGAGATTACTTAAACGTGCCCGGGCTGTGACGTAAACCGCATTCACTACATTTACTGTAGGTAGAGAATTAACAGTTTTCTTCGGTGTATTCATAATTTACCACCAATGTCTTCTCGTTAATAGCAATGTCGCTGTTTATATAAATAGCTGGATCACTAAACATAGTGAAAAATTCCGAAGGTTGGTTTAATATTTTAGTTTTTGGCTGATTTTCTCGTTGTCCAAATTTTCCACGGAAACTGTTCAATATTAACTTAGCCTAGGACCTTAAACCGAAATTGCGACAATATTGCCACGTTCTTATTTAACATCTTCCTTATCAAAAAAGTCTTCAATATAATTTAACTTTTGTTCTTCTGTTTGAAAATATGTACGCCAATCACTTGCTTCTTGTTTAATTTTAATAATCTTGTTTATCATAGCAGTAAATAAACCCTCTTGTCCAGAATGTTTGTTAAATCTCTGAACTTGATATTTCCATATTTCACGCATTTTTGTAACCTTTTTCCGCATACTTCAACACTTCCTCCAGACATTGGTGGTAAATTATGAATACACCGAAGAAAACTGTTAATTCTCTACCTACAGTAAATGTAGTGAATGCGGTTTACGTCACAGCCCGGGCACGTTTAAGTAATCTCGAACGTCTTGACAATAGAGTCCTGTATTAGTCCTGTACAGATTCTGTAATATATCTCTCTAGAAGTGGCGAACTTGATTTACCCGCAGGACCGTTTATTGGAGATTTGACTGATGAATTAGATAGTTACGGTTCTAATTCCATCCTTTGTCTCTGGCGGTCCAAAAATACTCTTTTAAGGTGTATTTCACTAAAACGCAAAGAGAGGAAGTAATTTGTAAAGTTAAGGGTATTTCCATAAACCATGCAGCATCACAACTTGTTAATTTTAATACCATTAAGGATATGATTCTTAAAGAGTCCAAGCCAATACCAATTATATCAAAGAATATTCGTAGAACAAAGGAACATGAGGTAACCACAAGAACTGAAGTTAAACTGTATAGACAAAATTCTACAAAAAGGAGATGTTTACCAAATGGAAGCTCTGTGTTATACGGATACAAAAAAATCAAGAATTGAATAAAATATGTATTTCCTACTAACAGTAAAATGTAATCTACATTAATTTGTTACAATAAAAAAAAGTTACTGAATATATGGTTTTAATGGTTTTTTTGCTTTAAAATTGTGTTTTTACCCATATCACTTAGTAAATAAAATAAATAACCGATTAAAACTTTGATTTAGATCAAATATATAAAAACTCAACTAAATACCAACGACAGTGTTAATCTTGGTAAAAGAAATCGTGTTAACAATATAAGTTTTCAACGTTTACAATATACAATTTTACGGTATTATAAACAGTATTCAGTTTAATGCTATGCATTACTAAGAGTAAAATACTATTTAAATGTTGCGTCCAAATAACAAACAGGGTATTTGCGAAGAACTCTTCAAACCTGCCTAAAAAGTATACCATCATTTAAATATATAACCATGGATTTGTATTTATTGTCATTCGACCAATCTGATGTGTCTACCTTTGTTTAATATTGCTAAAAATATCAATGGAAAATAGGTATATTGGTTTATTAGATACACACCTGGTAAAAAATTTATATTAGGTTTGTTCTAACATAATTTCGTATTTTATTGTCTATAACGAAATATTCAAATGTTTGGCGATTTGAGAAACGGGAGGGAAACATAAAAATATAATAATTAGGAATAAAAAAAGAAGGTATTGTACACGTTAACGATAAATAAGATATAGAAATCATTGCATAGTTTGTCTGACCAAAAACAAAAATTCGGTTTGTAGTTCGTGGTAAAATCCGTAGGATAGACGACGTATATAATTTTAGCATGAGAAAAAGAAATAAACTTATAATTTTTAGTGGTTCTAAAAAGTTGTGATGAACATATTATGTCTATTTTGTGACTTTAACAAGTTGAAGTGACAAATTTGTCAATTCGAATAATAAAAGGCAATTTTCTGGTACTTTGAGCCCCCCAAGCAAAAACAATCATACAAAATTTGATTAACTATTTGGAAAATGAAAGAGTAAGTTGAAATTTCCCAACTAATATGCAAGAAATAATAGCAAAAGCACTGGAATCAGTTTAAGGATTGTGTAGAACTTTTTGCATGAAAAAAAAAAAAGCCGAAAATGTAATACTGAAGAAGTCTATAAAGTGTAATTTATGTTTATTAAATCAAAAACTAATGTTACTCTTCCAGTTTTAAAAGAAAATCGAGGTGTTGTGCAATAGCAATAAAGAGAGAACTAAAACACAAGTATCTTCAACACTTAGGTGTCTTATAAACTTTGCAATATTTAATAAAACAAAAATCTTGGTGACCGATCATGGGCGTAAATTTGACAGTCAACACCATTTTCTAGGGAATTAAAAATGTAATCAGAATAAACTAGTAAATTTGTTGTTATTGACCTTCCCTTTATGAAGCCATGCTGGTTAGTGAAAATAACATTTTTAAAACAGTCCTCAAGAAAATTTTTAACTAAGAATTCCATTGGTTTAGGAATAAATGAAATTTTGGATATGGGCCTGTAATCAGTAACACAATTTATTATACCAGCGTTTTTAAAAAAGAATGAATAATTGAAAGTCTATCTAGTATTTTGACAAGTCGGATAATAATATAATACTTGTTTTTCACTTATTTCTCAAAGTGTTTAGTTGCAAATCATCATTTCGTTACTAGGGGCCCATTCTGTTTTCTTTTTATTATAATAATAGTAATATTTGAAATGATAATTTATCTAAGAGAATAATGGATTTATAAGACTTTTATTCTTGGAGAATGTTGCAAAACTTCTGGCTTCATGGATTTACGCTCAAAAATTTACCAATAAAAATTATGCGAATAAACTATTTTCGAAAGACTGTTGATACAATTTAGATAATAACCTGGGAGTGTTCAGTAAGTATAAAACTCTTGTTAGAAGCAATTGTTTTGTTTTATTTCCATCATTTCTCTCTTCTGTCCCCATTACAATAATTTCAAAGGTACTAATTTAAGTTAAAAGAGGGTGATTTTTTGAAAAAAGGATTTCCTTATACCTTTAAAATAATAGGTACGTTAAAACAGGACAAAAATATTATACAAAGTTGTTCACATATCAAATGTACAACGGTATGTCTACTATAAAATGTCTCTAATATAATAATTTCGATTTGAATTTACGCTTGTTGAATACTGGACATTGGTTCTATAATCTTCATTTCTTGAACAATGTATAGATCAAAATTTAACTTAAAAAATAAATTTCTATATATTTTACATCTATTTATGATAAAGTTTGTCTATATTGTTGTTGTGTTTCTTATGTCTGTGTATGAGAGCACTAGCTGAAAAAGTTTAAACGGCGATGAGTCCATATTATGACTACCTATCTTTTTTTATACGAATGCACAAATAAATACTTTAATGGATACGATGATTGGAACTGACCCCCTCCGTTTTAATTCTTGAAAAAACACAAAATAGCCGAATTTTTGATAAGTTAATCTGCCCACATTATTGAAGTAATTTTTAAACTTAATAAAAGAATAAAACGCGAATTTGCGGAATCTTTTTCTTTTTTTTTATTAAAAACATGGATATCTTACAGTATATTTAAACAACTAATGCTCGTAAAACATTATATTTTTGTATTATACTGTTTAGACTACGATTTGCATGTTTTCTATATTTCTTACGAAAATTGTCGACCGATGGTGTGTCAAACATTTTTGTTTGTTTAGCTAAAATGAGTTTTTATCGCTGGTTGTATTAAAACTTTGATTGTGTCGTTTCTTCTTCGAGTGGTTTTTCGGGTTTTTGTTAATATACAAGGGTACATGCTGAATGCATGGGATTAAAAAAAAGTATGTTCTGTGACGAAGAGGGTGGTGATAAAAAGATACGTGGGTGAACTTTTTAATCTTTGAAATTCTAGGTCTGGTAGAGATTATAGTAACTCTTTGGCTTTTACATACATTTTATTTCTTCTTCTATACATTTTGTCATATTTTTAAACTCTCCGGTTCGATATTGATTTAAAAAGTGACTCACACACATTACAAAAGAGAAAACACTTACAAAAAGTAAAAGTCAGTAGAAATATTTGGGTATTGGAATATTTGGTGATTTGGCTAAGTGGCTAATTGGATATTTGGAGATTAGGATATTATGTATTGAAGTTTTTAGATGTATGAATGAGTACATGAATTAGAATGTATAGGTAGACAAAGTTACTTCACATCAGGACATAATATATCAATACAAAACAGACACTTAGAAAAACAGATACCCTGCTAGAGGAAATGGAAAACCCAAGCAGAAAAACAATCATTACAGACTTTTATGAACATGTAGTTGATTTTATGTGTTATAATGTACATAATATAAATAAATTAAATAGTAACTAATTGGTTGTATTATTAAATGTTTATTAAAAAATTAGGTTTGCATTACATGTTGATCATATAACAAAAATACGTTAAACAAAGAACATGCACAATTTTCATTATTTGAATAATAGAAACATTTAGGGACGTATTTTCTAAGGGCCGGTTGCTCATCCAACTCTATAATAGGTTTGCTTGAATATTTTCTTAAAAAATCAGCTTTTTCTCTGCCCTTAACGTAAATGGTATCAGCCTTTTCTGTCAAGCTCCGTACAATATCGGCAAATTTGTAAAATGGAGTAAATCCGGAATCCCATTCAATGCAATGATAGTGTTGCATTAACCATTTCGTTTGTTTGTATGCCGCTGGTCTTAGAAAGGCTAGATCAAACGGGGTTTAAAAACATAGTTACTAATTCTATGACCATCGTAGGCAGCAAGTTCATTAGGGATTAGCTTATTATTTTCTATCTTGAATGCTTGGAAGTCCACAACCAGACTAGGGCCAGCCATTGTAACTCGGGAACAGTTTTCAAAAAAAAAACTAAACTAAATAATGTGTGTTGCAGTTGATTTTATCTGCTTCGGGTACTAAACACATAAAGGTTTTCAAAATATTTCAAGGTTGTCCGAAAATATTTAAGAGCACCCATATTCCACATGTAAAATATAAGTATTAAACACATTGAATGAATGTTTTAAAATTTAGATAATCGATTTATTTCACTATAAGGGCAATAAAGGCAAACAGCTGAATTTTCAGATTTTAACTTTTATTTTCAAAATATACAGTAATTTATGCCAATATGCCGTATTTAGTAATTTTAATATTTTCACTTAATAAAAGCTCTAAAAATCACATGATAAACAACATTTGATCCTTGAATTATCCAAATTTACACGTTTTATAAAATTTTGCTAGTTTTATGACGGCACAGCGGATCGCTTGCAACTATTTTTGAAATAGTCTTGGCGTGCATCAATAACATAAAAGGTAGATGCACAAAAAATTGCTTCAGCTACTTTGCTTAATAAACAAAAAATATATTATCTTGAAATAAGTTCGATGGCTTTAGTAGTTTTTGTGTAAACGTGCATGAAACTATTAAAAGGCGATGGCTGATCCTCATTCCTATTGTTTGGTTAAATTGATGGAATCAAGTTGATTATATAAATAAAGAATATCTCTTCATGTACATACAGATGCTTTTTCTATAATTTTAAAACACATGCTATATCCGCTTTTTTTATTACTTACAATGATGAGAGAAAAATCTTGTTTACTACACATTAACTTTTCGTATTTTCGTTGATATAAGGAGTAATAAGCTGTGATGTCTTTTTGTAAATAATATAATTTTAATTTTGAATGTGTAAAAGCACTAAGTTATAATTTTTTCTTCTAAAAATGTAAATAATACAATTTTAATTTTGAATGCGTAAAAGCACTAAGTTATAATTTTTTCTTCTAAAAAGCTCTCACTCATCACAGAATAGTACATGGAGAGAGGAGAATGGATTTTAAGAAAGGTTTATCAGAAGTTAACTTTTTATGTATGCTACAACATTATTTGGATAGTAGTCTGATTAAATAAGAGAATATATTTACCGCTAATATGCATTTTTATTAATCCTTAGACATAAATTAAGCATGCATTTTGATACGTATACGACAACAAGAAATAGCAAGAATAATACTATAAAAATAAATAAATATGTTATAAAATATGAATTTTCCATAAAAACCCGTATTATCTACTGGATTTGATTTTTAAAAATGAATTACAATGATGAAGTAATAATTCTTGTGTGCACTTTAATTTTTCTTATCTGCATCAATATTCGGCAACATATGCTTTAAATCTAATTTTCATCCAACTTTGTGAATTGGAATATTTTTTTTTTTTTTTTTATATTTTATTTCGGATGCGAAACAGTCAAGTCTAGATAAATTAACCCAAATTCATCACCATTAACTAAAAAGCTCCTTATAAATTTAAGTAATTTTTACCTACTAGTCAAAAAAGGGATTTCATTCACAAGAGGTAGCATAGATTATCAAAGAAAGAAAAATAACGAGCAAAGAAAGAAAAATTAAGCATGTTTGTAAGCAGTCAAAGTTACCCATACAAAAAGGCACTTGCACTCTTTCAATGTTAAATAATCCCATAACAAAGAGCACATACCCTATTTTAACAACCATAGTAGAGAACGATATATACCTGTATCCCATTCGATATTTTAGAACAGAGTGATGTCAATAAAGAAAAAAATTCTTCAAAGTGTAAAAGGAGTAGCCGCTTTAAGAGTATACAAAACTCAACAACATAAAAACCACCTGCACCCCGAACCAACACAAGGTCATCGTAAATGAAACGTGCCTGCACCTCATTCAATATTTTAGAACAAAATTACGTCAATAAAAAATAAAAATTCTTCAAGGCGTAAAAACCAAACACTTGCGTCCGAGTACGTCCAAGGTCGAAAATAAACCCAACCCAATGTCATAAATAAACATCTGCTCAAAAGTGTAGTCAAGGTTACATAAAGGACATCTGCATCCACTATAAAAATAAATCCAAGAGTACCTAAATAAAGAACAAAGTAAGAAAAATAGCCAGCGCTCAATATTACTCATAACAAAAGGTCCATGCCGCCTTCGAAATCATACATAACAAAAGGGTAGTTGCACTTTTTCAAGGTGTGAAAATCCCATCAAGGTGTGAAAATCCGATAACAAAGAGACCCAGACCCTATTGTTACGACTATAATAGCTCTTTCAAGGTGTGAAAATCCCATCAAGGTGTGAAAATCCCATAAACACCCTTCAAGAACGTGAAGGTATAAAAAAACACAAAATATATTACAAATCTAACTTTTGGGAAAAAATAATGGTCAAGGTAACATCAATAAAACAGACTTGCATCCCTTTAGATATTTTCGAACAAATAAATTACGTCAATAAAGAAATAAAAATACTCCATGGTGTAAAAATTTGTAATGCAACAGTGTCGTAAATAAAAGGACGCCTGCATACCATAAAAATACCCTCGACCACGCCAAGGTAGCGCCATCAAAGAGCAGCTCCATCCTTCAAGGTCAAATGAGTCACATAAAAAAAAGACACCTGCATACCATAAAAATACCTTCGTCCAGGTGTATGGTCAAGGTCAAATTAACAAAGAGTAGTTGCATCTTTCAAGGTCGAATGAACACCTGCATGCCATAAAAATACCCTCGTCCACGCCAAGGTAGCACCATCAAAGAGCAGCTCCATCCTTCAAGGTCAAATGAGTCACATAAAAGAAAATTGTATACCATAAAAATACCCTCGTCCAGGTGTATGGTCAAGGTCAAATTAACAAAGAGTAGTTGCATCTTTCAAGGTCAAATGAGTCTTATAAAAGAAAATTGTATACCATAAAAATACCCTCGTCCAGGTGTATAGTCAAGGTCAAATTAACAAAGAGTAGTTGCATCTTTCAAGGTCGAATGAACACCTGCATACCTGTGCTCTCAAGGACAATTCAAGGTCAAATTAACACCTGCACACCTGTGCGGTCAAGGTCGCGGGAGGGTAGGCGAGGGGGGCAGGGGTGTAAGAGGGGGGGGGGGGGTGGTGAGACAGAAACCGCCTTTCCCTACTACTTATCACATTTCAAATAACAAGTTTATTTAGCAACCATTGCCTACACACGCCACCGGAAACCGTTATCCCGAAAATACCTTCGCGACATATGCTTCGTGCCACAAGGAGGGTCCAGAAGGCCTTGGTTTGAAAGAAACATCACTTCGCGTCGCTCCCTCCAGAGTTTCCTGAAAACAGGTAGCGTCACTTAGGTTTATCACTAAATTTAAAGGCTTTTCTTAAAGAAATCTTAGTTCTGAACTTTGCATAGTGTAGGTAATTTATAGATTAATAAATAATAAAATATAGGAAAGCAAGAAAAAACTAAAAGTCTTCCTTCACAAAATTTAATAGAATATAGCAATTCTATTTCTATAAAAATATTTCAAAAATCCTCGACATCTTCTCTCCAGAAGACCTATTTCTTCTTCCTCATTTCATTTGGTTGTTTAGACACCTTTATCACATACTCAGCATGTTTTAACTCTCCTCAACTTTTTATACTATACAGGGTGATTCAAAAGTACTTTGACAAACTTCGGGAGGTAATTGCTGGCAATATTTTAACATGAAAAGTTCTCATAAACAGTGGTCCTTGGCGACTTTGTTACGGAGATACAGGGTGTTGAAATCAGTGGCGCACACAAGGGGGTGGCACTGGGGCACGTGCCCCCCCCAACAAGTAGCTCAAAACCGGAGTACTCGATTGTTGAAATATGTAACCGACATCACTCGGTCTAGCACTGACCGCAAGTTCTACTATTTCCTACTAATAAAGTAGCAACTACTCGATCGATTATCGAAATCATTAGTTTTTCCCATCCCTATAGCAGAACGAACATTTTCAACTTTGAGAAGGCTTAAATCTTATTTAAGAAATACAATGGGACAGAATCGGCTAAATGGACTTGCTAATTTAAATATTCATAGGGAGGTATGTACATATTGATACCAATGAAGTCTTAAGTATTTTAAAAGAAAGAAGACCCAGGAGGTTGGATTTTGTTTTGGAAATGTGTATATTGCTTGCATTATTTATACAGTGTCACCAGTAAAGTCCGCATCATATGGGATTTTTTTTTTATTAATAGCTTTATTCGAAATTTGACTTTGGCATCAAGTTCTGCTTCGATCGAGATGAAAATTAAACAAAAAAATAGTACTCACGTGATTCGCATTATCTGTCAAGTTTTAATTTTTTTCAAAAAATAATTCAAAAGTTTTCTGAAAATATCGAAAAAGTTATTAGAAAAAGTTTTTTTTTAATGCAGTTTCTAGCTCACATGCAAAATTTCAGCTGGATAAGATAATTTTGATTTATTACCTATATTTTGTAAAGTGCACCACTTTTGCAAAATAAGACTCGACGCAACCTACATAAAACTTCTTAGTTTTGACAATGCTTTATTTCAGATACATTTTCTTTAAAGTAGCGCCATATTAAATATGTGTTTTTCTACGAAATCAAAATTGGGCTATTAAAATTTGGTCGCATGTGATGCACTTTGCATTTGTTTTTGACTCTGTATAAGGTAACTTCATAAAATAAGTATTTTTGAAAACGTAGTGTGTGCCTGAAAGTAAAAAAATTAAAAAATAAGTAAACGGGTTTTAAATTAAATCGTTGAAAATAGATAAACTTTACGTTAAGTTAAACTAAAATTTATTTTCCACTTAATGAACACTTTACTGATGACACTGTGTTCTTTTTTTCTTAATGTTAAGGTGTATTACTTTCAGACACAAACTACGTTTTAAAAACTTTTGAATACTTTTTTGGAAAAAATTAAAATTTTACAGATAATGCGAATCACGTGACTGCTATTTTTTGCTTAATTTTCATCTCGATCGAAGCAGAACTTGGTGCCAAAGTCAAATTTTGAATAAAGTTAATAATAATAAAAAATCCCATATGATGCGGACTTTACTGGTGACACTGCAGATATTTAAAAAACATTTTTTTTGCAGCAGTTTAATTAACCCCCCCCCCCCTCTTTTATTAAGAAAAAACTATTAGTATTTTATATAGATTTTATATTGTGCCCCTCCCATGATTGAGTCCTGAGTGCGCCACTGGTTGAAATGTGTAATAATTTTTAAATAACTCCTTAACCAGTTATTTTTTTTAATGAAATTTAGTGAATTTAATAAGCATCTAAGGACACTTATTTTCAAAGTACAACACGTTCGTAAATTTAACCAGTGGCGTCGGTACAAAATGTTACTATCATATTTTTTGTGAAAACTATGTTACACCACTGACTTATTTTATTTTAACTTTCTTCTTATGAATCCCCCCTTCATTTACAACAAAAAAGATTACCTGTGTTGTTTGATACGAGGGACTGTTTAAGGGTAAATGATTATTTTATTTGACTATACACAAATATTAAAAAATGTGTTTTAAACTGATCAACCTCAAACTCAAATAAATATTTATTAAAGTATTTTAACAAATACCTACATACATACTTACTAATAAACAAATATGTATATGCCTAAGGAAGGTATCTGAGGATGCCTATTTTCTAAGTATAACACGTTCTCAGTGGCATACATATTTATTTATTAGTGGGTATGTTATTTTTTAATATTTTGTATTTTGACAAGGCGGCTTTGGAAATTCATTTGTCGATAAATTAAAACATATTTGACAGTTAGTAACCATTAATTTTTATTTCTTAAGTTTTGTTATTTTCAATGGTAACTAACTGTCAAATATGTTTTAATTTATCGACAAATGCATTTCCAAAGCCGCCTTGTCAAAATAAAAAATATTAAAAAATAACATACTAATAAATAAATATGTATGCCACTGAAAACGTGTTATACTTAGAAAATAGGCATCCTCAGATACCTTCCTTAGGCATATATATATATTAATTTGTTTATTTGTAAGTATGTATGTAGGTATTCGTTAAAATACTTTAATAAATATTTGAGTGGTTGATCATTTTTTAATATTTGTGTATAGTCAAATAAAATAATCATTTACCCTTAAACCGTCCATCGTATCAAAAAAACACAGGTAATCTTTTTTGTTGTAAATGAAGGGGGGGGTTCATAAGAAGAAAGTTAAAATAAAATAAGTCAGTGGTGTAACATAGTTTTCACAAAAAATATGATAGTAACATTTTGTACCGACGCCACTGGTTAAATTTACGAACGTGTTGTACTTTGAAAATAAGTGTCCTTAGATGCTTATTAAATCACTAAATTTTATTGAAAAAATAACTCGTTAAGGAGTTATTTAAAAATTATTACTATTCCTTTCAACATTTCAACACCCTGTATCGACCACTGTTTATAAGAACTTGTCATGTTAAAATATTGCCAGCAATTACCTCCAGACGTTTGTCAAAGTACTTTTGAATCACCCTGTATATTGTCACTTTCTACATTTCAAAGTTTTAATGCCATAAAAGCTCCATTAAGGTTTTTTACCATTTTCTCTTTGGCTAATACCATCAGCACTACCTATATAAATTTTCTGTCTCCTGATGATGAACGTTTCTACGTTCGAAACATGTAGTGGCCCCTAAAGAATTTCTATATTCTATTAACTTTTGTGGAGGAAGACTTTTACTTTTTTCTTTCTTTCCTATACTTTCAACTCCACTTTAAGCATGCGTGGACTACTTCTTCCAATTAAATAATAAAATGTTAAAGTGCTGCTTTTTCTTTGAACCTTTGGACCTATGAAAGTTGGAAACTGCAAGGACAGCTTTTAGCAGTTCCCATACTATGTAGTCTAAGTTGCTAAAGTCAGTTCGATTACAGTAGGTAGGTACATAATAAGTATAGAAAAATGCAACCAATTCCTTAAATAGGTAGGTACCTGAAAATGCTAACGAGTATTGTCAATGACACAAATTATTGAATTTATTTGTTCAGCCGACAATGGCACCCTACACTAAATGGTTTCTTAAGAATTTTCAATGACATAGATGATTCATGTGTTGTGTTATGGTATTGTATGGGTGTGAAAGTCCATTCAACAACATAAAACGGTTTTTTAGAATTAGTCACTTTTCTTGTGCTCGAAATTTCTCGAGCGTCTGATTTACCGAAAAATATGAAAGAATATGTAAAACAGAGGAGTCAGACAAGGAGATACAATCTCACCGAAGCTATTCACACTAGCGTTGGAGGATGTATTTAAAAAACTAGACTGGCAGGATAAGGGGATCAATATAGACGGATTACGGTTGAGTCATTTGCGTTTTGCCGATGATATTGTGATCATCGCAAATACAGGCGAAGAGCTCAGGAGTATGATACGGGAACTCCATCAGGCATCGCTGCAGATTGGACTTACGATGAACCTAACAAAAACAAAGATTATGAGCAATGAGAACATCGAGGTAACGGTAAATGATCATCGGTTGGAGAATGTTCCTGAATACATATACCTGGGCCACAATATCAAGCTGGGTAAAGAAAACCAATATTCCGAGATTTCAAGAAGAGTGAGCCTTTCCTGGGCGGCTTTTGGCAAATTAGGATTCATACTCAAGTCCCACGAATTCCCTATAAACCTCAAAAGGAAACTATACGAATCATGTGTATTGCCGGTGCTCACGTACGGACTCGAGACAATGTCCATTACCCGCAAATCGGCTGACAAATTGCAGACTACACAGAGAGCAATGGAGAGGGCCATGCTTGGAATATCCCTGAGGGACAGGATTCGGAACGATGAAATCCGGAGAAGGACTGGGGTAACGAGTGTGTTGAGGAGCGTGGCAAGAATGAAATGGCAATGGGCCGGCCATATAGCGAGACAAGACCAACATAGGTGGACACACAGGATCTTGGTGTGGCGCCCGAGAGAGACCAAGCGAAGCGTGGGCAGACCACAGAAGCGATGCCGATGGCGGGACGATATCCGGAATATCGCAGGAAAAAACTGGCTTCAGATTGCTAGAGACAGAAGGGCATGGAAAGATTTGGAAGAGGCCTACATCCAGGAGTGGATCAATACAGGCTGAAGAAGAAGAAGAAGATGTAAAACATAGTTTATTTATTATACAGATTAACTTTTCGAAAACCTACAATGTTTTAATAAGTTTAATTTTGATCTTGTCAATATACAGAATGACTTTTTGAAAACTTAAAACAAAACCAATAATAGCAGTTCTATCAAAACGCGAGGGAAAAAAATTAGTTATTTTGCGGACGACCTTCTATTTAATATTCTATTAGCAGTAGCTAGAAATCCATTAGTAGTAGCAAAAAATCTGCATTAAATAGGCGCCGAAAAAACAACTCTGTTGTAGCAATTAGGTTCATTTTTTTGTAATGAATTTTTAACCTCAGTGCATGTGGTCGTTTTTTAAATATTATTTTTTGCTGCTAAAAGCTCTAGCTCTATTGCCCTAAAAAAATATATGTTGCAGTGGTTAAAAATATCTTTTATTTATAAAAAAATATGATTTTGTTATTAGTTGAGGTAATGTAGTTAAAAAATTATTTTTGAAGAAGTAGTCCATACTCAAAGTGGAGTTAAATGATACAGAAAAAGAAAAGCACGAAGTCTTTCTCCACAATCTTTATTAATCAAAAAACTAGGCGAACCTAGTATCACATCGACATGTTTCGAGTGTAGAAACACTCATCATCAGGAAACAAAGTGAAAATTAAAATGCTGATGTTTTTAGCAAGAGAAAATAATGGTGAGATTGAGACGTAATGGAGCTTTTAATGGTGTACAAGAGATGTAAAATTGAAAAATCAGAAGGTCAAAAATCAAGACTCCAGCATACTGAAGAGTCGAGGGTTAAGTGTAGAAGCACACTGTCGTGCAGAAAAAGATAGGGTAGTAAAAATTAGGGAGTTTTGAAAAACATATCTGTTAAAAGTATTAATAAATTACTGAAACATCCTGAGTTTTATTGAGCTCAGTCAGAAACATTTGAAAATGTTGGGGTGAGGTGTAAAGAAAAAAAGAGAAAAAGAAAAAATTGTTTTTTTTTTGGTCAAAGCATCTGTAAAAAAATTCCCCTTTCTATTTTTTTGCTTTTCTTTTTCTGTAAAAAATTATTGCTATTTAATCCTAAAAATTGTCTACCAGCTATAAAAGAAAGTATTTTTATCATTGGTTGTCTACCTAGCTACTACTAAATTATATTTTTCTGAGTTCCTCGATTGGCCCTCAGTGACGTATTCGCCCTTTAATTTTATTTTCTATTAGATTTCTTTACTTTTCTGTAGCCAAATTAAATTTCGGTAATGACAATGTCGTTTTGAGCCAGTTACCTAGGTATAGGTAGGTACCTGGATTTAATGAATGAAATGAAATATTAATATGACGAGTTTAGTGGGGTTATTTCTGATTATATCGAAAAAAGTTAGTAGAAAAAGTTTTTACAGCTGCATAAGATAATTTTTCTATTTCACGTTAGTTATATCACCGTCTAGCCCTAGATTCTGCTGACCATGCATCTCCGCTGATATTATAGAGTGCCGCCAAGGAAGAAGACACCAGTCAGTTAGAAGCCCGTATTAAGTTAACATATTTTATTGTAAAACTTTAATCGACCAATATTTGTATTTTAACAAAATAAATGTATTTTTAAAAACGGTCTACGACGGTCTCATTAGTTAACTGGCGCAGTCGGTAGGATTTTCGGGAGTCAATACGTATCGAACGTATCGATTTTTTCGTATCATCGAATTGACCGAAAAGAACCTTTTTTGTGTTGTGACGTTGGTGAAGGTGTTGAAACAGAGTGGATTTTTCTGGACATCGAAAAATTCCCAATCTATCGCAGAACTGTGGATTACCATCACTCAATCGATCATCGAAAGATAGGACCACAATCGCCTATCTTTGCAAGGACCAAGGATTTGGAGAGGACTTCAATCGCCGAACCAGAGCTTGACCTTATAGAATGACCAGACGAGGACCGTTCCTGCTAGTTTTGTAAGTGTAATTGATAATATTGATGTCGATCGATAATATTTGTGACGAATTATTGAATTTAAGTTTAGAAACGCCTTCAACTGACTCTGTTTCTAACCAAACCTTAGAAACATTAGCTTTAAGTGATAATTTTAATAAAGAAATTTCAGAAAAAATTTCAAAGGTTTCAGAACAAATTTCAGGAATTTTAGGAAGCTCAGTAAATCAACCTACTAGTACTTTATTTGATTTAGATATGGCGCAATTTAAACCAGAATATTTAAACTGCGTACCCCCATTTGATGGGAACCCGAACGATTTAAATCGCTACATATCTACCTGTCAATCATTAATCGATTCATTTTTTGACGCCAATAATCTTTTGTCGTTTCAAAATATATACTTAATAAATTCTCTTGTGGGCAAACTTACTGGCCAAGCTAAACTTGTTGTAAACATTCAGAATGTCAGTACTTGGGATGAGTTAAAAACTACCCTAAGACGTAATTTTGCCGATCAGAGGGATGAAACTTGCTTAAATAGAGATTTGGTAATGTTAAGGCAACTGCCTAATGAAAAACCAAGCCAATTTTATGATAGGATACTTCATATTCTAAATTTACTTTGTTCTTATATTGATGCGCACGAAACAGAAGCTTCGGCAAAACAATTAAAAAGGAAACTATATAACGATCTTGCCCTAAAAACATTTTTATCCGGATTAAAAGAACCGCTAGGAACCACAATTCGGTGTATGCGCCCTGATAGTTTGATGAAAGCGCTTCAATTTATTAGCGAGGAAGATAATGTAAATTATTTTCAACATCAAACAAAGCCTAGTAGTGTCAGTAGTGCTATTGTTCAAAAAAATAATAACTTTAGGCCCACACAAACAAATTTTAATAACCATGCAAATGCAATGCAACCAAATTTTATGGCAAGACCGAATTATTCGTTTAACACCTCTACTCCTCATAACTTATTTAGACCTAGCTTTCCATCACAGCCTATGAATATTAGACCAAACTTTAATAGACCTCCACAGAGATTTTTCACCAATTCTCAAGTTTTTGGCAGACCGGGCAATAGAAATTTTAATAATGTTTTTAGACCAAATAATAACAATTACCAGCAAAAACAGTTAATGCCACCACCTACACCTATGTCGGGCGTGGAAACTTCTAAATTCAAACCTTTCGCGGGTACACCGCAATATAACCCACCAAAATTAGTTTTTGAGGAAGTTTATAATGCCGAAACGCAAAGAATAAATCAAAACGAACAAATCGCGTATGACGAAAACCAATACTATGAATATGACCCATATTACCATGACCAACCTTACTCAAACGATTATTATGAACCCAACGCACAGCCTAATACGTCACAATGTAACGACGACCTAGGACAACAAAATTATTCCTGCGAAGGTTCGAACAATGACAATGAAAATTTTCACGAAACCACTCAAGACAACAAACTAACTTAGAACCTCAAGTAATATCCCTAAATATGTCCAATTACAGTGAACTATCATATATTGTATTTCCTGAAACCAATTTAAAAATATTGATTGATTCGGGTTCTACTAGATCATTTATTGATCCAAATATTGCAAAAAATTTATATCCTAATCAAATAACGAATGATCCTTTTATAGTTTCGACTGTTTTTCAGAAGTCAGCCCACCAGTTTAGTGCGCTGATACCAGCATCCAAAATATTTAAATTGCCAAAAAATAAAAATTTAAAATTTTATTTATTTAAATTTCATAACGTATTTGATGGTTTACTCGGACTTGACAATCTTAAAATTTTGCAAGCTAATCTCGACTTTAATAAAGGATTTTTAGTAACTCCGCATGCACATATAAAGTTACAATTTCATAAAACACAAACTAATCTCAACTGTATAACAATTGCCCCACGTGTTGAACAAGTTGTGAAAATTAAAACGTCGATAAAAAATGGTGATGTAGTTATACCGCATCAAAAAATACATAATTGTGAGATACCGGAATGCTTATCAGTTGCTAGAAATGGATATGCCTTGACGACTATACTGAATAATTCTTGCGATTCTGTAACAATAGATTTTTCAGAACCCATTGCCGTAGAAAGATTTAATAACAAGGAAATGCAAGAAATAAACTTAAATAATTTTGACGAGTGTCCAAAAGGAACAAAATTAGATTTTTCCAAATTTCGGACTGACCATCTTAACGAAGAAGAAAAATACAAAATTTTAAGTTTAATTAAAGAATATTCGGACATTTTTTATAATGAAAACGAACCCTTGACCTTTACTAGCAAAATTAAGCACAGAATAAAAACCACTGACGAAATACCTGTTTATTCAAAATCTTATCGTTACCCTTATGTGCATAAACAAGAAGTAGAGAAACAAATAAACAAAATGTTAGACCAAAAAATTATCCAACCAAGTAGCTCACCGTGGAGCTCTCCAATTTGGGTGGTTCCAAAGAAAGCCGACGCTTCGGGGGTGAAAAAATGGAGGGTTGTGATCGATTTTAGGGGTTTAAATTCTAAAACCCTGGATGACAGGTACCCCCTTCCAAATGTAACCGACCTGTTGGATAAATTGGGAAAGTGCCAGTACTTCACAACACTGGATCTGGCAAGTGGGTTCCATCAGATCCAAATGCACGAGGCTGATATTGAGAAAACGGCATTTAGCACTGAAAACGGCCATTTTGAATTCCTGAGAATGCCTTTCGGTTTGAAAGGGGCTCCAGCATCTTTCCAGCGAACCATGGACAATATCCTGCGCGGAATCCAGAATGAAAAATGCCTAGTGTACCTAGATGACATAATTGTATATTCAACATCATTACAAGAACACCTAGAAAGGCTAAGAAGCGTTTTTCAACGTCTACGCGAATCTAACTTCAAAATCCAGCTGGATAAGTCAGAATTCTTAAAAAAGGAAGTCGCATACTTAGGCCATGTAGTGACAGCCGATGGCGTGAAGCCAAATCCCGACAAAATTAAGGCAATAAAAGATTTCCCCATTCCGAAAACAACCAAACAAATTAAAGGATTTCTAGGATTATTAGGATACTATAGGCGGTTTATTAAGGAGTTTGCAAAACTAACTAAACCCCTTACAAAATGTTTAAAAAAGGGTGCAACTATAGAACACAACCAAGAATTCGTATCATGTTTTGAAACCTGCAAAAACTTACTAATAAATGAGCCAATACTGCAGTATCCGGACTTTTCCAAGCCATTTAACTTAACAACAGATGCAAGTAATGTAAGTTTGGGAGCAGTACTATCACAGGGACTGATTGGCCAAGACCTGCCAGTGGCGTACGCCTCCAGAACGCTAAACGACTCTGAAAGAAATTATTCGACCATAGAGCGAGAGCTCTTGGCAATAGTCTGGGCTACTAAGTACTTCCGCCCATATATATACGGAAGAAAAATAAACCTTGTTACCGACCATAAACCACTACAATGGTTGTTTTCACTAAAAGATCCTAGCTCAAAATTATTAAGATGGCGTATAAAACTTGACGAATATGATTATACTATAATATATAAAAAAGGTAAGCTTAACACTAACGCAGATGCTTTATCTCGTATCGAATTACATACGAAAGAGACAGAAGACAATTTTAGCCTTAAAAGTTATATTGAAAATTTTAATAGGGAACTACAGGGAGAAACATCTACAGAAAACGACAACATAGATCAAATGTCCACCGCCGTTCAAGTGGGTGATAACGAACCAACAGAGGTTGATAACACCGCAGCACACAATTCAGCTGAAAAAGAACCACCTGACGACAACATGACGGTACATACAAACGAAAGCGAAGACCCTATAGTGGGAATCCCTATATGTGACATACCAGTAAACTACGGATCAAATCAAATAATTATTTCATCGGTACTTCATTCTCCCGCAAAACCAAAAATTGTCATTTTATTTGAGAAAAAACGCCGCTTTATTATCCAAATTTCAGAAAATAATTTCAACGAAGACGTATTAAATTTTGTTAAAGAACTAGTAATTCCTGACAAACAATATCATTTATATTTTGAAAAACCGGAAATGTATGAACCTTTTTGCGAAGTAATTCGAAAAACATTTAAATGGCCCTCTTTAAAATTAAAACGTTGCTTATCAAAATTAATAGATGTAACCGATAAAAACGATATTTCCGAAATAATACAAAAATATCATGAATCAAAAACCAACCATCGTGGTATTGACGAAACCTCACTACAAATTAAGCCAAAATATTACTGGCCAAATCAAAAAGATTCGATCCAGACTTACATAAACAACTGCGAAATTTGCCAAAAAAGTAAGTACGAACGCCACCCTGTAAATATGCAGATGAATATAACACAAACTGCCTCTAAACCCTTTGAAATTTTACATCTTGATACTTATACACTCGAACAAACAAAATTTTTAACAATTATCGACAGTTTTTCGAAATACGCACAAGCTTACGCACTCCAATCTCTTGCTGCAACAGAAATTGTTGACAAACTACTATTGTACTTTTCTCACCATAGTATACCGAAACAAATTATTTTAGACAACGGGACTGAATTCAAAAATACCGTGGTAACAGAACTTTTAAATTTGCATAAAATTAAACTACATTTTTGTTCGCCAAATCATCCGCAGTCCAACGGAGTAGTTGAACGACTACATTCCACCCTAGCTGAACATATACGTCTTTTAAATAACCAAAACTTTACGAAAACACCGATAACCCAAAAAATGATCTATGCGATCCTAGCATATAACCATTCCATTCATTCGGCAACTAATTTAAAACCGATTGACGTCATAAACGGTCACATTTCTGCTAATGACCCGTTTGATATAAAATTAGACCAAATGATTTTAAATGACTATGTTAACGCACATAAAGAAAAATCTAAATTATTGTATTCAAATATTAACCAAAAACTAACCGAAAATAAACAAAAAATTATTTCCAAAATTAACGAAAATCGTGACAAACCGGAAATATATCAACCTAACCAAAAAGTATATGTTAAAAAGCATATTAGACAAAAACTTTCTGACAAATTTACAAAGCCGACTGACATCGAAAACGTAAATATAACTCGAAAAACAGTGAAAACCCAATCTCATGCTAAAATCCACATGGACAACTTAAAACGCCCACTAAGAAACACATACAGCTTCGATTAAAATAAAAATTTTATTTCAGGCTAATTGTCACCGTTATCGGAGACGGAGATAATGTTACAATCAGGCAACTAACAGACAACCCAGGAATTTTACCACTTAAACTAGGGAACGCTAAAATTACCGAATACACCCACACATTGATACACTATTATGACCTAAATCCGATTTTAATAGAAATTAACAAGTTACACATCCGATCAAAAAACATCACAAGTTCACTTCTCACCCACAAAGAATATTTTGCTGAATCATCTAACTATTTAAAAATATTAAAATTAACCCAAGAGAGAGTCGAAAATAAAATTAGAGAAATTTTACCCCATCCTGAAAGAACTAAAAGAGGACTAGTTAACATAGTAGGCTCAGTATTTAAGGCTGTAACAGGAAACCTAGACGCGTCAGACGGTGAACGTTATGAAACACTTATAAAAAATTTAGAAAGCAATCAAAATAAATTGGCTTACAATATAAAAAACCAAAATTCAATTTCTGCAAGCGTCATCAATAAATTTAATTCTACAATACAACAAATTGGCCAAAACGAAAAATTAATCGAGGGCAGAATAAATCAAATAAGCGTAATAGTCCAAAATACTACCTATAGGGAAAATATGCATTTCATTAAAGATATCTTGAACCAAATTATTAATCTTTACGAAATTATTAACTCAATATTGCAAGATATTGAGAACTCTTTCACTTTTTCCAGACTACAAATTATGCATCCAAGTATAATAACTTTGAATGATCTCCTAAAAGAACTTAAAATTTTAGAAAAGTTAGTGGGTATCGATCAATTGCCCCTACCAATAAATTTAGAAAGTATTTTTCTTTTTGAAAAATTAATTGACGTTGACTGTTTTATCTTAAATAATAAAATAACATATTTACTTAGGGTACCAATTACCAATTCTCATATCTTTGAATATTATCACTTATATTCAGTACCAATTATACACCAGAGTCTGTTTAAGGTCGTCATACCTCGCGACAAATACTTAATTAAAAATCAATTACACTATACATATCGGGGAACCCCCTGCAAAGAGATGGAACAGAATTTCTTTATTTGCGAGAAGGAAGACCTGAAAGAAATCGATGTACGAAGCCCTTGCGAAATACAACTATTACAATCCACAAAAAACACCTTCACCTGCCAACAGATCGACGTCACAATAACTCAAGCTGTCATCAATCAACTGGACCAATCAAATAATTTGATATTGGTTCTCCCAAAGGAAGAAATAGTCCAAATAAAATGCCTGTCACAAGACGAAAGTCGTAAACTGGTTGGTAGCTACTTGATCACCATACCGATTGGATGCCACCTGAAAATCAATGAAATATCGATTACCAATAATCAAAGAATAATCGATTCTAAACAGCAGCCCATAATCTTCCCGGATTTCGACGATGCACCGCCGCAACTTCCTGTTCTAAATTTAAGCTTCCATCTACGAGAAATAAAGTTAGATGAATTGCATGAACTTCAAAACAAAATTGAAGAAAATGAACCACACCTATTTTTTGACGAAGTTTCAAAAATACCCAGTTTGTGGACTATATTGGTGTATGTTCTTATAATTAGCATTGGTTGTTATATGCTATATGGATATCTTATACAAAAAGGGTATTTACGCAAGAAAAATACCCTCACAGAAAGCAGCAGCCCCCGCATAGAACTACCACCGATCCGGCTGTAGTTCAGTCTAAGGAGGGAGGAGTTATATCACCGTCTAGCCCTAGATTCTGCTGACCATGCATCTCCGCTGATATTATAGAGTGCCGCCAAGGAAGAAGACACCAGTCAGTTAGAAGCCCGTATTAAGTTAACATATTTTATTGTAAAACTTTAATCGACCAATATTTGTATTTTAACAAAATAAATGTATTTTTAAAAACGGTCTACGACGGTCTCATTAGTTAACTCGTTCATAATGAGTACGACCCTCATTTGCGGATCGTAATGAAGCTATTTCGATACGCGTTTTTTCTTTATTTGATGTTGGTAACATTTAAATGTTTTATTTCATTGACTTGCGCGGCCTTTGTGATTTACGAGAAAACCCATTTTTCGCAGAGGAAAACTAGCTTGAAAACTTACTTTTTTATTCCGTGTGGATAACAGTCATGTATGTTGGTTGCGTAAATCTATAAATCAATCTTTTGTAGATGCTTCAAGCTATCATTTTCTGCCAAATCCTATCCAAAATTCAATCTACTAACCTTCTAATGTCGATTTTAACTTCAACTTTATTTGAATTTTCCATCTTCCCTATACTAAATTGCAATGCCGTGACGTAAAATCACGTCTTTTGAAATTCGAAAAAAAGTAGCAAAATCTCCCGAATTTCCGAACGCTCTGTATATGTACCGAATGTACAAGGATCACACAACGTATTCCGTCCAATTTCAAATCTCATATCGCTAAAATAACTTTAGAATCTCGTGGTGAAAATGGGTCAATAAATCAAAAAATGACAGTTTCCAAAATAATTTTTGTTGTCCAGAGGCTCCTATGATAAAAAATAGTATTACCAATATAAAATTTAGACATAAAAATTTACAAAATTTGAAGGATTAATTTTCTTTTTAAAATGTATTTTTCTTGATTATAAAAGGTGAAATAGAAAAAAATGTATAAAGCACTTGTTTCATAAGGCGTTTTAGCGCCCGTGTAAATAAAAAAACTCGCCACTTTGTGGCTCGTTTTTTAAAATTGACGCGTGCGCTAAAACCGCTTCTTATGAAACGTGTACTTTAATATACTATTTTGATCCTAAAAAAACAATGCACTATCAGGATTACAGTGAGTTTATACAGCTTACAGTGTTGCCATTTTTAAGCCATTTTTTAAATCTCTCCTTCTAACTTATCGGAAACTGTCTGATTGTAAATAAATGGTTTTTGATGAATGAAATGTCTTGTCTCCATATGAACATCTTTATTTTAATAAAATAAGCCCTTGTTAAAGCCACCTTAATCTACCTCTGTATGCATACCAGACACGACCGAATGGAGAAGATGATGCAGGTCAATAGCTAAAAGCCCCACGGCCACGTTCTTCATGTTTCTTCTTCGCATCACGATTTATTTTATATAAACAACTGAAAGGTGCAGCTCGAGTTCCAAACACTGGCCAGCTGATGACTGGAATTTTTAGGGCAATACATCAGGTGGATGCTTAAACTCGAGAAGATTTATGTCGTTAATATACCGGGTGACGAAATTTTTACCCTGCTTGTCACGTCCCAGTGGCGTAGCTAGAAATGTTAGCGTACCCAGCAGGACAGTCTAATTTTTTTTTAACGTTGAACTTAAAGCTTTTAGTTCGTTCATTTTGTCTAATTCCGGTCGTCATTTAGAGCTTTTTATTATTATTATTGTTATTATTATTATTATTATTATTATTAATAATATATCTTTGTTCTCAACCAACTTAAAAATTTTATTACAGAGAATATAACACCAAATATACAATAAACGTTAATGTATAAAGCACTTGTTTCATAAGGCGTTTTAGCGCCCGTGTAAATAAAAAAACTCGCCACTCCGTGGCTCGTTTTTTAAAATAGACGCGGGCGCTAAAACCGCTTCTTATGAAACTCGTACTTTAATATACTATTTAATTTTTTACCCACCACTAAAATTATTTTCCACTTAATGAACACTTTACTGATGACACTGTGTTCTTCTTTGTCTTAATATTAAGGTGTATTACTTTCAGACACAAACTACGTTTTCAAAAATACTCATTTTATGAAGTTACCTTATACAGGGTCAAAAACAAATAAACTTTGCATCACATGCGACCAAATTTTAATAGCCCAATTTTGATTTTGTAGAAAAACACACATATTTAATATAGCGCTACTTTAAAGAAAATGTATCTAAAATGAAGCATTGTCAAAACTATGGAGAACTAGAGGGTAGGAGGCCGATCGATAATGGCAGCAATTTCAATTTCTATCCCGGTTTTTTGGTTAGTTCGCTATTGGCTGATAGATGGCTCTCGCGTCCGAAGTGGGCTGATGTTAACCGTTGCTACGCAATGAACTTGTGGCGTCAAATCACGCCAGAAAGATGCCAGTTTGTGGACGATTGCAGAGAAAAATCTTTTTTTCTTGCTTTTGCATGCGCAAAGTTTGAAATCAGATTAGAAGTGTCTATTTTTTGAGCTTCCTCATTTTCTATTGAAATAATGACTATATAAAGCCGATAATTTTTTTATCGGTCATGCAATTTCTCAAATAAGTTTTAATTAACTTTAACTTGGAAAAAGACCATTCAGCTGATGCATCAATCGAAATAGGGATGGCCAAAAAAAAATGCAGGCAGTTACAATTTCACTAAAACTGAAAGATGAATAATACTTTTATACCAATATAAAATGTAATAAATCAAAAATAGAAGTTAAATTATCTAAAACATTTTCCAAATGAAAGCACTTGTGATGAAATTTTATCAGCGAAATCTTCTAGATATTGAAGATGCATGGCTTTGACTCATATCGTAAATATCCTTATCAGAAAGAGAAGGATCTCGTTGGGGAACAAAACGCAAAAATAAGAACAAAAAGGACAGAAATTCGATTTTTTAATTGGGCTGTAATTATATCTATAGTTTTAAAAAACACATTTATTCTAAACCAATCATCACTTGTTTGAACTTGATAATGGTTATTAACATCATCAAAAATTGTTTTTGGTCTTGATATCCTTTTGTTTTCGAATTCAGAGTTTTTTTTATTAAAAAATAAAAAAAATTTACGTGTTTTTTTGTTTTTCTGTCAAATTAACGGTAGACCCAGCTCATGTTCCCCATTGGTGGTAAACGTCAAATTTTTTTACATTTTTTTCTTATCTCAGATGGTAGCTACAATTTTTTTAAATGAAATTTTTCAATTAAAAGAAATTTTTATCACTCCTGTCAAGTTTTGACAGCTGTCAATGTCATATTTTTATCGGCCATTTTTTCACCGAGGATAGTACCTGTAAGAATCTGAAATCAAAAAATTTGTATCTCTTTAAATAAGAAAGTTGATGTGACACCTGTCAAATTTTGACAGATTGACATATAATTTTTTTCAATTTTTTTCTTATTAAAAAATAAAAAAAATTTACGTGTTTTTTTGTTTTTCTGTCAAATTAACGGTAGACCCAGCTCATGTTTGCCTAGCCAAAATAACAGAGTCCGTTTTAATTGCATCAAAATTATTTCTCATTTGATTTATGATTTCAGTGGCGGCGGTAAACGTTTTAGACGCAGCTTCAATATTTTGCTCTTTTTTTTGTAAAAGTTTTGACAATATTTTTTAAAATTTTATTTTGAGAAACAATAGAAAAAATGGTTTCAAATTTTTCCAAGTGTTTTCTTAAAGACTTTGCTTCATTAACTTCCGCTTTATTTGTAGAGGTTAAAATTATTTTGCCAGTGTTTTTAAAAATATCATTCATCTAAAACGAAGAGCTTCTAATGCATCGTGTCTTGATGACCATCGAGTGGGTGTCAATTTTTTAAAGTTATTTTGACACAAACACCAACTAACTAAAAAACAACAAACTAAATGCCGATATTGCGGTTTAAGGTGGGAGTATCAACATGCTTGCCAACCTATAACCTATTTCGCGTAGATTTATTTATGTTTTCTAGCTTTTATACAAAATTTAAAGAAAATCAGTATCGACTTGATATTCTATAGGTAATAATTGACATATTTAATAAATATCAAGGAATTTCAGAACTTATTTTAGGAGAATTATATAGCGAAAAATATCGGGTAAGATTTTTTTAACATTATTATGTCATTGTCACTCATTGTTCTTTCACTATACAATTCTCCCAAAGTTAGCAATGAAATAAATTGATATTTTTGTAATATATCAGATATTACCTAGACGATACTGATTTTATTTAAATGTTAGTTTAAAAAATAATAAACTTGAAAAAACAAAGCGAAATAGGTTATAGGTTGGCAATAAATTGAACGACGTTGAGAATTCAACCTTAATAAAAACAATAATAAAAAAATGAAGGCCGTTCTATGTGATTATTTCAGTTACTATCTATAAAGGTATTGAGTAAAGTAGTTTTGCGGATACGTTTCCGGAGTATTGCATTTTTTTTCTATGAGAACATTTTGTTTTGCATTTTTATGTTTTTGTGGCTCCGCTCCCGGGCCCCTTTCTAGCCCGGGCCCGTGTGCATCGCACACATTGAACACCGGTAGTTCCGCCACTGCCCCCGAATACATTTCCTGGCTACGTGCTTGGTTATACCGATTCCAGATTTGCTAGAACAGTGTTTTTGCTGGCAGTTATCAGTTCCATCAGCAGCACAGTCTTGTTGAATAATGAATTAGTTTTAATACAACAATTTTGTTAAGAAATAAATTGTATATTCTCAATGCGACGCATTTAGTTCCCAGTAAAGCGCTTTCTCTACAATTAAGAAAGCAGAACAGCGTTTCCAAAAACGAATTGTATCCGTTAGAACCTATAATCCACAAGACGTTGGTGGGCGTTCGTAACGATCGGCAATCGCCGCGTGCCGTATTACTAGTCTTAACGTATTTGTTGCCCAGGTCACATCGTTGTTTGAAGTCTTTTAGCTGTCCTGTCTGAATTTGAATTTTATTGATCGTATATACCACTATCTGTTTCAATTAATTAATTTTTACTTTGTATTTCAGTTTTTTTTAACTTGGCACGTCAGATAAAGCAATAGAAGATTCTTATTTCGTACAACCCATCATTAGTATTGGATTTTATAATCTATGCACGCATTTTACCATCTCAGTAAACCATAGAACTTGATAATTGCTGTGAGTATTCAGAGCAATAATGGCTATAAACCATTCTATGGTAGCAATAATTATTTCCTATTGGATAAATTACCGTGATATTATTACTACACAACGGTCTAGCAACTATTGTTGTCTTACAATAGGAAAGTGCGTTGCTGTCACATATAGTATTTAGACGATTTTTTTTTAATATGGCCAAAACCATTTTTTATACTCTAATTTTTTTAAGTTTAGATATTAATATTTTTGTTATTTGCCTTACTTAGCAAAGGTGTGAGGATAGAAATTCGGGAATAAAATCAACAACTTTTTGTAAAATAAGGTCTCAAAACGCTATTTTGCTCAAAAAGGTCGATAATTTTGTCCATTCCGCACCTTAAAAACCAAGGCAATTTTTTATGCTAAAAAGTAAGAATAAATTATGCATTATATATTAACAAAACTTAAATTACAACAGGACGTCTATTCTCGAAATAGGCGAATGATCATTTCAAGAGAAGTGATTACTTTTTCTCTTAAAAATGTTTAAACTGTATTCTTGAAACTTAAAATTACTATTCATTTCCATACGATGTGAGCATATGATGTGAATTGTCCCTTCTCGCAAGAGAGCGTTCACTTCTCTTAAATTGGAGAATAGACGTCCAGATCTTCAAAAAATATATCTTGTGTGAATAAAATACTATCTTGAAAAAAACTAAGAGGAAAATTTATTGACCCAAATATAAAAATAATATTTTGGGATATATTTTTCATCGGTAAATGCCCCTAGAATATTTTAAGGAAATTAAAATTAAAGAACGTTTCGAATCTTTATAAAAAATAGACTAAAAATATTAATTTGGGTGCTTCAATTTTTTTTTAACCGTTTTTACAAAAGGTGCGGACTTGACACTTAAGGTGCGGATTGGACATCGTATATGATTAAATTCGATTAAATCAATATAAAAATAAGGTAAAGAACTATTTATTTAAAACCAAAATGTAAATTTCAAATAAGTACTAAGAAAAGACAACATTACCATTAACCAACACCGATAAATACTTATTTATGTCAAATCCGCACCTAACTGTCCAATCCGCACCAACGTAAAACAGGCACGGAACGGACGGTGCCGAATGGACATTTTTTGACTTTTTAATTTATTCACAAAATATGGCAACGCTGATTCGAATTATTCTTAGGTTATGTTTTACCGACCTAAAAATGCACCATACCATAATCTATTTTTCTAAAAGAAATACGTAACGTAAACGCAAACTGCGGTGCAGAGAGGACACGCAAGAAAGTGAGCATTTCTTGCTTTCTTTTTTAATTAACTGTTTTGCCAATATATATCAAAAAACGGGTACTTACCAATATCTTTAAGCGGCGCACAACACTATAACAAAACCAGAAATGATAAAAACGCACTGATGCCAAACTGACGCTGTCTTAATGTGTGGATTTCGTAGGTGCGGAATGGACATTTTTCCGAGGTTACAGTCCTAGAAAGCTAATAGTGCAAAGACTATTGCGGGTTATCTTGGTTATGTCATTGAATATTTTAGTAGAAAGAATAACCAAATCTATGATATATTGTTTTTATTATAATTGTATTTTGATCAAACAATTAAATTGTATCCAATTTAGCAGTTGCTACGTAGGACAGGTGCGGAAGTGGACAAGAAGGATCTTTTTTTGAGAAAATTATCGGGTTATTTCTTTTATTTTGTACTCTAAGTGTCCTTTTTATTGAAAACTAAATTAGTTTATTTATATAAATAATAGCTTGGGCTTTTATATGAATTCTCGACTTTTTGAACAAGGAAGGACAGTTGTATTTCCGTTTTGGCCATATTAAAAAAAAATAGTCTTAAATAGTCGTATAAAGAGTATGTGAATTCTTATAAGGAATATAAGGCTTTTTCTTAGTGTGGTAATAAAATATTCAAGTCAAGTTATCGATTGCTGACTTGACTTGTTCTCTCTTCAATTATCTGATCAATTTAAAATCCTTTCATTGAAGATCGAATATATCCTTTTTTGTGGGTATCACACAAGTTATTTATCAATTATTATCAATACGATACTCCAAACGAAAAAGTTATTCACTTTCCAGCTTGCTGCTAGCATATCTAGCTGGGCAGACAACAAATGCATACTGTCTTCTTGGTTTTGTGAAATGCATAAGTAGGTATTTATATGTCTTGTCCTTATTTGGTATATCTATACCTTCAAGAAGTCCATGATTTTGTTCGGTGCATATATTACCTCTATGATACCATCGAAAATTGAATTATTAATTGGTCTCAAAAATATTCTATTACGTAATAATTTTCAAAACGATAAAATAACTTTTGACTGAAGACCAAAAACACCAATTTTGACAGCTCATATCATTTCAATCGAGAATTATATTTTTTAATTGTTGGCGACATTGTGTTGGGAGGAATCTTCGTTGTAGCAAGTCGCTCTTGACTTGACGCTTGCCCGACGGCAGTTGCGTGCGGAAAAATATCACTTTGCGCACTCGTTTGTGGGAATTGAGATGCGTTCTCTTTTCTAATGGATAATATTACAATTATACATGCACATTAAAAAAAAATCATGAGCCAAGCTACGACCGGCGACCGAAAGAAAGTTAAACAGCAATCGGAACCAGGATATTCGTATGTGGTGACCGGCTGGTCATTCAGCCTTTCTCTCGTTTTTTTGTCGGATTTGTGTGTCGCGTAAGAATCGAATTGGTCATTGTAGTCCAAGGTCAATCGACCGATTTCGGAATTTTGTTGTTGCACAAGTGCATAATATTAATGTCATACAGGGTGCTCGGAAAGGTATAGGCGAATAATATAATTAGAGATCGAGTGGATTGGGTCAATAAAAACCGACTATGTACAGGGTGTCCAGTTTTCGACACTTTTGACGGGTATCTCAGTTATTAGTACAGATAGAATGATGCGGTTTTCGCAAACCTGTGTCACTTTTTTGTGAAACAAACGATGCCCTTAACGGATTTATCATGGCCATCTTGGTTTTTGAGATACAGGGCGAAATTGAAAACGGTGCATTTTCAGACACCCCTTGTATTTTAGTTATCTTATACCTTATCGAAAATATAAGAACGGAGTGTTATACAGTTTTTTACGTAAAATCCAGTGGCGTAGCTGGTATTTTTCCAGGTGTCCCCATTTTTGAGAAATATACCAAAGTTATGTTTTTTTAAATGGAACGCCCTGTATATTTTTTCATATTTGCATTCTGCTTACTGAGAGCTTTCCAAAAATATATAATAGTTGGCACTTTGTTTTAACAGGAAGGTTAAAATTCATATTTTTAAAAAAATTGGACCAGGCCTTGGATTTTGTTTCAATAGAACAATTAAATTGTGGATTAAAATGCATTTCTTTAATTTATAAATATTGTTGAAAATGGTTGCCATTTCTAAGAAAATATAAATACCATCCATACAAATTTAAAATTGTGCAAAATTTACATCCTGGAGATGCAGATCGGCGATTAATCTTCTGTCGTTGGTATACAGAACAAATCCGGGCCAATGCCAATTTTGGAAGATTATAATAATCTGGTCCGATGAGAACCATATGCTGGAATTTTTAACCGGCATAATACAAGGCATTGGTCTGAAGAAAATCAATATGTTATTTACGAAAGGTAACAGCAAGGGCGCATTGGATTTGGTGTTTCTTGCTTCATATTAGGTAATCAAATAACTTACCGTATTTATGAGGCACGGCAAATAGATATCTGGAAATCTTGGAAGAGGTTATACCCGAGTTATTAGAAATCGTTCCCCTTGCCCAGCTAAACGCTATACATTTCCAGCAAGACGGTGCGCCGAGTCATAACTCTCACGTAGTAAGGGCTTTTCTAGAAAATAATTTTCAACAAAAATGGATAGGCACAAATGGAGCTATAAGGTGGCCACCGCTATCGCCCGATCTATCGGTGTTGGATTTCTTTCTTTGGGTTTTTTTGCAGAGCAAGATATACAATACCAGGCACAGAAGTAGAGGAACTTCGACAGGCTACCAATTTAGCATTTCAATTTCTACAAAACCACCCCTATAATAATTTTAAACGCCTTGAGACGAATTACCAAAATGTGTCAGTGTTGTATTAGGGAGAATGGCAACCATTTTCAACAATATTTATAAATAAAAAGTATGCATTTTAATCCACAATTTAATTGTTCTAGTGAAACAAAATCCAAGGCCTGCTCCCAATTTTTTAAAAAATATGAATTTTAACTTTCCTGTTAAAACAAAGTGCCAACTATTATATATTTTTGGAAAGCTCTCAGTAAGCAGAATGGAAATATGAAAAAATGTACAGGGCGTTCCATTAAAAAAAACATAACTTTGGTATATTTCTCAAAAATGGAAACACCTGGAAAATACTAACTACGCCACTGGATTCTACGTAAAAAACTGTATAACACCCCGTTCCTATATTTTCAATAAGGTATAAGATAATTAAAATACAAGGGGTGTCTGAAAATGCACCGTTTTCAATTTCGCCCTGTATCTCAAAAACCAAGATGGCCATGATAAATCCGTTAAGGGCATCGTTTGTTTCACAAAAAAGTGACACAGGTTTGCGAAAACCGCATCATTCTATCTGTACTAATAACTGAGATACCCGTCAAAAGTGTCGAAAACTGGACACCCTTGTACACTGTATGTGTGTATCAGCCAAATGGAATAAATTCGATTATAAATACGGGCGTGTCCGAAAAAACGCTCGGACACGTCAATTGGTATTTTTAGTTGCGCATTTTTTTCAATAAAAACTTTTTATACAGGGGGTGTCATGTAACAGTGGCCAATACCAACTTTCTTATTTTAAATACAACACCCTGTATATTATAAAATTTTTGGATTCTTCAAAAAATTGTCGACATATTTCATGTACAATATCCTATACCTATCTTCAACTGTTTCGGAAATATTAGGTGTTTTAATGTGTAAAAAGGTTTAATGTCCAGTTCGGTATTTATTTCAGGGATTTTTCAATCTGAAGATTATAATATAAGAAGGTATTTATTGGGGGTTTCCGGGGTTTGCAGGAATATTGTTATTGGTTGTTTATTGTCACCTAATAATGCGTTATTATTACCTGCTTAACAAACTTTATTTATATCGATTTGTAATACATACTTTTAGTAAATAAATTAATTTCAAATGTAAAAAAAAGTGTTTCTAAAAGCCAGTGGCGGCTCGTTAATGAAGGGCTCTGGGGCGCCGCCCTCCCTGCAATTATTTCAAACAGAATCCAGAAATACTTTACTTAAAAAACCAATAAAGCAATGTAAGTATGTAAGCAATCCATTAAAATAATTCAAACCAAACATAGCCCTATTCCAGCGGGTAGGTTATACTAAGCGCGGGCATAATTATTCAAACCAAACATAGCCCTATTCCAAAGGGCAGGTTATACTCATAGACAAGCGAGACGGTAGAATAATCGATATATTATGTACTCTGATAAGGCGACCTGTCGATGCGGCTGATGTTTCGTTTATTTGTTTTGATTTGATTTATTAGGTACGTTATAAAGTCGGAAAATGTCGTGTAATATGAAGGTCAGTGATTTACAGAAGCTTGTGTTTAGTTCTCTGAGCTTAAGTGAAAAACTTGATTTAAAAAATGCAGGGCGGCCACTACCAATATTGAACATAGTACAAGTGCAATCAAAATGTAAAAGTAAGGCACAGTTTACGCGTAAGTTTGACAAAGAAATATATAATAAAAATCCTGGATATGCGGTGGTGAGGACAATTTTTTTTTTGTTTCGTGTGTCTTCTTTTTGACGGGGATGATAATTGGACTATAAATGGGGTGCAGGACTTAAAACATCTTTTAGAGAAAATAAAAAAAACATGAAAATTAGTGCAAAACATCATCATAATGTGGTAAGTTTTGAGATGTTAGGACAAACTAATATTTTAACTTGTTTAAGTAGTGCTTATGCTGATGAAATTAAAATTCACAACGAGAAAGTTAGATAAAACAGACACGTACTTTCAAAAACAATAGACATTTAAAAATTTTTTTATTTAAAGCCAGCGCCCCCCCCCCCCCCCCTGACTCGCTAGTCACGAGCCGCCACTGCTAAAAGCACCTCTAAGAGTGCAGCTGTATAAGGTGAGATAGCCAGGAGTTAGTTTGCCTCCAGAACCTATAATTACCCGGTGGCGAAGGTAAATTAAGGCAGCAATAGCATTTCGAAGCCTTTAAAGAACTCATTTTGGATTTAGATGACGATTCGCAGTGTGTTGTGCAAAGTAAAGAGTTGTTAAAAAGTGCAAGTGTAGCTAAAGATCTTGTTTTTATTAAGGTTAATTTCAGTTTGATACCGGACATAATATCCTCGTTGGAGAGTAGAAATTTAAGTTTAAGAGACTCAATTAGTATTGTTGAAACTTTTTCCGCTAAATATAACAACATTCCTGGTAAAGTAGGAGGTCAAGTAAGGAACAAATTTGTAACTGTAAAAAAGAATAAAGGATTTAAATACTTAACTGCAGTAAAAAGCATTTATGAGGGTAAACCATCAACGAAGTTGTATCTTGGCCTTATACTTTGCTATCTAAGTTGCAGTATTGTCCGATTACATCAGTAGATGTTGAAAGAAGCTTCTTTTTGTATAAACATATTTTAATAGAAGATAATCCATTTTAGTTGAAAATTTTGAAAAATATTTGGTAATAAATGCCTTTTATACAATTTTAGGTTAAAAAATTGTTTACTTTTATTTTTCTTTGTTTTTTTTTGCATTTTTTTTTAAATAAACATATTCTTAGAACCCAATGTGTTTCTCTACCTCATTTTACTATAATAAATTAAGAAACATTGTATATCAGTATGCATATTTGGTAAAAAAAAATGCAAATAACTGCATATTTTAAAGACAAACAATGCATATATATGCGCATATAATCCGCCCTTTAATATCTAATAATTGATGTATATTTTCACGTGGTTTCAATGTTGACGTATTGCTGGCTTGTTATGATGAAGAGAATGATTCATCTATCTTGTTCTATCGTCGCGTCGTTAAATCAATCAATAGAAGCAGATCAGTGGCGGAACTACAGGGGGGGGGGGCAGAGGAGGCCGTGGCCCCCGGGCCCAGAGGCTCTTGGGGCCCATCCAAAAGTAATTTTAAAGTCGAAAAATATATTGGTACGGTTCTTAAAATATTGTCTTACGAAACCTAATTTTAATCAAGAAAATACGAAAAACAGGAAAAATTTTGGTTACCTACCTATCTATTTACTACCCACATTTATTTGGAAAATGTAGGTACTCTGCAAAAATTGAAATCTTGATCTGTTAGCTGTTGAAGAAAGATGGTGGGCGGTTTCCGCTAAATTCTTTCCGGGTTGAGTGCTTTGTACAAAAAAAGTTCGAAAAGTGGAAGGACCTAGGTGGAACTATTTAAAATATGCTGCAACCGGCAACTACGCTTGCCAAAAGTTCCCAAATTTGCTGACGAAATAAGTTCTGATGAAAGATTATCAGATGCAAAATCCTATTTCAAAACGCAAATATTTTATGGAACATTGGATATAGTTATCCGCCAGTTGGAAGTGCAATTTAGGAGTTTACATGACATTGCAAGACTTTTTACACCGATTTTTCCTCAAAATATTCGGAACCTGTCGGAAAGTGAACTTGAACAGTTCGTTTTAAACTTGGTAGAAAAATATAATGATGATCTGTCAGTTGACCTTGCGAGCCAAATTGTGCAACTGAAGCTATCATTTGGCAAAAAACTAATTGAATTGAAAACTGGTCAGGATTATGCAAAATTCTTAATAGTGTACCAATATTTGCTAGCACCAAATTTTAAGAAGTTTGTACAGCCTGTATGTTGTTTTTGACTTGACTCTGCCGGTGTCAGTTGCACAAGCAGAACGTTCATTTTCTAAATTGAAGATTATTAAAAACCATTTGCGAAGCTCAATGAGTCAACTCAGTCAACATCGCTTATCCAGTCTTAGTTTTGAACATCGACGACATAATTGAATCCTTCGCTAGCGCTAAATCAAGGAGAAAGATGTAAAACATAAACGTCAATTAACTACAGACTATTGTAAAAATTGTATAGAGGTAGCCGTTACTTGATGAAGATCCATTATAAGAACTATAAAAAATACTTCGTGTATAAATCTTCACTAAATTTATTGTTATAACATAACAATTGTTTCGACACACAGTGTCTTCGTCAGATGGTTACAAATTAATGGATGATTTAAATTATCTTAAACTATAAAATTTACTCTAAATATTTACCTATTTTATTTTATTACACTTTAATAACTAATAATAATAACAGATAGTTGGGCTATTTGGTATTTCCAAGTGTAATAAAATAAAATAGGTAAATATTTAGAGTAAATTTTATAGTTTAAGATAATTTAAATCATCCATTCATTTCTAACCATCTGACGAAGACACTGTATGTCGAAACAATTGTTATGGTATAACAATAAATTTAGTGAAGATTTATACAAGAAGTATTTTTTATAGTTACTACAGACTATGTATGTTAATTTGAACTATCTAAGATATTTTAGTTGTTCGTTTTTTAACCAAAATTCAAACTTATAAATTCTTGGCGCCGTGGCATCTTTACCCCTCTACTGCCAAGTGGCACGTAATATTTGCATCTTAGATCTAGAAAAGTGTACGAGTATGGTGTATCGTAATAGGGCCTCGCCAAACCACTCTGCCCCCAGGTCTAAAATCTGAAGTTACGCCACTGAAGCAGATGTAACAATATTTACATACACTAGAAATAATAAGATGTATGATTTGTTGAGTATCACAACACAAGTCAGAACAATACGTCCCCGATATGACTAATATCATGAGGATGTCATCATTGTCATCAAAAAAGAAATGCTAAGAAACGGTGTTTTGTATGTAAGGTTATCGCCCGACAATGACATACTTGATTTATTTATAAAATAAAAACACCCGCCCTACAGCCTTGGCCTAGCCATTAGTGACTATTATTTGTTTACAAAACTACAGCCGGATCTAAGTGGGAAAAGATAATCAAAGGAGTCTGGTCTGCAATGGGTTTTTACACTATAATCGAATTTAACATATATGCATGTAGGATTGACATCCTAAATTGGAATCTATTAAAGATATATAATATCCCAATAATAAAAATCTTCCTAGAGGGTCACAAACTATTCCTAAAAATAATTAAAAAGACGTCGCGAAAACAGAAAGTTCAAAATATGAGATCAGATATAGGTACTTACCACGTCATTCCACTATCCGCGCAATTCTTTTATTGGATACTCTTGAGGTCAATTATATCGTTTTCTTCGTTTCGATAACTTAAGGTGGGATTAACGACGCCATTTTCTATCGTCAATTCGATTTGCCTAACTATTGACGATTCGCATGCGCACTGCAGTGCTGTGTTGTTCAGAGTAGTTATTTTTATGCTTTTGGCATACGAAGAAGAGGGACAGACATATTCTGGAGCTGGTAGAGCAAGGCAAATGCTAGTCAGCCGATCATAGTTTTGTTTACTTTCGTGTTTTGTGCAATTACGGAACCTTTCCTGTTAAAACAAACACATATTCTCTAGAATTCTTAGGAGATATGACATCTAGATCGACTAGAAAATATCGTGTTACCAGTAAAAAGTGTTGTTACTTCACTTCTGCAAAGACGTGTTTACTTTCAAGGATTTTAAGGTAAATTGTGGCAATTTTAGTGGTTTCAAAAAAAAGCTTTTTAAAAGATTCTATGCATTTATTTAAAAAAAAAAACACCGGTAAGTATACTATTCGTCAATACAAAAATTAGATACTAATTTTTTTTTTCGAAAGGTTCCGGAAGTTACCCCTGCATTCAAGCCATTTATAGGTCCTTTATTACATGATTGACCTTCAGTTTAAGCCCTACGACTCTTCAATTTGTTATGTAGATCGCTGGTTTCGCAAGTTTTTATCATGAGCGTTTTTGTCTAATTATTTTAAAATTTTTTAATTTTTTCTTCATTATATTAATTATTATTAATTATTGTTTTATTATAGATTATTATTATAGAGATACAGCAAAGGTCAAATTGGAGCAAAGTTGCGCAATTTGACGACGATTAACATGCCGTCGAAAAATTTGAAAAATTTAGATTACTTCTGAAGATATTAGGAGAAAACCGAAAATTCTCAATTCATATTTTATTTTTTGCTGGCTTTATTTACAGAGATGACGAAAAATTAATTTCACATTTTCATTGCCACTTTTTATTTTCTGTAACGTGTTGGTATCAAATATTGACTATGACGTTTTATCTTTCGAGTGCCATCGTCAGGTATGTTTTTTTAAATACTGACCTGTATGTTTTATTGCAGTTTTGTAAACCATTTAAGTATTTGACAAATTAATAATACCATACTACTTTATTTAAAAATCAACGTTTCGGCCACGATAATAACATCTTCATTCAGTATTATCGTAAACGGTAGGAGACACGCCAAAAATTAAATTACGACAAAATTGCGTGGTTTGGAGGCGACTAACATTTCTTTAATAAATTTGAATAATTCCCATTCCTTCCGAAGATATTCGTAAGTGACCGAAAAATTCAGTTTTTTTTTTGACGCGTTATCTACGAATATGACGCATAACAACGTCACATCACGTTTGAATTGTATAAACAAACAACACACAAAATTAAAAGAATAGAGAAAACTTAATATTAAAACTACAAACCTGACGATGGCACCCAGAAGGCGAAACGTCGGAAAATTTTGGTACACCAACTTATAAAAAAAGAAAAGTGACAATCAAAATGTAAAACTTGATGACTGGTTAAAGGCCACAACAGGTAATGCCAGACGTCATAAGAATCAACGACTATAGAACAAGATCGGCATTTCATTATCTTTATCGTAATAAGCCGACAAGACGTCAAAAGAAAAAGTGTTTTTTAAGTGGATTGTGCTAAAATTTGGCGTAGGTATATTTTTTTTTTCCAAATTTAAAAAAATAAACACCACATATTATGTATTTTTCACCAATGGAAAGACGGTATCTATGTGGTTGTAGTTGTGCGATAGTTATTTTCTTGCAAACAATATCTAAGCCAATAACAACCTATTAAAAAATTAATAAACTTTATTATACATGGATAAAAATATCTAAAATATTTTTTTTAAATAAAAATAACTGTTGCACATTTCCCAATTCCTATATGGAGTCAAAATCAAACCAGTTTTTAAAAATCGATTAATAAACATGACCAGGATTTCGGTTAATAAAACGAAATAATGTTTTTGGTCTAACTTCGTTTATTTTCCGTTTGGAGAAGATTTCAGAAATGTTTGTCAAATAATCTTAACACGTATGTGATACCGTGCGAGCAAAAAATATTTACATCAAAGAGGGGCTTGGATTAAAAAACGTAGGGCTTGGTTTAGATCAAAATGATATGGGGACGATATATCTAACCAAATCTAGGTTAAAAATTTGTCAAATTCATATTGTGACATGATATGCCAAACTAATGAGTAATAAAATAAATAGACAAATACAAATTTATTTTTGTTGTTTACAAAATTAACAAAGTAAGAATATACAGAAAGAAAGAAAAAGAAAAATAATTACATAAATTGCTGAAATTGGCCACCGCCATGCTCCAAGCATAAATTCACACGTCCCTTCACATTTCATTCTTCTCTTCTTACAGATGGTCTTCCTGCTCCTTTTTTGTGTTGTAGGTATAGAACCTGTTTCCCTAAAGACAGCCACGGTTCTTTTCAGGCAATAATAAAAATCCCCAGCAATAAAAGCAATGTTAGGAAAATGTTCGTGAAAATCGTCCATGCACAAACCCGGATTGTATTGACACTCACCATTTACTCTAACCCCGTTTCGAAAATACGCTTCAACCATGAATGTTTTGTGCTGTTCCGTAAAGCCCATTGTGTGAATTGTTCAAGAAATTGGAAAAATTAGTAATGAATCAAATTAAACTGATTGATTGTTAATTCAGGTTGTTACTCACACCCAACAGGTATTAAGCTCTACGGCTCAGCATTACGTCCTTAGATGCAAGGCCCTCTTTTTTGATGCAAATGATTTTTGCTCGCACGGTATAAGACACTTTTTTGCCAAGTTTACCGTGTTTTTTTTCTCGCTTTTATAAATGGTAATAGGACAAATATTTTACTGATGAGATGACCCAACTGTTGCTTTATTTTAGTAGTTCCAAGAAGGTATAAAAGGCAGCAGGTTAGATTCCTTAAAATTACATCATCAAACTGAGCGGCGAAGAAGGTAGTAAATAAAAAAAAGTTGTGTAACAATATACAGGGTGTCTGTAAAAGGTGCGGAAAAATGCCACCACAAATTCCTGAGGCTTAAATATGACGATCTAACCCAACTTGCTTCAATCCAAAAATAGATGGTTTCGGAGATCCAGAATGTCAAAAGTTTAATTTGGTTTTAGTGTTTCATAAATATTTTTTTTAATAATTGCTGTATTGTCACCATATTCGGCTGCTCTAATTTTTATTGTTTATTGTTATATTTAGAGGGCGCCACCTGCGGCACCTTGCACACATTTAAAACGAAATTACTTTTTTGAGGAACTCTGTATTGAACTTTAAAATAAACATTCATATTCTCCAACGCCTTTTATCTAAAAAAGGTGGTAAGAGTTGATTTGAGCAGCAGTTTTTGAGATATCTGGAATTAAAAAAAATCACTTCTTTTATGGCCAGATCTAAATTATTGTAATAATTGAACACATTTTGAGATGAAGGCGGTAAATTAAAATAACTGTCTGGTGTCAAATCGAATCTAAAAAACAATCCAAGCATTTAAGCTGTTCAATTTCTAATATAAGGTGGCTATGACAACTTGCTTGAGCTTGTCATTTTTTGTTCCGACGCCATTATTTTTGCATACTTTAAATACAAGTTGCCATAGCCACCTTATACAGTGTGACCAGTAAAGTCCGCATCATATGGAATTTTTTTTATTAATAGTTTTATTCGAAATTTGCATGACTTTGGCACCAAGTTCTGCTTCGATCGAGATGAAAATTAAGCAAAAAAATAGTAGTCACGTGATTCGCATTATCTGTCAAATTTTTTTTTAATTAAAAAGTTATTAGAAAAAGTTTTTTTAAATGCAGTTTCTAGCCCACATGTAAAATTTCAGCTGCATAAGATAATTTTGAATAAAGTATTTGTATAAAGTTATTAATAAAAAAAATTTCATATGATGCGGACTTTACTGATCACACTGTATTAGAAATTGTACAACCTAACATTGTTTCACTATTTTGCTTTTTTGGATTGCAGATCGTTGGATTGGTGAACTCGAAAACTATTAGGTTGAGACATAGGAGAGTATAAATAAAAAATATCAAGGAATGTATTGTAGAATTTAATATTAGTATCTACTTATCATAGTGATTTCGATTAAAATTTTAAAAGTAATTATTGTAGAATGAAAGTAAATTTTTGTGGCATTAAACCGGAAGTGGCATTTTTGTTATATTAGTAGATAGTACCCCGTAAATAAGCTTAAATAAGCATTACTTTTTTTCTACATTCATTTGTTTCTTGTTAAAACGTTATAATTTCTGATAAATTTAACATATTCAATCCCCATTTTCTCAACAACTATTAAAGATAGATACCGCGCGAGCAAAAATTATTGCATCTAATGACGTAATGCTTAGCCGTAGAGTTTAATACCTGTTTGGTGTCAGTAACTACCTGAATTACCAATAAATCAGTTATTCCGTCATCTTTAACAGTCGTTACAAGTAATTTGATTTATTGAATTGCTAATTTTTCCAATTTCTTGAACAATTCACACAATGGGCTTTACGGAACAGCACAAAACATTCATTGTTGAAGCGTATTTTCGAAACAGGGTTAGAGTAAATGGTGAGTGGCAATACAATCCGGGTTTGTGCATGGACGATTTTCACGAACATTTTCCTAATGTTGCTTTTATTGCTGGGGAAAATTTATTAAAAAGAAATGATTTATTAGACCTGACATTTTTTCGGATGAAGCCTGGTTCCACCTCTCCGGTTATGTGAATTCTCAGAAGTCCACATTGCACCCTCAAAAAATTGGTGTCTGCTTAGCTGTTTCCCGAAGAAGAATTATTGGTCCTATTTTTTTCCATGACACAGTTACTGCACAGCGGTATAGAGACAATTTTTTGAAACCATTTGTTGAGCAATTACTTGACGACGAACTACGTTTTGGATATTTTCAACAGGACGGTGCAACCGCCCATACAGCCGCCGAAACTATTAACTACTTATGCAATTTTTTCGACGACAGATTGATCAGTTTTCGATCAGACATTGAATTCCCACCTACAGCTCGACACACCAGTCTATGTCTACGACGTATCGGTAAGGGGAAAGCACAATCCTTTAAAAAAGGCTTAGTCATGGACGTGCGGCAGCGATTTAGTTAAATTTAACAAAACTAGGGAATAATTATTCTAGAATAATAATAATTGCATTTTATATATAAAAATTATTATTTTAATTAGTTTTAAAAAACAGCTCCATGAATGATTGATGGTTTTTCGGTTTCGATCGTTTTGCGAAAAAAAAAAATTTTTCAAATCTCTCTACCCCTGATTAGTGTACCTATCTAACTGTCTTCTTCACCTTCACCCTCATCACTATCACTACCATCGGAGTCTGTGTCGTCGTCAGGCTCAAGCTGTATTATGACAGGTTCAATCGCCTCCATTATATAGTCGGTCTCCCAAGACCGATTTTCTATGTCGACGACATGTCGACAAAACTTTTCCCAATCAGCTGGTATCACTGAGGCGATGGCTTCGTCCATAAGCTACCTTAGTTTAGAGATGCTAAAGTACCCTAGTGTCGCTTCTCAACTTTTGCAGCAGTTTTTTTTAGGTTGGAACCACTTTTAGTTCTAAATAAAACGTTTCTATTGTTCTCCGAACAATTCCAAAATCAAAATTTTCGATTTTTTCCACCGCAGAAAGACGAGGCCTCTTCTTGCCTGGAGATAATAGCAAGTGATCGGGCTTGTTTTCTTTCCTTTTGATGTCTTCTTTGTGGATTTTTTTTTACATCACCCACGCTCCCGTATACATCGCAACTTCGCAACCCTGTCTAATTTTCGCTTTGGTGGCAATTTAAAAGTATTATTTTCAGATTCCCCCTCACATATATTGTAAACATTAGCAATTAGGTACTTCACGGGTTTGACTGTGAAGGGTTTTACCACGAATATATTGATTCGTGTTCACTAATTCACAACACTTACAAAGTTTATACTCACACTTCCAAAGTTTAAAATTCCAAGATATCACACTACAAAACACTACGACACACGACACGATGCCGACCGCCGACGTATTTATAAAAATAAATCAGTAACTCTTGCCCATTGTATCGCTACGTCACTGACTAAGAAAACAAATTACCAAGAATCAATCACATTTCTTCAAAGGTCGGCCATTACTTTTTGCGGGTGTCAGATGACACCCGTAACCAATTACAATAGTTATAGCCACCTGTTCCCTTTGAACTTACGCTATGTTGCCATATTTTTACGCTAGAAGTACTTTAATGAAGGAACTCTCTATTTTGCATTTCAATATCAAAATTAATAGGATAAAAAGAAATTTTAAATAATGTTGAAATTGTAATAAAATCTAAAATATTAGTTTCTTAAATATATTACTATTTCTTTTCAATGAGTAAATTAAATTCATTAATTATTGTACTGTTGACCCGGTAAGAGATATTAAATTAGAATTTAATAAGTTATACGTGACAACATCGTATTCCGCAAACCATTTTTTGCTCGCATTCTTTTCGTAGACACAGATCCGTGTGTCGACCTGTAGATCACCTTGTTTAACGGTTATGGATTACTTCGTTTTTCCTCATTTAAAGAACACTATTTTAAAAACACCAGTTGCAAATTTAGAACAATTACAAGAAAGGATTATCCAAGAATGTGGTAACATTTCTCCAGAGATGCTGGTCAACACTTTCGAAAATATGAAGAGACGTGTGAATTTATGCTTGGAGACGTGGCCAATTTCAGCAATTTATGTAATTATTTTTCTTTTTCTTTCTGTATATTCTTACTTTGTTAATTTTGTAAACAACAAAAATAAATTTGTATTTGTCTACTTATTTTATTACTCATTAGTTTGGCATATCATGTCATAATATGAATTTGACAAAATTTTAACCTAGATTTGGTTAGATATATCGTCTCCATATCATTGTGATCTAAACCAAGCCCCGCGTTTTTTAATGCAAATAATTATTGCTTGCACGGTATAAGAAGCAATAAGTACATATTTTGTAGTTACCATTTTACGTAGAATCGAAATTAAAGAAAAATATAGGGTGTTTCATTAAAAATAATGAAGATGATGGCGCTTTTAGTTAAACCGGAAACGATTCTCATTTGTTCGAACATTTAAAATCTATAGGTACATCATACTTAATCATACCAATTTCCAGACTTTGAAATAGATGAGTTTCTTTATATAGGTATACCACCTACTACTAATCTTGTTGACACCCAGTATAACAGGGAGGGGCGGGGTGTTAGGAAGTCCGTTTGTTTATTTTACTGGTAAGTATAAAAAAATATGGTAATTTAGGGCGTGGCAGCCCAAAAAAAAATTTCTACCTCTGTCAGGGTCTTCTTTAGGCGCCAGCTGATAGGTTTGCCCCCCCCCCCCCTCCCCACCGACGCTAACATTTCTAGCTACGCCACTGGGACGTGACAAGCAGGGTAAAAATTTCGTCACCCGGTATATTAACGACATAAATCTTCTCGAGTTTAAGCATCCACCTGATGTATTGCCCTAAAAATTCCAGTCATCAGCTGGCCAGTGTTTGGAACTCGAGCTGCACCTTTCAGTTGTTTATATAAAAGAAATCGTGATGCGAAGAAGAAACATGAAGAACGTGGCCGTGGGGCTTTTAGCTATTGACCTGCATCATCTTCTCCATTCGGTCGTGTCTGGTATGCATACAGAGGTAGATTAAGGTGGCTTTAACAAGGGCTTATTTTATTAAAATAAAGATGTTCATATGGAGACAAGACATTTCATTCATCAAAAACCATTTATTTACAATCAGACAGTTTCCGATAAGTTAGAAGGAGAGATTTAAAAAATGGCTTAAAAATGGCAACACTGTAAGCTGTATAAACTCACTGTAATCCTGATAGTGCATTGTTTTTTTAGGATCAAAATAGTATATTAAAGTACACGTTTCATAAGAAGCGGTTTTAGCGCACGCGTCAATTTTAAAAAACGAGCCACAAAGTGGCGAGTTTTTTTATTGATACGTGCGCTAAAACGCCTTATGAAACATGCGCTTTATACATTTTTTTCTATTTCACCTTTTATAATCAAGAAAAATACATTTTAAAAAGAAAATAAATCTTTCAAATTTTGTAAATTTTTATGTCTAAATTTTATGTTGGTAATACTATTTTTTATCATAGTAGCCTCTGGACAACAAAAATTATTTTACAAACCGTAATTCTTTGATTTATTGACCCATTTTCACCACGAGATTCTAAAGTTATTTTAGCGATATGAGATTTGAAATTGGACGGAATACGTTGTGTGATCCTTGTACATTCGGTACATATACAGAGCGTTCGGAAATTCGGGAGATTTTGCTACTTTTTTTCGAATTTCAAAAGACGTGATTTTACGTCACTGCATTGCAAGTTAGTATAGGGAAGATGATGAAAAATTCAAATAAAGTTGAAGTTAAAATCGACATTGAAAGGTTAGTAGATTGAATTTTGAATAGGATTTGGCAGAAAATGATAGCTTGAAGTATCTACAAAAGATTGATTTATAGATTTATGCAACCAACATAGATGACTGTTATCCACACAGAATAAAAAAGTAAGTTATCAAGCTATTTTTCCTCTGCGAAAAATGGGGTTTCTCGTAAATCACAAAGGCCGCGCAAGTCAATGAAATAAAACATTTAAATGTTACCAACATCAAATAAAGAAAAAACGCGTATCGAAATAGCTTCATTACGACACGCAAATGCGTATCGTACTGAGCTTATTATGAACGTGAAATAGAAAAACAATATATATATTTAGCAACATTTATTTGAAATACAGTACTATCTACAGTCCTACACCATTGCTTTTAAGTTAAAAAAAAACATAACCTAAATGGCACTTACCGCCGAAATATTAATCTAGGGTTAGAATAGTCGGGTCTCTTATACACCACGCACTGGCGAACCATTGTAAATAATAATATATTGCACTAAATAGTTATATTTCAAATAAATACTAAAGATATTATTCGAAAAATGCAATTGAACACAGCGCATTAACACTGTAACTTTAGATAATGAATGAATATCAAATATTCTGCGTCACTCGTAGTAAAAACGTTCCTACAGCGTTGTCGTTGTGATTTCCCTAAAGCATTATAATTTGATATCATTGGAAAACTATAAATAATTTGACTAGTAGAAAATTTAAAAAACACTTTTATATTTAGTACATTATTTTTACATAAAAGGTAGGTACACATCACAAATTTATTTTAAACATTTATTTAAACATACAATTTCAATAATATAATTAATTAACCAAGCATAAGATACGTCATATGGTCATTAGCACCTAGATGACTTAACATCCGTACCTATGTGCTATTCAACTAAATACTTACTATAATCCTATAGGTACAATAACAATAATTATCTATTTCTATGATTTTATAACTAAAATAAAATAGAAGAAACAAAGTATATTGGTTTTACTCTTCAATATCAGAACAACAATTTGAATTTTTTGAGATTGTTAAATATACAGTGTCACCAGTAAAGTCCGCATCATATGGGATTTTTTTTTTATTAATAGCTTTATTCAAAATTTGACTTTGGCATCAAGTTCTGCTTCGATCGAGATAAAAATTAAGCAAAAAAATAGTAGTCACGTGATTCGCATTATCTGTAAAATTTTAATTTTTTCCAAAACATAATTCAAAATTGGGGTTATTTCTGAAAATATCGAAAAAAGTTATTAGAAAGTTTTTTTAAATGCAGTTTCTAGCCCACATGCAAAATTTCAGCTGCATAAGATAATTTTGATTTTTTACTTATATTTTGTAAATTGCACCAATTTTGCAAAATAAGACTCAACGCAACCTACATAAAACTTCTCAGTTTGGACAAGGCTTTATTTCAGATACATTTTCTTTAAAGTGCGACATATTAAATGTGTGTTTTTCTACAAAATCAAAATTGGGCTATTAAAATTTGGTCGCATGTGATGTTTATTTGTTTTTGACCCTGTATAAGGTAACTTCATAAAATAAGTATTTTAAAAAACGTAGTTTGTGTCTGAAAGTAAAAAAATAAAAAAAAAAAGTAAAGGGGCTTTAAATTAAATCGTTGAAAATAGATAAACTTTATGTTAAGTAAGTTAAACTTAAACTTATTTTCGACTTAATGAACACTTTACTGATGACACTGTGTTCTTTTTTGTCCTAATATTAAGGTGTATTACTTTCAGACACAAACTAGGTTTTCAAAAATACTTATTTTATGAAGTTACCTTATACAGGGTCAAAAACAAATAAACTTTGCATCACATGCGACCAAATTTTAATAGCCCAATTTTGATTTTGTAGAAAAATACACATTTAATATGGCGCTACTTTAAAGAAAATGTATCTGAAATAAAGCCTTGCCAAAACTAAGAAGTTTTATGTAGGTTGCGTTGAGTCTTATTTTGCAAAAGTGGTGCAATTTACAAAGTAGGTATAGGTAAAAAATCAAATTATCTTGTGCAGCTGAAATTTTGCATGTGGGCTAGAAACTGCATTTAAAAAAAGTTTTTTAATAACTTTTTTCGATATTTTTAGAATCAATCCCACTTTTGAATTATTTTTTGGGAAAACTTAAAATTTGCTAAACCGGATTTGGAAAACGGCATACCTGGGACATATCATGCAAAGTGAAAGATATCAATTCTTGCAGCTAATGATTGAGGGCAAGATTGAGGGCACCCGAGGAATCGGAAGGAAGAAGCTGTCTTGGCTGCGAAACATCAGGCAATGGACAGGAATAAAAGATGTTCAGTCGCTAATACACACCGCGAGAAATAGAGAAGCGATGGAAAATGTTATCGCGAACATCCATTAGTGGATACGCACCAGAAGAATAAGAAGAAACGCTATTAATAAAAAAAATCCCATATGATGCGGACTTTACTGGCGACACTGTATAAAGTTTTATTGCGGCATAGGAAGGAATTTAAAAACTAATAACTTGTGTATATAATCTTTTTAATTTGTACTTTTTGAGGGTTTCACAAAAAAATAGCAATTTATAGAAAATACCATGACAAAGGACCAAAATTCAGTTATAATTTTATTATTTTTCTTCGCTCTATTTGATTTATCCTTGATAAAACAAAACTATATGGTTGTGACCCCGAAATAAACTGTTAAATATATCGTTATCCTAATTACACTCATCCTAAATAAATAACTATATTTTATTCATGTAAATTCTTATTATCTGGTGAATTTTTTTGAATGCAAATGTTCGCGGTCCGTTGGCCACACTTTGTTTAATAGCGCGTAAGTATTTACACAAACAATCAAGTGTAGTCAAACTGTAAAAGCAAACGACCTGTAATAAACCATACAAAACAGAGTTTATTCTTCATTGTTATGTTATGTGCAAATAATTCTGTGATTGTCTCAACTCTGCGTTTGAACAGCATTTTCTTTCGCAAGCATATTTTAAGGGTATACCTTACTTAGCACTTATGCGTTTTGTTTCGCCCTGTCACAGAATATTGCGTAGCTATATACCGTGCGAGCAAATATTATTTGCATCAAATGGGGCTTGGATTAAAAAACGTAGGGGTTGGTTTAGATCACAATGATATGGGGACGATATACCTATCTAACCAAATCTAGGTTAAAATGTTGTCAAATTCATATTATGACATGATATGCCAAACTAATGAGTATTAAAATAAGTAGACAAATACAAATTTATTTTTGTTGTTTACAAAATTAACAAAGCAAGAATATACAGAAAGAAAAAGAAAAATAATTACATAAATTGCTGAAATTGGCCACCACCATCCATGCTCTGTTTTCGTGTGTTTGTCGTATTATTGCGATCATTTACATACTTATTAGTCATATTTATTGAACAAAAATACAATTTTTGTCAATTTGGCAGACATATATTTTTTGTAAGCACATGTTACGCACTTGCCCCACTGGTCCGGGGCAAGAGCCAGCATAGTATGCCATTATTTATTTTAATAATGCGTTGTATTTTACACGGGGCTAGTGCAGAAATCCTACATATATATAAGTTTTATTTCTCATTTTCAACTTTGAGTAATTATTGAGAAAAATAATAAAAAAAAAACATATATTTTTATATTTCAAACACTTCATTCAGGAGCTGTCTCAAAAATATACTTTTCGTAATCAGCCGTTATTGCTATTTTTGGGACTCGTAGTTTTTTTTCTATGTCCGACAGTAGTATAGAGCAGACATCGTTTTGCTTTAAAATAAAATGGCACTTATTTGTGAGCCTTCTTAAGTTAAGCCTGTTACTTCCGCTTCATCAATAAGTTGTTTTACCAAACAAACATATTTGTACACTTTCTTTTTTCCAGGGAACACAAAATCACCAATTGTATTTTGTATTTTGGTAAACTTAGGTTCGTCAGTTGTTTCGTTTTTATCGAACTCGTCCAAATCACTTTTACTTAGCTCGTCAAATTCAACAATAATCCTTTCTTTACTAGAATCGCTGTGCCAAGAATAGTGTATCGCTCTTGTCCCCGCGTTTTGATCCGCACTAACCACGAGCTCAAAAATACAGGGGCAAGAGCGGTATAATAAAAAAAAACTGTCAAAAAGGTAAATATTTAAAAAAATATTATGTGAAATGTGAACTACTGTACCTACTGTGTTTACTTACCAAAAAACTTTTAAAGCTCTTTTAGGGTGCAATAAATATGAACGGATTACTTCTTCCCGCTGACCTTGCTTAAGAAGTTACAAAACACATGTAACACTTGCACACTTGCAGCGACAGTGAAACCAAATAAATGAACTCTGTATTGTTTTAGATAGATGGTACATGTATGAAGGATATCAAATAATAAATGGCAGCCCTTATTTCAAAAGTAATATATTTTTTACGGCCATGTTCTGCACTTGACCCGGAAACGCACTTGCCATACCTTACCTTATGTAAATTTTTACCCCACTATCCTCTACTTTTGGCCACACTTCTTAAATTTCGACATTTTAAGACCATAGTTCTATTTAGCGTACAAATTTAACCAAATTATGTAACTTTTGAATTTCTATCAGAGACAGCCATTCAATGTATGATTGAGACGTGGAAGAGAACCATTGATTAAGGGGAAAATGTTATAGCTGTATTTTTGGATTTTAAGAGGGCATTCGAAACAGTTGACAGGACTAGATTATTGAGTAAGTTGTATCAGTATGGTTTTCGCGGAAACGTTTATAAATGGTTTAAAAATTATTTAAGTAACAGGTCACAAAAACAAAAATATCAAAAACATATTCAAATAAAAACATAAATAATATAGGAGTTCCTCAAGGAAGTATACTAGGTCCAATATTATTTATGTTATACATCAACGATATGCCTTTAGTTTTAAAAATGTGTAAATTACAAATGTTTGCTGATGACACCTTAATTTACTTTAATGTTTTAAATATTTTTGATGGTCTAAATACTGTAAATTCTGAGATAAATATATTATTAAATTGGCTAAGAGTAAATAAATTAAAATTAAATATTTCAAAAACTAAATGTATGGTTATGGGTAATAATTTAAATTGTCAAAATATAAATGTTGTAATTAATGGTGAAAAATTGGAATTAGTAAACAGTTTTAAATATTTAGGGATAATCATTAATTCAAAATTAAAATATTTTAAAAGTATCACATCGAAGATTACCGGAAAAGTTGGTTATTTTAAAAGAATCCGTTCTAATTTAAGTTTGTTTTTTAAAAAAACGGTATTTAATACTATTATATTATCACATTTTCTTTATTGTTCTTCCATTTTTTATTGTGCTAGTGAGGAAATATTTCACAAATAAGTAAGTAGGTATACAAAAATAAATTTTATGTTAAAAAATTTAAATTGGTTGAACGTCAGAAATTTAATTTTTTATTTACTATGTATACATAAAATTAAAAATAATTTATTGCCTAATTGTTTAAATTTTTTTTGTCCTTTTAATCATGACCATCATAATAAACAAGAACTAATCTAAAAAAAATGTTTTGTGGATAGAGTGTCTAAAACATTAGCTTAAAAGTCTATTTTTCATAAACGTTTAATAGAATATAATAATTTGGAAAATTCTATTAAATCTCAAATATCATTAAAACTATTTAAAAAAAACTTTAAAATTACATTTATTTAAAAACAAAATGATACCTACGTAATATTTGATACAATTTGCAAAATGTTTAACTTTTCTGTCTGTTTTTGTTAAAAGAAGGTTCCGTTTTAAAACTAAACATAAATCTATAAAAATGTATTAAAAAATATTTAATTGTAGCTTTTTTTGCTAAATAAAACATGTTACTACTAAGTACTACTATCGACAAAGGTTTCGAAAATATTTAAAAACAAAACATCGTCAGAGTACCCCCTTTAGGGGGCTGTAGCTTCGTGGTAAGTGGACATAGGATACATTTGTATATGAAGTTCCTACTTTATTTTTAACCAATTTACTCAATCTCAAATTATTGACCGTACCTTTCAGGACACCCTGTATACAGCTGACATTTTCAAAGGACAGACTGTACCTACCTGTATCTAAGTATCTGAACAAGACAATTCTCATAATTTATAAATAAATTTTCCCACAATATCCTAATTACCAAATATTAATTCTAAAAATTAGTTTTACAGCCATTCATACCAAAAAATTGATTAATTCATTTCCTTTTTATGACACTCCATCAACTAAAAGAACAATATTAAAATAAATTATACCTAATCAATCGATTAAAAAAACTTTCTTGCATGCAAAAGATAAACAGAGGACTTTCATTTTCGAACCTCGGTGCTGATTAAACTATTAGAGAAATGGTAATAATTTACAATTATAATTGTTTGAACAAAAAACGTGAAAAATACAGTGAAAACGCTTGACTAACAAGTGACATAGTAGAAAGCGAATGGTCGATCAATTAAATGCAGAATGAGTATACGTGCATCATAGCTAGTTCAATTGTAGCTTGTTGAGTAGAATGCTAATTATTATTGATATACTGCCATAATAATAAATGTTACTCCTATTTTTGTAGGACAAAAATCCCAACTATCAGGGTCTACGATAGGGCTACAAATCGTTTGGTTTTTCAAATGTCCAGGGGGCCTATTCTCGTTCTTGATAGATGGGAGTTATCCCACGAGAGAGTTGAAAATTCTCCCATCCCACGGATCTTCTCTCGTGGCTCGATAGCTGTATTCTCGACAGATGTGAAGGAAGCTGTTGATAGAACGACTCTCAGCAGTGTTGCCGAATTTTTCGAGTGCAATAAACCATAAAAATATGTAAATAACCACATTTTAGGAAGAAGAAACATGACATACCCCTTTTTAATTTACTTTTTAATTTCGTCTGCGAGTTTGTTAATTTTTTTTGAAACTTTGAAATACTGGAGCATGTAATAAGTATGACTCACCTAATAAATTTAATTTTTGAAAATGCTGTAAAATTGTAGTGATTGCCAAAATACTATCGATTTAATTGTTTGATTCATCTGATACTTTTTAGGACATATCTAAAATATCAATTACATTTCTACCTTTACTACCCTAATAAAATCGTATGGCTTTACGGGTGTTTTATGACATGTACAAGGAATATTCTTATTTCACTTAACATATTTCATTGCTTCTGAAACATTTTCAAAGGCTAAGGCACACACATGGAGAAATAAGTTTCATAAAACTTGGTTGAAGCAAGTTTCGTCAAACTTTTTTCTTATGTCAATGCACACTCGAGAAACTTGCTTTTATGGCAGTATTTTTTAACATGTAGGTAGGTACTCGGATGAAGACGTAATTTTGTTGTGGTGGGTAAACCGCCGAAAGAACTGTTATTAGCGAAGAGAAAAATACGATTCTGGGTACATCCTGCTAACATCGTTAACCTAAAATATAGTGCTAGTGTTGTTGGTAAAGAACTCAGGCAACATCCTGATCAGTATAAGGAATTTTACAGGATAAAATCACATGTTTACTCTCTCAAGTCCAAGAACATATGAATTTAAAGACAACAAATTTCTGCGAAACACAGCACGTTCTGTTTCGTGAAATTTGTTCGCGAAACAATTTCGGGTCGACTGTTTCACAAACACCAGTGTGTTCCGTCTCATTTAAATATATGGGTTGTGTGGTACTGAAACAAGTTTCCTGTTTCTTGCAACGAATTTCACGAAACTTATTTCTCCAGTGTGTCACCCCGCTATAAGATCTTTGAAATTGTCTTCTCTCCACATTGTCATTATCCACTTCCGCTTCTTCTAGATCCCTCACAGCATTATTATATAATAGAATCTCCTCTAGATCCATTTTAAAAATTTACTTATTTAATTTAAAATTCACCATAACCTTAAAAAATTACAGATTATCCACCGTAATAATTGTCAATATTGTCACTCTTTCTATCGATTTATTTCGTTTTACTAAGAAAAAGCAGTAGAGGAAAGTTCTCTCAACAACCGATAGAAGCGGTTGCTCCCATACTTTCGGGAATACAGTCCTATCCATTTTCGAGAGAAACATAGCTAATTGTTCTCTTGGGAGCACGGTCCCACGGAACGAGAATAGGCCCCCTGGCAAGGTCCAAGCGCGGATCCAGGGAGGGGGGGGGTCATGGCGGTCATGACCCTCCCAAAAACTGAGAACTACCAAAGAAAATATCTTTACGGTTTTGACTAATTCTGCAGCTTTGTCACAAGATGCATTGCGAAATTACCAATAATGCATGTTATAAGGATAAGGTATATTTTTCTGTTGATTGAATTTAAAAATAACTAAATATATAACAATACTTTGGAACAATTGCTTTATTGTATTATTTTTAGTGTCCGACCGAAACAAGATTTTTCGCGGAAACCGAAACTTATTTATACATGTTAAAAATTTTATTGTATACTGCAGTGGCGTGTCGTGGGGTTTGTGTTTGGAGGGGCAATAGAAATCCAATACCAAATGACATATAAGCAAATTGCTCGAAAAAGTATCTATTTATAAAAAAAAAATTAGGTAAATTAATACATACAGTTATAAATGTCTTTTGAAGACCGACGCGTAAAAGATCGGTTTTCCGCCCGTCGTTCACATTATATTATTGACGAAATTCATTTTTATTAGTTCGAACTCGACGCGCGCTTACGTCACAACAAAGTCCGAAATGTATAAAGCAATGCAGGCGCTAAAATACCGCGGCCGTAGAGTCCCTAAATAAATCGGATATAACCGGGTGACGTTCGGGTTCGTTCGGCGAAATTTATATACGCCAGGCGAGATTCACCGTCCGTCGCAGCGTTTCAACAATTCAATTATCTAAAATTCACACGTGGAGGCTTGCTTATCGTTGGTCAACGAAAACGGACAATTAGAGATGAGTTCAGAATTGGTGAGTTGCTATGGTTTTTTAAAATTTAGAAATATTAGTAGTAAAATGAATAGTAATAATAAATATTTAAATAAACATTTAATTTGTGTGTTATGTTAAAATTCCTAGGAGGAGCGCGCGGCCACGCGGCCTTATAGAGCAACCGCCACTGGTATACTGAAATCTAATTTATTTTATATAGGACGAGATCGATCTTGGGAACGGATTGAACTCTTCCCACTTAAAAAAAAAGTCTAAAGAGAATTTTTTTAAATTTATAAACAGTGTGACCAGTAAAGTCCGCATCATATGGGATTTTTTTTTATTATTAGCTTTATTCAAAATTTGACTTTGGCATCAAGTTCTGCTTCGATCGAGATAAAAATTAAGCAAAAAAATAGTAGTCGCTTGATTCGCATTATCTGTCAAATTTTAATTTTTTCCAAAAAATAATTTAAAAGTGGGGTTATTTCTAAAAATATCGAAAAAAGTTATTAGAAAAAGTTTTTTTAAATGCAGTTTTCAGCCCACATGCAAAATTTCAGCTGCATAAGATAATTTTGATTTTTCACCCACCACTAAAATTTATTTTCGACTTAATGAACACTTTACTGATGACACTGTGTTCTTTTTTGTCTTAATATTAAGGTATATTACTTTCAGAACACAAACTACCCTTTTGAAAATACTTATTTTATGAAGTTACTTTATACAGGGTCAAAAACAAGTAAGCTTTGCCTCAAATGCGACCAAATTTTAATAGCCAATTTTTGATTTTGAAGAAAAATACACATTTAATATGGCGCGGCGCTACTTTAAAGAAAATGTATCTGAAATAAAGCATTGACAAAACTTAGAACTTTTATGTAGGTTGCGTTGAGTCTTATTTTGCAAAAGTGGTGCAATTTACAAATTATGGGTAAAAAATCTAAATTATCTTATGCAACTGAAATTTTGCATGTGGGCTAGAAACTGCATTAAAAAAAATTTTTTTAATAACTTTTTTCGATACTTTTAGAAATAACTTCACTTTTCAATTATTTTTTGGAAAAAATTAAAATTTGTCTGATGTGAATCACGTGACTACTATTTTTTGCTTAATTTTAATCTCGATCGAAGCAGAACTTAATGCCAAAGTCAAATTTCGAATAAAGTTATTATTAAAAAAAATCCCATATGATGCGGACTTTACTGGTCACACTGTAGACAACACTGCCTACAAACTCACCCAAAGTTAGCCGAACGGTGCGCGACAATTCACGAACACTGAGTTTTGACGCGGCCGAAGGTTCGGCTGATTTTTGGCCAAAACCGAAACTGTCACCGAAACTAGATTTTTTGGCCGAAACTAGCCTGAACCGAACCTTCGGTCGGTCTCTACTTAAATTGTTATATTCATAAAATAATTTCTACTAAAAACCCAGATTATTTATACGACAAAATTTAATTTAGATTTAACCACAACATATCTACTAGAAATGGAAATAAATTGGAAATACCAATACATCACAAAGAAAAATATAAAACTTCCTTAATAATATACATATAACAATATACAATATGATATAAAAAAATTAAACTATTCGGCTTTTAAAAGTCATTTTAAAAAACAATATCTTAGGTTCGGATTGGAAGACCGATTAATTGGTAATCTAAATCCTACCTTTCTGTGCCAACTAGTATGTTACTGACACCAATAGGTATTTTTATTCGGTATATTTTATATTTGTTAAAAATTAATTTTATATTTTAACACAAATAAATATCTTTATTAATGTTATTATTTGTTGTTTCTTGTTTAGAAAGTGTAAATACCTATACATTCTATTATTGTAGCAAACGAAAACGTTCTAATATAACTGACATATTTATGATGGTAGGTAAGTAAAATGTAATGTTTTTATTAGCAAAGTCTGTAAAATTTTAAGAATTTCCGCCTCCAGCAGACTTATCAAAACCAAAGCTAGTGTTAGGGTCGCAAAAAATCTTTCGCCTGTGGCGAATTCTCTGTCGAACTTTGGTCGTGGCCTCAACATTTTTTCGCCTTGGCCCTTTTTAACTTCGCTTATGGAATATTAACCCCCCCCCATCCTGAAACAAATTAGAGAGAGTTTTTAAAAAGTGCAAGATTACCCGTCACTATAAGGACCGACCCGTGCAGAAGTCTACTTCAAACTACGTGGGCGAAGTTGCGGACATTCTCTAGTTACATAAGAAATCACCATCCTTATGCACAAAACCATAATGCCCATTCTATTCTACATAATTTTCCGCAAGCTGAATGGAAATCGGTTTATACCATTTATCAATTGCCAGATTTGAAATACTTTCTAGCAGAACTAATTTTGTAACAGATTAAAAACTATAATTTCCAAGAAAAATATTAAAAACTTACGCTCCAATTCTATAGTTAATAGATTTAACATCGGCATTTAAAATTGTCAATTAATTTAATAGCGTCGAAGTGTTTATTCCTGTAATTTTTTCAAAACCGTGTTAATTTTTAATAAACGAAACATAAAACCGTGATGATGAAACCCGAAGTTTAAAATAAACAAAGGCATTAATGTGAACTGCTTTCATTTTTAGAGGTCCGTAAAAGTGTGTAAAATAAGGCTGCCAACTTTTAAAATGACCAATGCGGGACAGCAGGACAATATTCGTTTTTTCACCATTACATGTAAACTTGTATAGGGCTAGGGTTGTCTACCCCTTGGGCCATCAAATTATTCTCTAATTTAATTGAAGAGAACAACAAAAGTAAAATTTATTTAAAGAAAATGAATTTGAATACAAAAAAATGTGAATAAGGTATTAAACAAATATTCTATTTATTTTTAAAATCATATTTTTCAACTCCATGAAATTTGGGTTGGGCGAGATCCATCGATATTTTTAATGTCAATAACTGCTGCATATGATGCTTTGCAAAATAATATGTTCATTCCGGGACTTGCGGAACAGATTTAACAAATGCGGGACGATTTTACCGTGCGAGCAAAAATTATTTGCATCAAAGAGGGCTTGGATTAAAAAATATAGAGCTTGGTTTAGATCACGATGATATGGGGACGATATATCTAACCAAAACTAGGTTAAAATTTTGTCAAATTCATATTATGACATGATATGCCAAACTAATGAGTAATAAAATAAGTAGACAAATACAAAATAATTTTTGTTGTTTACAAAATTAACAAAGTAGGAATATACGGAAAGAAAAAGGAAAATAATTACATAAATTGCTGAAATTGACCACCGCCATGCTCCAAGCATAAATTCATATTAATTATTTCTTTCCAATAAATTTTGGGTAAACCATTGAGAGTAATTCCTGCGTCTTTTAAAATCTGCGGCTTGTATTTCTTGGAATACTTGCACTTTATAAGGAAATAAATTTAGCTGCTTCTTAAGAATAGTCCTGCATGTTTCATAAGATCTTCCCACTTCTTGGGACAGGCGTCTTATACAATTTGTTGGCGTATTTTGCATTGTTTCACGAACGTTTGCAACAAGTTCTTCTGTTCTTACAGATGGTCTTCCTGCTCCTTTTTTGTGTTGTATAGAACCTGTTTCCCTAAACACAGCCACGGTTCTTTTCAGGCAATGATAAAAATCCCTCTTGAGTTGGAATATTTATTCTGAAACACTTGCTTCTTATGCGTTTTGCGTGTATTTTCATTCCATAACAAGATACGAAATGAATATTCTGTAATTGATATAAACGACATAGGTTGTCATGAATTTCGAGACTGTCAGTGTCAGATAAAAATGGCCGCGTTGTAATAATTATTTTCAGACAAATTTTAGTGCAAGTCAAAAAATGAGTGAAAAATCGGATGAATCAGATATGAAACTGGATGGTCGTGGAGAAAATATAGTCTGCTACTCGGTTAGAATGAAAATTCGATAGTCGTGGTTCCTCACGCTCGCTACGAGGCTCGCGTTCGGAATCTTCCACTCGGATCGAATTTTCATTCCAACCTCGTTACAGAATCTACTATTATGACGTCATAATGCAAAAACGAGAAATTGAGAGCCTCTCGCGAGACGAGACGAGAAAATATTGGTTTTGGGAAAAATCTCGTCTCGATTTGCATTTTATATACAGGGTGAAGTTTTGAACTGGAATAAATTCAGTATCAGGAAGCCTCTTTATTTGCTGAAAAAATACAGAACTACGGCTGCTTTTATTTTTAGTTTGGCATACTTTTTTCGGGTCTTCTCCCCCAACTTTTTTTCTCAAATGTAAAGGTATATACCGGGTGGCCCACTCTCAACGCAGGATTCCATAGCATCTAAACTGTTCAACTTTTTATAATTTTTTAAAAACAGAGTTATAGGGAGGCATTGGGTCTACAATTTAAAATTATTTCAAATTATACAGGGTATCTCAAATAGTCAGGGTATATCAAACATACTTTTTTTTAAATGGAACACCCTATGTTTTATGATATTTTTGGATTGGATGATCAATTCTAAGAATATTCTGTATAACATATAATATGTTTAAATTTAACAGTTTTTGAGTTATTAACGATTTTTCAAAAATTTCGTGTTTGCAGCACGTAAACCATATGCACCTGTCGGTAGTAGAGACTGCCAGAAATAAATGAAATTTGGGTTATGGAATATGATTGTTCAGTAGCGTCTAAAGCATATTTTAAAAAACAAAAATATTTACCGAAGTCTTTTAAAATGCCTTTCTAAATGTAACAATTTTAAAAACGTAAAAATTCTTAAAAGTCTGTTATTTTAAATACATACCCTATTATTTTTTATGCCTAATCGAAAGACATTTTTAATACAATTCTAATTATACTAGGGTTCCCTATACCTACCTTTTATAGTTTTCTCTGAAATAGCTATTTCTTCCTTTACCATATAAACTCGGTGTTTATTTTCTTATAGAGTGCCTTGAATACCGCACCGTGTCCCTATGACGCTCTTTTTCTAGAGTGCTATGGACACCCAACTATTCATTTTATTAATCTTAAGTCATTTGAAATGACATTTTTCAGTATTTGTAAATTTAAAAAATATTTCTGTTGTTTTAAGTTTAAGCAATATCATTAATTTTTTCGTTTAAAGAAACACTTCAAATGACTTAAGATTAATAAAATGAATAGTTGGGTGTCCATGGCACTCTAGAAAAGAGCGTCGTAAGGACACGGTGCGGTATTCAAGGCACTCTATGAGAAAATAAACACCGAGTTTATATGGTAAAGGAAGAAATAGCTATTTCAGAGAAAACTATAAAAGGTAGGTATAGGGAACCCTAGTATAATTAGAATTGTATTAAAAATGTCTTTTGATTAGGCATAAAATATAATAGGATAGGTATGTATTTAAAATACCAGACTTTTAAGAATTTTTACGTGTTTAAAATTGTTACATTCAGAAAGGCATTTTCAAAGACTTCGGTAAATATTTTTGTTTTTAAAATATGCTTTAGACGCTACTGAACAATCATATTTCATAACCCAAATTTCATTTATTTCTGGCAGTCTCTACTACCGACAGGTGCATATTCTTTACGTGCTGCAAATACGAAATTTTTGAAAAATCGTTTATAACTCAAAAACTGTTAAATTTAAACATATATGTTATACAGAATATTCTTAGAATTAATCATCCAATCCAAAAATAGCATAATATATAGGGTGTTCCATTTAAAAAAAGTATGTTTGATATACCCTGACTATTTGAGATACCCTGTATAATTTGAAATAATTTTAAATTGTAGACCCAATGCCTCCCTATAACTCTGTTTTTAAAAAATATTAAAGAGTTGAACAGTTTAGATGCTATGGAATCCTGCGTTGAGAGTGGGCCACCCGGTATTGTGATAGCTCGTTGGAAAGGGCACAAAAATAGGATTTTTTTTTCGGTTTAGAAGTGAATACTTATATCTGTTGTAGTATTTTGTGATGTTTAAACCGTTACTTTATAATACGAATTATTTTTGCTATACCTACTAAAATCAGTTATTTAACTGAATCACACAAAATCGAAATTTTAATGATGATTTTCGTTGGCGGCAGATCGCGTACTCAAGCAGAAGCAGCAGCTTTATTTCACCAAACACACCCTGATCTACTACAAATTTCCCAAGTAATTTTAAAATTAAATTCAAATAACAACTATGGAGAAATATTGAATAAAAAGGTGTTAAAAGAAACATTTGGCAGCATTGGTTACCCATTATTAAATTTAATAAATTCTTGTTTAAAATATGGAAATATGCCTGATGAATTAAAGTGTTCTTACATTACACCAGTACCAAAAGTAAAAAACACTAAAAAATGGGATGAGATGAGGACAGTAAATGTTTTATGGGATATTGAGAAATTATTGGAAGAAGTCGTATATAAACAGGTATTAGAATTCATTGATGCCAACAAAATTTTAGTTTCCGTTCAAGCTGGTTTTCGAAAAGGGTACTCGACAGAGACAGCCATTCAATGTGCGATTGAGACGTGGAAGAGAACCATTGATCAAGGGGAAAATGTTATAGCTGTATTTTTGGATTTTAGGCGGGCATTCGAAACAATTGACAGGGCTAGATTATTGAGTAAATTGTATCAGTATGGTATTCGCAGAAACGTTTGTGTAGGTAAGTTACAAATGTTTGCTGATGACACATTAATTTACATTAATGTTTTCAATATTTTTGATGGTCTAACTAAATACTCTAAATTCTGAGATAAATATAATATTATGAAATTGGCTAAAAGTAAATAAATTAAAATTAAATATTTCAAAAACTAAATGTATGGTTATGGGTAATAATTTAACTTGTCAAAATATAAATGTTGTAATTGATGGTGAAAAATTGGAATTAGTAAACATTTTTAAATATTTAGGGATGATTCAAAATTTAAATTTTTTAATTATTTTGAAAGTATTATATCGAAGATTGCCGGAAAAGTAGGTTCTTTTAAAAGAATCAGTTCTAATTTAAGTTTGTTTTCTAAAAGAACTGTATTTAAAACTATTATATTACCACATTTTCTTTATTGTTCTTCCATTTTATATTGCGCTAGTGAGGAAATATTTGATAAATTACAAATTTTACAAAATAAGGCAATGCGGATTATTTTAAATTGTGACAAATATACAAAAATTAATTTTATGTTGAAAAATTTAGATTGGTTGAAAGTCAGAAATTAAATTTTTTATTTAGTATGTATCTTTATATATAAAATTAAAAATAATGTATTGCTTGATTGTTTAAAAAAATTTTTGTTCTTTTAATTATGACCATCATAATTACAACATTTTTATGTGGATAGAGTGTCCAACCCATTAGCTTATAAATCTATTTTTTATAAATGTTTGATAGAATATAATAATTTGGAAAATTCTATTAAATCTCAAAAATCATTAAAACACTTAAAAATTAGTTTTAATTAAAAAACAAAATGATACGTAATATTTGATACAATTTACAAAATGTTTAACTTTTCTGTGTGTTTTTGTTAAAAGAAGGTTGTGTTTTAAAATTTTTAAAATAAATCTATAAAAATGTGTTAAAAAAACGTATTAAAAAATATTTAATTGTAGCTTTTTGCTAAATAAAACATGTTACTACTACTACTACTAGCAAAATTAAAAGATATTATCGTAAAGTGGGCCACGTCAGGGACCTATCAAGAATAAGGCAGCCTGGAGTAATGGATGAAGACACGCAATTAAACGTTTTAAAAAGAAAATCCTATTACTTCAGTTTGGCAACTTGCAAGAGAAAATAACGTAAGCCATGCAAAAATACTGGTACTTAATATTTAAAGTACAGTTCTGATAAATAACTTATTTTGTTATGATATAATTAGAAAAAATCTTACAAAATCGTGTCTCAAACAAATATTCTACAAATAACCAAAAACTACATATATGTAGTAGGTATTTTGGCATACTTAGTATAATTAAACCATATTAACTTTATATTTTAAAAAGTAATAAGTAATTTATAGAACAACTATGTAGGTAGTTTTTATATAAATTAAAACACCCACTTTTTCTAATTTATCGGTCGTTGAGTTACTTGCTTGAACATATAGTGACGTAATGATTGTCGTTTCTACGTGATATGCCAACTGAAATCTGTACGTTTGAATAAATGGCAAAAATAAAAGCTTATTTGTTAATTAAGTTTCATGGGAAAAATTAGCGTGAAAGAGGTGACAAGAGATTCTCTTTACATTTAAACAAATACATTATTATAATTAAGGCTACCTAATACTTAAAAATAATAAAAGTAGTACATTTTAAATAGTCCACTAAAAAAAATAATGCTAGGGTACTTGCACGAAATTTAAATATTGACAATTTTAATTTTTTTTATAGTAAATGGATAAATATTGTATACAGGGTGGGGACTTTAACTGGAATAAATTCGATATTATTAAAACCGCTGAAGTTGCGCCTACAAAATTTGGTATGTGGGGGTTTTGGATCATGCGGAATTAAAAAATTATAGCGGCGCTGTTGCCAGATTTCCCAGCTTTGCGCTACACGTAGTAATTTTGTTATTTCAAATGGAATGCCCAATTTATTTTTATTGCAGTAAATTGGGTGTGTCAAATTTAGTAAGATCCCAAATTTACAATATTCTATCTTTACTAGTTGCTGAGCTATGGCAACACTGTATTTCCCTTAAAAAGTACCGGAACGCTTATCTACCTTTAGAACCGTTAAAGTTGCGCTTACAAAATTTACTATCTGGGGGTTTCTAGGCATGCAGAAACTAACAATGATATCGGCAATGTTGTCAGAATTCTTAGCTGTGTGCTACAGGCGGGGATTTAACTGGAACAAATTTAACAAAAAAATCACAAACTCACGAAACTAGTTCTATCGATTTATTATTTCAAAAGTTGTTCAAAATGCACTCCATTGACTTCTTGGCAAAAAGCCAATCGGTTATAAAACTCATTTTGTAGGCTGCGTAAAACCTGAGGTGGTATAGATCTGATTTCTAGTCTAATCCGATATTTTAAATCTTTAATATTTTTAGGTTTTATAACATGCACTTTATGTTTCAAATCACCCCATAAATAAAAATCTAAGGGTGTTAAATCAGGCGACCTTGCTGGTCATTCAATAGCTCCCCGTCGTCTAATCCACCTGCAAGGAAAGGCGGTATTCAGGTAATTACGCACGTTAGCCGCATAGTGCGGAGGCGCCCAATCCTGCTGGAAAAAAATTCTTTCGTCCAAGTTATTATTTCCGTATTCAGTTAAAGAAGCCATTTTGACACGACAAGAACTTTTCCTAAAGCTTGTCAATAACTTAGTAACTATGGAGATATTACCAAGGTAACGCTACTTTAAGGTCCCGGTACTTTTTAAGGGAAATACAGTGTTGCCATAGCTCAGCAACTAGTGAAGATAGAATTTTGTAAATTTGGAATCTTATTAAATTTGACACGCCCAATTTACTGCAGTAAAAATAAATTGGGCATTCCATTTCAAATAACAAGTTACTACGTGGAGCGCAAAACTGGGAAATCTGGCAACATAGCCGATATCATTTTTTAATTCCGCATGGTCTACAACCCCCACATACCAAATTTTGTAGGCGCAACTTTAGCGGTTTTATTAATATCGAATTTATTCCAGTTAAAGTCCCCACCCTGTACATAGAACATTTTTTCCTCAAATCCAAATACTGTTTAAAATATTTAAGACTGAAATTTACTAGATTTACTAAAGATTTTGATTGGTTTACGTCTTCAGTAAAACGTTGTCAAATGTGTTTAAATTATGTTTAAATATGTGTAAGATTATAAGATCAATGTCTTATTACTTTTTAAGTTGCCATTTTTAAATTTCTTCTATAATTAGATTTAGGCAATATTACTCGAATTTAGTATTTTTTTCTTTGTAAAATTCAAATTTTTTTACATAGCTAGGTTAAGCAAACAACTGTTGCTGACCTTCGCCGAGTCGAAAATAGAGACGTTTCTATCTATCTAGTAGTAGTAGTAGTAGTAACATGATTTATTTAGCAAAAAGCTACAATTAAATATTTTTTAATACATTTTTTTAACACATTTTTATAGAGGTGTTTTTAAATTTTAAAACGTTACCTTCTTTTAACAAAAACAGACAGAAAAGTTAAACGTTTTGCAAATTGTATGAAATATTATATATTATATATATTACGTATCATTTTGTTTTTTAATTAAATATAATATTAAAAAAAATTTTAAACAGTTTTAATGATTTTTGAGATTTAATAGAATTTTCCAAATTATTATATTCTATCAAACCTTTATAAAAAATAGATTTATAAGCTAATGTTTTAGACACTCTATTCATATAAAAATTTTGATTAGTTCTTGTTTTATAATTATGATGGTCATAATTAAAAGAACAAATTTTTTTTAAACAATCAGGTAATAAATTATTTTTAATTTTATGTATAAAGATACATACTAAATAAAAAATTAAATTTCTTACATTCAACCAATCTAAATTTTTCAACATAAAATTAATTTTTGTATATTTGTCACATTTAAAATAATCCGCATTGCCTTATTTTGTAAAATTTGTAATTTATCAAATATTTCCTCACTAGCACAATATAAAATGGAAGAACAATAAAGAAATTGTGGTAATATAATAGTATTAAATACAGTTTTTTTAGAAAACAAACTTAAATTAGAACTAATTTTAGTTTGTTACTTTTGGCACTGGTGTAATGTAAGAACATTTTAACTCATCAGGCATATTTCCATATTTTAAACAAGAATTTATTAAATTTAATAATGGATAACCAATGCTGCCAAATGTATCTTTTAACACCTTTTTATTCAATATTATTATATCAAAGTAAAGCAATCAAAGTCCAAAACTCTTCTATCATTTCAGAAACATCATCAAACATCAACCAACCTTTTGATGACCGGTTGGCTTGTGGCCCAATCAGACCCTGTGCTTGGATACTTAAATTAAGAAGACTTCCAATCTATTTTCAATTACGAAAGGAACAAATAGCTTTGCCGAGAGCTGTACCGATGAAACATCACCATGTATAATCACATCATTATTATCTAACATCATTTTTAAATAAAGTTCATTACTTTCAACTGTAGCACGCTACGTAGTTTTACTAGTAATAAGCCCATAATTTAATACTATTGACCTTAAACGATTTAAGGAGCTTTGAACTTTTATCCGACTTGTTTTTAATTCAGTGTAACAAGCCACTTCTTGAGAATTATTCGTATCTCTCTCTCGTGGTCGAAGTCGTATTTCAAAACTGTAACAAACTAGATACTAGATCGATGGAATAAATAGATTGTTTTTGGCTTAGCCAAGCCTAGAATTATTATTATTCTTAAGAGGTATTGTAGTAATAATAAGCATGGAGGTAATGACCTCTGTGAGGAAAATGTCAGGGAAAATGCAATCGATACGACTTATTATACTGTTGTCTTGTTGTTACAACTGGTATTTTGTAAAAGCGGTATAGTTTTAACAAATATCCAAATCGAAGGCCAAAACTACTAAAAAAAGTATGTGAAAATCTTTTTATATCCTGAAGTAGGGAGTAAAGTCAAATTAATCTAAGAACTCGCCGCATCACCTGTCATTAATGGCTCCCTGTTGAAGTCTGGTATATTTAATGTTAAGCGGTTGGCTACAGTAACAGAACCGGAATAAGTTATTTTACCTGGTCCTTCGTAATCTGTTAAATTTTGTAAGGGAGTCTTAATATTCTGTAAAGATATAGTAGCGTACACACTCATTTTGTTATTTATAAAATAAAATATTGACAGACCCGTACCTACCAAAATAAGGATGTGAAAACATTATAAAACTAAAGCACAAATAGGTATTTATGTACTTATTATACAAGGAAAGTAAGTAATATATTTTTCGCGAGGTGAAAGCTTTGTGGTGCAACTGCACATCTAATTCAAACACAATATTGGGAACCCTTTTTGTATGGTTACTTTTGTGGGAATTTTATATAGGGTGTCCCGTAACTTAGGGGCTATTCAGCAATGGGAGATAGTGGATAGTTGAAAATAAGTCATTTAATTTCATTTCTTATACGGTTAAAGAGATACAGGGTGACCCCTAGTAAATATTTACTTTATAAAATTGGCGATAATTTGATGTTAAGCGATTATGAATCAAATTGGGTGTAGTTATGTTTTTGAGGGCAAGAAGGAGGATTTCATAATGAGTTTTAAGATATCTCCTAATGAACGCTAGCTACACAATATGAGTTTGATGAATTCTCGCATATTTTTTTTGTCTCTCGAATTTGTGACCTCCTATTATGGAAGAGGGATGTTTTATACGTAAAAAAGTTGTACTTTATTAATCTCGATTATTCAGTTAGTTTTTGAGATAATTGCGTTTAAATGCTAGATGGCAAGAAACATTTAAATTAACACCTTTCTAAACGAAACATATTTATTGAAAATTGACCGTACGTTCTTAAGAGGAAGTAACCCCTTTACCACAATGAAAATTGCCGAACGTTTTGCTGGTCAAACGAAAAGAAAAAATAAAAATTGGTATTTAGAAAATAAATTCTACTTTAAATACCCCATCCAGAAAAGTAAATGACGATCGAAAATATTCCCAAAATTTTTTTTTTTTAGTAATTTTGTAATATTTTAAACAATTCTTTATTGGTCAAAAGCAAAATGACTTGAATTTAGGCGTGTAAAGTGGGTTTACGCGCCCAAAGTTTTTGAGAAAAAAGTAAGGCCGATATTGAAAAATGGCTTTAAGAAAAATTGTGTGGTACAACATTCTACACCCGGGAAAGTCATTTTGCTCTTGACCAATAAAGAATTGTTTAAGATATTATAAAATTACTAAAAATAAAAAAAATTTCTAAAAAAAATTTTGGGAATATTTTCGATCGTCATTTACTTTTCTGGATGGGGTATTTAAAGTAGAATTTATTTTCTAAATATCAATTTTTCTTTTTTCTTTTCGTTTGACCAGCAAAACGTTCGGCAATTTTCATTGTGGTAAAGGGGGTTACTGCTCTTAAGCATAAATGACATATTTTACTAAGTCTACTATCTTCTGTTACTGTGTTTGCCCCTAAGTTATGAGACATCCTGTATATAACGATAAGTAAATGCTACTAACTAGGCATTGTATTGATTTGATAATAGATGATTTAACCGAAATGGTGTTTGTACTTACTAATAAACTTAAATAATAAACACCAAGGAACTCTGTCTCTAAAATAGAGTCATTCGGGGTAAGCGTACGCACTGGGTAAGTGTGCGCATTGTTGATTTTGGAGGGGAGACGAATGTATCGCGCGATTTGCTGCTGACGTTTTAGTATTGCCTCAGTGGCCATTCGATGTAGACCCCTCGCTACGCACTTATAACTCATACAAGAGAAATATTTTAAAAAGACGAAAAAGTGCTAGTTTACTAATTATTATCTGCGTTGTGGAAAAGCGTGTTATAACCGAACCGCAAATAATTTTATCGTAAGTATTTTGTTGACTTGTATGTCTTATATGTAGGTTATTTTCCACCATTAAACCAGTGGTCATAATATGTGCTGTCATTAGAAATATTAAACACATTTAAGATAACGGTTCTGGGGTCAAGTGTACGCGGGTAAGTGTGCGAGTGCGTACACAATCAACCAATCAATCAATATACTTTATTGTTCAAAGAAAATTACATTCTTAAAAGTGTGTCTTTACATTAACAATAAATAAAACTAAATATAAACATATGAACAAATAAATTACAAAATACATACACTTAAACATATAACCCGCATTTACTATTATGGTAAATATTATTTATTGTTTTATATTTTAGAATGTTAAAATGCCTCGTAATTACACAAGGAAGAAGCTTGAGACAAAACCAGTTACTCAGGAACAAATAGCCGCTGCTAAAAGACTAATAGAACATTGCGTTTACTTGCCCCAATATTTCCGTACAGTTACCCGCATTAGGGGTTAACTGTGCGCATTTTTCACAAACGATTATCAGTTAATTTTTTTTGAAAGCACACATAATTAGGTGATGTTTGTATTGAAAAACCTAAAATATAACAATTAGGCTTCCCAAAACCAATTGTGTTATTTACATTTGCCCAGTTTTAAAATTTTTACAATTTGATAAGTATAAAAGTGGGAACACTTAACCCGAATGACTCTACATAAAAAGTAAATTTAAAATACACACTACATAAAAAAATAGCCACAGAAAGACTTAAAAACACCAAAATCGGAAGAAAATTATATGACGCAAAAAGATGCGTGTGCTTGCTACGGCCCACTGCTGATCTGGGAACTTTAACGACGAAACCATCAGATCAGCTGTTAATGTCAAATGTCGTTGTCTTCTGTCGAAACGCTTTGTTTTCAGTAGAATTTAACTATAGTTACCACCTTCTTCCCCTTCCTTCCCACTTCCTTAGGTGTAGAGTATTTTTACTGAATGTCATAGGCGTAGCTAGCCTATTTTGGCCGAGGGGAGGGGTTTAAGCCTCAGCATAAAAATGGACTATTTTTTTCAATCACACAAAACTTAGGAACACAAGTGAGTTTTTGCAGAATTCTGGTTGGTTTCAACCATTTTTTACATCGAATATAAAAATTAAAATTTGCCTATTTAGGCTGGGCATAATCCATATAAAAAAACGTACACGTATGTGAAATATTCCTTATTATTTTGAAAAACTTTGTTAGAAGGTGTTGGTGGCAAGATTGGTAGGTAGTTTTGTTCATTAAAGTAATATTAGTGCCATGACAGAAGCCAGGAAAAAGTAATGCTATAGCATTTTTGTCTAAGAAAAAAAAAATCTTTCACTTTAAGGGCACTTATAGACAGTGTGTTCACTTCACGGATAGAGTTTGGAAGAGGAAAAACTTTTTTAGTAGTAGGTATAGAAGAAAAGGTCATTCTTTATAAAAACGTATGCTTGAGATGAAACTACAACTTCGAATATCAGATTTGCGATTACTAAACAGGGTTCGTCAAAAAAAAACATTTTTACATTTTAGGATTTTTTTTTCAATTCCTTGATTTATTAATTAAATTTTGCTTGTGCTGAAACCACAATTTCAAATATCACATTATTTGCGATTACTATACAGGATTCGTCAGAAACAACATTTTTATTTTTTTGTGGTTTTCGTTTAAAATAAATTTACGTAAAAACAAACAACTATTGTTGCCTTCTTACTTCGAATCTGATTTTATATCTGGCCAAGTAACGATTTTGTTGTCAGAAAACCATTTTTTATTTGCCTACTAGGTATTTTTATTATTACATGTCATATTTCTTCAATTCATTCAATTATAAATTATAAAACTTGAATTCAAACGTGGTACCACCGAGCTGTCGCATAGTTCAGCTCAATCTGAATTCCCGATAACAGTTCCTAACTTTTTTTGCAATAACTACCTACCTACTCTTATTTTTTCCTCCAAGAGATCTAATTTATTATTGAAATTGGTTTTATACACATGTGGCTTCAGATATCACCATAAATATAAGTCGATAATTGTGAGACCGGGACTCCTACGTGCCAACTAATTGGGACCATCCAATCCATTTGTTCCCAAAGTGATGATTTATCCATTTAGCCAATCATCAAAAGGAATTGAAAAAAAAATCCAAAAAACAAAAACTGTGTATAGTAATTGCAAATCTAATAGTTGAAATTGAAGTTTTAACACTAGCAAAAGTCATTTAATAAATCCAGGAATTAAAAGAAAAATATCCTAAAAATTAAAAATGTAGTTTGTGACGGACCCTTTATAATAATCGCAAATCTGATATTCGAAATTGTAGTTTCAGCACAAGCAGACGTTTTTATAAAGAATGACTTCCTCTTCTACACCTACTAATAAAAAAGTTTTTCCTCTTCCAAACTCTATCCGTGGACACAATGTAGATCTTTCTTCTTTTTGTACCTCGAGGACTTTTTGTTTTTTTTTGTACTTTCTTAGTATATTCAATTTTTTCACAAGAATTTTATTATTTAATTTTACGTTGTTTCGCACTTTTGTAAATTAAAAAATTTTTTTGTTAATTATGACTGACTAACCTTCAATTTTTTTTCATTCAGATACAAAATAATTTGGTACACGATTGGATCACTTTACCTGGCCACTCTTCATAAATTTAAAATTAACTACAATATTTTGTTTCCTGCATCTGTTGAAAACTCTCAAAGCAAAAAAGAGAACGATAATCAAATAAACAGTTAACCTTTCTAATTGAAATTTAAACGATTTTATTTAAATTTTCACCAATCTGAAAATAATTAGCTTTATTCCTCTTCTGAAACAGCTTATTAAAATATGAGAACACATTCTCATTTATTAGTTCTTAACCAATCTAAAACTTCAACACAGTCCTGTCATTTTGTTTAGGTATAAGTATACAGGGTGATCCACGAAGGATGGCGAGCGACTATATATGAGCAAAAAAAATCACCGGAACTAATTTTTAAATATTTCTAGTTTTACCGCTAGGGGGCGTAGTCAACATGCTATGATACAAAGTCGTTAATTTCTACTTATCACTGCAATACAATATAGGTCAGAAATTAGGTTTTTATATGCTCTGTAATATCCTCTATAAATTTTGTAATAACAATTTTTTTGTAGTTACTAACAAAACGTACTTAAAAGGCTGTAACTTCGGCCTGCGTTAACCGAATTTAACAAACTATGGCTCTTTTTAAAGAACGTTTTATACTGATTAAACGTTTATAAAAATATTGCGAAAATGTATGCGTGCCTTAAATAATAGAGGGCACTTTTAAAAAACGTATTTCTAGCTCGCTAAAAAATTTAAATGCAACCATCCAACCAATTTAACTGTATTCTATAACTAACTAGTTAGTAAAGAGAACTGAAAAAAAATCGAGAGTAATCGCGAAAATAGTGGAAAAGTGTTGTTATTTTCCACAGCATTAAATGTAACATTTGGATTATTATTGCATTTTTTAGATAAATAACCTAATTTATTTTTTTAAAACGAATAAGATTAATAAATATAGCCAAAAAAGCTATTTTTGTAGGATTTCAACGTTTTAATAAAAGGAAAATTGCAAAACATTGCTAAAAGTCCAAATCGAATTACACTCTTCCACTATTATTGCGATGACTTTTAAAAAAGAAAAGGAAACCACTTCCGGTTTTTGCAGTTCTCTTTACTAACTAGTTAGCTATAGAATGGAGTTAAAATGGTTTAATGGTTGCATATAAATGTTTAAAAAAATTGAAGCTAGAAATATATTTTTTTAAAAGTGCCCTCTATTAGTAACCGAACAAATTATTTTAAATAATATTTAAACAAACGTTCAAACAGGATAAAACGTTCTTTAAAATAAGCCGTAGTTTGTTAAATTCGGTTAATGCAAACCGAAGTTACAGCCTTATAAGTACTTTTGGTTGTTACCGTTTTCCACGCTGTTACCATGGTAACTACAAATTGTTATTACAAAATTTATAGAGGATATTACAGAGCACATAAAAAAATTATTTCTGACCTACATTGTAATACAGTTATTAGTAGAAATTGAGGACTTCGTATCATAGCATAGCGACTACGCCCCCTTGCGGTTAAATTAAAAACTTACAAATTATTTCCAGTGATTTCTTTTCGGCATATTTCATAATAATTTTTTTACCCCGAAATTGTAGCATGTATGGTTTTGTAGATACAGCCGCTCTTCACCCCTCGTGGATCACCCTGTAGAATGGACTAAGTAGCTATAGATAACATAGTAACAAATTAACCTATTGACAAAATCGTATTCCACTCTGACTCTGAAGTAAATCAACATCCAATTTGCGCCTTTCCACTTTATTTGCCAAACTTACGCTTTTAAAAGTATTAACATGATGTGGGAAATTTAATTATTTGTCTAAAACCTTATAAAAAGTCGGCAGTATGGCAACGCAGCAGTCCTCCAAAGATGCGACCACCACGACATTGGTCTGAGGCCATGATGATGTTGTTTTATTCATGTCCGTTTAGGGACGTTCACAGAAATTGTATCGCGGAAAAACATTTTTTTTTTTAATAGAGTTAGAATAACAAAACAAATCACAAATCTAATTATTCTAAGCTCACACCTTAACTGACACCAAAGGTGAAACGTATAATCAAGATGGAGAGGCAGCGGCAAAATAATTATTTCACAAATTAAATTCCTAAGGCATAATAATCGATTAAAATACATCGATGCATCGACAAATAATATCAAATGGCCTAAAAACGATGTATTGGGTTGAAAATATCGATGTTTTCGATTCATCGATGTATATCGAACATCCCTATTTCCGTTTGGTGTTTCTTTGACAGCGGTCTAAAACTTTATTCAGTTTATAGGGTTTGTGTAATAATTGCTGTGTTTTTAGTGTTTTGTGCGGTTTTGTGATATTTTTTGGATACTAATTAAGATGAGTCGCAAGTGTCAAGTATGCTAGAATTCGAAAATTAATAAATCTGCAGCTACTTTTCATAGGGGAGTAAATAGAAAGTTGGGTTATTTGTAGGTTAGGTTTACACTATAGTAGCAAGGTCACATTCAAAGGTAAATCCACCGTAATCCCTACTCCCGGCCCCACCCAGCGCTTCACCGCCTCGCTCCTACCACCAACGATGTCAACACCTTTTAACACGTTCGCGGACAGTTGCTTCATCAGATATGTTCGTAAAATCACACCGACAAAATATATTCCCCTGTCCATAAGCAAAGTTTTTAGTTGGGACAATTCAGAAAATGTTTTGATCTCTGCTGGGACAGCATGAGTAAACGCATATTACTTTATACATAAAAATGCGCGGCGTTTGGCGCTTTGCGTTTATGGAGGGTATAAACTTCTGCGGCATATTCCGCTTTGTCCCAGCACAAGGAGCGGCATATGCCGCTTTGTCCGCGAACTAGCGTTTATGAATGACATGTACGATCTATGGGTACCAGATCATTGAAATGGACAATTTTAAATAAGCCCAAAAGATATAACAATCTTTCATGAAAACGCTTTATTATTTGTTGTCACTTCGTGGCTTCTAAAATGCCATTTTAGTAACTATTTTAGGAACTAAACGCTTACCAGCTGACCTGACATGTGTCATTTAAAGCCGTGTCCCAGGGGGGGGGGGGGGAGTTCAGAAAGAACTTTTTAACTTTTTGATATCCTGTCAATGCAGTGGGAAAGTGCCATAGGCAAAAATGTTCGGGACCACGCCTAATTTTATTAAGAATTTAACCAATAAGAAATTTTGCATTAAAAGGGATAAAATAGGATTATTGTTAAGAGGGGGGGGGGGGTAGTAATCAAACATTTACTACTTACCAGGTTTTTTATACACATCAATATACAGGGTGTCCAAGATAAGAATGCACTCTACAGGGATCTCGTAAACCATAGGAGATACAGAGATAGTTAAATGAGAAAAAAGTTGCGCCTTACTGAATCCTGTAACGCCATGTTTTCAAATTTAAAAAATTCCGAATGCTTCCGAACATATTTGGATAAAACCGAATTTTCGCGATTTCGTTTTAATTGATTTATGATTTTATTTGAGGAGACATGTCAAAATAAATTTGACATTCTCATTGCCACTTTTTTTCCCCTACAAGATGGTTCAATGCCTGACGATAGACTCCCAAAAATTGTCTTTTTACGATTAAAGGCCTTAATCCACAATACCTGCGAAAAATATAACTGGCTTCTTCAACTAAAAAACTATTTTGAACAGTTAGGGTGCGTAAATATTTTTGAAAACTGTCTTAATGGGATAGCACATGCAAAAAAAACCATAAGTGAGTTAACAGTGAGGTACAAAGCCTTCCTCATTCAGAGGGACGCAGACATTCTGTCTCGCTCATCTTTTCTGTTGTTTGCCCCATATTTGTCTTACATAAATCTACCAAAGTATTTGTCTGTGAGAGCTCCAATACACTTGACGAGAGTAGTTGCACAGATTAGAACATGCAATAAAAACTACTTAAAAATTACTTGTCAAAAAAATACTTACATAATTCACACTGATCAAATCTGCTCCATCTGCAATTTACTGCGCAACGAAGATGTCTATCATTTATTTTTTGAGTGCCCCTTTTATTATCATTTACGTGAAACTTTTCTAGAAAGCAATAATATAAACAGCATGCATGGTCTGGTCTGTGCGATTGATTCAAACTATTTCCAAAAACTATCTGCAATTTATAATTTTGTTGTTGGCGCAATGAGGGTGCGATCATTTCTACGAAATGAGTAGGTAGCCTTTGATTTCTTTCTAATTTAATTTGAATTTAGGTAATTTATTATTAATTATCATCATGTTATTAAACGTATACTTTTGGTTTTACTTTTTTTAGTGGGTTTAGAGTGTATTTCGGATTTAGTTAGCATTTTGTTTCAAAATAATATTTATGTGCTTAATAATTATTGTAAGTGTAAGCAACCAATCCTTGTAATAAGGATTTTAGTTCCTTTTGATACAATAAATGAATAAATAAATAAATAAATAATTACATTTTTGATCCGGCGTTTCGTTTAGTCACAACCATCATCAACTTTGTTATTTTAAATACTAGGAAAATTTTATTTTATGCTTAATAAATTCTACGCTTTATTCTTAATCTAACGGTGCATCACACTTATTATTTATTAGACGTTTCGATATTTAAAAACACATCACACACAAAACAAACCCGAACAAACCCGAACAAACCCGAACAAACCCGAACAAACCCGAACAAACCCGAACATTTTTGCCTATGGCACTTTCCCACTGCATTCATTGACAGGATATCAAAAAGTTCTTTCTGAACTCCCCCCCCCCCCCCCCCCCGAAATTTTTCGCTGGGTATACGGTCTTCACGTCGCCCCCCCCCTCCCCCCTTTAAGCTAGATCCGCCACTGAAAACCCATCAATCTTTGAAAGGTCTCCACGTTATTTATCAGCATCGCTATAACAGACAATACAACTAGAAATATAAAGCGACCCTTTTACCAAAACAAACATTGTCACACTTGTGAGACTCGACACTCGACACTAAGTGTTTCAACTTTTATTTTTCATTAGAAAATAAGAAACCAGAACAGTCGACTTTCTCGTTACCACTGGCTTACTGATTACGATGCTATAAACAAACCATTCAAATTTGTCATGGTTTGTCTTCTTAATCTGAAAAATTAACACCCTAGCTCTCCTTGTACCCGATACAAATAAGTTCCTAAATAATGCAATTATTACCATTCTGTTCCAACTTTCTGCAGGCCGAGTCCCCCCCTGGACACACATCAATCTCAGCCGCGAGCACGACGTTCTTCACCACACACAACACAACCAGAAACACAAAGCAACCCTTGGCTGTCATTTTACCAAAACAAACACTGTCCGCACTTTTGACACTTGACACCTGTTCCAACTTTTGTTTTTAATTATAAAAAATTGAGGTAAAAGAACGGTAAACTTTCTCGTTAAGTTCACATACCGCTGTTTATTACGCTGCCGTGAAGAAGAGGTCTACGTCTAACCTTCGCGATCGCGCGTTCTCTCACGGACTTGGTCTGAAAGCATGGTTGGACTCTTAGCGTGCCATCACCGTCGACCTACCTTCCGCGAGCAGTGGTGCGGGTTGTTGGGGAAATAGAAGGTACGCAAGAAGTTAGAAAGTTATGTCACGTCGTCGGCGACGGTTTGTAATCAAAAATACAGCGGCGGAGAAAAATCAAACTGACTGTATCGATAAGAACGCCTGGTACCGTGCGAGCAAAAATTATTTGCATCAAGAGGGCCTTGCATCTAAGAACTTAATGCTTAGCCGTAGAGCTTAATACCTACTTACTCACTAACTTACTGAATTAACAATCAAATCAGTTATTCCGTCATCTTTGAAAGTCGTTACAAGTAATTTGATTTATCGCTAATTTTTACAATTTCTTGAACAATTCACACAATGGGCTTTATGGAACAGCACAAAACATTCAGGGTTGAAGCGTATTTTCGAAACGGGGTTAGAGTAAATGGTGAGTGGCAATACAATCCGGGTTTGTGCATAGACGATTTTCACGAACGTTGCTTTTATTGCTGGGGATTTTTATCATTGCCTGAAAAGAACCGTGGCCGATTTTAAGGAAGCAGGTTCTATACAACACAAAAAAGGAGCGGAAGACCATCTGTAAATACAGAGGAATTTGTTGCACACGTTCGTGAAATAATGCAAAATAGGCCAACAAATTGTATAAGACGTCTGTCCCTAGAAGTGGGAAGATCTTATGGAACATGCTGAACTATTCTTAAGAAGCTAATAATAATTAGTTAAGTTAATCTTCTAAACAACAAAAATAAATTTGTATTTGTCTTCTTATTTTATTACTCATTTGTTTGGCATACCATGTCATAATATGAATTTGAGAAAATTTTAACCTAGATTTAGTTAGATATATCGTCCCCATATCATTGTGATCTAAACCAAGCCATACGTTTTTTAATCCAAGCACGGTAATCGTCTAAAGATTGAAGTAGACATATTATAAAATCAGAATAAACTATACCTAGGCATTCCGCTAAACTGGGACTTTCTAGCATGTCAAATTGTTGGAAAGCAGGTATTTTTCATCTTTTGCTTATGCTTCCTTTAAGATTCTTTTAATAGCAAAGCAAAACCAACGGCTAGGTTGAGCGTTTCTTTTACGAATTTATCTTAGGATAGCAAAAAATTTTCCTCCCCCCATGCCTCGGTTATTAAGTATGTGCCACTCTATTTCCCCTACGGACTATACGAAAGTTGTTTGAGAAGCGTTCCTTTAACACCTTAGCTAAGCAAAGAATTTTACTTTGCTTTGCTGTTTAAAAGAAACAAATGGAAAGTACCTTATCACCAAAGGGCGGGATATATATATATATATGCAAAATGCATTTTTTTGCATATTTTGTCAATTTTATAATGAAATGCATATTTTTCATAATTATTATTTTAAGAGTATATTTTTATGTTTTCGGCTAAAATAAATGCCTTTTATACAAATTTAGGTACAAAACTTGTTTATTTTTATTTTTCTTTGTTTTTTTTTTGTATTTTTTTAAATAAACATATTTTTTAGAACTCAATGGGTTTCTTTACCTCATTTTACAATAATAAATTAGGAAATATTGCATACCAGTATATGCATATTTGGTTAAAAAAATGCAAATAACTGCATATTTTAAAGGCAAACAAGGCATATACCTATATGCACATATTTTGGCTGAATTTAAGTGCATATAATCCACCCTTTACCGATCACTAACATCAGCGGTATGCAAGCTTGTATGATTAAATTTAATTTGGTTTAATTTTTTTTTTTTACCGCGGTATACACCGTACCAAAAAGTATTTAAATTTAGATTAGGTTGTACGAACGGCCTATGGTACGAACCCACTTTTTGAATGTTTCTGCATCTCTTATTATACAGGGTGTTTCAGAATAAGATGCTGATCCTTAACGGTGTGAATCCTTAGGTGATTTTAAGAAGAAAAGTTCATATTAATATATTTCCTTAACCTATCAACTTTCGAACTACAGGGCGTTAAAGTTTTAAGAAAAAAATCGTTTTTCTATCATAACTTTAAAAACTTTCTAGCTATTTTTAGGGATTTTTCACACGTGCCCTCTAAGCATTAAAAGCCATTTTTTGGTGTAGAAATTTTTTTAAATTTTTTAAACAGTGGCGTCCTGAAAGGGTTTGGACTAGACATTTTGGAAAAATATTATGTACGCCACTGCTTTTTCTCAAGATAAAAATTGTTTTTAAAATACTCATTCATTTTAGGCCAAATTTAATATCTTGCCTTTTTATCGTTCGACAAACAGTTTCTGACAAAAAAAAATAAAAAGCATTAAATGCGCATTCGCTATGTGCCTATGGTTTATTTTTTAACAATAAATTTAAACAGCTAACTTTAAATAACGTGTGAACAAAAACGAAAATAATTTAGATTAGCTACTGAAAGTGGCCACCACTTGCAAGAATGCATGCTTCAGCTCTTCTCTTCATTGAGTCTTGTACCCTTTGAAAAATTCCTGGAGTATTCCTGATAGTGTCAAAACAAACCATAGGCACATAGCGAATGCGCATTTAATGTTTTTATTTTTTTTGTCGGAAACTGTTTGTCGAACGATAAAAAGGCAAGATATTAAATTTGGCCTAAAATGAATGAGTATTTTAAAAATAATTTTTATCTTGAGAAAAAGGAGTGGCGTACATAATATTTTTCCAAAATGTCTAGTCCAAACCCTTTCAGGACGCCACTGGTTAAAATTTTTTTAAATTTTTCTAACCAAAAAATGGCTTTTGATGCTTAGAGGGCATGTGTGAAAAATTCCTAAAAATAGCTAGAAAGTTTTTAAAGTTATGATAGAAAAACGATTTTTTTCTTAAAACTTTAACGCCCTGTAGTTCGAAAGTTGATAGGTTAAGGATATATATTAATATGAACTTTTCTTCTTAAAATCACCTAAGGATTCACACTGTTAAGGATCAGCATCTTATTCTGAAACACCCTGTATACAGGTCACCAGTACAGATGATAAAGCAAAGATAAATCACGGATCCAGTGGCGTTAAAAACACCCCTGCAGACGCCGGGGGGGCCCACATAGTCCCTTCAAAATTTGCTGCCCGCTTTGCTTTCCATAGGTATTTCATTTCATAATTAATTTTATTTTTTTTATATCCTGAGAATTTAACTTCGTTAAGTGAAGAAGAATTATACGTGAAAGCGCGGAATTTACAAACTATATACTATAAAGACTGGGTCCGTTACATTAGCCCCCCCCCCCCCCCCCCGGTGCCCATAACTGCCTAAAATTTTAGCACCCTATAGACCATACCTAGCACTACCTAGCACCCAATTTATAGAGCTAGCACCATAGACGTTACTGAGTTATTAAGCACTTTTACCGGGGGGGGCTAATGTAACGCTAGCCCCCCCCGGTGCCCATAACTGCGTAAAATTTTAGCACCATCTAGATCATACCTAGCACTACCTAGCACCCAAATTATAAAGCTAGCACCATAGTCGTTACGGAGTTATCAACCTAATTTAAAAATCAACAACGTTGCCGCCTCAGACCAATTACCAGAGACAAAGCTATTTACAGTTGGCCATAAAAACACTTTTATATTTACAGTACAAGAATTTACGCACTGTAGTAGTAGTATGGCTGTGATCTTACTGCGATGTTGCCGACCTGCACTAAATTATATGAAAATTATTATTTTTATCTATAAAACAGTAAACATATACAACACCTTTTTTTAACCAGTTGGTTAATATATAGTAAATATTTTAAATAGTCTCGCAAGATGGAGGCAAAGTCACGTGACAACAATTTTGGTCTATTTAATTTTAATAGGTTGGTATGAATTCCAGAACCAGACTTGAAAATTTTGTATATATTTTAAAAATTTTATTTTGTAAATAGTATAATATTTTAAGTAATAATAAACATAAGTTTTTATGGTTAGACGATAAAGCCTCAAAACAGAGCTGTCATCCTTATGGCAAAAAAACTATTATTTTCTACCCTACTCAACGTGACAACGTCGCATTTGGTACGTTGGCGATATTCCGGTTGCGCACGCATCTTAAGCTATCTGAAGGTCTTCCAATTCATTCTCTAATTGCTTAGCGGCAACCTCAGACCATGAGGCGGTAACGTTATCGATGCCATTCTTAAATTAGGTTAATAACTCCGTAACGACTATGGTGCTAGCTCTATAATTTGGGTGCTAGGTAGTGCTAGGTATGGTCTATAGGGTGCTAAAATTTTACGCAGTTATGGGCACCGGGGGGCTAGAGTTACATTAGCCCCCTTCGGTAAAAATGGTTAATAACTCCGTAACGGCTATGGTGCTAGCTCTATAATTTGGGTGCTAGGTAGTGCTAGGTATGGTCTATATGGTGCTAAAATTTTACGCAGTTATGGGCACCGGGGGGGGGCTAGCGTTACATTAGCCCCCCCCCGGTAAAAGTGCTTAATAACTCCGTAACGACTATGGTGCTAGCTCTATAATTTGGGTGCTAGGTAGTGCTAGGTATGGTCTATAGGGTGCTAAAATTTTACGCAGTTATGGGCACCGAGGGGGCTAATGTAACGGACCCTATAAAGACTTGTCCATTGACTTTCCTAGTCAAATTTTAAGCCTCAGAAGGGGACTTGGAGATAGTATTTCAAAATTAAAAATAGTGTATGGATTTGCGGATCGTTTATTAATAAAAAATCAGTGTGTTCTTCAAATTTTTCAGATGTATCTAGTGCAGTGCTGTTATTTCTAACTATACCAGTTAGTGTGGCATCAGAGGAACGATCTTTTTTCAAACTTAAAATATAAAAATAAGGAATATAATAAATATTATTTTATTCTCCTGATGATGAATGTATATACATTTGAAACATGTAGAGAATTTACTTTTCAATAAAATTTAAAACTTATTTTAATATACCAGTGGAGGAAGACTTAAAGTGTCTTATTTCTTTCCCTTTTAAACATACACTCCACTTAAAGTATGGACTATTTCTTCAAGATAAAGGTATGTATTGTGACAGCTCGTTAGAAAGGGCATAAAAAGGGAATACGACTTACTTTTGCATTTCTGTAATCTAGAAAGCCAGAAATACTATTTGTTATGTTCCACAAATTTAATCAGTTTCCTGACACGTATTTCGGCCCTTGCGGGTCATTATCAAAGGAGTACAAGAAGATACTAAATTCTGCGTGACATTGCAAAGGTATTTATATCATATCGTCGCTCGCATTACGTAGGGGCCTAACTCGGTTTTTGTAGTTTTTCAGTAGAGCGATTTAAAGAAATCAATGTACACGTTGCTTATTTTGGATACAGCATTGACAGGAATTTTTTATTTAGGTTTATTTTTTTACAGTTTCCTAGATAAATCAATCTAGAATCATGAGACATAATAATTTTTAATGAAGTTTTACGGGTTTTGTAAAAAATAAATAATAATCAAGATAGGCCCCTTCGTAAAAACAATAATAAATTCTGATTTGTACATGAAATCAGATAGGCCCCTGTGATATTAATAAAACATTTTGTTTTCAAAGAAAAGGGAGCGAAATTTTTAAACTTTAAACATCTTTATTTTATAAAAACGGTAAAAAAAAATTCTAAACATATAATTTCAAAAGAATTAAAAACAGCTAGTGTAATATTTAAGTATTTATTCTCTAGAGGTATAACAAATTAAAAATGGGATTGGTATTTATTTTATTTTTTACGAATTGTCTTTTATGTGTTAAATAAAATTGCAATAAATAATAAATTAATAAGGCCTATCTGCAAAGTACTGTTCATTCTTTAAAAATATTGTATAACGTAAAGAAATATGTTGAGATTCGCCCAGTAAGACCCATACAAAAAATATAGCATAGGGGGCCAATCTTAAGTTTGGTCTTTACTTAAAATTATTTTTATCGATAATTTAAGATAGGCCTGACTATAATAATCCTATAAAACAAAAACCATGTATTATAGAGATACGCCAGTTTGTGATAACGTTAAGTCTTTCCCTGACTTTATATGTGTATAACTCATTTTTGCCAAAAATCGAGATAGGCCCCTACGTGATGCGAGTGACGATATTATGGTATGGTAATTATAAACATCATAAAATTAAAATTATGATTAAAGGATTGAATGGTCAACTGTGGGTTGTTTGTGACTACTGTTTTTATGATATTTAATTATTTTTTTTATATTGGATGTCTGAGAGAGGAATGTTAACTAGTCGATGTACCATACTATTAAATGCAGCTAGTTTTGTTTGTTGGGGGTGTTTTGAATCTGCGGGTATGACTATATTTGTGGTAGTTGGTTTTCTATAAATTTGGTAGGTAAATTGCGAGGTAAATTGATTTTGTTGGTTTTTCATTATTGTGAGGTCTAGGAAATTAATTGAGTGGTCAGTTTCATTTTCTATGGTAAATTGTATTCTATGGTTTAGACCATTAAGAAGATTGAGAAATTGGTGTAATTGTCGGTCCGTACCGGTCCAAACATACCTACGCCAAAATGTATATTTTTAATAACAAGCTCAGCTTCAGGGGATTAAAAAATAAGTTTATTGAAGACAACATAAATATATTTATTATATTATTAATTTTTAAATAAACTTATTATTATTATTATTATTATTATTATTATTATTATTATTATTATTATTATTAATTTAGAGTATTTTTTATGTTAATTAATTTGTTTCTCTCTTCTGTGTGTTGTTCTCTTCTTCTCAACAAAGAACATCCCACTCCAATTAAGGAAAAATACTGCTTAATCAGATATAAAGGAAACAGCAGCCAAAAAATCTCCAAAAAAACGTAAAAATCTTAATATCATTCCTATACAAGTCAATAAAAACAACTTACACAAATATCCAATGCTAAAATAGAAACTAAAAACAAACTTTCACAAAGTGGGGTCTATCAAATACAATGCGACAACTGCGATGCTATTTACACTGGAAATTTTGAAACTAAGCTTAAAGAACACAAAACATCTATTTAAAAAAATAAAGAAATAAAACAGAGTTAGCTGATCACTGCATAAAAGACAATTATTCAATCTATAACAACATAAAACCCATATACATACACGATAAAAGCAGAAAACTAAACCTACTAGAAACAATAGCTATCAAGAAATCCATAAAAAACAAATGTAATTTTGTTGATAATCAAACCGAAATACCTTCAGGTGCTTCCCTAATTCTTAATAGCACCCTAATTTGGGATTGAATAAAAGTCGCCACAGTGGATCTTTTCCCGTGCGTCATCAATCAACGATCAGGACTCAACGTGGTTAATAACTCTGCATCCTTATTTATTACAGTAACAAGTTTGAATAAAAGCATAAAAGAACGTCTCCAAGATTCCGCAATAATACAACGTGCTAGACAAGAATAAAACTATAAACGTCAATTAATTACATTTTTTATTTGTTTAGTTGACTACCGTTGTATTTTAGAACGTCATTGTCAACCTTATTTTGATCTACCAATCTAATTCGTATTTTGTAAATTTGTGTGCCTTAAAACTGTTCCTTTTTCTAAAAATAGTTCTTTTTAGAGCTAATTATACCCACCATCTGTTTTGGCGGTAAGTATTTATGGATTTTTATAATACCCAATTTATTTGTTTTAAATATTCTAACCGTGAAAGTTCTTAGAAAAGTTTACGGCAGTGGCTAAATTCCCTTAAATGAAAGGATGTCAAAAATTTGACTTTTGCGATTTTAATAGTCAATAAAACACCAAACTTTTCTAGATTTTAAGCTTTAAAAATAGTATTAAATGTATTAACATTTGTTTGTCAATTTCTTTTAGATAATAGAGAATGCCGGGCAAAACTTAAAATAAATAATAATTTTTCGGGATATTATGTAGGTACGTCAAACGGTAGGCAGGCACGTCCATTTTATGAACTTAGACTTAGTTTCAACTTTTTTCGTCTCGTAATTTTGATTTGATTCATACGATTTTGATGACGTGAAAGTGATGACGCACGGGAAAAGAACCACTGTGGCGACTTTATGTATCTGTACCTAAAAAAATTAGGAAAAACCCACAGTTGACCATTCAATCTTCTAATTATAATTTTAATTTCATGACATGTTTATAATTACCATAATATGATATAAATACCCTTGTAATGTCACGCAGAATTTAGTATCTTCTTGCACTCCTTTGATAATGACCCACAAGGGCGGAAACACGTGTCAGAAAATTGATTAAATTTGTGAAACCTAACTACCCAGGTAGCAAGGTGACGTATTTAAGACGTCGATTATTGATCATCAGCGACGTCATAAATTACGTAAATGAAACGTTAAAAAGACGTGCTTAAGTCACAGACCAATGACGTCTTTTTTTGACGTAAAAAATACGTCATCTTAGGACGTCTTTTTAGGTGTAGAAAACGTCAATAAACGTCATAATTTACGAAAAACGAACATTTACTAAAAACTTCCTAAAATAATACATAATAGGGGTAAAAAATACATATAAATATTTTATGTAAAAAATCCTTTTAATGATAATAAATTAACTTTCATGTGTATGCAGAATTGGAAAAATGCTAAGGAATCCTTTAATGGCGGCTAAAATACTTCTTTTTTTCGGGGCGTCACCCAGTTTGAGTGCACAACGGCTACTCCCCCGCCGTCAATTGCCTCGAACTCGATAACCTGGTACATTTATATTCGTTTATAACACAAAATATATAGAAACCATGATAGAAACTAAATCAAAATCACCATAAACTTTCCACTTTCACTTTTGCCGAACTGTCGATTGCCTGACTGCTAGCGCCAACAACAGAATACCAATACGTTCTGTGTTCTGTCAGACAAGTCAGACTGCCAATGTCATAAAACGGAGCGCGGGTAATTTAAATTTGATATTCGCAGACTTTTAATGACAAAATATTCGCTTTTGCAAATTTTACATACATGAATGGTTAATTTGAAATGGTAATATTTTAAAAGTGTTATGATACGTACGTGCCTTTAACTATAAGAAAAAGCTATTCTTAGGCATTTTACTTATTTAAAAGTCTGTCCCACTATATTTTCAAAAAACTTGGTCATTTAGATACTTTTTAATGATACGTATAATTCAATAAAATGACTAAAAATGGACGTTATTATTACGTAAAATTATGACGTATAATACACGTGTTAAAAAACTACGTTATTTTGACGTCATCTTGCGACCAAAAGACTAAAAATCCCCAATATTCGACGTCATAAAGACGTCATCCTGCTAGCTGGGTAGTAGTTATTATTTTTACTTCCTGTGCAATGGCATTATCTACTCTCAGAATATGCCAAGTTAACAACAATACTTTGTTTTTAATGTATCGCTATAACAATTTAAATATACAGTAACTAATAAAAATATAACATTTCGTTTGCCCCTTATAGAAACAAGTTACAAATTTAATTTCTCAGGAGGTTTCCTTATTCTATCTGCTCTTCTAAGCATCGGCATATCAGCTTCAAATTATGAAGTATCGGCTATATTTGTGCTGTATTGTGGACTTTGCGGGTGTACAAAATCCACAGTAGGTTCATGCGATGAAGTGGTACTGAAATACTTGGTACTTCATTGTATAATTTGTGTAAAACAAGCCGTCGTTTGGTAGTTTGTACCGTGCGAGCCAAAATTATTTGCACCAAAGAGGGCCTTGCACCTAAGGACGTAATGCTTAGCCGTAAAGCTTAATACCTGTTGGGTGTTAGTAACTACCTGAATTAACAATCAATCAGTTATTCCGTCATCTTTGACAGTCGTTACAAGTAATTTGATTCATCGCTAATTTTTCCAATTTCTTGAACAATTCACACAATGGGCTTTACGGAACAGTACAAAACATTCATAATTAAAGCGTATTTTCTAAACGGGGTTAGAGTAAATGGTGAGTGGCAATACAATCCGGGTTTGTGCATGGGCGATTTTCACGAACATTTTCCTAACGTTGCTTTTATTGCTGGGGATTTTTATCATTGCATGAAAAGAACCGTGGCTGTGTTTAGGGAAACGGGTTCTATACAACAAAAAAAAGGAGTAGGAAGACCACCTGTAAGAACAGAAAAACTTGTTGCAAACGTTCGTGAAATAATGCAAAATACGCCAACAAATTGTATAAGACGCCTGTCCCAAGAAGTAGGAAGATCTTATGGAACATGCAGGACTATATATTCTTAAGAAGCAGCTAAATTTATTTTTCTACTACTTACTTGAGAAATCGTCATTATTTACTTCATTCCTTTATCGAGAAGTAACATTTCTTCACCTAGGTTAATAATAATAATAAAAAATTTCCTAGGTCAATAATGAAAAACAGCTGTTCAATGAGGTTGTTGCAGACAATTTTATAACTTAACTCACCGTTTCTTTAACATATTATTGATTTTGAGCCTTTTTTGACCATTTTAAACAAAGAAATTCTGGAAAACAGGATTAAATTATCAATAAAATAGGACTTTTTATTATAATTTTATTGGGAAGATACTTTCAGGAATGGTTCTGTGGTAATAAACACAAACCTAATTTATTTATAATAAAATTGCAATTTTCGCTTGTAATTTTTCTTACACACCAGTCCATTAATTGCGCGTATGCATTCAAGTATAGTTTCTTAGATTTCTCTGGTAACAGATCGCACTGTGCGCTATTTGCCGCCTCTCTAAGCTCGGGTGGGGTACAAATTTCCAATTCTTCACTCTCAATTTCAGACATTTTATAATTTTAACTTTATATTATTATCTAACCCGAATATTTTCTACATACTGACAGAAGATCGCATTTGACAAGTAAAATCCCAAGTGACTTGATTTTCAAATTTTTTAAAAAAATAGGTGAAAATGGGTAACAAAGATTTAAACGAATTAAAATATGTAATATTTTATTGTTAGTAGTAGAAAAAATTCTATATATACCGCAGTTGAGAAGGCTATTATATACCTCGCACATTATATCCCTCGGCGCTTCGCGCCTCAGTATATAAAAGCGCTCACTATATAATAGCTCACTTCTCAACCTAAGTATATAATGTACTATTCCTTATAAAGTGCAAGTATTCCAAGAAATACAAGCCGCAGATTTTGAAAGACGCAGGAATTACTCTCAATGGTTTACCCAAAATTTATTGGAAATAAATGATTTATTAGACCTGAAATTTTTTTCGGAAGAAACCTGGTTCCACCTCTCCGGTTATGTGAATTCTCAGAATACACGCATGTGGAGTAGTGAAAATCCCCATTTTTTTGTAGAGTCCACATTGCACCCTCAAAAAATTGGTGTCTGGTTAGCTGTTTCCCGAAGAAGAATTGTTGGTCCTTTTTTTCCATGACACAGTTACAGCACAGCGGTATAGAGACAATATTTTCAATCCATTTGTGGAGCAATTACTTGACGACGAAGTACGTTTTGAATATTTTTAACAGGACGGTGCAACCGCCCATACAGCCGCCGAAACTATCAACTACTTACGCAATTTTTTCGACGACAGATTGATCAGTTTTCGATCAGACATTGAATTCCCACCTAGATCACCTTGTTTAACGGTTATGGATTACATCGTTTTTCCTTATTTAAGGAACACTATTTTTAAAACACCAGTTGCAAATTTAGAACAATTACAAGAAAGGATTATCCAAGAATGTGGTAACATTTCTCCAGAGATGCTGGTGAACACTTTTGAAAATATGAAGAGACGTGTGAATTTACGCTTGGAGCATGGCCAATTTCAGCAATTTATGTAATTATTTTTCTTTTTCTTTCTGTATATTCTTACTTTGTTAATTTTGTAAACAACAAAAATAAATTTGTATTTGTCTATACTTATTTTATTACTCATTAGTTTGGCATATCATGTCATACTATAAATTTGACAAAATTTTAACCTAGATTTGGTTAGATATATCGTCCCCATATCATTGTGATCTAAACCAAGCCCTACGTTTTTTAATCCAAGCTCTCTTTGATGCAAATAATTTTTGCTCGCACGGTACCTACCTATATGAAATACATATTTCTGACTTTTTTGAGAGTTGGCCCTTAAAGGGGTGAAAAGGGGATATTCTATTGAAACAATATTTTATTATCTTATTTTCTTGAAACTTAGCAGAAATACTCTACAACAAATCATAAAAAAGTATTGCTAATTTTTTTGTAAATCGACAACCAAAAGTTTTTATTGGAAAAAGTATTTTTGCTTCGAATTTCTTGACGCATTTCAATATTTCGATAAATTCTACCCATAAGTTGAAAGGTTCTGTGAGTGTTATTAACGATCTTTAATGAGAAAGAATGCTGATGATTTGGTTTTATTTTTATCAACAAAGCTAAAAATAGATGACATCTTTATTGAAAGGGAAACAAATAATGTAAGAAAACACCAAAGAAATTAATTTTTATAAATAATATGTGTTCTATTGGGTAGTATGTACGGTACCCGCCGCTTTGGTTCGATAGCAAATTTTTTACAATTGAATTGTTCGGGTTTGTTCAAACAAACCCGAACAAACCCGAAGCGGCGGGTATCTACCAGTCTTTAAATAGACATTAAAAGCTACCATTTTTAAATAAGAATGTGACTGCTGCTCCGCTATACAAAATCGTCTATTATACGATTGATACAGACGACGAAATTAATAACCTTTAATTATAGTTTGTAAATAATCTTATGGATTGGTTTACCTTGACTTTTGGAATTCACATGTTAATAATTCTAGATGTTTTTTACGTATTTTTATACAGAAATCCAAAATTGATAAAATTTTAATAAATAATTAACTTAGGTAATAGTATTTAATTATATTTAAAATATATACATCTTTATCGTTCATAACTAGATAAAATATTAAATTTAACCAAGTAAAAGGTGTGCACAAAAAAAAATATCTTAAGACCCCTAATTTCTTATTAATATCAAAGACTACATAGTAAAGACGTTATTAGATTAAAATTTCCGCGAATCTTATGGCGAAATAATAAGTTAACTTGAAGATTTTTATTATTACCAATAATATAGGTAATTAACAATTTTTCGAATAACTTAAATAGCAATACTAATACTACAGCAAGAGCAAGCAATATTGGATGCTATTAATAATGACAGATGAATTTTAAATTCCACTTTGAGAAATTACTTTACAGCAAACAGTATTACTGACAAAGACAGAAAACTATTTGTACAGCTTATTATGCGCAAACAAGTTAGGTTTTATGGGTGAAAAAATACGTTTGTACGCATGGCTCGCCGGTCAGATTTCAGATTCTGTTCTTTAACGACATCATCTAAATACACACCAAAACCAGCTCGTCGCTATTTTTGTTGTTACGGTTTATTTATTATTGTGGATTGCCGATATTTACTATTTATGGATTTATAGTGCATGTGTACTTAAGTGAATTCATTACTTATTGTCTCGGTTTGGAATATAAATGGATAAACAATCACTATAATAGTACCGATTATATTTGGCCCAAATAGGGGTAAAATACCTGGTATTTCGTATTTTTAGTAAGTATGGAGTAGTGATGTATCTTGATATATAACTTTACTTTATTATGATCAATTTAAACATATCAAACTAGGCCTAGGCTACACAAACAAGGTATGAGAATAAAGAGAAACACACACCAAGACGGATTATCCCGATGCATGATTTGGTATATTTTATTTGCAGCCTTGCAATCTAATTAGGTACGCCTATTTTTCTGGCACTATATTGCTAAGTTTAAAAGACACTCTTCTCTATACCTACCTACTTATATTATATAAAAGAAAAAAGTAAATACCTAGGTATGTTTATATTAATCAAAGGGTGAAAGTATTCCACGGGTCAAGTTCTCGGGCAAAAACTTTTTCCAGTTCTTGAACAAGAAATTGTGCTTGAATAGCTATTTACCTAACAAGTGCGGAAAATGAATTTTTCCGCACGAGTCTAGCGGAGTTCGGTGAAGCAGCCGAGTGCAGGGAAAACATTTTTCGCACGTGTCAGGTACAATAGTTTTTCTACAGACGTGTGGAAATTAGTAACACATATTTCAAAGAAATTTAATAATTTTTAATTAATTATAACAATCACATACATATGTAACAGTAACTAATTCTGAGAAAAAAAGTAATAACTACAAGTTATAAATTTTTTATATATTATTGATTTTGACATAATCGTGCCGAAAATTTTTCCCGCACTAGTGTGGAAAACCCAATTTTCCGCACGGATTTTTGACATAATCGTGCCGAAAAAATTTTCCGCACTAGTGTGGAAAAATCAATTCTCCGCACTGATATCCGTGCGGAAAATTGGCTTTTCCACACGTCTGTAGGAAAAATGTTTTACACGTACCCAAGTTTTTGCCAAATTGTAAAAATCAATTCAAGTTATATACCAACTAATATTTGACTTGAGGTTAGGTAACGCGATAACATCGAAGATTGGTTATTTTGCTGGTTTTGTTCGTTTTTATATTCGATTTTATAAGTTAGTTTAATTGACTTGTTTTCTTCCTTTTTACACTAAAAATACAACGACGAATCATTTTAAAAAAAATTTTAGAGACAAACCCTTACAAATAATTAGTGTCCGACCGGAACAAGATTTTCCGCGGAAACCGAAACCGAATCTTCGGCCTTGTCTCAGTTTCAGCCGAAACCGAACCTTCGGTCGGTCACTACAAATAATTTTCTAACCGCAAGATCTGATAGGTTTACAACTACTAAAAATGCCAGAAATCACTATTTACCTTATTTTCCCTTGATCAAAAATTGAGAAGAAATTCCAATTTTTTGGCAAGAATTTGGGGCAAATTTTAGCTGGTTACACTTAAAAATAAATTAAAGGTCAGCGTTTACAATTTCTTGAACAAGAACTTTAATATTAAAGCCCGGACCTGTCTATTTCCCAATTCGTCAAATGATAATGTTGCAGTGCGCATGCCTAATCCAGTGTAGATTTGTTTACATGCGCGAGGCCATGATTATTGTTCGCTTATCTATAGATAAATGTCTATGATACGTACACGAAAACGAAAGTTAGGTACTCGAAACCACAAATAAAGGTTAAAGTTCTTTCAAAATTACCATCGTTTTATTCTAAGCACGTTATACAGTGAGGACATAAAGTCTGGAAAACTACCTTTTGCAAGTAAACGAAGCACCTGAATAAAAAACGCTCGGACACGTCGATTTTATTTAATTGTCTTTTATCCTCTAAGATTTCTGAAATATATACAGGGTGCTTCAAGAAAGCTGGGCAGCTATTAACTTTTTTTTTTAACGGAATACCCTGTATATTATTGCATTTTTAAATTCCACATAAAATTATAATTATTTTTTATAAAATACATTATTAGTCTATACTTTATAGTTTCCGAGATATTGACTCTTGAAAAGTGACATTTTTGAACTTTGACAGCTTCTAACTTTCTAACAGTACGTCTTAGAGCAAAACGGCTTACATGTCCCTATCTTCAATTTTTATTATCTTTCCAAAAAAATCAACTTCCGGTTAAACCGGATGTTACTCCAAAGCAGGAAATATAGTTGTTCCGGTTTAACTGGAAGTTGATTTTTTTGGGAAGATAATAAAAATTGAAGATAGGGACATGTAAGCCGTTTTGCTCTAAGACGTACTGTTAGAAAGTTAGAAGCTGTCAAAGTTCAAAAATGTCACTTTTCAAGAGTCAATATCTCGGAAACTATAAAGTATAGACTAATAATGTATTTAATAAAAAATAATTAAAATTTTATGTGGAATTTAAAAATGCAATAATATACAGGGTATTCCATTAAAAAAAGAAGTTAATAGCTGCCCAGCTTTCTTGAAGCACCCTGTATATATTTCAGAAATCTTAGAAGATAAAAGACAATTAAATAAAATCGACGTGTCCGAGTGTTTTTTATTCAGGTGCTTCGTTTACTTGCAAAAGGTATATAGTTTTCCAGACTTTATGTCCTCACTGTATTATGTCCTTAACTTCAATAGCGATTCTGATAGTTTTAATATTAGAACATTAACTAAAATCTGAGTTCAAAGTAAAATAATGGTTCTTTTTTAAATAAGCACAGCTAATTTTTTGGTTAAAATTACTGTAGTTTTTTTATTAAGAAATAAATGTTTTTAAATCAAGCATATACCCTTTTGAAGCAAAATTAATTATATTGGGATGAAAACTAAATTTCCAAAATTACCAGTATTCTTTTTTCAAAAATAGATATTTTGTGTATATATACAGTATGTCTCCGTAAGTTTGCATCATATGGAAAACTTTTTTATTATTCATTTTACGAAAAAAAGGTATTCTTCATAAAAAGCTCTGCATAATCTAAAACCTAGAATGCAACCATCAAATATCGAAAATTTCCACTCATATACGAGGTTTGTCAAAAAATGTGAATTTTTCCAAAGAATGTAAATTTTTCCCAAGAGTAAAGTACCTTTATTTTTGACATTATCAAAAATTGTTATTAAAAAAAGTTGATCAGAACTAAAAACCACGTCTAAATATGCAATTATACGCATTTATGTTGAAAAATTATTTTATTAATTTATTATTAATTATTTAATTTTTTTAATTATTTAATTAATTTCATGCGTGGTATTGCATATTTAGACGTGGTTTTTAGTTCTAATCAACTTTTTTTAATAACAATTTTTGATAATGTCAAAAATAAAGGTACTTTACTCTTGGGAAAAATTCACATTCTTGGAAAAAATTCACATTTTTTGACAAACCTCGTATATGACTGGGAAATTTCGATATTTGATGGTTGCATTTTAGGTTTTAGACCATGCAGAGGTTTTTATGAAGAATAACTTTTTTTCGTAAAATGAATAATAAAAAAGTTTTCCATATGATGCAAACTTACAGAGACATACTGTATATGTCTATGATCTAGATCTATTTCACTTCAGTTTTTTAACCAAATAAAATGATTTGCTTTGGGTCTCAAAGACGCAAACAGCCGTGTCAGACCAATCGCATCTTCGATCTATCTTAATACCTTAAAAAAACAGCTAGGTAATAGAAAAAAGAATTATTGTTAATTTTAATATTTAGCTCACATGAAATAAATTACTAGATTAATTGATATGGATAGGTTAATTAGTTAATTAATAATTGCTAAAATACTAACCTAGATCTTTGTGTCCATGTGTCAAATGCAAATATCAGTCAGTCAGGTGTTGTTTACAATTTGAAACCACTACCAGGAAAATTTGTTTAAAAATTTTCAAATATCTCTTACTATGTTTCTTGTCTCCTGGACATAATTTGACGAAACCTAAGCTCTGATGATGGCCTTATAATGGGCCGAAAGCGCTAGGCAATAGCAATTAAAATACGCTGATTACAAATATAAAGTTTCATTTATTAACCTAGATCTTCGGGTTCATATTGTTTAAGATATAGATAATTCATTCCCAGGGCTACATGGAAGTGTATGCAAACACACCCTTGCTTAAATGTAGAATGTAGCCCTTTTTTTAACGAACATTAAATACATATGTTGCCCCATCTGTAAAAAAACTCAAGCGCCCGATTCAAAGTCCCTAAAGTATTGGTGCATGTGCTCCATACGATTAAACTTAACAAATCAAATAATAATCAGAAAACAACAATGAAAATAAGTTTGTAAAATAATATCGGTGAACCGCCATTACTTCGCTTTATGTAATGTCAGTACTTTCTAATGTTAATTCTGGTAGCATCAATCGCTGAATCTTCGGAAGAGATTTAACCAACTACTGCTTCAGATTAAAGACCATCATTTGGCTTACAAAGAATTTTAAAGATAAAAAAGCCAGAGAGAAAAGTGACTATTAAATAGAAGAGGAAGTGTTTTTTAGAATTGATGCTGAAAACTAAACTATTCCTTTTATATGGCACATCATTAAGAATTTGACTATCTATGACGTGACAGAGCGTATGGTAGGTATTTCCGTCGGATTTTTAGTTATTTACGTGCCAGTTGTAATAGTATACTGCTCTTCACAAAGTTAGACAATTTTTTATGCGGTTTGCGGATTTTAATGCGGTTTGCAGAGAAAGGTTGTTTCTTGCAGATTAATAGTATGATTCGTCTATAACGTAATCAATCCACTTTAATATTATACAAGGTGGAAAAGAAAGCCTTGCAAATAATTAAAAATTTTAATTTACATTTTGAATATACTTACAGTACCTATTGCTTTTTCATGTTATATTTTAACGTCGTTAATATCTCTGGACAATTTCCATATATTTTTATTCTATGCCCTAGGGCAAGAATTATCGTCTTTCTAAAAAAACAGCTGTTTTAGACATCAGATCGTTGATGACTGTCTACGCATTTTTTTCTATTTACCTAAGTACCCATTTGGTTTATTTCTTAAAAAAGGAAAATAATAAATGACCCTACGATATGTACCAGCAAGGTGTCCCAAATTACAAAGATTATCAAATAAGATAATTGAGTTAATTTGAAGAAATAGTCCATGCTTAAAGTGGAGTTGAAAGTATGGGAAAGAAAGGAAAAGCTAAAAGTCTTTCTCCACAAAGTTTAATGGAATAAAAATTCTCTAGGGGTCTCTACATGTTTCGAACGTAGAAACGTTCATCATCAGGAAACAGAAAATTTATTTAGTGCTGATGGTTTTAGCAAAAGAGAAAATGGAGTGAAACATTAATGGAGCTTTTATGGAATTAAAAAAATTATGTGTAGAAGAGACACAATATGAAGAAAATTGATAAAGGTTAAACCATACTGAGTATGTAAAAACCGCTTGCGGGGTACTGAGCTTTAATCTTCAGTACCCCACAATAACACTTTTTGGAATGTAATTTTATGGTGATATATTCATATTTATGACTAATTTTATCTTTATAATATCTTACAGACATAAACCGTGCGAGCAAAAATTATTTGCATCAAAGAGGGCCTTGCATCTAAGGACGTAATGCTTAGCCGTAGAGCTTAATACCTGTTGGGTGTCAGTAACTACCTGAATTAACAATCAATCAGTTATTCCGTCATCTTTGACAGTCGTTACAAGTAATTTGATTCATCGCTAATTTTTCCAATTTCTTGAACAATTCACACAATGGGCTTTACGGAACATCACAAAACATTCATGGTTCAAGCGTATTTTTAAAACGGGGTTAGAGTAAATGGTGAGTGGCAATACAATCCGGGTTTGTGCATGGACGATTTTCACGAACATTTTCCTAACGTTGATTTTATTGCTGGAGATTTTTATCATTGCCTGAAAAGAACCGTGGCTGTGTTTAGGGAAACAGGTTCTATACAACACAAAAAAGGAGCAGGAAGACCATCTGTAAGAACAGAAGAACTTGGTGCAAACATTCGTGGAAATAATGCAAAATACGGCAACAAATTGTGTAAGACGCCTGTCCCAAGAAGTAGGAAGATCTTACCAACCTTACGAACGAACTACGTTTTGGATATTGTCAACAGGACGGTGCAACCGCCCATACAGCCGCCGAAACTATCAACTACTTACGCAATTTTTTCGACGACAGATTGATCAGTTTTCGATCAGACATTGAACTCCCACCTAGATCACCTTGTTTAACGGTTATGGATTACTTCGTTTTTCCTCATTTAAAGAACGCTATTTTTAAAACACCAGTTGCAAATTTAGAAAAAATTACAAGAAAGTATCCAAGAACGTGGTAACATGTCTGCTGGTCAACACTTTTGAAAATATGAAGAGACGTGAGAATTTATGCTTGGAGCATGGCGGTGGCCAATTTCAGCAATTTATGTAATTATTTTTCTGTATTCATACTTTGTTAATTTTGTAAACAACAAAAAAAAAATTGTATTTGTCTACTTATTTTATTACTCATTAGTTTGACATATCATGTCATATATAATATGAATCTTACAAAATTTTAACCTAGATTTGGTTAGATATATCGTCCCCATATCATTGTGATCTAAACCAAGCCCTACGTTTTTTAATCCAAGCCCTCTTTAATGCAAATAATTTTTTTTAAACCGACCAGAAAATTTACACTTTCTGGACAATTTTTCGTCTAGAAAATAACGTTTTTCCGATCGCAAGACCGGAAAAATCTTTTCCGGACTCTAATGTCACTTTTCCGGTCTCTAATGTCACTGTCACCCTGTTTTTTGTTTTTCCAATCGCTCTTTGATAATACAAGATACCTTAATTTCGTTATTATGACAACAACATTTCGATGTATTGTCGAATGACAGTTCGTTGATTTTTAATTTCGTTCTTTATGTCAAACTTGTTTCGCGTAGATTATAAAATATATCGAAGTGTCGGTCTTAAAAAAAAATATTGTACGTCACGCAACCGAAAATTAGTGTTTTCCAGGTCTCTCCAAGCTTCCAGGACTCGCCTATGGCTCGCCCTGGAAATGCTTGTCTCGACCTGAGAAACACTACTTTCCGGTCTTGTAACGTAAATTACTATTTGCTCGCACAGTACAAAGATCATCAAATAAGATAATTAAGTTATTCAAATTTAAAAGGTTTGAACTAAGATGTTTCAGCTATGAAAAATTAATACCTTTTCGTAAAAACATAGATCTTATGCTTTAGTCGATCTCCCGAGACGGTTTTGGCAGTTTCTTATTTCATATACTTAGGACTGCAATTATTCTAATTTTTTTGACAAACAGCCGTTATTAATACAGAAAATAAAATGTAGACACCTAAGCAAACTAAGCATTATTCATATCAAATTTTTCTTCCAAGAGGGAGCTATAATTACCATATAGTAAATTATTTTAAACAAAATACCTTTAACCTTATACAGGGCGTCTCAAATCATGTAGAAATTCAGTATTAAAGTGCATTGGTTTTATGCGTTGTTTTTATGTGTTCAAAACGAGGTTCAGAATTAATACATAGGTAATACATATTACATTAACTCATTTTTATATTTTACTTAAAATTGTAATTAACAGTTATATTTGAACAATTTTGGAAAGTAATTCCTGGTAGGTCGTTTCGCTTCAACACATTTTCGGTAATTGAAATATTAGCCGAGGTCGAAGTTGAAGTTGCTGGGGAAACGTACTGAGCTTCGACAGCATTGTTATATTCAGGTTCTAGTGGCGCTGGAGGCTGAATCGATTCTACTATACTTTTTGATATTTTCATTTTGCTAGCCAAAGAGTTATCGATATTGGATACAGCAACATTGCTAGATTTCCAACCCCCAAGGCGTTTTAGAGTTAAAGGATCTGCTCCTGCAATAACTAAAATAGTCGCAGATGAACTTCGCAAACAGTAGCCTGTATAATTCCGGATTCGGTAATTGCAAAAATTTCGCTATATCTTTCGCCATGGTGCCAAATTTATTATTTATTCCCACGGGCTGTTTTGTACATTTGCCATTTTCGTAATTTAAAAAAAAGCGGGTCCCGTCCGTGCATGGTCGAAGCTTTGCATATTTTTTGTAAATTTGGTAGAATACTCCTGTGACCAAGGGCGTCCATAGGGGGGGGGGGCAAAACGGGCACTTCCCCCCCCCCCCCCCTACGCGCCCTCATTACTAGTTTATTTCATAATTCAGTATAAATATTGAATAGTACAGTGGTTAGTTAGTAGACCAACAAATCACTAAACTGAACAATTACATAATAAAAACATATCAATAAATTAATACATTAGGCATAAGTTAAATAAATAGTCTTAAATAGTGTCACCAGTAAAGTCCGCATCATATAGGATTTTTTTTATTAATCTCTTTATTCAAAATTTGACTTTGGCATCAAGTTCTGCATCGATCGAGATGAAAATTAGGCGAATAAATCGTAGTCACGTGATTCGCATTATCTGTCAAATTTTAATTTTTTTTAAAAAAATAATTCAAATTTCTGAAAATATCGAAAAAAGTTATAATTTTTTTTAAATGCAGTTTCTAGCCCACATGCAAAATTTCAGCTGGATAAGATAATTTTGATTTTTTACCTATATTTTGTAAATTGCACCACTTTTGTAAAATAAGACTCAACGCAACCTATACATAAAATATCTTAGTTTTGACAATGCTTTATTTCAGATACATTTTTTTTAAAGTAGCTTTATATTAAATGTGTGTTTTTCTACGAAATCAAAATTGGGCTATTAAAATTTGGTCGCATGTGATGCAAAGTTCATTTGTTTTTGACCCTGTATAAGGTAACTTCATAAAATACGTATTTTTGAAAACGTAGTTTGTGACTGAAAGTAAGAAAATAAAAAATAAAATAAAGAGATTTTAAATTAAATCGTTGAAAATAGATAAACTTTCCGTTGGGTTAAGCAAAAATTTATTTTCCACTTAATGAACACTTTACTGATGACACTGTGTTCTTTTTTGTCTTAATATTAAGGTGTATTACTTTCAGACACAAAGTATGTTTTCAAAAATACTTATTTTATGAAGTTACCTTATACAGGGTCAATAACAAATGAACTTTGCATCACATGCGACCAAATTTTAATAGCCCAATTTTGATTTCGTAGAAAAACACACATTTAATATAAAGCTACTTTAAAAAAAATGTATCTGAAATAAAGCATTGTCAAAACTAAGAAGTTTTATGTAGGTTACGTTGAGTGTTATTTTGCAAAAGTGGTGCAATTTACAAAATATGGGTAAAAAATAAAAATGATCTTATCCAGCTGAAATTTTGCATGTGGGCTAGAAACTGCATTTAAAAAACATTTCCTTATAACTTTTTTTTTGATATTTTCAGAAATAACCCCACTTTTGAATTATTTTTTGAAAAGAATTAAAATTTGACAGATAATGCGAATCACGTTACTACTATTTTTTTGCTTAATTTTCATCTCGATCGAAGCAGAACTTGTTGCCAAAGTAAAATTTTGAATAAAGCTATTAATAAAAAAACATCCCATATGATGCGGACTTTACTGGTGACACTGTATATAAGAAGTATTGTTTAAGTTTTTGCCCCCCCCCCCCTGAAAAACGCTCTATGGACGCCCTTGCCTGTGACTGTGAAATTTCTAGAAACTTTGTTTTTAGTATCGGGTAATTTTATTAAAAGGGCCGAATTGAAATCTTCCATGTCATTAAATTTTAATTTTCGAAGTTCGTCACAACGGCAAGGCCAATAGCTAAAGCAGCCTGAAATTAAAACCAAAAATGCAATCTTCCATAAGATTTTTTTTTAAACATACCTTTACCAGCAAATACTTTTTACGAGGTGCATCTTTTAGAAATTGTTAAATTTCTTCAGGAGTTAAGGTTTTTGATTGTTTTGGAACATATTTTTCCGATTTTCGTTTCAAAAATGCGCCTAGTTTTGCGTATTTTGATATATCAACACAGTTTTTAATAATTATGGTAGGTACTTCTCAGCATCGAGTACTGGGACCATAATGTTGATGGTTTTAATTTTCTTGATAACTCTTCAAAGCAGTGGCGCACCCAGGGGGGGGGCCAAGGGGGCCTTGCCCCCCCCCCAAAACACCCAATGAAATTGACTTCAACTTACTATACCCACTAACCCACTAAAAAAAACTTTAATTAACAGGCGCGATACAAAGAACGATATAATTTTGATTACTTTTGTTCAGTATTATAAGTAGAAAATTTGCAAAGCTTTCTCAGCCTTCATTCATCTTATGCAAATTATTAATTTTTTGAAAATTTTTATAATGAAAGCATTCTAATATGCGAATTTAACCCTTAACCGCCGTAGTGCTGAAAGTGTAACGTCAACACCGTAGTGCGGTCTGAGTGACCGCAAATCTTGAAGAACCCTTATTTTTTAAAATAAACTTTTTTTTTCGCTGTAATCACTTTTATAGAATAAAGTGTACCCTAAACTAAAGCTCTTATTATAAATTTTATTAAAGTTTAGTTTTAAAAAATATAAACTGACAAAAATACAGTAAATAGCATATTTTATTCAACTTTTTACATTAACGCAAAAAAACAATATTTTTTTTTTCAGAACACAATAATTTATGGAAAAGTATTGTTAAATTCTTAAAGTAAACAAACTACTCTTCAAAAAAAGAACAAAATAATTTGAGTTATACCCTCAAAAAGTAAAAAACTACAAGTGACAAAATAATCAGATATTGTGACTACAATTTTTGCAAATTTTAGATGCGCATTCCAAGCAAGTAGGCTTGCGGCACATTTTAAACAAATAAAATGTCTTTCTTTTAAGTCTTGATGGGCAAGTCTTACAAGTTTTTCCAGCTTTTCCTCTAAAATTTCCGCTTCGTTGGAGGGGGATCTCCCGCCTCCTATTCTTCCTACTGTAGCAAAGTACTTTTAAAGTCTGGATCACCAAACCGATTTCTTTTGGAGGTGCTAGGATTCTGACTCATGGTTAAACGTCAATAAAAACACAAATAAGTCAGAAAATCGCAAAAAAATAAATAGTCATGTAAAGAGCACTACCCAATTATTACTAACACAGACACCGTAGTGCGGTCCCTGTGACCGCTCGTAATTTTATCCTTATTTTTATTAAATGCCCATGCACCTGTCACCACCAAAACTCTGAGACAAACTGGCGAAGCCACTTTAAGATACTGAAAATATGAATCCGTTCTAATAAAGTTGGGATAAGATATAAAGGAATGAAAATCCGCTGCGGTCTTGGTGACCGCACTACGGTGGTTAAGGGTTAAATTATTTAACGACAAGTTTACAGATAGCAAAGAAATACCCTCCGATATGTTTAAGCTATATATTCAATGTAATGGTATGATATTTCCCAATATAAAAACTTTTGCAAATTTTTGTTACCCTTCCCGTCACCGCCAGTACCTCTGAAAGGTCATTTTCCACATTAAAGTACTTAAAATTGTACTTAAGAAATTCCACCGGGCAAGTAAGACCTAATGGTTTGGCAAATTTATTTATTCATAAGAATGTTCCTGTTTTTTGTGAAGAAATTTTAAATAAACTTTCTAAGGGTCGATGAAAATTAGATTGACATATTTAACAAATGCAAAGGTGTTATAAAAAAGTTTTGGTTTCTATTATTTATAAAATATTGTTTATTGTTGTGCTTTGTACTAATTTATATTTTTAAATAAATATATTTGTGTTATGGATATGTCGTCATTACTATTACCTATATTTTATTTGGTAAAAAGAGTGGTATGTTTTGTCCGGAATAATTATTAAAGTGGATATTTTAAAAAGTCAATTTTTTTAGATATTTACTTGAAACTTGAACTTGAATTGAACTAGGCTATTGCGATCTTCTGAGAATACCTGTTAAAAAGCTACAAAGTTCTAGAAAAATGCGTAACTTAAAAGTTTATTAAAAAATTTTCTTCCGGCACTGATTGGCGGGCCCCCCCTAACATAAAATCCTGGGTGCGCCGCTGCTTCAAAGTAAACTTACAAAGTATCTTCAGAAGAATAATTCACATTGGCTTGCATTCTCCAGTCCATAAAGTTACTGTAAGCGATTTCATATTTTTGTCTTGATGTGCTTGGTAGCAAATTATTACAAACATCGGATGCTTTTTGAACAATATAAGAAGGTGTATTTTCAAACTCTAAATCTTCGTATTCCATTATAATCAATATTTAACAAATCTGAACTGTTTTAGTATAAAAAACAACAATAAAACTATTCCTGTTTGGCAAGGTGACAGCAATAATAATTGTTCAGTGTTTCGGTCGTGTTGTTATGGAAACGCCGGCAAATGGTTTCATGGTCTAAGTAGAAGCCTAAGAATAACAGTGAGAAATTCTCCGTTTTGAAAGTATGGAAGCGATGAGAAAAGTAGAATATTTTATAGCATCCGTCGAAAAACAATCTTTCAAACTGTGCAAACCGCATTAAAATCCGTGATGTCGTTTCCGAACTACACACCTGTTATAAAGGTGTTTAAAAAAACAATTTGTCAAACTTTGTGATGGGCAGTTTATTTCTTACAATTTAAATTATGTGGCTTTGTTATGAATACATTTATTGTTTTAGATTTTAACAAAAATATAATATTATGTACGTTTGTGAAAAAAATAATTCCGATTAATTACAGAAAATACCACTGTACCGTGAAAATAAACCTAAATTAAATGTAATTATCACAGCATCTGCTTCCGTATGCGAAGTATGCGTCTCTGTTATAAACAATAACTTTTTAATAACTTAGTGTAACAAGTCTCAGTGATGTATTGTACTACTCCTGGCGACCAAGTTATTACAATAAAAGAATATAAAGTCTGTTCAATGACCGCTGACCGTTATGTCACAACTAGTGCTTATTTTTCTGCCATTCATGAACTTGGTGAGATAGTTAAGCGTCAATAATGACTGTCGTATAATTTTACGAGTCAAAAAAGTTTTATTGTCATTTTTGACAGTGACATTTTTAATCAACACTATTTCAAAAATGTCACGGTATTGTGAAAAAAACAAGCGTTAATTTTAAAATTATTTGATTATAGTCCAAGAGCTCGTGAACCCTCCGAGTAACGGTCGTCCTGTAAGGCTAGTAATTTTTTTAGTAGCGAGTCATAGCATACTAAGTACGATAACCACGACCTGGCAGGCATCAGCACTGCACGTCATTAGCCCTTATATTTTTTTAAAGTGTAAATAAAATTTAATAAAAAAAACTTGTCGCTGTAAACTTCAAATTTTAATATGATTTAGTTCATTGACTGTAAAGTATAAAAAAATTGACAGGCGATTTCGGCCAGCACAAGTACCTGACAGGTGAGTCGAAAGGTGTGCAGTATATGATTGAAAATAAACTTATAACGTGTTCGGATTCCATTCTGCACACTGTTTACTTAAATAATAATATAAGGTATAACAGTGCGCAACGAAAACTGCATAATTAATATATAGTTTACATTTTACACTTTGAAATAATGCACAAAATAAAATCACATACACAATAATATTTTGGTAATATAGTAGAACAAGACTTCACGAGGATAAATCCTTATCATAACTGAAAAAAAACGTTTAACCGTTGTACGAAACAGGTATATGACCTTTCAATTTGTTCATTACTTAAACATATATATTTTTAATTTCAACTTTACAGAACAAAGTTTATTTTCAATCATATACTGCACACCTTTCGATTCACCTGTCAGGTATTTGTGCTCGCTGAAATCGCCTGTCAATTTTTTTTTATACTTTACAGTAAATGATCTAAATCATATTAAAATTTGAAGTTTACAGCGACAAGTTTTTTCTTCTAATTTTATTCACACTTTCAAAAATATAAGGGCTGATGACGTGCAGGGCTGATGCCTGCCAGGTCGTGGTTATCGTACTTAGTATGCTACGACTAGCTACTAAAAAAATTACTAGCCTTACAGGACGACCGTTACTCGGAGGGTTCACGAGCTCTCCATCTATTATTTTTGAAGGGAAAGTGATGCCGGAAAGACTCTTTTACCTTTTAACGTAGTTTATGAGGTAAGTAGATATAACAAAGCAGAACTGGTGAAAATATAAATAATAATCATGAAAAATATATGGCAATATTTTTATAAATACCTATCTGTTTTAGCGAGTTTCTGATGCTTTGGGAGTTTTGCCTTCAACAATCTAACGAATTATGGCAAAGGGGATACAGAAGGATGTATATTTTAAGAATCGCAATAATGTAGTCGACAACTTCATAAAATGCATTAAACATACCATAAGAGAGCGTATTTATGGGATATATAGAGCAGGTCAACACGTTACCATTTGCTCAATACAACTAATTCGTAAAATCATTGATGATGTTGAAATATCCACTGGTTCATTATAGGATTGTTTAAAAAAATTAAAATTTAAATGACGTAAATGTACTGTATCAAACGGGCGTTTTTTAATGGAGCAACCCCATATAGCCCAAGAACGAGTAGAATTTTTAAGAGAATTTACGAATAACTGCAACTCTCAATTTCCCTTAAAACCTGTTTTTCTGGATGAAACCTGGATAAACAGTAAAGGGGCTCGAAGTTGGCAAGATGATACTCTTCATACGCTTAATAAAAAAATCATTAAAAGGGTGTACTGTATATAATTCTACATGCTGGTTCAGAAAATGGATTTGTGAATAATGCAAGTTTGATATTCAACTCTGGCCTGAAATCTGATGATTATCATGATTCGATGAATAGTGAAAACTTTGAGAAATGGTTTAAATAAAAATTGTAACCAAACTTGGAAAAACCGTCGCTTATTATCATGGATAACGCCACCTATCCTTCTGAGCTAATTGAAGAAATTTTAAATAGTTGGTCAAAAAGATTACTTATTGCATGGTTAGAACAAAGACAAACTCCGGCTTCACCAGTTGCAATGAAGGATTAGATCTAGAAAATAGTGAAGCAGCACATCCCACCCAAACGTTACAAGTAATCTGGAAAGTGCTATTTATTTTATTTTTTAATTATTATTTTATTTTAATAGTTTGGACGAATTAGTATTGCAGCATAAACTAAGACTTTCTCCATATCATTGCTACTTTAATCCTATTGAAATAGTTTGGTCGGAATCTAAACGCTATTATGATGCAAGAATAAGTTCTGTGCATCCTGTAACGAATGACTTAGTTTTGGGTTTATGGAATGAAGCCATAGAAAACGTAACAGTAAAAATATGGAAAATTATGTAACACACACTAATAAAATTATAAATGATGTGTGGAAAGGGGAAACATTTATCGATGCTTCAGATACTCTTCCCCTTATTATTAACTTGGATGAATGTGATGGTGATAATCCGTGCGGAGATGATTTATTTTAATTTTTTAAAAACTGTATTTTGTTGTGTTGCCATTTTTTATTTTATTTTCTTCTTTATGATTTTATAAATAAGAAAATATTTCAAACGAAATTTATAGACTGATGCACTAGACAAAAAAATATATGATTTAATTTTAAATTTTATAAATGAGTTTTATTTATTTTTCAGTAAATTTAAATTAATTAAAAATTTCATACTGATTTTCAAAAACAAAATGTTTTATCCTATGATACCTTTTACCATAAATAAACTACTTTTATCGTCAACCGTCAGTAAAGCCGTACATTATCAGAGTGATTTCCGGAAGTAAACGAACACTTTATTTTATTGTAAAATAAAATACTTTTTCTAATTTTGTCTCGAAACAGATCTATTTCGAACGCGCTAGCGAGTTCGTAATAGATCTATTTCGAACTCCGAATTTTATTATTTAAAGGTTGGCCCTACGTGACATGTTTTTTTTCACCGTTTAGCATAGCATTCTAGATAACTAATATTTTTTATAGGGAAAAGAAAACCATAAAGTCTTTCTCCACAATTTTAATTCAATAGCTCACGCTATAATCTACATGTTTCGAGTGTTTCTACATTCGACACATGTAGATTATAGCGTGAGCTATTGAATTAAAATTGTGGAGAAAGACTTTATGGTTTTCTTTTCCCTATACTATTCAACTCCACTTTGAGTATGGACTACTTCTTCAAAATTAATATTTTTTAGTCCAAATATGCAAAATACTACACGAACCCACGTATCTAAGTTTGGTTGCCTAGATCTACAAATCTGTATGTATTGTTTTAGTTAATTAAAAAACACATATTAAATAATAACTTTATTGACGGAGAACTATTTTGCTTTTGTAGATGCTTCAAGCTATACTTTTCTGCCAAATCCTATCCAAAATTCAATCTACTAACCTTCCAATGTCGATTTTAACTACAATTTTATTTGAATTTTCCATCTTCCCTGTACTAAATTGCAATGCCGTGACGTAAAATCACGTCTTTTGAAATTCGAAAAAAAGTAGCAAAATCGCCCGAATTTCCAAACGCTCTGTATATGTACCGAATGTATAAGGATCACACAACGTATTCCGTCCAATTTCAAATCTCATATCGCTAAAATAACGTGTTATATAAAGCAGTTTTAAGCACTTGTCCCGTTATAAAACTCGCCGCAAGCGGCTCGTTTTTTAACATGGACGCGTGCTATAAAATTACGCTTTATAAAACGTGGACTTTAATATACTATTTTCTCCAAATGACATTAAAAGCGGTCTTTTAATAACACCTGACAGGCTCAAAAGGTGTATTTTTTCTGCCTAGTCAGAAAAAGTGAACTTTTTATGCCTAGGCAGAAAAAATACACCTTTTGAGCCTGTCAGGTGTCATTAAAAATTAAAATTTAAAATGACAAGTAAACACAACAATTCAATAAATGCCATAAATAACATACATAAATATAAAAAATACGATTTTGCGTGAAATTGGAACAAATTTGGAGAAAAAATTATATGTTTTACTAGGCAGAAAAGCAGATTTAATGCCTTGGCTGGTTTCCTAGCCTCGGCTGCGCCTCGTCTATGAAACACCAGCCGCGGCATTAAATCTTGTGCTTTTCTGCCTAGTGAAACAAATAACTATTACCTGCCGCAAATGCGGCAGATAAATACGTTTACCCTCCGCAAATTAGTGACTTTGACATTTATTAATCAAAAATCGTCTGTCACTGTCACGCCTTTCCCTATGACTGCTCGATAATAGTTTTCTCGCGATTTATTGCGATGAGTTATACCTCCACTTTTATATTATAAATTCTGAACGGTTGGCGATAATATTTTTTATGCACCACGTCAGTAAAGTGTCTTTATCGACTCGCCTGTTATTCGCCTCGCTCGCTCATCTCATAATTTCAGACTCGTCCGATAAAGAATCACTTTACTGCCTTGGTACATAAATAACTAATATCTGACTTCATTAACAGTATATAATTAATAATTTAAAATTTGAAAAAACGCGTTTGTATTTTACTTGTTTACATGCATCCGTCTTTATGTAGATCAAGCCTACGAAAAATCATAACCTTTACCACCGGTAAGTTAAACTGACCTGAATTAATTTACGACGTACCGTAAATATGGAGAATATGACGTAACGGTGAGCGGTCATTGAACATACTTTAATAATATATATCTAATATCTAATATATTATAATTTGTTGGTTTCCCTCTTTTCCGCCTGTTCAAGTCTTTTTGGTACAAGGTATACAATATATACTACGTTTTCATGAGGATTCAGTTCGATTTGAATCCGAATTGAACACATGAAAACAGGCATTTTTACCGTATTGAGTTCGTTTTCAGTTCAAGGTCGATTCGCCAATTTTTGGGATCGTATCGGGATCGTACCGAAATTTTTAATCATGAAAACGGTGTGATCGGAACGGAATATGATTCTCATAACCTACAAATAGTTCTTATGTTATGTTTGGTTTTGGCGGTTTTTTTATAAACGTTATTGCTACAATATCCATTTTGTTTGCTTTTGGTATTATTACTAAACCTAAAAATTTTTGGTAGTAATAGTAAATTACAAAATCTAAAAGCAAAAACATAGACAAGACGAGAAAAGAGAGGTTATAACCACAGGTTTGACGCATGACAGCTGACAAATGTCGAAAATTCAAATCCGAATTGAAATCGATTTCAATTTGATATGAAAACTGCAATGAAAACGCCTTGGAATGTAATAGGTTAAAAAATATTCAAATCGAACTCAGTCCTCATGAAAACGTAGTATTAGATAGGTCAGTCTTAGGGCGATGACACACACGTTTTAGTGGTTTCTGCCGAGGCTGTGGCCGACGCTGCTGCAGCAGTGACAAGTCTAGTTTCACGACCAACTTCCAGGTGAAATATTGAAAATATGGTGGATTGTTCATATAAAACGCACCATATACTGCCGAGTGTGACCGAATACCGAATATTAATTCTTGGAAGATCAGAACGGAATGCAGCGAGCAGTGTTGCCAAAATGTTCTAAGATAAATCGTAAGACTCGGATACTTAAAATCGTGAGATTCGTAATATTTTAAAAAATTCTTTAAAAGGGGTCAAAGTAGTGTAAAAAAAGAATGAGTTATAAACAACAAATATACCTATATTTATTTTCTGTATTGAAAAACCGAACACATTTCTAAAAACTTAAAAACTAAAAAAAAACTTGCGTTATTATGTAGTATTGAAAAATGTAGTAGGTAGTAACTTAGAATCGGAATTGCTAGAATCATGTTTTCTATGCAAATATGACTCCAGTAGCGGCAGTAATAGTAGCGAAAGTCGTAACACAGAAAATCATACAAGGATTTTTATGTGAATGCAATAAATTTTGTTACGTTTGTTATGAATAAAAATGATTTTTAGTTACTTATGTTTGACATACAATAAAAAATCGTGACAAACGCGACGTGATTCCTGAAATCGTGAGATAATTCCCAAAATCGTGTAATCTCACGATTAATCGTAAGTTTTGGCAACATTGGCAGAGAATCAACGATGTTTTTAATATTGATAATGTGGAATGTTGCCAGGTATATCGTTTTTGCGGTTGATCCACTATTTTGATGGATGAACTACCGTTTTATCGCTATGCTAACATTTTTTCCTCTTAACATTCACTCGATTTAGTTTACGTTTTTAAAATAAGCAATATTTTCTCTCTCTTGTCCATTCTCAATATTTAAAAAAAGTTAAGCAGCTTACTTATAATTTACACTGATAAAATTATTGTCTTGTTTTTCAAGATGATAGAGATCCTCCAAAAATATGGTTGTTTTCTCATATTTTTCGGAATCGTCGTTTCGAAACATTAAAAATGACAAGGTTAAGCATAAAAAGACTTTTAAAATGAAGTATTACTCGACCCCCTTCCCATTTAAAAGATGGCGCATGTCCGCCATTTTGAATAACAAAACAACAAAATTTTCGTTAAAAGTAAATATTTTATCTATCATTAACGCATACATACCGACTTTGAATATATCTCAATCTTCCCAAATTACCAAAGGGGGGGGTGGACTTTTTGCAAGCACTGTATGTGTGAAAATATACTTACTCTGCACCCCGCTTGCTATGAGATGATTGTCATGTCATCATTATCATGTTTGTTGACAAATCGAAATAAAATATTTACAAAATTTGATATTGAGCTGCAAAAAATTTCGTATTTCTTTCTTCTAACTTTTCCGGTCACAGTCTGTTGACATTGACAGCACCTGTGAAATTTTGATAACAGAAGTATTTGCTAATATATTCTAAAGTAACTCATTCACCGTATTTGATTCCATAGTTTATTGTATCAATATATCGCTTATCATTAAAATTTGACCACAGGACCTCTCAAACTTTTACATTGTATTTTTTTGCGCATGTTTCCCAAACTCACCTGGTCACAGTCTATGCTTCCATATAGTTTGTTTCATCAACATCACTTACACGTTAAATTTTTGACAGTAACATTTTTGGGTACTTCTCTCAAAAACTCCCAGTCATCATCTCATGCGTCTATATTTTTTCAATAACTAAAAGTTTGATCGGACGCCCATGCAATAGGGCGCCACCCCATGTATATTACTAAAAGGACAAACAATAGAATTTTTTTTTACGCGTGAAATCGCCCATCACGTCTCCAATCAAAATAAAATAATTTAATACTTTAACAGTTGAAACCCCCCGCCCCCCACCCCACCCTCCTTCTACCGTTTCTCATGTCCTCAAGTCTATTTAAGTCATCGCAAAGCATTAAATCAAACTAAATTCTTCGATAGTAATAAAAGGCGTTTCTTTCTTTGTCTTATGCACGGTAAAGAGGCTTAAAGACGAAGTTTCCCGACGTAAAAATATATAAGCCGTTGCTGCTAGAAATTGCAGCGATTTTAATTCACCTGGAAGTTGGTCGTGAAACCAGGTGTACATAGCTTTTTTTACAAATGCTGATTTTCGTTTATATCCCTGATCGCGTTCTCTCATAAAACACCAACAATAATCCCCCATCGTTGCTGGATCCCATCTGCCTTGGTAGCGTTGCTCCATTATTAGTATGCTTTGGTGGAAGCTTTCTCCTTGTTTGTCACTAACCGCACCCAAATTTTCTGGGAAAAACTTAAATGGAAGTACAAGAAGTGTATTTTAAGAGACATACGACAGCCCATGTTGCAGTAGCTTTTAAGTAGTTCTTCTACAAGTTTTTCATAGTTTTCTGCTTTTTTGTTTTCTAAAAACTCCGAAACTTTTTTTTAAAAGAACTCCACGCAGCTAATGCAACATCACCTAATTTTTAATCAAACTGTTGATCATTAAGTGTTTTTTTAATTTGTGGTTCAACAAAAATTCCTTCGTTAAGCTTAGCATCACTAAGTTTAGCAAAAATTTGTTTAAGATATTTAAATGCATCTTTTTCTTTATCTAATGCTTTAATGAAATTTTTCATTAATCCCAGTTTAATGTATAATCAGAAATTTTTTGGGGTCAACAAGAGGTATAGTTTTATGTTACTAGGAAAATTTTGTAATACCACAGGTTTGCTAAGACATAGTTTGTATTAATAGCTTATATTTTATTAACCCATCTTAACATAGTATAAAACAAAGTCGCTGTCGCTGTCTGTCCGTCCGTCCCTATATACGTATATATGCCTAAATCTTTAAAACTACGCAACGGATTTTGAAGCGTTTTTTTAAATAGATAGAGTGATTCAAGGGAAAGGTTTTTATGTATAACTAGCGACCCGCCCCGGCTTCGCACGGGTGCAATTTCAGAAAGTGGCTTGCCGGGTACTAATATATCGGGTTTGTTCGGGTTTGTATTTATACCAGCGGGTTGCAACGCATGCCGGATACACGCTAGTATTAAATAAATTACTAGTGTATCAAACCCATTTTAGTGTTATATTAATTCCAGATTTGCTAGAACAGTGTTTTTATTGGTAGTAATCAGTTCCATTAGCAGCACAGTCTTGTTAAATAATGAACTACTTTTAATTTAGCAATTTTATTAAGAAATGAATTGTACCTTCTCAATGCGACTCATTTTGTTCCCAGTAAAGCGCTTTCTCTACAATTAAGAAAACAGAACATCGTCCCCAAAAACGAATTGTACTTTAACGTATTTGTTGCGCAGGTCACATCGTTGTTTGGAGTGTTCTAGCTGTCCTGTCTAAATTTGAATTTTATTAATCGTACCTGTTTCAAATAATTTATTTTTACTTTGTATTTAAGTTTTTTAAACTTTGCATGTCAGATAAAGCAATAGAATATTCTTATTTCGCACAACCAATCATTAGTATTGGACTTTATAATCTACGGACGAATTTTACTATCTCAGTAAACCATGTTGCATAATAGATTATAATCATATGCAATGTTAAACGACAAGAACAATATCACACTAGAAGCTATATAATTTTAAAAACTACAGTACTGATTTTCAGTGGTAAGTATGTACTTTATTAACCATAGCAAGCAAATATTATTAGGATTAATGTCAAGTTTCATTATAACTGCCATTCGGAATTAATACAGTATATAAAACCAGATTACACCCCCTGGTGGAACTTGATAATTACTGTGAGTATTCAAAGCAAAAATGGCTATAAACCATTCTATGGCAGCAATAATTTATATTTGCTATTGGCTAAATTACTGTGATATTATCACTACCCAACGGTCTAGCAATTTTCGTCGTCTTACAGTAGGAAAGCGCGTTGCTATCACAATATAGTATTAAACAGTTGTATAAAGAGTGTGTGAATTCTTATAAGAAATTGGAGGCTTTTTTCTCAGTAAGGGATATGTTTTCAATAGGCTCTAATTTATAAAGTCAATGCTGAATATGCTAAATTCGATAAGGTATAGTGAAAAAGTCGATACGCCGAAACCCAAACACAATATGATCCTTGGATTAATTACTCAGCAGGTAATGTCATCGGCCCTGTGCTTCTTCGGATCGTTATATTTCGGCTTCGGCCACAGGTAATAACAATCCCAAACTGACATCAGGGCATTATGCTATAGATAATACAACAAGTACAATAGTTAACTTCTCATAAAATACCTAGAACTATTATGAATTTCTCATAATCCGAGATAGACCAGGGCTGAAGCCTTTGAAAATGGTAAAAACTGAAAAAAATAATAGTAGGATGAAACCCATTGGAAAGGGAAGAGAATATAACAAAAATAAAAAGAAAGAGTTATTTATGTATCAAGGGTACTAAGTAGATGATTATGCCCTGAGGGTGACAGTCTTACAAAGCCGAGGGCCTCTGGCCCGAGGGTTCGTAAGTCGCCCGAGGGTATATATCTATTAGTACCCGTGGTGCATACAAAATTTTATGTCATACCAGTTCGTTTTGAATAATAAATGTTTTTTTTTAATTTAATTTGATTTATCAATTTTTTATTTTTACCTGCGACATTACCTTGACATTATTAAAATGTTTAATGTGTCAAAGTCAAAAATCAAAAATGGAACAAGATGCACACTTAATGCAACACTTAATGCCCGCGCCGGCCATAATGTGTACTTTATGCCCGCACGAGCATAAAGTAATCCATTATGTAGATGGTATCTAAGTTATAAAAACACAATAATGTACTGGTATGACATAATAGTATATTAACGTACACGTTTTATAAAGCATCATTTTATAGCACGCGTCCATGTTAACGGGACAAGTGCTTAAAACTGCTTTATATAACACGTACGTTATACTATTTTTTCTAATTTGTAGTTGTTTCAATAAAAAACACATATTTAAAAGGAAAATAAATCCTTCAAATTTTGTAAATTTTTATGTCCAAATTTTATGTTGGTAATACTATTTTTTATCGTAGTAGCCTCTGGACCACAAAAATTATTTTGCGAACTGTAATTTTTTGATTTATTGACCCATTTTCACCACGAGATTCTACAGTTATTTTAGCGATATGAGATTTAAAATTGGACGGAATACGTTGTGTGATCCTTGTACATTCGGTACATATACAGAGCGTTCGAAAATTCGGGCGATTTTGCTACTTTTTTTCGAATTTCCAAAGACGTGATTTTACGTCACGGCATTGCAATTTAGTATAGGGAAGACGGAAAATTCAAATAAAGTTGAAGTTAAAATCAACATTGGAAGGTTAGTAGATTGAATTTTGGATAGGATCTGGCAGAAAATGATAGCTTGAAGCAACTACAAAATATTGATTTATATATACAGCGTGTCTTCGGAAGTTCTTACCAAATGGGAAACTTTTTATTATTAATTTTACGAAAAAAAATTATTCTTTATAAAAAGCTCTGCATGGTCTAAAACCTAAAATGCAACCATTTCGAAATTTTCCAGTCATATACGAGGTTTGTCAAAAAATGTGAATTTTTCCCAAGAATGTGAATTTTTCCCAAGAGTAAAGTACCTTTATTTTTGACATTATCAAAAATTGTTATTAAAAAAAGTTGATCAGAACTAAAAACTACGGCTAAATGTGCAATTATACGTATTTATGTTGAAAAATTATTTTATTGATTTATTATTAATTATTTAATTTTTTAATTATTTAATTAATATAATGCGTGTTATTGCATATTTAGACGTGGTTTTTAGTTCTAATCAACTTTTTTTAATAACAATTTTTGATAATGTCAAAAATAAAGGTACTTTACTCTTGGGAAAAATTCACATTTTTTGACAAACCTCGTATATGATTTGAAAATTTCAATATTTGATGGTTGCATTTTAGGTTTTAGACCATGCAGAGCTTTTTATGAGGAATAACTTTTTTTCGTAAAATGAATAATAAAAAAGTTTCCCATTTGGTAAGAACTTCCGAATACACGCTGTGTATGCAACCAATATAGGTACATGACTGTTATCCACACAGAATAAAAAAGTAGGTTATCAAGCTATTTTTCCTCTGCGAAAAATGGGTTTTCTCGTAAATCACAAAGGCCGCGCAAGTCAATGAAATAAAACATTTCAATGTTACCAACATCAAATAAAGAAAAAACGCGTATCGAAATAGCTTCATTACGATACGCAAATGCGTATCGTAATAGACTTGTTATGATACCAAATTAGAAAAAATAATTTACGGGCGATCCGAGGTCGGAAAGTTGAAAGGGGTGAGTTTTTAAAGGTAGAAAACGATTTATCTCGATTTCCGGCAAAACTGCAAGTCCTATGGAAAAACGTTAAATGACAAAGTTGTAGGTAATAAAAAGATCTACAACTTTTGTATTTACACTTTTTTCACATAACCTCAAAATTTATGTGAAAAATTCAAGTAACCAAGTAACCAAGTTTTTGGTTTTTTATTTTTATCTTTTACAAAAAAATTTTTTTTTCACGAAATTTGGTGAAAACTTGCCTTTTTATGTCCCAAACACACTGTAATTTTTTTGATTTAAAATATCGAAAATTCTCACGTCAAAATATCTGCTTTTTTAAAAAAGTCGGTGGGCTTTTTGTTCGTTGAAATTTCTATATTCTGATGGTGTAAAAAAAATAGACATTACTATTGTAAATCTTCTCAAAAAAATGCAAAGAAGCGAAGAAAACCCAATCAGAATTTTTTTTTAATCAATATGTACAATTTTGAACTATTTATGTGATTTGTTGACATGAGATTTTGTTTATCAATGTAACATGGAATCTTACGTTTTTCGAGTAATTAAAGTATACATTTTAATAAATAGCTCAAAATTGTACAGGGTTATCCAACCAAGACTAGACAAGGCGATTTTTTGACTTTTCCTGTACTTTTATAAAAAAACTGAAATAGCCATCTTAAGTCATTTTCTCCCGCGAATTCGAATATCTTCAGCAAAAAACAATTGAACATCAAACAAAAGTACTAGGGGTCACTTTGATATTTTTTTAAATGGAACACCCTGTATATTTTTACATTTTTAAATTCCACATAAAATTATAATTATTTTTTATTAAATGCACTATTAGTCTATACTTCATAGTTTCCGAGATATTGACTCTCGAAAAGTGACATTTTTGAACTTTGACAGCTTATAACTTTCTAACAGTACGTCTTAGAGCAAAACGGCTTACATGTCCCTATCTTTAAATTTTATTATCTTCCCACAAAAATCAACTTCCGGTTAAACCGGATGTAACTCGAAAGAAGGAAATATAGTTGTTCCGGTTTAACTGGAAGTTGACTTTTTTGGGAAGATAATACAAATTTAAGATAAGGACACGTAAGCCGTTTTGCTCTAAGACGTACTGTTAGAAAGTTATAAGCTGTCAAAGTTCAAAAATCTCACTTTTCGAGAGTCAATATCTCGGAAACTATGAAGTATAGACTAATAGTGCATTTAATAAAAAATAATTATAATTTTATGTGGAATTTAAAAATGTAAAAATATACAGGGTGTTTCATTTAAAAAAATATCAAAGTGACCCCTAGTACTTTTGTTTAATGTTCAATTGTTTTTTGCTGAAGATATTCGAATTCGCGGGAGAAAATGACTTAAGATGGCTATTTCAGTTTTTTTATAAAAGTACAGGAAAAGTCAAAAAATCGCCTTGTCTAGTCTTGGTTGGATAACCCTGTACATAATGATTTAAAAAAAAAATTTCGGATTCGAGTTTTTTTCGTTTCTTTGAATTTTTTGAGAACATTTACCATAGTAATGTATTTTTTTTTACACCATCAGAAAGTAGAGATTTCAACGAACAAAAAGCTCTCCGACTTTTTTAAAAACCCAGATATTTTGACGTAAGAATTATCGATTGAAAATTAGGGTGCTTTTTCGATATTAGGTCAAAATAAGGTGAAAAAATAAATATTTTAAATTAAAAAAATTACAATGTGTTTGGGACATAAAAAGGTAAGTTTTTAAAAAATTTCGTGATAAAAAAATCTTTTTGTAAAAAATAAAAATAAAAAACCAAAAACTTGTTTATTTGAATTTTTCACATAAATTTTGAGGTTATGTGAAAAAGTTTAAATACAAAAGTTGTAGATCTTTTTATTATATCTACAACTTTGCTATTTAACATTTTTCCATAGGACTTGCAGTTTTGCCGGAAATCGAGATAAATCGTTTTCTTCCCTGAAAAACTCACCCCTTCCACTTCCCGACCTCGGATCGCCCGTAAATTATTTTTCCTTTCATTTTTAATATATTCTCTTCCTTTTTCAATGGGTTTCATCCTACTATTATTTTTTTTTGGTTTCAAAATTATCCACCCTGGTCTAAGAGCCACAGTATAATTTTTAATAACGAAAATCACCACAACGGATTGCGATTTATATAATTAATTTTAAGATAATATGTCAGACAGCCGTAGTCGGTAGTCCAACCTACCGCTGGTATTCCAGCTTCATTATAACATAAAATTCCTCATTAAACATAAACTAGTTGGAAAACACTCGTATCTAACAGGTAGTAGATAGTTACTGAGGCAACGGTACTTTTAGGTACTAGTCATTATACAACATCAAATACATCGGTACTGATAATGTTTTACGAGTTGCCTACCTGTAATATTACGTTTAAATGATTGTTGATTTCATTATAATAACTTGGCAATATAAAAATTTAAATTATTTCCATATAAAAAATAAATAAAACCTATAATAGATAGTAGCGTTGTTTGATTTTTTATATAATATTTCTTATACAGGGCTAGGAGAAAGTACCAGAACGGTCGATTATTTTAAACATACAGGTTCGCCCAAAAATTTGTGGAGAATTAAAGTTATGTTTTTTTAAATGGAGGAGCCTCAAGGGCAGCTTGGCTGTCTGACAGGGTATCTTTTGGTCGTAGTAGCCCTTTTTAATATTCGTTTCTCCCGCCTGGTACACTGTGGCGTAGTTTTCCAGAGAGATGCTGCATTCGGGGTCTTTTCCCAAATATACCTGCGCCTACTTCGTCGGCCGTTTCTGATCCATCAGTAAGTTAATGTTTAATGACGGAGGTGTTTCTTTTGTTCATATATCAGAGTGGCAATTGATATTAAATAGTTTTGTAAAGTTGTATATTACATTTCTAGTTAAAAATTCGCATTTCTTGGCTTTTTCCCCAAAAAAGGGATTTCTGCTAGGTGTCGCTGTGAGCATCCGTTTCTGAGGTAATAGGATTGGACTGTTTTATTATACTGAGGCACAACAAAGTTATGAAGTGTTAGATGTAGGTATGAAGTGCTGCTGGTGGCGTCCTTTGCAATGTACATCGAAACTGCGATGAGATCTTCATTTCTCATCCTAAAAGTCAATTACGTAGCAAAGTTTCGTCCAAATATTATGCTATTATTAAGAGAAGTAATTATAAAAAAGGAAAGAAAGAAAAACTAAAAGTCTTCCTCCACAAAATTTAATAGAATATAGAAATTCTTTAGGTGTCTCTACATGTTTTGAACGTAGAAACGTTCATCATCAGGAGACAGAAAATTTATATAGTGCTGATGGTATTTGCAGAAGAGACAATGGTAAAAAACCTTAATGGAGCTTTTATGGAATTAAAAATTTGAAATGTAGAAGTGACATATACAGTGAGGACCTAAAGTCCCCCCCCCCTCTAACTTCTAAACCGTTCGGTATATGTTAATGAAATTTTGAACGATAATATTTGAGCAAGTCTTGCACTTTTTGACATACCAATGACAGCTTTAAATGTCAAGATGACAGCTGGGTCCGCTTTAGGAATATTTTTTTAAATGGAACACCCTGTATATTTTTACATTTTTAAATTCCATATAAAATTATAATTATTTTTTATTAAATGCATTATTAGTCTATACTTCATAGTTTCCGATATATTGACTCTCGAAAAGTGACATTTTTGAACTTTGACAGCTTATAACCTTCTAACAGTACGTCTTAGAGCAAAACGGCTTACATGTCCCTATCTTCAATTTTTATTATCTTCCCAAAAAAATCAACTTCCGGTTAAACCGGATGTAACTCGAAAGCAGTAAATGTAGTTGTTCCAGTTAAACTAGAAGTTGATTTTTTTGGGAAGATAATAAAAATTGAAGATAGGGACATGTAAGCCGTTTTGCTCTAAGACGTTCTGTTAGAAAGTTATAAGCTGTCAAAGTTCAAGAATGTCACTTTTCGAGAGTCAATATCTCGGAAACTATGAAGTATAGACTAATAAAGCATTTACTAAAAAATAATTATAATTTTATATGGAATTTAAAAATGTAAAAATATACCATTTCCATATTCCATTTAAAAAAATATTCCAAAAGCGGACCCAGCTGTCATCTTGACATTTAAAGCTGTCATTGGTATGTCAAAAAGTGCAAGACTTGCTCAAATATTATCGTTCAAAATTTCATTAAAATATACCGAACGGTTTAGAAGTTAGAGGGGGGGGGGGGGGCGGACTTTAGGTCCTCACTGTATAAAAAAGTTGAGGAGAGTTAAAACATGCTGAGCATGTGATAAAGGTGTTTATACAACCAAATGAAATGAGGAAGAAGGAAAAGGTCTTCTGAAGAGAAGATGTCGAGGATTTTTCAAATTATTTATATAAAAATATTTGTAGAATTATTGAAATGTCTGTAAGACAGTGTAAAGAGGAAATCATGATGTCAAACATTTTTTGAAGAGTGGTTTTTGGGGTACTGGGGGTTATTATGTGAATAATTTTAAAAATCCTCGACATCTTCTCTTCAGAAGGCCTTTTTCTTCTTCCTCGTTTCATTTGGTTGTTTAGACACCTTTATCACATGCTCAGCATGTTTTAACTCTCCTCAACTTTTTTATATAATAATATGTCACTTCTACATTTCAAATTTTTAATGCCAAAGCTCCATTACGGTTTTTTACCATTTTCTCTTCGGCTAATACCATCAGCACTATATAAATTTTCTGTCTCCTGATGATGAACGCTTCTACGTTCGAAACATGTAGAGAACCCTAAAGAATTTCTATGTTCATTAAATTTTGTGGAGGAAGACTTTTAGTTTTTCTTTCTTTCCCGTACTTTCAACTCCACTTTAAGCATGGACTACTTCTTCAAATTATAGAAAAGTTTTAAAAAAATAATAACTGGAAATAACATACTTTAGCCTTAGGAATTTATGCTAGCGAGTTGTACAGACCTTTTAGAGAGACCCTGTAGATAAATCTTACCGTATGTAAGTACAACGACGAATTCTTACCCCACAGTGTGGATATTAATTGTGAAAATTTTGTCGAAAGAACTTATAACAAAACGAATGCATTATACTTCGATGCAATAAAATTAATTAAGTGGAACATTTATTTTTTTAGTAATTTAAAAAGTTTTATAATAATGAGCACTAATGAGCAATCTTGTCTATACAGGGTGGTCCTTAAGTACATCAAGAAAATCTAGGATATGATTAAATATAGATTATGATTGTATAGGGTGTCACATAACTAAGGGGCCATACAACAACAGGAAATGTTCAATGACCGCTGACCGTTACGTCATATTCTCCATATTTGCGGTACGTCGTAAATTAATTCAGTCTGTTTGACTTACCGGTGGTAAAAGTTATGATTTTTCTTAGGCTTGATATGCATAAAGACGGATGCATGTGAACAAGTAAAATACAAGCGCGTTTTTTCAAATTTTTAAGTATTATTTTTGTAATGTTAATCAAGTTAGAAATAAGTAGTTTATTTAGGGTAAAAGGTTTCATGGGATGAAACATTTCTTTTTAACAAATTATTCAGCATTAAAATATGCTACTTTGCCTTTATTTAACGAACTCTCTGTCTCTTATAGTTATCAAGATAATAATGCTAATATATCGAATTTAGAAAAGAAAGTAGGTATACAGAGTGTCCGCGGATAGGGTTTACAATAGCATAAATGGATGAAAAATTACATTTTTAGGGAAAAAGTAATTCTTGATAAAAAAAAAGGTCTTTCTTGTAAAAAAAATGCAATTCACAAAGAGAAAATTTTGATTTTTTTATACAGGGTTCGCAAAAACTTCAAAAACATGATTTTTCTCCAAGAGTAAACTACCTTTATTTTTCATTTTTGACCAAAATGCCAATTAGAAAACTTATTTAGTAACGGTTGTAATTTAAATGCGAGATTTAAAATAAATCTTCGATTTTTTTAGTTTTTTTAATTTTTAGAGGTAACAAATTTTTTTTTTTGGATAGCAGCATTAGCGGTCAAAATACATACATTATCAATGAAAGAGGGGTATCAAAAAGATTCAAAAACTGATTTTTGGTGTTACCAGAAAATGTATTTTTAATTTCACAAATAAAATGACCCCGGAAATAACACAAAAAAATCTTAAAATAACAACAAATAATAATTTCATAATTTGCTATTCAAATACTCCTCCTCCATATTCAACACATTTTTCCAGCTGTAAATGAATGTGGTCAAAACTTCTTCGAATTTCTTCAATGGAAATTGTTGGAACAGCTTGAACAATTCGCTGTTTTAGAAACTGTAGGTCGTTCTCAATTGGACGGGAGTACACTAATTCTTTGAGGCGCCCCCAAAGATAGGCCTCTGAAATAGTTAAATCGGGACTTCTTGGGGGCCACAAAACCGGACCATTCTGACCAATCCATCTTGCTGAAAGTACATTTCGTTCATAAATTGGAGAGGCCATTCTTCTAGGTTGTCAGAAAGGAATGTTTCCAACATTTTAAGGTATCTCCTACGGTTACACGTGTTTTCGAAAAAGTATGGGCCAATAATGCCATAATAAGAAATCGCACACCAGACATTTATTTTTTGTAATATTGGCTTCTTGCAGGAATTCTAACATGGGGAAAATTTTTTTGGCTCCAGTATCTAAAATGCGCAGAAGACACTTTCCCGTTTGTTGAAAATGTCGATTCATCGGAGAACATGATAAATTTATGAAAATTCCTGTTTTCACTTACAATTTTGTTTCCGACCCAAAAACAAAAATCCAAACGTTTGGCTTCGTCCTCCTTCTTCCAACGTTTGATTAAAAGTTTGCTTAAATGGGAATATTTTGTTTGCCTGTGAAATATACTGAATATGAGTTTTTTTAACTAAATCAAGTTCTTGAGCTCGGTTTCTTAATGAAAGGGTAGGATTGTCAGCAACAGACTGCAATACGATTAGGGAAGCTGCGTTATTTGATCAGAGTTTTTTTTTGTTTTAAATTGGAAACTGAACCAGTTCGCTGAAATTTTCTTAATAATTTATGAAGTTCCATTTTTGAGACGTAAACGTTAGGGTATATTTGATTAAATTTCTCTATCACAAAGTTGTAAGAACTTTCGCCCGCACCGTAACATTGAAATAAACCCTTTGTTCTAAGGTCAACATTTTCAAAATACATCAAATTCTATTTGACAACTTCAAATTTGCCCCATACGTAAAGCAAAAAATTTCTTGTTTTTACAAAAGATGGTAGCAATGCATTTAAAATATTAAAATAAAATACCCACCACCCATTATGAAAATAGAGTCTAATAAAATTTTATATTAATATTTTTATTGAGCAGCAAAATTTCCATTTCCCTTTAAAAATTAAAAAAACTAAAAAAATCGAAGATTTATTTAAAATCTAGGATTTAAATTACAAACGTTATTCTTATGGAGGACTTGAGGTAGGAGGCCGATCGCAATGCATTGGATTCGGTCCCAAATTAGCATCGGTAATTCAGCTTTACGAGTCGTCGTAAGATGGCGCTCGTGTTCGAAGTGGGCTATCAAATAAATGGTTTCTTATGGACGCGATAACTATTTTTATTTAAATTAGTTCTTTAAGGAACAAATAAGGACATTTATATGACTTTACACTTACTTTGTTATACTTATTAGTAAACTCAGCCTGTATAAAGTTCCAACGATGCTTCGTTTTTAAAATACAGGAACATTCTAGCTAGAGGGTTTTACCTTTGGAGCTAGAAAGAGACTTATTTGGCTGCGTTTCATCTCTGAAGAAGATCCTGTCTTACACCCCGACACAAAGCAAACTCTACGTTTATAAATTGTACCATTATTCATTATAAATATGGAAATTAATTACAATACAACGTTATTTGTCTTGTCTTGTCTTCAAACGTTATTTGTTATTTCGAAAAATAAAACGTCAATTGTCAAAAGTAAAAGCACAGAAAAATAAATGGTTTAAGAAAAAGTTAAAAACTATGGAGGATCTAGTTTTCCATATTAAAAACGAAGAAGAAGAAGACAACATCAGCCCACTTCGGACGCGAGAGCCATCTATCAGCCAATAGCGAACTAACCAAAAAACCGGGACAGAAATTGAAAATGCTGCCATTATCGATTGGCCTCCTACCCTCTAGTTCTCCATAGTTATTCTAAATAAGTTTTCTAATCAGCATTTTGGTCAAAAATTAAAAATAAAGGTAGTTTACTCTTGGAGAAAAATCATGTTTTTGAACTTTTTGCGGACCCTGTATAATAATTCAAAATTTTCTCTTCGTTGCATTTTTTCAAGCAAAACTTTTTATCAAGAATGACTTTTTCTAGAAAAATAAAATTTTTCATCCATTTGTGCTATTGTAAACCCTATCCGCGGACAGTCTGTATAAAAAATTTTTGAAAAATTTCCCGCCCACAGCGCACCGGCGCATTATAATATTATGTTTAATTTTGTACCCCACCACTTTAAATAGGACATTGGATTGGCCTTATAAGAAAAGAAAGGGCCGATAATATGACAAATAGTGAAATTTTAAAAAGAGTTATAGTCGGCTTCCACTTAACTAGGCGCACGTTACCTTCTGAATCAAATCAGTTGAATCAGAGGTTCAAAAATGTTTCAAAATATAAAAACCAATATGGCGGCATATGGACAGCTGATTTTCCATAAAATTGAATGTTATAGGTATGGAGAACTATAGGGTAGGAGGCCGATCGACAATGGCAGCATTTTCAAATTCTGTCCCGGTTTTTTGGTTAGTTCGCTATTGGCCGATAGATGGCTCTCGCGTCCGAAGTGGGCTGATGTTGTCCTCTTCTTCTTCGTTTTTAATATGGAAAACTAGATCCTCCACAGTTTTTAACTTTTACTTAAACCCTTTATTTTTCTGTGCTTTTACTTTTGACAATTGACATTTTATTTTTCGAAATAACAAATAATGTTTGAAGGCAAGACAAGACAAATAACGTTGTATTGTAATTAATTTCCATATTTATAATAAATAATGGTACAATTTATAAAAGTAGAGTTTGCTTTGTGTCGGGGTGTAAGACAGGATCTTTTTCAGAGAGAAAACGCAGCCAAATAAGTATCTTTCTAGCTCCAAAGGTATAGCTAGAATGTTTAATACCCTGTATTTTAAAAACCAAGCATCGTTGGAACTGTATACAGGCCGAGTTTACTAATAAGTATAACAAAGTAAGCGTAAATTCATATAAAAGTCCTTATTTGTTCCTTAAAGAACTAATTTAAATAAAAATAGTTATTGCGTCCATAAGAAACCATTATTTGATAGCCCACTTCGAACACGCGCGCCATCTTACAGCGACTCGTAAAGCTGAATTACCGATGCTAATTTGGGACCGAATCCAATGCATTGCGATGGGCCTCCTACCTCAAGTCCTCCATAGTTATAGGTTAACAATTAATTTGAAACTATCAGTCATAATAAAAATGACATAATTAACAGTGACGGGTCTCGTTCCAAAATTAATTTCCCAGGGGTGCGTTCGCGTTGTTGCACACGGTTGACAAAATAGTTTTATATTTCAGAAATTTAATAACTAAATTGATGGAAAATTAGATAAACAATATACCTACAGTAAAACCTCTGACTAGCGACCACCCTTGGGAATCAAATGTTGGTCCGTAAATAGGGATGATTGTTTAATAAATAAAAATTAGAACATCAAAATTTGTCTGCATTTTACATTGTATATAATTTTGAATATTTTTATATATAATATTTTATATTTATAATATTTTTTCGTTTTACTGATTTCACTGAGTCGTCTTGCCATGATTTAGACCCACTTCCATTCGAAAATACCCAAGTTTCATCTAAAAAAACCGCTTTTCTAAACTTTGATTCATAATTTTCAACAAATTTTTTCAGAAACTTTACTCGTTCGCTTGCAATTCTTGGTAGTTCGCACAAATATCTTCTGTTGCAGTCCTTTCTATAACGAAATCCTAAGCTTTTAATGAGCGCTGACAATAACCTGAGAACTATTTCCAAAACACCTCGTTCCTTCAAAGCATCTTTCAGAGCTGAAAGCGTTATATCGACTTGTGATGCATACAAGTCGTATATATAACATTCCTTATATCCATTTTTTTACCTTTCTGTAAAGTTTCAATATTCGTTTTCCTTGATCGTCGTTGCGTTTTCTTCATTGGTATATTTCTACTACTTTCAGGAACAATCCTCTGTATTGATCTTAAACTTAGTTTTAGTGCTTCCGATACTTTCTCTTTAATAGACTTGGGATTTATTAACTCGCCGGTTTCAGTAGCCTTTTCTTCTTCATTTTGAAAATAATCTATTAACCATTTGAGAACCATTTCTTTTGCCTGGGGATGCAGAAAACCTGCAAACCGATTTGTACTCGACATTTTATGTCACAATATTTTTAATAATGGCACATTTGTTAAAACTAGGGAGCTTATTCACGACATTATATAATACGGTAGTGTTCTTCGAAACATTTTGATAATTACTGAAAATTAGATGTGCTTCTCTTTCAGATTCATAAATAACCAATAGGTTTATCGCGTTTATATTACGGATATCTTTATAATGCCGTTTTAACCTTGGTTTGAGCAAGACAACGCTATATAAGTTTCTCTATGATAAGTTCATAACGCGCCTAGTTAAGTGGAAGCCGACTATATCTACCGACATTACATGGTGAAATATATAATTTAAATTAAAACGCGTTACCAAGAATATCGTCGAATACGTATCCTATAAAGAAATAAAGCCTTGTGAAATTCCTACATTTCTTTTAGGCAATCTGGTTTTTCAGTTTGATACTAAGAAATTCTGTAAAATTGCGGATATAGCGTGTGCTACAAATTCGTATGCGTACCGGGTGAGTCAACGATTGCGCGGAGTAAATTTATGCCTTGAAGATACAATTTGTTGATAATAAGCTTTTGTATTAATAATAATATTAATAATAAATTTCTTTATTTCAAATCATAATCACCAGGATACAAAATGAAATGACGTCAAAAAAACAATCCAATAATTTTAAATACAACTTACACTACTACATAATCACCTAAGTTATAGGGTTCCAAATCAACTAACAATTTTCTTATTTCCCTTTTAAAAAGTTTTTGCGAGTTTATTTGTTTTATTTTATTTGGTAAAGCATTAAAAAGTTTTAAGCACATATAATGGGGACATTTTTCAGTTAGAGTCAATCGATGTACTGGGTATGAGACATCTATTGTTCTTGTTACATATTCATGGCTTACTTTTAAATTAAACATATCTCTGTGTTTGAAGAAAAACATTAAACATTCATAAACATAAATAGCATAGACCGTCAATATTCCCGAACCTCTAAAAACATTCCTGCAACTTTCCTTATACTCCATACTCTTTATAATTCTTATAATCCTTTTTTGGGCTACAAAGATGCTTTGGATAGAGCTGTGTCTACCCCAGAAAATAATCCCATAGCGTATCAATGATTCAAAGTTTGCGTAATAAAGCATTCTAAGAGTATTTTCCCCCACATATCTGGCAATGACCCGTATTCCATAACAAACCGAATTTAATTTTTTCTCTACGTTATTTATATGACATAACCAATCAAAATGTTCAATAATATATATACCTAAAAATTTTGCATCTTCTGAAAAATTTAGTAATTTATTATCTATATCTACAGTTGGTGGTTTCTTCACTGCTGATTGTTTTGTTCTAAATAATATTATGTTGGTTTTATCTTTATTTAAAATTAACCTATTTTTTGAAAACCATTCTGTCACAAACGCAAAAAAAGTCTTGCATCAGTGAGCAGATTTTCCAAATCTTCATTACCAATCCAAATCTTCATTACCATTAAGGTATGGTTGGATATCTGGCACTTTTTAAAAATATTTTAATTTATACAGGGTGCGCCCAAAAAGTAGGGTGTCATAAAGTTACATTTTTTTAAATGGGGGCCCTATATTTGAATACAATTATTAATTTTACGTGTTATTTCATAAATTTTTATTAATGGTTTAATATACGAAAAAGTTCTAGTTTTTAAGATAATTCGACATAATAAAAATTTTGCATTTGCAAGCATCTCGTTGTTGTGAAAATGCGAGTTAAATTTTGACACTAAGTGATTCATAATTTTTATACTTACTAAATAAAGTCAAAAATACATATTCACTATGAAATATTTGACGTTCCATTTACAGGGTGTTTACTTTCTAGGACCAAAGTCAGAAAACTTCTAATTCAAAAATATCACTTTTATTGAATGGAACACCCTATATATTTTTCTGTCATCTTATAGCTCGTCTTAAACTCTTTAACTTTCGTAAATAACGTCCTGTCCCTATCTATAATAGTTTTTGAAATATTTTGATATTTCGAGATTTAATGTCCTCGTTATAACATTTTTTTGTCAATGGATCACGCCTGTTGAATCAAACATTTCCAATAAATTTTGAAAACTTTGAGGACTGAGTGTTTGCCGCTCGGGATAATAATTTCATCCTGTATAGTTGTTCGGGAAAAAGACACTTTTTATCCGCTTCGCCCAAAACATAAATTAAATCGATTTATTCATTTTTTGAAAAATTCATATTGAGTACCAACTTATAAAATGACTGGAGAATAAACTTTGCAGTAAAAAGGCTTAATTTTTACATTGATCTGATTCTTAATCCACTGCCATTATTTTCATTTATTTTCCATGGCTATTGTGATCCATTAACAAAAAATGCTATAACGAGGACATTAAATCTCGAAATATCAAAATATTTCAAAAACTATTAGAGATAGGGATAGGAGGTAATTCACGAAACTTGAAGAGTTTATGACAAGCTATAATATGACAGAAAAATGAATAGAGTGTTCCATTTAATAAAAGTGATATTTTTCAATTAGAAGTTTTCTGATTTTGGTCCTAGATAATAAACACCCTGTAAATGAGACGTCAAATATTTCATAGTGAATATGTATTTTTGACTTAATTAAGTAAGTATAAAAATTATGAATCGCTTAGTGTCAAAATTTAAGTAGCATTTTCACAACAACGAGATGCTTGCAAATGCAAAATTTTCATAATAAGTCGAATTATCTTAAAAACTATACCTTTTTCGTATATTAGCCCATTAATAAAAATGTATGAAATAACACGGAGAATTAATAAATTTATTCAAATATAGGGTGTCCCATTTTAAAAAAATGTAACTTTATGACACCCTTATTTTTGGGCGCACCCTGTATATTTCAAAATAATTTTAAAATGTGCCAGATATCCAACCATACCTTCATACAAAAGCTCATTATCGACAAACCTTATCTTCAAGGCCTAAAATTACTCCGCGCAATCGTTGACTCACCCGGTACATGGGTATCTTAAAGAGATACAAATTCAGACAAAGTTGAGTGTTCTGGGGCTTAATAATTCGGTAAGAAAAAATAGTAAATATTTCTAATATATAAAAAAAAAATTGAAATATTGATGTGTCATTTAATGATAAAACGTTGAAATTTAAAAAACTGCTAAACATTTCTAAAAAGTCTCTAAAACTGTATTTAAAATTCCAGGTCCGTATTTAAAAGGTTTGGCTTGATGGTGGTATCTGAAAAACCAAACGTCCATGAAACTACACGAAAAAATATTAGGTAGGTAGGCAAAAAATTTTAATCTAAGTAAAAATTTGATTTGGTTTTGTTTGGGAAACGAAAGAAAGTGGTCCTGCACTATATGTATTATTAGAAAAAAATATTTTTCTTTCAAATAATCACTTGGTTACGTCGTTAAACATTTAATGTTACCTTCCAATTATTGAAAACATTGATGGAAGTTGGGTTATTTAAGCATTTTTATAGGCAAGGCAAGGACAAAATTCTTAAAGTCGCTAAAAATGTCACCTCTGTCCCCTTACACAATTTTTAGATTTCTTGAATATTAATCTACTGGAACACATACATCTATATAATATTTTTTGTTAAAAATTGTTATCATATAGAAATTTTATTATAATTTTACTAAATTTTATTAAAATAGTAAAAATAATCGTAGAAATTGGTCAGTTTTATTAATATTTTTAATTTTGGGAGAGATTTTTTGTTTTCATTCAAACAATATAAGTACAATCTTATGACAGTTAATATTATGGATACAGTTTTATCAGTAAATGGTGGCGAATTTAATTCTACATCCAAAAAGTAAAGATAAAATAGTTTTGAAGCAAATAAACAATGGGGACAGAAGTGACCAACAAAGGGACAGCAGAGACAAAAATAATCTATGAAATATTTATTCATTATTTTATTAAACGTGAACACAATAATGAAAGAAACAGTTTTTTAACAATTAAAAATAAATGAACTAAAAGATAACAAAACATTAGAGCAAATCAGCATTTATGTTAAACTTAAGTAATCCACGTCCATACTTCTCCGGCTTTGTGAGTTTTCCTAGGATGTTCTCGTAATTAAATTCAAAAATATCAGCAACATCTGGAAAACCATAAATGTATCCTTGATAATCTTTTGTTGCGTTTTTTCTTAAGAATGTCCGTTCAAATTTTTGTCCTGTTATTAATACTTGACATATGTAGGTAAAACAGAGGTTTGGAACCTTAATTGCTTTGAACTTTTGAACCATTTTTTCTTTGTTCTTTCTGCTCACGAAAAGACATTTCTGTTATAACTTGAATTTTTTCAGTCTTTTTTTTTCATAATAAGGTTCTCTTTCCTTGTTTTCTTTTTTTCTCGCGTTCTTTTCGACGATTTTCTTCAGTAGAAATAGTGAGTTTTTTAAATTTTAGTCCTCTCTTTTATAGCTTGATATTTAGATTTCTTCGCTTCGCATTATCGGTAGAATCAATTGTTGTTGTTATATTTTTTGGATCTGCAATCTGGCTTTCCCTTTTACCAAACCTTTTTGATCCCGCTGCCTCTACTGGTAATTCCTTTTTTAATTATTTAGCTATGCAATTCTCTAGGCACATAAGATGGATAATTCTCTTCCTTTTGCTGTATTTGCTTCTCTTCTCATAGTATCTTTGTCTTTCTCTCTGCTTCTTTTCTACATACTTAGCTTTTTCTTTGTTTTCTTTCATTATACGCTTTTTCTTTTATCATTTGTAGTTTGCCAATTAAACCATTAACATCAATGATAGTTTTTCTTTTCCCCATAGAGTCCATATTCTAAAACAAAAAAATGCAGTTGAAACATATTTTAATACTAACTTGAAATACGATTTTATTGTTGATCCTGTTAACTCATTTCAATACTAAGCTGACATGTTATAATTTTGTTTGTTGACCATCTTAATACGTACATTATATAAAATATTCAGTTTGCCTATAGCTCAGTTTAAATTTGGTGATGCAAATATGATTCATTTTTTTGTCACCTCTATCCCTCCAAGTCACTTCTGTCCCCTTTACACAATTGAGGCAAAAGGGGACAGGAGGGACGGGGACAGAATAGAATTTTTTTTCATTTTTCTCTTTAATAAAAAAAGTTTGGTCATGTTTTAGAGTTTTTTTTATTTTAGGTTTCTGGCTTTTGCATACATGCATCGTAAAAACAATAAAAAGCAAGAAATTAATGAAGTAAATACATTTTTGCCAAGGGACAGTGAAGACTGAATAATAGATTTACTTACATTTTTAAGATTTTGCACTTTTATTTAAGGAAAAACAAAAGCTAGTGCTCAACAATAACTTGTGGGTTTAATCTCTACCTTCCTGAAAGAAGCGCCATCTACGGATGAGCTACAACTTGACAAATGCCAAGAGACAGAGGGGACGGAAAACGCTGGGGACAACTTGTTGTTTAAGAAATATGAACCTATAATATATAGATTTATAAATTAAAGGGCAATTTTGCGAAGTAACCACTCCTAAAATTATTTTTTTTATATGTGAACGTTAATACACATACATTTTTAGCTGGGAAAATACGTTAGTATGACAAGTTTTATCAGTGGGGACAAGGGACAGAAGTGACAATTTGACTTTTGCTATTTAATTTAAACTGTAACATTTGTAAAAAACTATGATTTTAATATGGTTCTAATTACCAACCAGTGTGTATTTTATGTTAAATATTAAACATAAATCAAATAATAAACTTTAGGGTAAAAAATGTTCACGGGACATGGTTTTTTAAAGTTATAATAGAAATACCCATATATGAATTTTCAAAAAACAGAAAAAACTTACAGAATAAAAACTTCGAAAAGTAGGGTTTGTAAACGAATTTAAATTTTTTTAATGGCGAAGATTAAAATTCTACCCCTATAAGGTAGTTTACTAAAGACGATAAATCCAAATGGTAGAATTTCAATCTTCGCCACTAAAAAAATTAAAATTCGTTTACAAACGCTACAGGCGGAATTGACACGTACCTACCCAAAAAAAATGTCGTCGCTTCATAAAAGTTGCTGATAAACATCGCTGACTTCACACATATTGTTGTTATATCTTGTTGTTTTCTTGGCTATTGTGAATTGTGGGTGATTAATATTTATGGATTTCTATTTTTGTGTAGTTTAGTGAATTGTGTTTGTGCCTTTAGTGACTCGGATACAATGACTAGCACATACCATTGTATGATTTTATCATGCCCAAATTGGGTAAAATACCGGGTATTTCGTATTTTCAGTAATTATATAAAGTAGTGCATAATAGTTCTTGATATGTAATTTTATTTTATTATGATCAATGTAAACACATCTAACCAAGCTTATGCCACACAAACAAGATGTTAAAGCCCGGACCTGTCTATTTTCCCATTCGTAAAACGATTATTTTGCAGTGCGCATACCTATTCCTGTATACTTTTGTTAACATGCGCGAGGCCATAAATTTGCCACTTTCGTGATTATTGTTTGCTTATTTAAAGGTAAATGTCTGGTGACGTTGCATTGGCCGAAAAACATTTATTTAAACGAACTCAGAACTGAAATAACGTCGTGTGATAATGCTCCGTTATGCTGGCACACCCCGGTTTAAATTTTTTTGCCAAAACGCTAGCACAAATAAAGGGCACCTAGCACAACCTAGCACACCAATTTTTAGAGCTAGCACACCTACAGCATAGCTAAAAAATGCTGTTATATTCGGGGTGGGCCAGGTTAACGCTAGCCCCCCGGTCTTTTTTTATTGCCCAAAAGCTAGCACGTAGAAAGGGCACCCAGCACACCCACAGCACAGCTGCAATGATAACAGCGTTTTACAGCTATGCTGTAGGTGTCCAAGCTCTAAAAATTGGTGTGCTAGGTTGTGCTAGGTGCCCTTTATATGTGCTAGCTTTTTGGCAAAAAAAAAAGACCGGGGGGGGGGGCTAGCGTTAACCTGGCCCACCCCGAATATAACAGCATTTTTTAGCTATGCTGTAGGTGTGCTAGCTCTAAAAATTGGTGTGCTAGGTGCCCTTTATTTGTGCTAGAGTTTTGGCTAAAAAATTTTAACCGGGGTGGGCCAGCTTAACGGAGCTGTGTGATAACGCCATCTTGTAGAACATAAAAGCCGGCCATAAAACCGTGTGCTTAAAAAAAATTAAAAACCAAACTGAAAATTTCGTTTTTTTTTCGGATATGTTCGAACTTATTCGGGATATTTACTATATTCTTTCAGCAAATTATTGGGCCCCAAAATACGCAACTTTGCCTCAATTTAAGCATTTTCGTATCTCCTACCGTTTCCGAGATCCTCATTTACGTACACAAATTTGTAGCATCCTGTATATTACGCACAGAAATGTTTGGCATTTATGTATGAGTAGATACGTATTATCAAACGCGTGGTCATACACCGTAAATTATGTGTATTAATTCTGTAATTCTATAAAAATTATTAACTATTGTGTTTGCTACCAATATATGCTTTACGCAACTACTTTTGCAATGTATTTAGTATATTTGGCTACAATTTGTTAATAGGTAATATCAGTCAGAGTAAACGGAAGTTAGATGGACCAGGAGATAAGACGGACCAGCGGCAATGTTTTGTACCGTATGACAATGCCGGCAGTCTTGTATGGCCCACGATTTAACACGTTTATGTGGAAGATTTTTAACAAAAAAACATATTTCGCATTTAGAAAATGATGTTTAGTTTTAGAGAATTTTCTTTTCAATCTGTCTAGGTACCTATTTGTTACTGAAACTAACCAGTAAATTTGAAAAGAAAGGCAAAAGGTCTTTCTCCACCAGTTTATTTGAATAATAAATTATTCGACAAATTTTTTATCTTAACGTGTTTTGGACGTAGAGATGTCCATCATCAGGAGACAACAAGAAATATAAAAAACGTATGTTGCGCCAAAATATGCGCATATACATGCCGTGTTTGCCTTTCAAATATGCAGTTATTTGCATTTTTTTACCAAATATGCATACTGGAATGCAATATGTCTTAAATTTATTATAGTAAAATGAGGTAAAGAAACACATTGGGTTCTAAAAAATATGTTAATTTAAAACAAAATGCAAAAAAAAAAACAAAGAGAAATAAAAGTAAACAATTATTTAACCTAATATTGTATAAAAAATATTTATTACTAAATATTTTTCAAAGTTTTCAACGAAAAGGGATTGTCTTTTATTAGTAAACTCTATACGAAGAGAGGTTCTTCCAATATCTACTGATGTAATCGGACAACACTGCAACTTAGGTAGCAAAATATAAGGCCATGATACAACATCGTTGGATGGTTTACCCTCATAAATGCTTGTTACTACAGTTAAGTATTTAAATCCTTCACCCTTTTTACAGTTACATCCAATTTGTTCTTTACTTGACCTCCTACTTTACCGGGAATGTTGTTGTTACATGCATTTAGCGGAAAAAGAAATCTTTCGAAAAACTAAAACAGAGGTATGTATTAAAATCGATATAAATGCAGTTTATTAAGCAGTTAATAAATTAACTGACAATAAACAACCCCAAACAATAGGTATACGTGCAAACCCAAAAAATACCTTGTGTATAAACAAAATATATATAAACATAATTATTATAATCTTCAGATTGGAAAAATCCCTGAAATAAGTACCGAACTGGACAATAAACCTTTAATGTTTTACATTTTTTGATAAAGCCGAAAATACAAAAATATGTTTTTAAAATAATAATGTATGAAAATATGCATATTATTATAAAATTGACAAATTACGCAAAAAATGCATATACATTTATGTGGAATTCTCAAAATTTGGGAACCACTTGATGTAACAGTAATTTTTTTCGGAATATTCTGCTCATTTCGATTAATTCATGTCAGAATAATTTAACTAGTGGTGTATTTTATTAAAACTACTTATAACTAAAATTATTTAAATAAAAATAACTAAGTTATGGGCAGTACAAGAGTCCCAAAGTCAACTCCGAGGCTGTAACTACAATGATTTTTAAAGTATTCTCGTATTTAGCGAATATAAAATGGGATGTAAATAATCTGTAGCAACTTAATATAAATACCAAAATATAGGAGGTTTATTCTATGACCACTGTATTATGGAATACGGAATCAATGTTTCGATATTTAAGGTTAAATTTTGTATCCAAGTGTTCGCATCAACACCGAGGTCGCATACATTTCTCGAAAAATTATGGCACGGATTGTACTTTAAAAATTCCTAAGTAGTGGGGATTCCAACTGAAGGTCAGTCGAGATCAAGCCGCGAAAGAGGATATACGTTCGGTGTTTTTGTGATCTTTAGTGATATCTTAAAGTGGCTGTAAGGTAAGCGTATGTTTTTATAGCGTCAACACCGGTCCAATCATAAAAATATTATTGTTATTTTATTTTCTTAAATAACTGGTTTTAAAATTGTGTTTTGGTGTATTTGTTGTACTGCTTATCCTGAAAATATAATTGTATATATACATTTATCGATTTTTATAGATAAAAACATATAAACATCAACTCCGAGGCAATCACCTCCGAGGCATATAGGAGCCTCGGTGTTGATGTTGTGCCTCGGAGTTGATGTGACTTTACAGATCCTACTATAAAGTATAAATAAACAAGGTAATGGAAAAAATAAATATATTTCTTCACAGATAATGGCCCCTAAGTCCGACCAAAAAAAGAAACGGAAACGAGTTTCCTTAATTACGATTTAGATATGCGATGGAACTATCAAGATATCTACACCAGTTCTGATGACGAAATAAATGAAAATGAAGCTGAAGAAAAACAACACAAATTTTTTGATACGCAAATCAGTGGAATGATTTTATATTGGTAAGATTTTCAGGAAAAAAAACTGTCAAGATTACATTAGATGACGAAAAGGATGGATATGAAGTAAAATACTTAAGAAAGTCAAAGGATGCGTATTTTGTCTTCCCTGATGTAGACGACATTGGCATTGTGGATAAAGGGGATATTGAAAAGAAAATGGATATAGAAAAGATTGACAAACGAGGCCATCATTTTTTCGGAACGTCAATATTTTTAAAGTACAAACTTTCGTAATCGTTTTTATTTCAAGACAAGAAAAACCAAAAAATTTTAAACACTTCTTTTGTTCCTACTTATTATTTTAGTTTTTGGAATATAATTTTTTTATGCGTATGTTATTATAAATATGTTATACTGGTTGAGCTTTAGCATCATATTATTATGTTCAATATAAATAATAAAAGTTTTGCAAAACATTCACTAGTTTTATTAATTTAATAAGGTACTTTAACTAACACAATACGTTGTGGATATGTGGACCAACTCCGAAGCACAATTTGATCAACTCCTAGGCTTGATGGTAATTAATGAGCTAAGAAAATATAGGTTTCGATATTATTTAAATCAATAAAACAAAAGGTTACATTTCTTTTTGGAATTACACTTTTTGGATTATTATGCAAATAATACGGCGAACTCAAATATAAGACAACTCCGTAGAAAAATACTCAACTCCGAAGCTACAAGGTATATTTTTTTCGAAAAATAATTAAAAATGATCTCTGCTACCTATCAGTGTGTGTTAAGTTGATTATTTTAAGTAACATATCTTAAAAAATATAATTTTTGAAATATTTATTGTTTTCAATTTTCCATTATCCAAATGGTTCCCAAATTTTGAGAATCACACTTATGCATTTTGCATATATTCCGCTCTTTAGTTATTAGCCAAGGAGAAACTAGTTGGTGGTTTGAGACGTTAATGGAGCCTTACAATAAATTCGAGAAATATACCGTTAAGGAATTTTAAATAAATAGGGAAAAGGTTTTTGTTGGTATCAAAAGACAGCTAGAACATGGGGTATTGGTTAAAGTTAAAGTTTTCAAATAGCAATAATCGCACCTCGGATAAACCTCATCGGTTACGATAATGCCACTGCGCATGGGGATAGTCCATGATTGTGCGTTTGTGAGCAAAAGACAACAAAAGGAATTATTGTTTTTAGGCAAAGAAAGACAGACTAAGAGTCTTTAATAACCATATTAGTATTCTTGGGAAAAAAGAAAATTTATTTTTTATTAAAATTATTCAGTTTTTTGAATTTTAACGTTATATTTTGTTGTTGCACAAAAATCTATAGACTGAAGGAGAAATACTTCTTGCCTTTCTTTTCATTCCTAACTAGTAAATATTGGCATTATTGTCTGAACCCAAATACGAAAGTCTTTTTTGTTTTCAAAAACACAGGAAGTTATTTATTTTTTTTTATTTTATTTTATTTATTTATTCCAAATAAAATTCCAAAAACATCTATTCATGCAGGATTCTCTACTAATAATAACATCAAAAATATAATTGTTAAATAAAACTAATTAAAATACAAGGTAAGTCAAAATAATACTTAACATGTTAATATTCATAAGTAAATATTATGTATAAAATTATTCAAATATTATTTCTTTTAGTAAAATAATATAACTAATAATATCGTTTAGATATAATTTATAAATAATTTTAAAAATAATAATTAATAATAAAATAAGTGCACGTTTAAATATTTTTTAGTTTAAAATTTAGCTTCCCCTTTTTTAAATATTTTCTTAGTTATCATTTTAAAACGTTTTATATTTAAACATTTTAATTCTTGGGATGTTTCGTTGTAAAATTTCATACCTTGATAATAAATGGAGTTCTGACGTGCCCTAGTGTGTATTAAAGGTAAATCAATATTGAAAACAGTTCTGGTTAAATGATCATGTACGTCACGTCTGTAATTGAACTTTATATTTGAATGTCTATTTTTTGATATAATTTGGTGAACAAAAACAATATTTTGCATTAAGTGAATATCCTTAATTGACATAATATTAAAATTTTTATATAAAAGTTTCTTGTTTGTCAGGTGGTGGTAACACCCCCCTCTAGTGCCGCCCCTTCTGCGGTGCTGTGACACTTGACTTGCGCTTTAGTCTGCCCCTCCGCTCCTAAGACCTGGTCTAAGCCACTGACTAAATCCTGGGATGTATAAACATTATCTATAGTTCATTTACCTTTGTATTTTTTTCGCGCAAACTTGGCACAACAAAACAAGTACAATATTACTGTAAATTGAAATAGCATGACGGAACGGTAATTATTTTCGGGCATCTACCGTAAAAGAGTAATTTTGGTGTTTGCTATGAGGTTCGCAAATTAGTTTACCACTGACCACATGATTAATGACACCACCCCTTTCTATATCAATGCAAATGGTGTAAAAACAATCAGACGAAATATCGAAAGTTTAAAATGTAACCAATTAATTGTTTATTATATTCATTAAAATAAAAGAATAAATCGAAAGTGTCTAAAAAACGACATATTTTTTAAATAATAAATTGATGCAAGTCTACTTTTGGTATTTAATAATTACGTTATATCTAATATTCTTGTTAGTAACGGTGCATGTGAGTGCAAAACGTTGTTCGAACTATTAAAAAAATATAATATAAAGATGCCCATATTATGTAAAATTTAATGAGAGAAATAGGCTTAGAGTAAACACACAATACAATAATTTGGCAAATGCCCGGCACTTCGCTCACTGTTATACAGTGTCATCAGTAAAGTCCGCATCATATGGGATTTTTTTTTATTAATAGCTTTATTCAAAATTTGACTTTGGCATCAAGTTCTGCTTTGATCAAGATGAAAATTAAGCAAAAAATAGTAGTCACGTGATTCGCATTATCTGTCAAATTTTAATTTTTTCCAAAAAATAATTCAAAAGTGGGGCTGAAAATATCGAAAAAAAGTTATTAGAAAAAGTTTTTTTAAATGCAGTTTCTAGCCCACATACAAAATTTCAGCTGCATAAGATAATTTTGATTTTTAACCCTTATTTTGTAAATTGCACCACTTTTGCAAAATGAGAACCCGACGCAACCTACATAAAACTTCTTAGTTTTGAGAATAATCAGAGAAATCAGATACATTTTCTTTAAAGTAGCGCCATATTAAATGTGTGTTTTTCTACAAAATCAAAATTGGGCTATTAAAATTTGGTCGCATGTGATGCAAAGTTTATTTGTATAAGGTAACTTCATAAAATAAGTATTTTTGAAAACGTAGCTTGTGTCTGATATCTGAAATTAAGCCTTGTCAAAACTGAGAAGTTTTATGTAGGTTGCGTTGAGTTATTTGAGTATTTGAGTATTTTGCAAAAGTGGTGCAATTTACAAAATATAGGTAAAAATCAAAATTATCTTATGCAGCTGAAATTTTGCACGTGGGATAGAAACTGCATTAAAAAAAACTTTTTCTATATTTTTCGATACTTTTAGAAATATTTATATTATTTTTTGGAAATAATTCAAATTTGACAGATAATACAAATCACGTGACTACTATTTTTTTGCTTAGGTAATTTTCATCTCGATCAAAGCAGAACTTGATGCCAAAGTAAAATTTTGAATAAAGCTATTAATAAAAAATAATCCCATATGATGCGGACTTTACTGGTCACACACACTGTATGTAAAATTGTAAAGTGACTAACTGATTTATCAACGCCCAGCGTAAACTACTAATTCTAGAATCACGAAATTTCGAGGATGTCTTCTCCATATAACGTGGGCATCCACTGAGAAGGGATTTTTTAAAAATCAACCCATAAGGGGGTAAAAAACGGGGGTTAAAATTTTAATGAGAATTTCTGTATCTCAAAAAATCAAACTGGTGGAGGTCTAAAAATGGGTAAAAGGGGTCATTTTTTCAAAATTCAGCATCTGATGCTTCATTGCAAATGGTGAAACCGGAATTTGTCTTTGTTCTAACCATGCAATAGGTAATCTTTTTGACCAACTTGTATTTGGATTTTTTTTCAATTAGTCCATAATGATGGCGTTATCCATGATAATAAGCGACGGTTCTTCCAAGTTTGGTAACAATTTTTCTTTAAACCATTTTCCAAAGTTTTCACTATTCATCAAATCGTGACAATCACCAGATTTCAGGCCAGACTTGAATATGAAATTTGCATTATTCACAAATCCATTTTCTGAAACAGCATGTAAAAGTTATTTACATTACTAGATGCGAAAGTTAATTTTTTGGTGTGAGGAGGTTTTTGAATTGCCGAGGCAAAGCCAAGGTGATTTAATACCTCCGACCACCAAAAAAGGCTTTCGAATCGTGTTATGTATTAAATTTTTTCTACTACTGTTCTCTGATCAATATATTATTAGGTAATAAACTTTGATTTTATTCAAATTAAAATGATAAAATTAATTTTTTTTTCACCTATAAAATAATCCATGACAACTAGTTATTTGAGTACTGTCAGAGTCTGTCAGTTCGATTTTTTTGTCCTGGCACCAAAAGTATTACTTTCGTAGCTAGCAACCTACTGTCGTAGCTAGCAACGGATAATATTCAGGTAACTGTAACATTTACTTTCGTTTTCTTTCGTGTTGCTAGGGCCCGAAAGTTAATTTTATTATACAGTAGTAGAAAAAAAAAATTACCGTACCGTAGAGTATCATCTTGTCAACTTCGCCTAAAAGCCCTTTTACTGCATATCCAGGTTTCATCCAGAAAAACAGGTTTTAAGGGAAATTGAGAGTTGCCGTTATTCTTAAATTTTCCTAAAAATTCTACTCACTATTGGGCTATATCGGGTTGCTCTACTAAAAAAATGACTGTTTGAGTACAGTACATTTACGCCATTTAAATTTTAATTTTTTTAAACAGTCCGCTAATGAACCAGAAGAAACTAGGCTTTCTGTAGACGTTAAAATAATATTCTTTAAAAATATAAGCCATTTAAAAAAATTTTGTATTTAACTTTTCTTCATAGGTCTCACAGATTCTAACACCTTTTTATGAACACGATTATACCTCAAATATATTATAAATTATTAATATTCTAAAAAAAAAGTGTTCTAACCAATGCAATGACCAGAATACCTCCCGGATACATCTCCTTGTGACCTCCTGGTGACGTAACGGCGCGCTCTCACCTGTGATGGGGTTGGGAATGCCGTGAAGCGAAGTCTTCGCCGCGAGGAAAGTCGGTCACTGGGCTTCATTCGATCCGGCAGCTCTCATTCAGAAAGAGAAACAAACGCGAATCGAGAGACAGTTGAACGACGAAAGCTTAAAGCGGTAGATTGCAGGAATACCTAGTAAAGATCGCGCGCGACATTTGCATAAAAAATTACAGGAGAATATAAAAACTTTGAATTTAACTGTTTTATTTTTTGTGTGGTTTTTGTGTGGAGGCATTTTTGGATTTAACTGCTTTTTATGAGTAAGTTTTTTTTTAAATAATTTTGCATAAAAAAACATTTTTTATAAAGCAATAATTTATTGTGGAAAATATTGCAAAAAAGTTTGCCTAACATTCTACAGAAGCAAAAAGATAGCTTTATACGTAAAATTATTTATTTGAAACATTGTTTTCTTCAATTGCTTAGTTTTTTTTCTGAAAATTAAAATTACTTTTTAAATGTCATTGGAGAAGTAGGCAGGGTTTAAGGGCTCATTTAAAATTACGGGTTCAAGCGTTTTTAGGAATATCTACTCCACTTGTGGCTTGTCCTTATAAAAGGAGGCTTGGAATTATTGTGGATTAAAAAATAGCTTCAATTTCTCTTGAGCTCTTTCCAAGCTCTTTGGTGATGGCAATAAAGCTATTTTAAAGGTATTACAAGCTACTTGAAGTAAAATTGTTTGTGTAGTGGAAACCCTTAAAAATATGATTGTAATGTGTCAATTTTAATATAATTAATAATACAGTATGTAAGTGATAAATTTTTTAAAAATATAAATTATTTTGCAAACAATGTGTATAATAACTATTTGTTAAAAAAATGTAGAAAATGCATATCACATACTTACATATGATGCTTTTATTGCTAAAAATAAAATATATTGGTCAGCAATATGTTATACCTAATTAAAGAGAAGATTATAGGTACTTAAATTCAGCCAAAATATGCGCATGCCTTCAAAATATGCAGTTATTTGTATTTTTTTACGAAACAATAAATAGTGGTATGGAATATTTCCTAATTTATTATAGTAAAATGAGGTAAAGAAACACATTGGGTTCTAAAAAATTGGTTTATTTTTAAAAAAATGCAAGAAAAATAAAAGTAAACAATTTTTTAACCTAAAATTGTATAATAGTACATTATTTAACGAGCGCATAATGTAGGCCATAATAAAACAAGAATGAAGTTTACGGCACGAGCCAAAGGCGAGTGTTGTAAACCATCCGAGTGTATTATGGCTCATTAGACGCGAGTCAAATACTATACTTTATCTAAAACCATCCATTTATACAGTGCCTGAAAAAAAGTTGAGTTCATATGGGAAATATAATAATTACACTTGTTGTTTTATGATAATTACACTTGTTGTATTATGGATAGCATAATGCTCTTATTATCAGAAGTATTATGCACCTATTATTAAATGGTTGTAGATAATAGTATATTATTTAACGAGCGTATAATGTAGGCCATAATAAAACGAGGATGAAGTTTACAGCACGAGCCAAAGGCGAGTGTTGTAAATCATCCGAGTGTATTATGGTTCATTAGACGCGAGTCAAATACTATACTTCATCTAAAATCATCCATTTATACAGTGCCTGAAAAAAAGTTGAGTTCATATGGGAAATATAATAATTACACTTGTTGTTTTATGATAATTACACTTGCTGTATTATGAAAAGCATAATGCTCTTATTATCAGAAAAATAGTTGAGTTCATATGGGAAATATAATAATTACACTTGTTGTTTTATGATAATTACACTTGTTGTATTATGGATAGCATAATGCTCTTATTATCAGAAGTATTATGCAGCTATTATTAAATGGTTGTAGATAAAAATAATAATTTATGATAAATATGCATTTTATTATAAAATTGACAAAACATGCAAAAAATGCATATACAGGGTGTTTCAATAAAAACTTCCAGGCCAATTATTTCGAAAACTAAAAGTGACATGTAAATTCAGTAAACGCCAGTTTTTAGCCTCTATGATTGGCTTCATAACTGTGTAAAAAATGTGTTTGAATGATACAAGATGTAGGTGGCGCCACGGTGCAAAGAATTTTTTCGATGACAGGAACTTTTTAATGTTGTGATTCTTAAAGATATTTAATTTTTGATCAAATTATGCCCCACAAAAATTTTTGATAAGTCCAACATGAACGAAAATATTTGGGGTTAAGTTTTTTTTTTAAATAATTTTAACGGGTATTTTAATTATAAATATTCTTAATATCCTTTAGCAGATTTTATTTAATTTTGGTTTTGATAATTTTAGTGATAAAACGCTCGTATAGCGCTAAATTATTACGTCCAGTGACGTCTCAGGGGGCGCCTTAACAAATAATATTGGCGGAAAATAAGACACCACTGAGTTTCTGGTAATTTTTATATTTTTTTCGGATTAAGCAACTAAAAATATCCTTTTCTGGTCCGCTAAATTGTTTAATAAAAATAAAAATAAAAATAATTTTATTGCATATCTCTGGAAAACAAAAATCATTAAATAAATACGTTGTATTTTTTGTTGTTTAAAAGCAAAGTTAAAACATAATAAAATAAAATTAAAAAAAGTTTTAAATTTTATGAAAGAACTGAGGATGAAATTATACAAAATTATTAATGAAAATTAGAACAATACCAAAAACTAACTAATGGGGTCGAATGAGGTGTTCAAAATTATTGCCATTTTCATACACACACATAGCAAATCGATATAATAATTCGGTTCTGCAAACTCTCAATAGTGTATTTCGATTAATCGCAAAAAATACAACGTACTAATTGAATCACATATTTTAGAACCCCCCATTTCCACATTTTGGGCATGTGGGGTTTTTACCAAAAATCCACACCTGTTATGTAGGTACACCTTTTAGAGAGAAACTACACAAGTCCGCTGCTTGCTTTGCCTACAGTTTATAATTGAAATCGTCGTATATTTTAGAAATCCCACATGTCCCGGACATGTGGGGTTTCTAAAATATACTGCTAGATGGAGCTAGGAGAAATTTTTATCAAGAAATATTTTTATGGCCAACAGTGGGCGGACAATATGAAGATGTTGTTGATTATTAGACATTTACTTAATAATAATAATAATAATAATAATAATGCCTTTTATTTCATACACAAATATTAATACAAAAAAAATATTAATAAAGGTGGCGGTATTCAACTACAGCTGCTCATACAACCACCTAATTCATAAAAATAAATAAAATAGAAATCCAAGGAAACAACAAAAATATAAAAAAACAAAAGCAGAAGTTCTAACATGGAAAATATATGTTTTTGAATATAAAAGGAAAAAAAAAATATGCCTAATGTAAACTTAAAGTAATATTAGTAAAAAGTAAAATAATAAACAAAAAAGTTGAAAACTAAAAGCAATGTAAAAGTGAAATAAGTTCAAACAAAAATAGAAAAAAAAAATAGAAAAAAAAAATAGAAAAAAAAAATAGAAAAGTTACATGCTGCGCAAACGCTAGCGCGGACTGCGACCCGCCAGCAGATGCTCTTTAACACCCCTACAAAAGGCCGCAGAGCTGGGAGCCATCCTGATACAGTATGGCAAAGAATTGAAAGTGGTAACGGCCGTATAGCGGAATGAACGCTGAAAAAAAGCATGGTTGTGCTTGGGAACACTATACAAATCCCTGTGGCGAGTAAGAACACTATGCACATCAGAACCCTTAGTAAGTTTATTAAAGAGGTAAGAAGGAAGTTCAGTTAGTCTAATTTTGTAAACCAGATGTAGGATATGAAGTACATAACGCTCTTTGATAGTAAGCCATCCTGATTCGATCAAATAAGGGGAGATATGATCGAATTTGCGGACATTAAAACTAAATCTAAGACACGCGTTCTGCAGTTTCTGTAAGCTATTTTTGTCTTTTTGAAGCAATGCAGGCCAGTAGACAACATCACAATAACCTAGATGGGATAAAATTAAAGAATCAGTTAGACGTAATTTAGTATCCGTATCAAAAATATCTCGATGCATGTATAGAAGTTTTAATTTAGCGTATGTTTTTTGAATCAATGAAGAAATATGATCTGAATATCTAAACTCAGAATCAATATGCAGTCCTAGGTTTTTACATGTATTTATAGGCTCTATCACAGTGCCGTTAACAAAGATTTGAAACACAGGATTTTCAATTATAAGGGACTTGCACTTACCAAATACTACGAGCTGAGTTTTCTTCTCGTTTAGAATTAAGTTGTGGGATTTAGAGATATCCGAAAGTAGTTTAAGATCTTCGTTAATTTTTGTTACGGCAGTAGCGACATCAGGGGGTAAAAAGGACAAGTACAACTGTGTATCATCCGCAAACTGATGGGACTCACAATGCTTAAGAAATTTTGAAAAATCAGAAGTATAAATTGAGAATAAAAGAGGACCTAAAATGCTGCCCTGAGCCACACCTCTACTAATGAAATGCATCTGGGAAGGACTAGCATTAATTATTACCCGCTGGGATCTGTTAGAAAAATATGACTCAAAAAATTGTAATGCTACATCACCCAGGCCAAAAAATTTAAGTTTAGTAAGTAGTATATCATGCCCAATTGTATCAAAGGCCTTGCTATAATCAAGTAAAATAAGGCAGCTACAGTTATTGTTATCCCAATCCCCCAAAATGTCGTCAGTTATATTTAACAAGGCCGTGGTTGTACTGTGGTTTCTACGGAACCCTGACTGAGTCGGTGGAAGAATGTTATTCGTATTCAAAAAAGAAGTTAATTGGTCAGCCACAACTCTTTCTAGGATTTTAGATAAAGTAGGTAGGATACTGATGGGCCTATAATCCGATAGCTGTTTAGGACTTGTAACTTTAGGAACCGGCACAATATTGGCGGTCTTCCAGGCATTCGGAAAATAGCCTGTCAAAAGGCATCTATTGATTATGAAGCAGATAACGTCTGATAAATAAGGAGTTATATAATGCAGCATTTTTAAATTTATACCATCATTTCCAACCGCGTTGCTCTTCAAACTGGTAATAATTTTGTCAATATCTACATCAGTAACCGCATTAAATTTAAAATCATCACACTGGTTAAACCTTTTATTTACGTAGTTTTGTTCGATAAAGTTACGATCAGCAGGACCGACGGTAGGTAGTGAATTAGTGAAAAAAATATTAAAATCATTAGAGTCACCCACCTTTAATAATGAATTAGATGATTGAGAGTTAGAACTTAAATTTAAATAACCTATAGTGCGCCAGAAGTTTTTAGGGTCTCTTCTAAAGGTATGTTGTAAATAAGCTTTTTTTTCGGCTCTAACTGCAATGTTTACTTGATTGCGTAAGCTTTTATAATATGTCCAAGTAGCGTCAGTTTTAAGTCTTTTGTACTTAGAAAATGCCCTGTCCCTGAGCTTCATCATAAATTTCAAAGTGGGTGTAATCCAAGGCGCTGGGGCTTTAGTAATTTTTGAAGTTTTAAGAGGAGCATGTAGGTTAAAAATATTTATAACATTGTTATTAAGGAAGTCCACCATTGCGTCGATATCGGTTAAGGAATATATATAATGCCAGTTAATATTTTGAAGATCAAGCAAAAAATCATTGTACTGAAAGTTTGAATAGTCCCGATAAGTTTTGAAGGTAGGACCTGGCTTGGTTTTACATATCCTGATCATAAAGTTGACCATTTTGTGGTCGGATATGTCGTCCATGTTGATTACGGATGCACCCTGTACAAGATTTAAGTCCGAGCATACCAGGACATCCAAGAGTGACCTAGTCGAAGGAGTGACGCGAGTATGATCCTTAATACATTGTGTTAATCCGTATTTATTAAATAAACTAGAAAGATACACAGCACCTGCACTATTGGGGTTACTAAGATCTACGTTAAGATCGCCGCCAAAAGCAACAAAGTCAAATTCAGGCAAGAAACTCACCAAAGAATTTTCTAATTCGTCCATACAGACGTTTAAATTAGAGTTAGGAGGTCTATATAGCGCACCCAAGCACACTCGTCTCCCACCCAGCCTAACTGAAATCCACAGTTGCTCCAAGGATGTATTGCCTTTAGGTATTTCTAACACGGAATAATTAAAACAATTCTTTATATAAAAGGCCACACCCCCACCTCGACCAGTGCGGTCATTTCTAATCATGTACCCATTAAAATAAGTTGTTAATAAAATAAGAAGAAATTACTAAAAAAGTTCTGGTTAAATAAACGTGTATTTTAGAAACCACACATGTTCAGTCGTCATTTTATGCTTTCATTCGTGAAGCTGAAGCTGTATATTTAACTTTGTGTAAAATCCCTAACGTATTCACATACCTTTACATACCTTGAAAGTATATTCCCAGTTGTATAATGTGATTTTGCACAAAACAGTTTTTTTCGTTTTTCTCAAAACTATCATTTGTGGACATGTGGGGTTTCTCAAATAAGCGATTCATATTATTTAATGATGTTTGTTTTCCAGAGATATGCAATAAAATTGTTTTTATTTTTATTTCTCGAAAACGAAGCAAGATATGAAAACAATTTATTAGACAAGAAAAAGATACTTATTTTTAGTTGCTTAATCCGAAAAAAATATAAAAATTACCCAAAACTCAGTGGCGTATTATTTTTTGCCAATATTATTTGTTAATGAGACGTCACTGGACGTAATAATTTAGCGCTATACGAGCGTTTTATCACTAAAACTGTCATCACCAAAATTAAATAAAATCTGCCAAAGAATGTTAAAAATATTTATAACTAAAATACCCATTAAAATTATTTTTAAAAAAAACTTAACCCCAAATATTTCCGTTTATGTTGGATTTATCAAATTTTTTTATGGGACATAATTTGATCAAAAATTAATTTTCTTTAAGAACCACAACATTTAAAAGTTCCTGTCATCGAATAAATTCTTTGCACCGTGGCTACATCTTGTATTATTTAAACACATTTTTTACACATTTGTGAAGCCAATCATAGTGGCTAAAAACTGGCGTTCACAGAATTTACATGTCAGTTTTCGAAATAATTGGCCTGGGAGTTTTTATTGAAACACCCTGTATACGCATTTTATGCATATACAGGGTGATTCATTAAGGGTGGCGACCGGTCATATCTCGGAAACTACTAGGCATAGAAACTTTCAATTGTCGTATCCAATGGTACAAGATAATTTCTAATAAAATTGCTAGAGGGCGCAAGTTGTATTAAAAATTATTGTTTTGGCAATAACTCTGAAACGAACAAAGATATCGAACTGCGGTCTTCACATCTTTTCTTGCAAATTTCATCTACTTTTCGATTATGATGTCATAGTTATACTGTATGATTTGAATTTCCGGGATAAAATCGAAAAAACTGTTATTATTACAAATTGCGCCCTCTAACAATTTTATTAAACACTATCGTGTACTATTGGATACGGCGATTGAAGATACTTACCTTTCCCTTCCAAACAAGCTTAAATTTAGTAAAATCGGATAAGTCGTTTACAAGTTACAGCGATTTTAATGTTTGCACATTCAATAGCTTCCCCCACTCTTATCAAGGCCGGTACGCCAATGAGCCTTAAACCAAAATGATGCATAATTGTCTAAGCTTTTCGATGATGTAATCAGAGTTATACCTTAATATGGGAAATTTCGGAGACATTTAGAATTAAAAAAAAAATTTAATTGTGCCCCCTTGCGGCGAAATGAGGAACTTAAAAGTAATTTCCAGAATTTTCTCATGACCGCTTTAATAATAATTTTTTTTTCTCCAAGTTTCTATGCCTAGTAGTTTCCGAGATATGGCCGGTCGCCACCCTTAATGAATTATATGAATTTTTTGCATATATATGCATTTTTTGCATTAAACCGCCCTTTGGTGATTAGGAAACAAATAGTTTTGTCGAAATAACAGCGCCTCTTGTTTGATGATAATTTACTTGTTTACACCTTTTATCACCCCGTATCATCAGGCGTCGTAGCCACATACTCGTAAGGCAGACTTTAATATTATTAAGACAACATATTTGTCCGCAGTGGCGGCGGCACAAGTCATAAAAACAACAAAGAAAATGACAAAAGTGGGCGAAAGAATAGCTGTTGAAGACAAACCCGAACAAACCTGAATTCTGTATTCATTTCCTTACATTAAAAGCCTAAGCTTAGCAAGCTTAACTTTAGAGTTGCCAGTATGGTATTAGCGCACAGAAACTATTATGTAACATGCGTTATAATAATTTAGTCACTAATTATACGGATTACCCTAATTATTCTTTTAAATGATTATCTTAAATCATCTAATTAAAAATCAGCGCTGGATAGTCCATGTTATTAAATTTCTCTTTTAGGTATGTAAATTACGAGAATTTAAATGAAACAATAAATCTATGTATTCAAAAATCCTACGCAACATGAAACGCATAACGCACCAAAATAATGGAGCGAATATTATTAACCTCTTAGTTTTGTTGTTCCGGTTTTTTAAAATTTGTGTATTAGCAAGGACAGCGGCGGGCAAAGGTGCTTACCGATAGCTTTATACTGCTTTTAAGTTCGTTATTCACCATTTTAACAAAAACCGTATTAAATTTTAGATAAAACTTTTTCACTTCACAGGGCCACGTTCAAAACATACCCAATCAAACGAGAAAAAAAAATAGGACAATTCGGTCCAGTAGTTTCCGAGATTATCGACGGACAAGTATAAACCCGTGGAATTTTCACTTATAATCTCCCTAGCAGCAGAATTATTACCGATAATTTTTTTTAAGGTCACGAATGGTTTTGTTAATAGAAAATTATCCCGAGTCGAAGACGAGGGAAATTTTCTTTCAACAAAAACATGAGTGAAACCGAGAAAAAAATTATCCGAAATTAATTCTGCTGCGTGGGTGATTCGGTAAGAAAATTTCATGAATTGAAGTTTGTTTTAATGTTCCTGAAATTTTAGTAATATAAACCTTAGTTACTAACAAGTAAAATCAACTTCTATTGTAAAAATACAGTGCGTTATATTAAACTAAACTCATCGGAAATATGTTTTTTAAAGTTATATTTGAATTTAAAACTGTAAAGACATTGGATTTCAGATAACAAATTTGTTATTTAATGTTTCTCACATTTTAGTAATAAAAATGAGTTACTAACTGCTCAATTTCTTTAGCAATCGAACTTGCTGATTCATTACCAAAACGAATAATTTTTTACACAATATTATTGTAACAATAAATATCACGGGTATGACTAAAAAACTGATTGTTACTTGCTGGTTTGTCTCACCTGTCACTTCGAAATGACTTGACATTTGAATTAAAATTACGTCGTAGTAGCATACCTAAGAAAAATTATCACTTATTAATTTTATTAGGTTAATAGGCTATAGACTATCGCGATAGTCTTTCGTTGCACAAAAAAATGTATCTATCAAATCCCTTGCGAGTGTGGCGAATTGTACATTGGAGAAACAAAAAGACCCCTTTTCGTAAGAGTTAAAGAACATCTGAAACATACTCAAAGAGGTGAAACTTCGATATCAGGTATAGCGGAACATGTATGGACCAACCAACATAATATAGAGTGGTCGGAAGTCAGAAGCCAAGGTTTTGGACACGGAACAGCACTGGAGAAAACGAAAATTCAAAGAAGCAGGTTTTATGAATCAAAATACCCATATATTTAGTAATCCAAGTATAGGTATCCCAAATATCTGGAAGCCTCTTCTTGTCCAAAACCAACAGCTCAAACTTCACACTCCAATAAGCACGTTGGCGGAGTCATCAAGCTTCATTGCAGATGGATAGTATTTAAGACAGTAGCCTTATTATAATTTAGTTTACACTTGAAAACGGTTAGAGATACTAACTAACTGAAACGTCGTATTAAGTAAGAAAATAAAGACAATAAAAGCCCGACAAGGTCATTTCTACCACCTTCAAACAAGCTATAACCTATTTTTGGTTTTTTTTTAGTTTATTATTTTATTAAGGTGGGAGTATCAAGATGCTTGCCAACTTATACTCTATTTCGCATAGATTTATTAATATTTTCTATACTTTTCAAAAAATTTTAAAAAAATCAATATCAACTGCATATTCTATAGGTAATAATTATTTATATAATATTAAATAAATATCAAGGAATTTTATAAATTATTTTATGAGAATTATTATATAGCGAAAAATATTGGGTAAGATATTTTAAACATTATATCATTATTCTTTCACTATACAATTCTCCCAAAATTAGCAACGAAATAAAATCATATTTTTGTAATAAGTCAGATATTACCCAAATAATGGGGGTCAGTGATATTGATTTTATTTAAATGTTAGTTAATAAAATAAGAAACCAAAAAAAACAACAAGAAAATAGGTTGATAGGTTGCCAACAGATTAAAGGATATTCCTTGATATTTAGTTAACAGGTCAGTTATAACCCATAGAATATGCAGTCCATATGGATTTTATTTAAATTTTGTGTAAAAGCTAGAAAAAAAAAATAAATCTACGCGAAATCGGTTGGCAAGCATTTTAATACTTCCACCTTAAGAACATCTTTTTTATCATTAAAAGTCTACCATCGCTTTTACTTGCGACATTTATACAATTTACTCGAAACCCTCCGAACCTATTGAATTTATTTCAAGATATAAAGTGTGTCCACGGATAGAGATTGGAAGAGGAAAACCCTTTTTATTAGTAGGTATAGAAGAAAAAGTCATTCTTTATAAAAACATCTGCTTGTGCCAAAACTACAATTTAAAATATTACATTTGCAATTACTATACAGGGTTCGCCAGAAACAACATTTTTAGTTTTTTGGATTTCGTTTAAAATAAATTTACGTAAAAACAAACAACTATTGTTGCTTTCTTACTTTGAATACGATTTTATATCTGGCCGAGTAACGATTTTGTTGTAAGAAAACCATTTTTTATTTGCCTACTTTTGAAGTAAATTCTTACATGTCATATTTCATCAATTCATAAATCAATTCAATTATCATAAATCATAAAACGTTTATTCAAACGTGGTACCACCGAGTAAGCCCATAGTTCAACTCGACATCTAAATTCCAGATAACAGTACCTAACTTGCTATATTGGGATATTTGCAATAAGTACTCTTATTCTTTTCTTTCAAGAGATCTAAATTATTATTAAAATTGGTTTTATACACATCTGGCTTCAGATATCCCTATAAATAAAAGTCGATAATTGTGAGATCAGGACTCCTACGGGCCAACTCATTTGGCCATATGTACCCTCCAATCCATTTGTTCCCAAAGTGATGATTTAGCCAATCATCAAAAGAAGTTGAAAATTAGAATTGAAAAAAAATCCAAAAAACAAAACCGTTGTTTCTGACGAACCTTGTAGAGTAATCGTAAATATAATTATGATTTTGTAATTCACTCACTCGCTATTCACACTTGAAATTCAAAAAAATCAAAAAAAAACGCCAAATTGGGGTATGTTGAGTTGAGTTTCTAAAGTTATATAAACCCTTTAAATGTTCGGCGAAATGGGTTTCTGATATCTCTACATTTTTGTGTGACCTAAAAATAGCACAAAATATACGTGACTTATATTATTTGTATTGTCAATTTTAAAGACAGTCTGCAATATTCGGATTTCGGGAAACTTATATAGTGTTGTGTGTAAATGAATTATTAAACTAAAGAATGCCTTCCAATATTTAATAAAATTAACTATAAAATATATTTAAACTAACATAATTAGGAATTTGAAACATGATTTTAACAGATATAACTTTCACATTAATATCACTTTTTTGGGAAAGTTTTTATCACCTGTTTCTTGTGTTATATCCGATGCATTTCTTTTCTGTAAATGATTATAACAGGCGGATAGACCGGTAACCCTTTTAATTTAATAATGATAATACCGTGCGAGCAAAAATTATTTGCATCAAATAGGGCCTTGCATCTAAGGACGTAATGCTTAGCCGTAGAGCTTAATACCTGTTGGGTGTCAGTAACTACCTGAATTAACAATCAATCAGTTATTCCGTCATCTTTGACAGTCGTTACAAGTAATTTGATTCATCGCTAGTTTTTCCAATTTCTTGAACTATTCACACAATGGGCTTTACGGAACAGCACAAAACATTCATAATTGCAGCGTATTTTCGAATCGGGGTTAGAGTAAATGGTGAGTGGCAATACAATCCGGGTTTGTGCATAGTCGATCACCATTTGCAAATTTAGAACAATTATAAGAAAGGATTATCCAAGAATGTGGCAACATTTCTCCAGAGATGCTGGTCAGCACTTTCGAAAATATGAAGAGACGTGTGAATTTATGCTTAGAGCATGGCGGTGGCCAATTTCAGCAATTTAAGTAATTATTTTTCTTTTTCATTCTGTATATTCTTACTTTGTTAATTTTGTAAACAACAAAAATAAATTTGTATTTGTTTACTTATTTTATTACTTATTAGTTTGGCATATCATGTCATAATATAAATTTGACAAAATTTTAACCTAGATTTGGTTAGATATATCGTCCCCATATCATTGTGATCTAAACCAAGCCCTACGTTTTTTAATCCAAGCCCTCTTTGATGCAAATAATTTTTGCTCGCATGGTAGTAATAATAATAAAACTTTATTACTGCCAACAATTACTTACTCATTCGGAATTCCTAATTACTCAGACACTGATTTGCACGAACTAGATAGACTTACCCGCAGCAACCCTTAACTTACAGCAACATGGATTAGTCAAGTTAATCCGCGCGCCACCAACTCAGCAGATTGTAACTTGGCAAGAAAACGCTGTACATGGCAAATATACTGCTGCACTTCAATCAAAATCCACACGTAGATAGAGTAATGTCACTGAATTGGTTAGAAAGAAGGCAGCTATACGCTGAAACAGAAGGATTTGTAATTTCTATCTAAGACTGTGTCAATCGAACAAGAAATTATGAAAAAATCATCTTAAAAAGAAATGTGGAAGATGTGTGCAGCAAATGCAATGCCCCTCGAGAAACTATAGAACTTATTATGGTGGGTTGTGTTGCTATGGTACCCAACGCTTGCCTGGGAAAGCATACTCAGGTTGCAAATATCATCCACAAAGAACTGGCTCATTACATTAGGTTATGTTAGAGTGGCAGACTTCGGGCACCGTTCAAACAGTCTCACGTTGTCCTATGAGCACCGTTGTGATGCCACACGTGTTTGGCGGAACCTATCCGCATTAGTTTTCTTCTCCTCTTCATCTCTGCTACTTCTGAAGAAGTAATCAGCTGGTATTTGCATACTTTGGACTATCGAAAAGGCAATGTCCGGTGACTACGGTAGTGATATTTCTTAGGTCATTTCGACTATGATATAATAACGCCACGATCTTCCTGTTATCAAGTAGGGACCACAATTGCATGGAGAAGCTACAGGTTGATAGCTCTGTCCATCTTCTTTGTGCAAGTTGTTTAGCTATCCGATCTATCTTCTCGTTGACCGATCCCAGTAGTCTAGCCACAGTATTCGCGGTTAGTTTGAAAGATATGTCTGCATTTTCCCTGGCAAGCATCAGCCGCCTCGTTGCCATCAATATTGCAATGACCAGGAACCTAACACAAGGTAACTCGGTGCTGAGCACTATATATATACTAGCTCCCACTTCAATATCCATTTTTGAATCGTCTGTGAAAATCGAGTGATTTGTCTCCATTGTTACTTTCTTACCTACCCAATCTTTCCTACACTAAAGCACTGTTGCCCAGTCACAGGGAGCCTGAAGTTCTCAATCACAACACACCATTTTCAAACCACATTTCAAAGCCCAACTGGCCCATATACTAGGCCTAAAGGAAAACCTTCCAGCATACTATCAATACTCACCCGAATCAGTTCTTGAATCTCTTGAATATCTCTTATACCGGGACAGGCCAATAATAGCGGATAGAACAGCCAGAAAGGTTTCATAATCGATATAGGTTGCCCATTAACACACAATCTCTCTAAACCCGAATCGAAGAAAGTACTTAAATTTGGTCATAGAGATCAAAAATATATAAAAGCTTGAACAAATAGATATAATTCCCATCATACTTTCGGTGGAGGGACTGGAGGAAGTTATAACGAAAAACTTTAAGCCCAATTTAGAAAAATTAGATCTTTCAGGCTATTTGTACCAACAAGTTTAGAAAAGCGTCATTCTCCAAACTGGCCATATAATACGGAAGTTTCTGAATAGTGCAGATTAATAATAATAATAATAAATGTCAAAATATAAAAATTATAAAATATACTTAACAACTGAAAATAATGATTGGTGACATTAACATACTTGTTGGCACCAAAAGGTAGGATTTTGATTAATAATTAATCAAGCTTCCAATTTAAAAAATATGTGTTGCAAAGGGGTTGCTAAATAGTTATTTGTTTAAAAAAAAATTCATGTGTAAGGTACATCCTTTCAGTCAGTTCAAGTCAGTTAAGGTATAAAATTTGAAAAACGCATTATTACAATACAACGAGACCTAACAAACCAAGACGTAACGTCACTCGTAAACTATTTAAAATAATATTAGTGACGATTTTCCTGTAACCGCAAATGAAATGGATGTTACCGTTGCTAAACCGTTTCTCAAATTACGAAATATTGTTTTCAGCAGTTGAAAACTGTCTGCGACTCAACAGTATGAATAGCAGACGTTTGTAGAACACTTAATTGCCATTTTATAAATGTGGGGTGAATCTTTTATTCTCTAATGAAAATTTTAATTCATAAATTTACACAAGCAAAGAAAAAACTAGTAAGCAACAAACTAAATTAATTTTAATGCATATTAAGCTCGTACTAGGAATTCATTATGTACCGCAAATAAACCCATGAACATTTCTTATAATTATCTAAATGTCTAATAGACGCATAAAAATCTAAAAAACGAAACCGATCGTGTTGAAAATTGCTAAATCTACATAACTTATTATTTTAAATAAATTTTCCAACAGAATTTTTTTTATATTTTCAACAGAGGGAGGGTTTTATAGGAGATAGGATTTTAAAATTTTGTTTTCTTACGCAGTTTTTCTTTCTGACCATTTTTTAAAATATCATTTTTCTTTTTTTTTCTTATAGAGAAAAAGCCCCGGAAGAAGCATTTTACTAGTGGCGAATAGTATTTATTAGGAGTAAAAGCGATATTTTAATGACGAGTCTACAGGTTTGCCGGATGAACGAAGTGACAATTACACAAGAGTCATAAATTGCTTTGACTCCGAAAAAACATTGTATTTTGTCTTCAGATGTCGTTAATTTGATTTATATGAAAACATAAAGATAAAGTCTGTTTAATGATGTCTGACCGTTACGTTATATTCTCCATATTTGTGCGGTACGTCGTAAATTAATTCAGGCAGTTTGACTTACCGGTGGTAAAGGATATGATTTTTCTTAGGCTTGATCTACATAAAGACGGATGCATGTGAACAAGTAAAAATACAAGCGCGTTTTTTCCAATTTTTAATTATTATTTTTATACTGTCAATGAAGTCAGAAATAAGTAGTTTATTTAGGGTTAAAGGTATCATGGGATGAAACATTTTGTTTCTGAAAATCAGTATGAAATTTTTAATTAATTTAAATTTACTGAAAAATAAATAAAACTCATTTATAAAATTTAAAATTGAATCATATATTTTTTGTCTATCATTTGTGCATCAGTCTATAAATTTTGTTTAAAATATTTTCATCTTATTGATAAAATCATACAGAAGAAAATATAATAAAAAATGGCAAAACAAAATACAGTTTTTTAATAGTTAAAATACCCAATGATCTGCTAGCTATAGATGAAGCAATAACAAATGAATCTATTGACAAAATCGTATCCCATTCTGAAGTAACTCCTGTCCCCAATTGCGCCCCTCCACTTTGTTTGCCAAACGTATGCTCTTAAAACTAGGTAACACAATAATGATAGTACCTAATAATACTAAACTTCTTTTATTGAGAACAAATAATCTACAATTTCAAAAATAGAAATAATATTTCATAATACCCATAAACATATTCATCCCTAAAGCCATAAATCTATAGGTTTTACCTTTTTGCAGAAGAGAAAAATATGACGTTATATGGTAAATTTAAATCTTTGTCTAAAACCCATAGACATTTCCCTTAAAAATTATGCAGTTTGGCAACGTAAAAGAGGCCGCGTTCCTATTCGTCAGACGTTTTTCATTCATAATTTCATTGACGTTTGGTCCACAGAGAAATAAAGGGATTTAGTTTGGTCGTTCTTAGAAAGTTTGTTTGAGATTTGTTTCGGTTATCGGTATTGTGTAATAATTGCTGAGTCTTTAGTGTTTTGTGATATTTTTTTGAAGACTAATTAAGATGGGTCACAGGTGTGAGTTGTTCAAGAATGCGGAATATAATAATTCTGCAGTTACTTTTCATAGGTGAGTAGGTACATAAAAAGTTGGGTTATTTGTCGGTTGGGATTAACTATTTATAGGCGTAGGTAGGTGGCAAAAATAATTAATAGGTACTTTACATTTTTGGCATAAAATTATAATATTTAACGTATAAATGTAAAAAATTATTAAATGCATGCAAACATTTTTAATTTTTAAATAATTTATCATAAACAATTTCAATTTCCAAATTCTCTCCATGGCCATATGTCTCTTTTCTGCATGTGTAAAATAATCTATGAAATATATTTTTATTATAAGCATTCCTGCAAATCTTTTACTTGGATATATAAGTTAATTCCTGTAATAAACTATACTTAGTTACTTGAAAATAAAGATAATATATACGATTATTATTATTATTTTTATATGCTGGTTTTATTTCGATGCGTTACTTTTATAGGAATATGTAACCATAATGGTAGGGTGTAAATATTAATTTTATAGCTTTTAATATTATAATATTAGAGCAACATTTGTAACAAATCACCGTGTTGGTTAAAAACATAACCTCTAATTTTTAATAGATTGATTATTTACAGGAATGCTAATACACTTACTTACTATTATTTTAAGATTGTTTTTCTGCATACAAATAATAAATTACCAGTCAAACATTTTGGATTTTGAAAACAATTTTATAAAAAAAAAGTTCATAATGACAAGTGACAGGGAAACCAGTAACCAGGCTTCTAATGCCAATGAGCATTTTGACACTTCAATGATCACATTTACATTTCAGAAAACCGCGGCGTGGTCCAAAAATTACCTTTTTTTTCTGTTATCAATACCATTTTCGGGCCATACCCATATAGTCAATCATTGCAAGTCAATAAATATTTTCCAATTGCTCCTTTTAAACAGCTAAGCAAAGTAAACAACTTTGCTGAGCTAAGTTGTTAAAGGAACTTCGCGAACAACTTCCTATAGTTCGTATGGGAAATAGAGAGGGGCATCCTTGACCGCGGGAAGGGGGAAGAAAAATCTTTTTTGTGCGTTGCTTCGCTATTTAAAAGTAACGTAAAAAGAACTTGGCTTATTTTGTAAACTTATTTCTTTTAAATTTCAATAAAACCTTAAGAACCGTGTTTTAAGTAGGTGCCTACCTAGTACCTAGTGTAATTATTTTTAGGTGAGTTCAGTTCACCAAATAATGTTAAATTTATAGCTATCCAAAGTTTCCCTTATAATAATTATTACAAACAATAATTAACTTACATTGAATTTTATTGCTCCGCGGACCCTTTTTTCAATCATACATTAAACTTTACTGTTCTACAAACCCTTTTTTTCACAAAAGTTAAAAAATATTTCATTTCAGATTGGATAATTATATTAATTATATTTTATTGTGAACCCTGAAACGAGACGCCGCTGTGACCATATGATAGCGCATAGTAACGAAGTAAAATTCTAACTGTCCCGACCTAATCCTCACTCCCGGCCCCCTCGTGCCTTCACCTCCTCTCTCCTACAAACGATTTTGTCAGCAGATTTAAATAGCGTTTATGAATGGCGTGCGGCATCTATAGCTAGCAGATCTTTAAAAATACCTCATATCCGCAAGGATCATCATCATCATCAGATTCGTCCAAGTTAATAATAAGGGGAAGAGTATCTGAAGCATCGATAAATCTTTCCCGTTCCCACACTTCATTTATAATTTTATTAGTTTGTGTTACATAATTTTTTTTTCCACTGTTACATTTTCTATGGCTTCATTCCATAGACCCAAAACCATAGGTCATTTGTTACAGGATGCATAGAACTTATTTTTGCATAATAATAGCGCTTACATTCCGACCAAACCATTTCAATAGGATTAAAGTAAAAATGATATGGAGCAAGTTTTAAAACTCGAATTACAATGCTACTTCGTCCAACCTATTGAAAAAAAATAAAAATAAATAAAAGTTATCACTATTTATCGAACCATGATAATTACCAGATTTCAGGCCAGACTTGAATATCAAACTTGCATTATTCACAATTCCATTTTCTGAACCAGCATGTAGATTAATATACCGTACCTCTGACGATTTTTTTTTAACTGTATAAAGAGTATCCTTCTGCCAACTTAGCTTAAAAGCCCCTTTACTGTATATACAGGTTTCATCCAGAAAAACAAGTTTAAGGGAAATTAAGAGTTGACGTTATTATTAAATTCTTTTTAAAATTTTACTAAATGGGCCATAAGAACACATTTGCGCCCGAAATACAAACAACATTTTTTGTACTATTGTTTGTTATTTACTATTTTATTACTTAAATATATGAATATTAGACTATTTTTATTACCTATTTATCGTGTTTAGAACAAAAATTTATTGCTTTTAAGGTATTTTTTCTTACACCTATTCCGATTACCATGAAAACCAGCAATTGTTTAAAATTCATTAATTATCAAATCTATCTTTTTTCGTGTTCAATAAAATACTAAAATTGAATTTTTGCTTTTTCTTTTAAATTGCATTACATTACATAGCTGTACTTTATTATACTTTTTTTATATAATTCTCTTACCTTTTGCAGTACATATTTTGTTTAAAATATCCGTTTATGTCTTTCCCTTTGTCTTTCGTAATCTATTTCAGATCCAAAAAAAGGTTTGGGGCGTCCATTTTCTTCAATTTCTAAACGTTTTTAAAAGGTTAATGCATCACTTGTTGTAAAATGTATTATTTTACAGTAATAGTTAATAAAAAAAATGTTTATGCAAATACAATCCGCATATTTAGTAATTAGTTTTTCTTTGTCTAACGCAAATTTTTGCTTGCAATATAAATTCACGTAGGGGTCCGACTGTGTTTCTATAAATGCCTATTAACCGCCTTCGGCCGAGCACGGAACAACCCGAGATCGGGTGAAGTCGACGGCCGGCCAGACCGTATGTTTATTTTGCTCTTAGTTGTCAATTCATTTATGTAATTAACACGTTTTTATTAGCTTCATCTGTATATTTGTTTGTCCGTAACCGACTTCTTTGAACCCGATTTTGACCCCCTTCAAACGGTCAGATTTAATTTAAATTTTGTATACTTATCAAGAACCGCTGACAATACAATAATCTTCTAATCTAGCTCAATCCACTCAAAAAACATTTTTTCTTAACAATAACTCAAACTAAATAATAAATATAGATAGTTTAAAAATACTAAAAAACACGCTTTAATAATTAATTAAACTAAAAAGCGGAAAATAAATGTAGTTTAAAATAATTCTTGAAATTCTTAATATAGGTAGAAAATAATAATAAACAATAAACATTAGTATTATTGTGAAAAAAGCATGGGTGCTCGATATACGAAAAATATAGCACAAAGCGCCCCACGCTTTTTTCACAATAATACTAATGTTTATCGTTCATAATTATTGTCTGCCTATATTAAGAATTTTAAGAATTATTTTAAACTATATTTATTTTCCGCTTTTTAGTTTGATTAATTATTAAAGCGCGTTTTTTAGTTTTCTAAACTATATTTATTTTTTATTTGATGTAAACCCACCAGGGCAACTTGAAATACGGCCGAGCGCTTCGAACTATATTGGGGAGTTTTCGCATGACACTTTGGAACTTTTGCATTTTTTAAATTACAATCATTTGTATTTGTTTTGAAACATTAATTAATTGGGTGGGTCATTAACTAAATTACCTTATGGACAAGCCGCATCTGATGTTGCGTCACTATTGTAAACCTGTAGATATCATTTAGCCAAAGTTACTAAAAATCTTTCTCTTTTTCAGATGTCTTAACAATGATTATCAGATGGCAGATGATTTTTGGATTGTTGCTATTTCTTGTGGCAAATATAAATTGCAGAAATAAAGGTAGGAAATAATTTAAATACATTTTTTTATTCAGGGTGGCGCATCGAAAACGAAACATATACATTTACTGGCAGCTCAGTTCTTTTTTGGAAAAACGCTCAGACCCGTCGATTTTGTTTTCGAGGGGAACAGAATTGGCAAAAAATCACGTTAACACGTGCTGCCTCCTGGGCGGGGGTGGCACTACCCCTAAAATCTTAAATGGAAAGTGGGGGGGTCTTTTAATTCCCCAATGATGTAAAATTCATGTACTTCAGTTCAGTAGTTTAAAAGATTTATTGATTTAAAGCTTAAATAAAACTTTAATACATCATCATTAGTGGAGATCAATACATTTGACAGCAAAGTAGTTTAAAAATGAAGAATGTACTGACCCGTCAGCCAAATAATGTTGGACATGACTCTCCATGCAGTAATAAAGATTTTGCTCAAAACGTTGCCGCACACTTTGCAATATTTGAGGAGTAATTTGAAGGCACTCATTCACAATTCTTTGCCGCAAATCTTCTAACGATGTTGGCTGAGTAGCATAGATTTTGCTTTTCAAGTGACCCCACAGAAAGAAATCTAAAGGTGATAAATCTGGCGATCTTGGGGGCCATTCAATGGCACCTCTTCTACCAATCCATCGACCTGGTAACGTATTATCTAAATATTGTCGAACACGGAATGCGTAATGTGGTGGGGCACCATCCTGTTGGAACATTAACCTATTCGCAATGTACCGCCAATCATTCTGATGGCCGTTAATGTGGGATCTATGGCGTTTATTGCAGTAATTCCAAATACATTTTCACCCGTCAAATTTCCAGGTACGAAAAAAGGACCAACTAAATGATCGCCAAAAATACCAGCCCAAACATTTAATTTTTGTGGCTGCTGTGTGTGTACCTCATGATAAATTCTGGAATTAGAATCGGACCAATATCGGCAGTTATGACGATTTACTACGACATTTAAGAAAAAGAAACATTCGTCGGAAAAGCAAGTGTTAAATAGAAAATGTTCATCGTTTATAATTCGTTCAATCATATCTTCACAAAATTGTAATCGCCGATCAAAATAGTCTTCATTAAGTTCTTGTACAAGGTGAATTTTGTACGGATGAAAACTATGGGTCTTTAGAATCCGTTGGATACTTCGTCGACTAACACCACACACAGTATCCAATTTGCGGCTACTTAACGTAGGATCATCAACTTGCCCTAAAACCCCCACTTCTATTGCTTCGTTCCTTATGGGATTTTCAATGTTGCGTTTTTTATTGGCGACTGATCCAGTTTCCCGAAATTTAGTACAAGTTCTAGAACATATTTTCAATGCACATTACTGTTCTCACGTCGCTCATTAAATATTTGTGCTGTTCTATTAGCGCACTGATTATTTTTGAAAAATATTTCAATAATTTCAACCCTTTCTGCCGTGGAATATACCATGGTTAATTTATGTATAAAGCGTTAAAAGGTATTTTAACAACAAAGTTTGGACGAATAAATCGCAAACTATGTACTAAATTCCTATTTAAAATAAGTACGAGACATTCCCTTCTTATCTTTCTTCAAGAAACAACTTTTTTTGCCACAAAAAACGCTCCAATCGCTATTTTCGACGCCAAAATGATAAACAAACCATGGGCATGGTAAAGAAAAGCATTTACTTATTAAGTAAATGATTTCACTTAAATTTCTTCTAAAAGTAGTACAAACTAATCTGATGTACCTACCTATTAAAGTCTACGTTAAGAGAAAAGTAACTCCTTTTACCACAATGAAAATTGCCGAACGTTTTGCTGGTCAAACGAAAATAAAAAATAAAAATTGGTATTTAGAAAATAAATTCTACTTTAAATACCCCATCCAGAATAGTAAATGACGATCCAAAATATTCCCAAAATTTTTTTTAGAAATTTTTTTTATTTTTAGTAATTTTGTAATATCTTAAACAATTCTTTATTGGTCAAAAGCAAAATGACTTTCCCGGGTGTAGAATGTTGTACCAAACAATTTTTCTTAAAGCCATTTTTCAATATCGGCCTTACTTTTTTTCTCAAAAACGTTGGGCGCGTAAATCCACTTTACAAGCTTAAATTCACTTTACGCGCCCAACGTTTTTGAGAAAAAGTAAGGCCGATATTGAAAAATGGCTTTAAGAAAAATTGTTTGGTACAACATTCTACACCCGGGAAAGTCATTTTGCTTTTGACCAATAAAGAATTGTTTAAGATATTACAAAATTACTAAAAATAAAAAAAATTTCTAAAAAAAATTTTGGGAATATTTTCGATCGTCATTTACTTTTCTGGATGGGGTATTTAAAGTAGAATTTATTTTCTAAATACCAATTTTTATTTTTTCTTTTCGTTTGACCAGCAAAACGTTCGGCAATTTTCATTGTGGTAAAAGGGGTTACTGCTCTTAAGGTTTAAATTAATAAATCTTTAAAACTACTGAATTGAAGTACATATATTTTACATCATTATAAAGGGAATTGAAAGACCTTTAAAATAAGGCATCACTCGAGCCCCCTTTACATTTAAGATTTTAGGGGTGGTGCCACCCCCGCCCAGGGAAAAAAATGAGTTATACAACTTTAAAGATTAAATTTTACATAGCACATAGCATTGGACCAAAAATAATAAAATTGTATTTTTCCCAAGATTAAAGAACTGAAATAAGCGATTTTAAGGTATTTATAGCCCTCTAGATAAAACCAAAAATTGGGAAAAAAAATATTTTTTTGGTGACAAAAAGTGACAAGTGAAACATCGTTGTATTTAGAATGTCATATGGAGTCAAAAAAAGTAAAAATATACCAGGTGTCCCATTTAAAAATCGAAAGTTTATGTCACTTCCGGTTAAACCGGAAGTTCCATAATGTTGAGTCACATGTCAAAAAATGCAGTTTTATGTCGTATACAAATCCCCCGAATTTTATTTCATTATCTTGAAAAACAAAAAAGTTAGAGGGGCGAGCCACCTTCCGTGGACACCCGGTATACATTTTTGTAAAGACCGCACACCGTAAATCGAGGGGTACCTATATCAACATCCACTGTGCATTTCCTAATCTAAAAAGCCCAATATTTTGGGCGATAGTTTTAAAAATTATATTTAAAATCACGATGTTCGTGCAACATTTTTAAATATCAGAGAGCATTCATGGCTGGTTTAATTATTTACGTGAAGCGCTGACAGGTCCATTAGGTAACAGAGTAGGTAATTATTTAAAAAAATTCGTTAATTTAGTTCATCTGTACATTAAAAAATAGATTACCTGGTCTGGGTTATTAAATTATATACTTTCAAAAAATGTAATCTGTTAGATTTTAATCAGCTCATCATTAATTATTAAATTATGAAATAATATTTTTTTGGTGCATTACGGGTAGTCCAATATCAATTTTAGGATAAATTACACCGATATCGGCCATAGACATGTCTTGCCTGCTAAGGTAAAAGAGCATATTATGTGAAAAAAGGTAGTTTTGAGAAAATGAACTTTCTATGAATCTTTGTTGCCGTTTTGTAATTTTCTAAGACATATTAATTATATTTGGTACACCAAAGTAAGTAAACGTTGAGAACAAGATTATAAAGAAAAAAAATGTATTTCTGCATTGGTTCATTTAAAATATCGCTTATGTTTTACCTTAGTGTAACAAATGGTTGAAATATAATATTATTATAGAGAAACAGTATATGTAAAATATATACTATTGAGCCATGGGAAATAAACATAAACAAATTATGAAGAAACAGGAAGTTTTATAAAAAGTTAAATGTTAACACCATTTGGCTATTTTAAAGGGCTAACTATTAAAAATGAAAGTTAAAAACTAAACAAAGTAGGTAATCGAGGCCAAAGACATTTAAATATTTTTTTTAGTTCTAAAAACGTAACCTCAAACAAATTTTAAAGGGTAATTTATTATTAATTAACAACTTCTTACCACGAGTTTTTGTTTGCTAGGATTTGCTAGTATTCTTAGAGTTCTAGAGGACATGTTTCTCTAACACGCTAGCAAGTTATAACATATGTTATATCAATTTACCGGTGGAGGGATTAATATTACTCCCGGTTGTACTAAGGTAAAAGAGTATATAACAATATGTGCTGTTTTACCATTGGTAAATTCATAATTTTAACTTATTTTGAACGTGTTAAAAAGTATATAGATAGTTTATCACATTTTACCATTGAAGCTAATATAATACCATAAAATATTAATCACTGCAAAATAAGATATAAAACTATATGGTTTTATGCCATGATTTTAATGAAGATTTTTTTGTCAACATTTTATGTAGACGCGATTTATACTATTTTACCATGATATACCTTGTCGGTTATACTGTTTTACCATAACAGAAATTATGAATTATCACATGTACTGTTTTACCATGTGCTTATTGGCGTTTCCAAATAAGATATAAGAAAAGTAAATATTGCATAAGAAAGAGCAGGACAAAAGGCGTAGGTTGATAGAGAAAACAATAAATCGTTTTTTTACACATATGCTGTTTTACCTTAGCAGGCAAGATGTACCTTTAGACAAACACTAATCACGAAAGTGGCAAATTTATAGCCTCGCGCATGTAAACAAAGTTATACAGGAATAGAGGTTAGTAGGTGTTCGTAGCGATCGGCAATTGCTGCGCGCCGTAGTATTAGTTTCAACGTATTTGTTGCGCAGGTCACATCGTTGTTGGGCGTCTTCCGGCTGTCCTGTCTGAATTTGAACTTTATTTATCGTACCAATCCATGTTTCAATTAATTTATTTTTACTTTAAATTTAAGTTTTTTTAAACTTTGCGTGTCAGTTAAAGCAATAGAAGATTCTTATTTCGCACAACCCATTATTAGTATTGGACATTATAATCTATGGACGAATTTAACTACCGTCAACTGGGGCTTCTTTGATAATTGCGGGTTAACTTTGATAACGTATGTCTAAACTGTTACTTTCTTGAATTACGGCGCAAGCGCAAATTTCTTGGCGCGTTTGAACACATCATATATTTTTTAATTATCACACGTTCATGATAGTGGACACTTGGTGGTGCGTTTTGCCGCGGTTCTCGTACTACAAGGTAAGAATGTTTAATGTTTACGTTTATAGATTTTATAAAGCTTCTGAAATTTCTAGTACACAGCCTTAGTGTTTTATCATGGCTCAATTTTTATTATTTTATATAAAATCTCATGTGTCTAAGATGTAAATAACTTTTTTAGATTTGTTTCAAACTAATATAATCAGACCGTCCAGCTTTCCAACACCTTCGTGGGGTAACTTTGATCGCCTCTTATGGGGCAACTTTGATTTAAGTTTATGATACCTAGTCGTTTTGAGACAACTTTTTTTTCAAAACATTTAGACTAAGAAAATATATTTAGTTTATATTACCTACAAGAAAGATTGCTAGTTTAGGTATATTTCGTATAATATTTTTTAGATTTTTGTTATGGAAAATATAAAACATTAAAATAAAAGCGTATTTCTTAATTTCTGGTTGTTTTCTTTTACACAAATCTGTTATTTTTGAAACTAACTATTACAGAATTAAATTTTTTTTTGAAATTAATATTGAACGGGGTTTCATTGATTTTAAGAGCAAAAATAAGACACGATCAAAGTTGCCCCAAATGAAGTAAAACTTTGATCAGATCTTTTTTTTTTTTGGATTTCTGTTAAAGTTTACTGAATGCCTACAGAGTTTTTAGATTAAACGTATAACCGCAAATATTTATGTTTTTCTTGTTTCCAAATATCACAACTGGTTAGTTAACTACAATCAAAAATTAAAATTTTATTGATTTTTTATTGAAGCCCCAGTTGACGGTATAATATCAGTAAACCATGTAGAATAATAGATAATATGCAATGTTAAACAACAAGAACAATATCACACTAGAAGCTATTTAAATTTTTGAGAACTACAGTACTGATTTTTAGTGGTAAGTATATGCTTTATTAACCGTAGCAAGCAAATATTATAATGATTGATGTCAAGTTACATTACAACTAACAGTCGGAACTAATACAGTATATAAAACCAGATTACACCCACAATAGGACTTGATAATAATTACTGTGAGTATTCAGAGCAATTTAATGGCTATAAACCATTCTATGGTAGCATTAACTCCGATTTCCTATTGGCTAAATTATTGTGATATTATCACTACACAACGGTCTTGTAATTTTCGTTGTCTTACAGTAGAAAAGCGCGTTTCTGTCACATATAGTATTAAACAGTTGTATAATAGCTATTTATACAACAAGTTGCGAAATGAGAGTCTTTTAGGCACGCGACGTGAAATTGTCCAACGAGGCAAAGCCGAGTTGGACAACACGTCAAAGTGACTAAAAGACATTGTTTCGTAACGAATTGTATACAATATTTTTTCTACTGAGGTTTTATAATAAAAAACTTAATTTTACTAACATTTTATTACCTATGTTTCATTGACACTTGCCAAAAAATATTAAATTATACCTAGTCTGTGGTTACGTTTTAATTGTAAATAATTACCTGCGTTACTTTTAAGCACGTTGCTCCTGGTAACGTGCTTAAAAGTTTTTTAAGCACGCTGCGCTTAAAAGGAGGTTATTAAAAAACCATAATGACAATCGAAAAGAGGTTATTATAAAACGTCAGTAGAAAAAGAGTATGTAATAGCTATTTATACAATAAGTTGCGAAATGAGTGTCTTTTAGGCACGCGACGTGAAAATTGTTCAACGAGGCAAAGCCGAGTTGGACAACACGTCAAAGTGACTAAAAGACATTGTTTCGTAACGAATTGTATGCAATATTTTTTCTACTGAGGTTATATAATAAAAAACCTAATTTACTAACATTTTATTACCTATATTTCATTTACACCTTTATGTCAAAAAACTCAACAGTTGTCAAAAAAAATTCTAAAGATTTTTTTGTCAAAAAACTGCGACAAATATAAAAGTAAAAATGAGTGATTTAGAGGACTCAGACATTGAAAATGCCGCAAATGAGGCAATGGTGTACCTTGTTCCCCAAAAATCAAGAAGTTTGTATGAGGGCACATACGAAAAATTCAAAAAATGTTGTGAAGAAAAAAAGGTAAAAAACTTATCAGAAAAAGTCTTTTTGGCATATTTTTCAGTATTATCCGATGCCTATAAGCCATCAACTTTGTGGAGTACTTACTCAATGCTTCGAACGATGGTTTATTTGAATAAAAATGTTGAGATGAAGACATTTACAAATCTAATCGCATTTTTGAAAAGAAAATCTACGGGGTATAAACCCAAAAAGTCGAAAGTTTTTTCTAAGGAACAAATAGAAAGGTTTGTCAAAGAAGCAGACGATAAGAACTATTTATTGGACAAAGTCATACTTATTGTGGGAATCTCTGGAGCATGTCGCAGAGAAGAACTCACATATTTAAATATGAATAATATCGAAATTTCGGAGTCTTTAATTAAAATATCCATTCCAAACACTAAAACAAATGTTGCAAGAAGCTTTGTAATTAGCGAAGGCTCTATTGACGGCATCAACTTCTTGAATATTTTCCGAAAGTACGCGCAGTTACGTCCAGCAAACATAACCCATGAAAGATTTTTTATCGCATACAGAAAGTCCAAATGTTCTAGACTTCCAGTGGGTATTAATACCATTGGAGCAACACCATAGAAAATTGCTGAGTTCTTGGAGTTTCCAAACGCTAAAGAATATACAGGCCACTGCTTTCGAAGATCTTCAGCAACTTTTTTAGCTGACTCTGGAGCGGATATATTGATGCTAAAGCGACATGGAGGTTGGCGGTCAAATACCGTGGCTGAGGGGTATATAGACGATTCTTTAGAAAATAAAAGAAAAATTTCCGAAAAAATTCTTGGTGAAAAATCTTTGGACGCTAACAACAAACGTGTTAAATCTAATGAATCCGAGTGTTCTACCAGCTCTACTAGTGGCATGGGTTTAATTGATATTGCTGTTGCAGATTCTATTTCTATTTCAAGTTCAAATTCCTCATCAATTTTACAAAGAGAAATATCTCAACGTACTGTTTTAGGTTACCCCAGCATTAATTTTAATAATATAAGTAACTGTACTGTTAATATTTATAATAAATAGGTAAAACTATAGTCTGTGTTTATATAGCTATTATTTGTAAATAATTACTTATTATTAGCTGTGTCATTTGCCCCTTTCAAAAATTGACACTTGCCAAAAAATATTAAATTATACCTAGTCTGTGGTTACGTTTTAATTGTAAATAATTACCTGCGTTACTTTTAAGCACGTTGCTCCTGGTAACGTGCTTAAAAGTTGTTTAAGCACGCTGCGCTTAAAAGGAGGTTATTAAAAAACCATAATGACAATCGAAAAGAGGTTATTATAAAACGTCGGTAGAAAAATTCTTATAAGGAATAGATGACTTTTTTCTGAGTGCAGCCGTAGTTCTGTATTTTTTCGGCAAATAAGGTGGCTTCCTAATACCAGTTAAATATTCCATCCTATACAGTGTGGTTGTTTAAGTGTGCAACATAATATGGGCATTTTTTTTATTACCGATTTCTCAGAAAATTTGAATCTTGTTAAAAGTTGGTGCATGTTTGATAATCATATTAGGTGCACTTGGAATGGTTGCAAGTCAAACGGCGTACAGGGTAGGCCAAAAAATATAAAACTTGTACAAGAATAAAGTTTTTTAATAAACATTTAAAATAAACATTTTGCACTTTAAATGATAGTTTTTTAATTAAAAATAATTTTTAGGATATTTCAAAGTTGTGTTTAATATCGTTGCAACAAACATGAAGTGTGTGATTCCTTAATAAATTAAAAAGTCAAATAAATTTTACAAATATGCTTCGATTTGAACAAAGATAATATGTAAAATTTTGATTGATTTTGAATAATTTATGAAGAAAACATTTTTTTGGGAAATTATTAATGTTTTTTTTATTTTAGGAGGTCACGTTATTGAATCCATGTTTAACTTTTAATTCTAAACAACTTATCTTTATAACATTTTGTTGAATTTTCTGAAATAGGGATACTTTATTCTTGTACAAGTTTTGTATTTTTTGGCCTACCCTGTACGCCGTTTAACTTGCAACCATTCCAAGTCCACCTAATATGATTATCGAATATGCACCAACTTTTATCAAGAATAAAATTATCTAAGAAATCGGCAATAAAAAAAATTCCCATATGTTGCACACTTAGCAACCACACTGTATAATTATTATTAAACCCATTTTGTAAGTGTGTAGTCATTATTTATTTTTATTTCGATACAAACTTACTTGATTGATTTGTATTATTAATATGAGCTTAAAAACATGTAATTAATAATAATTTTTAAAATATCAATCTTAGTACAAAGCATTGTTAGCGAATCACAAACGACTAAAAAATTAACCGTATTTATGCAATCAAAAAATTAAGTTTTCACGATTCTCCTAAAGTTATGGCAATATTTTCTAAATAGTTCAGCTGACATTAAACATCCAATTGGGTAAGAGCTTATCTGTTTTCCAAATGCCAAACGAAGCGAGATCGATAAGAATGTTTTGGACGTTTTCACTTGTAATTACACAATAATAATAGATTGGAAGTGTTAGAAGTTACGAAAAAATGACTCATAGATAATCCTATAACCGATAACAATTTTTATAAAACACGTTTTTGATTCAAAACAATAATGAATTACCTACGAGATTGTATTAAAAAAAATGCTTTATCAATTAGTTCGCCTTTAATAGACAAAAGAAGACAGATTTATGTTGCAAGCGTCTAGGGTTTGACTGTGGACTTTTCAACCGGTGAATCATATGCCGCCAATCTTAAAGAAAGTAATTTTGAGGTTAAGCGATTTTTTTTTTACTTCGGCCAATTTCCGCAACGAGGCCAATCACCGAAGTAAAAAATAAAAAATAAAGTAAAGGGGTTTTAAATTAAATCGTTGAAAATAGAAAAACTTTATGTTAAGTTAAACTAAAATTTATTTTCCACTTAATAAACACTTTACTGATGACACTGTGTTCTTTTTTGTCTTAATATTAAGGTGTATTACTTTCAGACACAAACTACCTTTTTCAAAAATACTTATTTTATGAAGTTACCTTATACAGGGTCAAAAACAAATAAACTTGCATCACATGTGACCAAATTTTAATAGCCCAATTTAGATTTTGAGAAAAACACACATTTAATATGGCGCTTCTTTAAAGAAAATGTATCTGAAATAAATCATTGTCAAAACTAAGAAGTTTTATGTAGGTTGCGTTGAGTCTTATTTTGAAAAAGTGGTGCAATTTACAAAATATAGATAAAAAACCAAAATTATCTAATGCAGCTGAAATGAATGGCATGGCTAGAAACTGCATTTAAAACAACTTTTTCTAATAACTTTTTTCGATATTTTCAGAAATAAACCCACTTTTGAATTATTTTTTGTAAAAAATTAAAAATTGTTAGTTAATGCGAATCACGTAACTACTATTTTTTTGCTTAATTTTCATCTCGATCGAAGCAAAACTTGATGCCAAAGTCAAATTTTGAATAAAGCTATTAATAAAAAAAAATCCCGTATGATGCGGACTTTACTGGTGACACTGTATAGGTTTCTTTGAAACGTCACGTATGCCAAAAACACTCTCTTCCTCAACATTCAAAAAAATCATCACACAAAAAACTACAAGTGTTGTGACTGTAATAAACAATTCAACAATAAACAGTGTCTTTCAAGGCATGAAAGGATGCAACATAATATTACTTTACCAATAATCAGATTTACAAGTGGACCTGCATACTGCAAATATTAGAATTTACAGAATAAATACAATACTTGACCATTTAACAATTATATGTCATAATTTGAATTTAACCCCATAATATAAACAGTTTCAATGTTGTTACGTAATGAGAATTGTTTGAAAGAAACCTAAAATTGTCATGTTTTCGTTTTTTTGTTTTATTAATTATTCTGTATTTTGCAATAAGATTTCTAAAAACAAAACAAAAAACCTGTAAAGGTAGTAACTAAATCATTAGTCTAGGAAAGTAGTAGGTTTAGTCAAACATAATAGTCACACTCTGGAAAGTTGTAACATCACTAGTCTAAACCGTTCTTAAAAATGTACAATTTTTCAAATCTATCTTCTTCAAAAAAAAATTCACTATTTTTCGTCTGCGAAAATCAAGGTAATTCGTTAAGCTTTTTATTTTATATCATCATTTTTTTTTCGCCTCAATTTAATAGGAAATAATACAATGATTTAACAGATTTATTTTCAAGCTTCCCGCGCTTTATTGCGAACGTTGATTGGGCGGTTGAAAAGTCCACATCCAGACTCTGGACGCTTGTACCGGGTGGTCAACTAAGAATGGCCGCCGGCTATATCCCAGAAACTACTAAACATAGAAGCTTGGGGAAAAAAAATTATCATTAAAGCGGTCATGAGAAAATTCTGGAAATTACTTTCAAGTTCCTCATTTCGCCGCAAGGGGGCATAATTGAAAATTATTTTTTTAAATTTTAAATTTCTCCGAAAATTCCCATATTAGGGTATAACTCTGATTACATCATTGGAAAGCTTAAACATTTCTGCATCATTTCAGTTTAAGGCTCGTTGGTTTACCGAAATTGATAAGAGTGGGGGAAGCTATTGAATGTGTAAACATTAAAATCGCCGTAACTTCTAAACGCCTTATCCGATTTTACTAAATTTAAGCTTGTTTGGAAGGGAAAGGTAAGTACCAATAACCGTCGTATCCAATGATACACGATAGTTTCTAATAAAATTGCTAGAGGGCGCAATTTGTAATAATAACAGTTTTTTTGATTTTATCCCGAAAATTCAAATCATACGGTATACTTATGACATCATAATCGGAAAGTAGATGAAATTTACAAGAAAAGATGTGAAAACCGCGGTTTGATATCTTTGTTCGTTTCAGAGTTATTGCCAAAACAATAATTTTTAATAGAAATTGCGCCCTCTAGCACTTTTATTAGAAACTATTGTGTACCATTGGATACGACAATTGAAGGTACTTCCAAACAAGCTTAAATTTAGTAAAATCGGATAAGTCGTTTAGAAGTTACAGCGATTTTAATGTTTACACATTCAATAGCTTCTCCCACTATTAATTATCAAGTGAAAGTGTAAACATTAAAATCGCTGTAACTTCTAAACGACTTATCCGATTTTACTAAATTTAAGCTTGTTTGGAAGTACCTTCAATTGTCGTATCCAATGGTACACAATAGTTTCTAATAAAAGTGCTAAAGGGCGAAATTTGTATTAAAAATTATTGTTTTGGCAGTAACTCTGAAACGAACAAAGATATCAAACTGCGGTTTTCACATCTTTTCTTGTAAATTTCATCTACTTTCCAATTATGATGTCATAAGTATACCGTATGATTTGAATTTTCGGGATAAAATCAAAAAAACTGTTATTATTACAAATTGCGCCCTCTACCAATTTTATTAGAAACTATCGTGTATCATTGGATACGACGATTGAAGGTACTTACCTTTCCCTTTCAAACAAGCTTAAATTTAGTAAAATCGGATAAGGCGTTTAGAACTTACGGCGATTTTAATGTTTACACATTCAATAGCTTCCCCCACTCTTATCAAGGTCAGTACGCCAACGAGCCTTAAACCAAAATGATGCAGAATTGTCTAAGCTTTCCAATGATGTAATCAGAGTTATACCCTAATATGGGAATTTTCGGAGAAATTTAAAATTAAAAAAAATAATTTTCAATTGCGCCCCCTTGCGACGAAATGAGGAACTTGAAAGTAATTTCCAGAATTTTCTCATGACCGCTTTAGTCATATTTTTTTCTCCCAAGCTTCTATCTTTAGTAGTTTCTGAGATATAGCCGGCGGCCATTCTTAGTTGACCACCCGGTACTTATGTTATGCCGCTATACTTTTTTTGGCTTTTGTACAGGTTTTAAACAAGTTTATACAAACGTGTAAAGTACAAAAGCTAACCGAGCTTTGATTATAAGTAAATTATGTTTGTCAATGTCATTATTTTGGCTTCCTAAACCTGACCGTTTTTGAGATATGGCTTTTTTAAACTGACATTAAATTATGGTCAGCTCCCTCTGGGGTAAGGGGCGGCCTTATGTATGCACTTTCTGGTAAGTACAAAGTAATTGCTGCAATATGAAATATCATGCTCTCACCGATTAACTACCATAGATGGAAGAAATAAATCCTTGAAACTGAAGTCATACTCAACGCATTGAGGAAATCAAGAAACACACTTTGGAGGAAGACTATGAACCAATCTTTAATAAAATTGAACACACCTGTAACAGATTACGAAAGGCACTATCAACTAAACATAAAGGAAAACTACAAATGCTTCAACCAAATAACCAAAAAGAACCAACAACGGATTCGGTAAGAACAATAATCAATACTTCAAAGAGATCATTGAGTAATGAAGAAGAAAATGAAAAAGAAAATGAAGAAGAACAACTTTTACGACAGGGTCCTTTTTCACAATCACAAAACAGAATGGTTACCCTGAAATCTTTGTAACTAATACCATCTGAAAACTTAAAAATCGCGAAGTGAATACTAAATACAGTAACGAAAGAGGAGCAAGCATTTCTTACAATACTTTATGTCAAGGGGATTTGAAAAGATTAGAAGGATAACCAAAAACTATAATATCAAAACAGCCTTAAAACTCCCCCCCCCCCCCTAGACCAGTGCCTTTGAAAATGGTAAAAAGTGAAAAAAAAATAATAGTAGGATGAAACCCATTGGAAAAGAAAGAAAATAGAACAAAAATGAACGGAAAAATAAATTACGGGCGATCCGAGGTCGGGAAGGGTGGGAGGGGGGGGGGGGGGGTTTAATTACTCGAAAAACGTAAGATTCCATGTTACATTGATAAAAAAAAGTATACATTTTAATAAATAACTCAAAATTGTACATATTGATCTAAAAAAAAAATTTCGGATTCGAGTTTTTTTCGTTTCTTTGCATTTTTTGAGAACATTTACCATAGTAATGTATATTTTTTTTAACACTATCAGAAAGTAGAGATTTCAACGAACAAAAAGCCTACCGACTTTTTTAAAAAAGCAGATATTTTGACGTGAGAATTTTCGATTGAAAATTAAGGTGTTTTTTCGATATTAAGTCAAAATAAGGTTAAAAAATAAATATTTTAAATCAGAAAAATTACAGTGTATAGACATAAAAAGGTAAGTTTTCACCAAATTTCGTTAAAAAAATTTTTTTTGTAAAAGATAAAAATAAAAAACCAAAAACTTGGTTATTTGAATTTTTCACATACATTTTGATGTTATATGAAAAAAGTGTAAATACAAAAGATGTAGATCTTTTTATTACCTACAACTTTGCGATTTAACGTTTTTCCATAGGACTTGTAGTTTTACCGGAAATCGAGATAAATAATTTTCTACCCTTAAACCCCCCCCCCCCCCCCTCCCACCCTTCCCGACCTCGGATCGCCCGTAATTTATTTTTTCTTTCATTTTTGTTCTATTCTCTTCCTTTTTCAATGGGTTTCATCTTACTATTATTTTTTTTTGTTTCAAAAATTATCGACCCTGGTCTACCCCCCCCGTAATGAAAAATATACAAAACATTGTATCTATCAAATCCCTTGCGAGTGTGGCGAATCGTACAACGGAGGATCTAAAAGACCTCTTCCCGTACGAGTTATAGAACAATGACATCTGAAACATACTCGAAGAGGTGAAACTTCGAGATCAGGTATAGCGGAACTTGTATGGACCAACCAACTGTGGTGCAGTGGTCAGAAGCCAAGGTTTTGGACACGGAACAGCACTGGAGAAAACGGAAATTCAAAGAAGCAGCTTTCATGAATCAAAATACCCATATATTTAGTAAACCAAGTATAGATATCCCCAATATCTGGAAGCCTCTTCTTGTCCAAACTAACAGCTCAAACTTCCCACTCCAATAAGCACGTAGGCGGAGTCGTCAAGCTTTATTGCACATGGATAGTATTTAAGACAGTAGCCTTAGAATTATAATTTAGTTTACACTTGAAAACGGTTAGAGATACTAACTAATCGAAACGTTGTGTTACGTAACAAAATAAAGACAATGGAAGTCCGACAAGGTAATTTTTTTTTTGATATGAAACATCATAATAATCATAAAACAATAAAATTATTACTTTCACTACTGGACCAACCGTTGACTTAATTTAATGTCAATAATGAGCGTAAGAATATACGAATTGCAAATTATTTACTCATTACTTACTCATGGGTTTTCTATTTTATCGACCGTATCCACTCACATATTATATTTAATGATTTATTAATACACAAACAGTCCGCGAAATAGAAAACGGTATGTTTACAATTTTGTATTGGGTAATATTTGAAAGGGTTCGTACTATTTCCTTCTTGTGGTTGCAAAAATTAATTGTTATTACTCATGTTTGTGTGATAAAGAAATAATAATTATTCATTAGTAACAAATAACCTGCTCACGCGTATAGTTATGTTATATCAAATTCTAAATCGATATCAAGCGGCAAATGCTAAATTAACCAATACAATTTTTATTTGCAAAATGTAGGTACAGGGTCTGAACAAACGATTATTTTTTTAGCTTCCCTGTATTTTTATTAAAACTAAAATAACCATATTGCTTATTTGAAGAAATAGTCCATGCTTAAAGTGGAGTTGAAAGTATGGGAAAGAAAGAAAAAACCTAAAGTCTTCCTCCGCAAAATTTAATATAATAAAAATTCTCTAGGAGTCTCTACATGTTTCGCAGGACACAGAAAATTTATTTAGTGCTGATGGTTTTAGCAGAATAAAAAATGGTACAACCTTAATGGATCTTTTATGGAATTAAAAAATTAATGTGTAGAAGAGACATAATATGAAGAATATTGATAAAGGCTAAACCATACTGAGTATGTTAAAAAGTTATTAAAGGGGATCTAAACCAACCGAATAAACTGGGGAAGAACAAGAAGGTGTCGAAGATTATTTAAAAATTTTTATAAAACTTTTCAAGTGTATGTCAGTAAGACATTATAATGATATAATTGTCATAATTATAATGATATCACAATAAAATTACATTCTCCTTCATCCTCTTTTACAGTTTCATCCAATTTGTTTCTTACTTGACCTCCTACTTTCCCGGGAATATTGTTACATTTAGCGGAAAAAGTTTCAACAATACTAATTGAGTCTCTTAAACTTAAATTTTTACTCTCTAACGAGGATATTATGTCCGGAATAAAACTGAAATGAACCCTAATAAACACAAGGTCTTTAGCTAGAAGTATGTATTACAAATAGATATAAATGTTTGTTAAGCAGGTAATAATAACGCATTATTAAGTGATAATAAACAACCCATAACAATATACCTAAAAACCCCGGAAACTCCCAATAAATACCTTGTGTACAGGGCCCAATAAATACCTTGTGTACAGGGTGTCCCAAATTCGAGCCTCCTCATGGGGATCTCGGAAACTATAAGAGATAGAGCATTGGTTAAATTGTGGCAAAGTTGCGCAATTTCATACTGAGCAATATCGCAAAAAAATATCTGAGCTATCTTTTTTAGTTTTTGAAATTTTTGCAAAAAACTAAAATTTTGAGTTTTTGTTTTTTTAAATTGCTCGACTTATTTTATCCGCTACAGAAGAAAAAGCACAACATTGTTAAGGAAACTTTTTACGCTCCATATTGTGACGTTTATAGAATTTCGTTACAACGTTTCGTTTTTGTGGAACTATTATCAACTTTAATTTTTTAAATACGGACCTGCATTTTTTATTTTATTTTTTGATAGCCCTTTAAGCCCTAAATTTAACCATGTACCACACTTAATTATATTTAGAAGTTTTGATGTTATTATTACATCTTCAGGAATGTGATAATTATTTTTAAATACGGCCCTGGTGGTCTCTTGGTTTATTAAAACTACCATACTGGGCTAAATTAGTATCAAGCGTAGCAAAATAACTATAATGAGGCTGCAAGCGTTCAGGATAGTCCTGTAAATAACGGTCACAAGAAATTTGTGAATTCCTATTGGAAGAATAATAAACTCGTAACATGTCGCGCTTTTCTAAAGCAGAAAACATAATTTTGCTGAAATATTCAGTTTAAATGGTGACTGCAGTTGTCAAGATAATTAAGGTGGAAGTATCAACATGCTTGCCAACCTATAACCTATTTCGCGTATATTTAATTAATTTTTCTAGCTTTTACACAAAATTTAAATAAAATCATTATCGTCTTCATATTTTATAGGTAATAATTGACATATTAAATAAATATCAAGGAATTTTATTAAATATTTTAGGAGAATTTTATAGCGAAAAATGTCGGGTAAGATTTTTTTTAACATTATTATGTCATTCTTCTTTCACTATACAATTCTCCCAAAATTAGCAATGAAATAAATTGATATTTTTGTAATATGTCAGCTATTAACTAAATATTGTACCGACGATATTGCTTTTATTTAAATGTTAGTTAATCAAATAATAAACTAAAAAAAGCAACGCGAAATAGGTTGGCAATAGATGAAATGACGTTGAGAATTCCACCTTAAGCCAAACAATCAAGTAAAAGTTTTTGTCATAGCAACCTTTGTTTTGTTTGGTTTTATTTTTACTTTGTTACAATTTATATAAAAACTTAAATGTAGTAAATTATTTGTATAAAATTCCGGATCCATTTACATGTTGTATGTGGTAAAAAGATTAAGTAACTAACACCAGGGCCGTATTTAAAAATAATTATCACATTCCTGAAGATGTAATAATGACATCAAAACGTCTAAATATAATTAAGTGTGGTACATGGTTTATTTCAGGGCTTAAAAAGCCATAAAAAAATAAAATAAAAAATGCAGGTCCGTATTTAAAAAATTAAAGTTGATAATAGTTCCATAAAAACGAAACGTTGTAACGAAATTCTAAAAACGTCACAATATGGAGCGTAAAAAGTTGCCTCAACAATGTTGTGCTTGTTTTTCTGTGGCGGATAAAATAAGTCAAGCAGTTTAAAAAAACAAAAACTCAAAATTTTAGTTTTTTGCAAAAATTTCAAAAACTAGAAAAGATAGCTTAAATATTTTTTTGCGATATTGCTCAGTATGAAATTGCGCAACTTTGCCACAGTTTGACCGATGTTGTATCTCTTATAGTTTCCGAGATCCCCATGATGAGGCTCGAATTTGGGACACCCTGTATAACCAAAAAGTAAATATAATTATTATAATCTTTAGATTGGAAAATCCCTGAAATAAGTACCGAACTGGACATTAAACCTTTAACGTTTTAAATTTTTTGATAAAGCCGAAAACATAACAGTATGCTCTTAAAATAATGGTTTATGAAATATATGCATTTTGCATATATTCCACCCTTTACCCATCAATAATATTGAAATAAAAAATACTTGAAACATTCTTTGGTGCATGGAGTGCATTGGAGTTCTTTTTGAATGATGATCACCAAATAGTACGTAAGCTCTGCAGGAGTACATTCCAAGTACATCACTTTGTATTCAATGGCCGTGACGATCCACCCATTTCCATGAGAAAAAAAACACATTTTCCTATGTAAAGTTAAAACAAAATGTTTATTAATGCCTGTTATCGAGCTTGAAGGTTACATTAGCAGTTGACAATCCTGGTATTAGCATGAACATTTGCAGGAAGTATATGGTGTATGGTTTTTGTAGTGAAATAATAGTTATTTAATTTATGATTAATGATATTATAGATGTAAAAACACCTATAGAAGTAGACGGATGTCAGGGACATAAATAAAATCATACAATTATATCGGTACCAGTAGTCATTGTTTACAGGGCCGTATCTGAGGGGGGGTTTTAGGGGTTCAAACCCCCCCCGAAAACAATAAAATCCTTATATGTTTGTTTGTGTGTATGTTTAAATGTATGTTTAAAGTATAACTAGTATTTTTTGCCACTGGTCTAACCCCCCCCAAAATTTTGGTTCAGATACGGCCCTGATTGTTTATATTTTAAACTTAAGTCAATAAGTTAAGCACACACACAATTCACTAAATTACACTAAGACTAGAAATCTACAATAGCAAAGGATACTTTATTTTTACTGGCTGTCGCCTTCTCCCTTCCGGAAACATAACCGTGAATAGAACACTGGGTGTCTGCCAGTGGCGTAGTGATGCCGTTACGGGCCTGTGTTCCATGGGATCCCCAAGCCCCCTACCCATTAAAAAACGAAGTATCTATTTACGTTTATTTAAAAAATATGTAACGAACATAACAAAATCACAAAAAATTAAAAGCAGTAACAAGCAACATAACATAAAATATAAAAAGAAATGAAATCACTGATCTAAATAATTTTTTTTTCTCGTCTTATTATTTGCAAAAACCTATACAATGGAGGACACGTCTATTTTCCGCGCAATTTGGTTTTCAATTGACAGAATTGACAACCCCGACAGTCTTTCCTGTCCCATGGTGTTCCTAACAATTTTTTTTATCAATTTTAACTTGGAAAATGATCGTACGGCTGTTGCTACCGATACAGGAATACTTAGGAAAATGTAGCAAGCCGTCAAAATTTCGCTAAAACTACTACAGGAACTAAAATTTTCAATTTAAATAAACTCAATTAAGTCTTTAATGGATTTGATTCTACCTAAATCGCCCTTAAAACAACTTCTAAAAGAAACAAGTTGTGAAGAAATTGTATCGGAAATATCATCGGAATATTTGACGTACAATTCCTGGCCCATCGCATACAATTCATAATCAGAAATTGAATCATTATCTAAAACTTCCGCAGATATTCCACGAGAAGTTTTATAAATTTCGTTTATCCCGGACGTTCTATCTCCTAATTAAGATATTATAATATCTAACGCTGTATTAAAAACGTTTATTTTAAACCAGTCTTCGTTAGATTCGATTTGAAAATGATTTTTCTTTTCATTAAAAAACCGTTTGGGCCTGGTTATTCTTTTATTTTTTTTTTAAAACTCCGCTTTGATCCCCCATTCCGCAGCCAAACTATTTGATTCACTAATCAATAAATCATAATTATTTCTTAGCGTTTTGATATTTTCAAGCGCAGTAGGAAACATTTTTGATGCATGTTCAATGTTTTGCTGTTTATTTTGCAGGAGTTTTGAAACTATTAAAAAGACAGTTTCAAATAATTCAAGGTTTTTTTTTAAAGAATTAGCTTCTTCTACTTCATTTTTATTATTAGAGGTCAATATAATTTTCTTTTAAGACATTTACAAATCTAAACCTAAGGGAAGTAAAGGAAATCATTTAAAATCTATTTGGAAACGACGTAAGAATGTAAAAGAATAGTTTATTTTACTTACGTAGATGATTTTCTTACATTAAACGTAAATATATTGTTTACTTAATAGGAATTATTTATATGTAGAACCGGGCCCCTTGACGTACCGGGCCTGTGTTCCGCGGAACACGCGGAACACTGGTGACTACGCCCCTGATGTCTGCTGTTATTGTAGTTTTTCCTATGAAATTTTCAACAATGTTTCCAAAAAATCATTTTTAGAGTTTAAATTTCCATTAAAGTACAAAAAGTAAGTTTTTTCTGACAATTATACCTACACAACTACCTAAATGAAATGATCTAATTTCCATACAAAATAAAAAAAATAAGTCTACCAAATTAACAACGAAACCAAGTTGTTAAATAAACATAGTCATTATCATACAAACACAGACATTATCTTCAGTGTAGATTCTGTTAGCGAAAGAAACATCGAAAAACCGTTAGCAAACATACAGAAGAAATGTCAGGAAATGAAGATCACCGAAGAAAAGAAGCCGGTACTAAGCGAAGCCCGCGAACCGGAGGCACTGGGTCAGTGAGTCACCGATATCATCTCCACAGGAAGTCTGCGTAATGATTTAACCGGTTTGCTTTGCTTTAGTTTTATTAATTAGGAATAAAAGTAAAACTGGTAGGAAGTTTTTTGCGGTTAATACTTTTCGATTTGGCGGGATGGTACCAGAGACACTGGTAAAGAAAGTAAATACTAGATTATTGTTTTATTTAAATAATTTTTAATTCGTGTAAGGTACGTAGGTTGGGTCATAGAAAAAATATACAGCACAACTCGAGTGGATTTTCCATATCGCAATTACGCAAGTTTGAACACTAGCCAATCTTGTTGTAAAATCTATACAAAGTCAGTGTGAACTGCAAGGAAATTGGGGTACGATCAAAATACCAGGGTTCTGCATGACTTTGCATTGAAATAAAAATCAGAATTCTTATTGACTGTTCCTCATCGGAAGTCTACGTTGATGACTTTGACTTGATGAGTCACGAAATCGAAAATATGTGGGCGAGACTAGAAGCCTAATGCATGTGATTTGTCGCTGTCGAAATGTTTTTAATAACAGAAACTCTGAATTTCCCTTAAAACCTGTTTTTCTGGATGAAACCTGGATATACAGTAAAGGGGCTTTTAGGCGAAATTGGCAAGATGATACCCTTCATACAAGTATAAAAAAATCGTCAGAAGGGGGGTATATTATTCTACATGTTGGTTCAGAAAATGGATTTGTGAATAATTCAAGTTTGATATTCAAGTCTGGCCTGAAATCTGATGATTATCATGATTCGATGAATAGTGAAAACTTTAAGAACTGGTTTGAAGAAAAATTGTTACCAAACCTGAAAGAATCGTCGCTTATTATCATGGATAACGCCACCTATCATTCTGGACTAATTGAAAAGATTACTTATTGCATGGTTAGAACAAAGATAAATTCCGGTTTCACCATATTTTGCAATGAAGGATCAGGTCTAGATAATAGTTAGATTTAAAAAAAAAGTTTGGGTGGTTTCTATCCCAAAAACAGGGGTAAATTTCATGATACGAAAAAATATGCAAAACTAAAAATAATCGTAGCCGTAGTTTGGTATTTTTTCAGAAAAATTTATTCCAGTTCAAAAATTCCACCTTATACAGACTGTCCGCGGATAGGGTTTACAATAGCACAAATAAATGGATGAAAAATTTCATTTTTCGGGAAAAGTCATTCTTGATAAAAAGTTTTGCTTGTAAAAAAAATGCAATTCACGAAGAGATATTTTTATTTTTTATACAGGGTTCGCAAAAACTTCAAAAACATTATTTATTTCCAATAGTTAACTATTCTATATACAGTGTGTCCACGGATGGACCTAACTATACTTGTAAAAAACTTTATTTTCAATTTTTCGAAAAAAAGTCATTCTTCATCATTTCTTTTGCTTATTAAATAAATATAATTCATGTAAGAAAATTTCCATTTTTTTATACAGGGTGCACAAAAAATGGAAAAATTTAGATTTGCAAAATAAAAAATTTTTGATCCAACTTTTTTGAATGATCAAAATAAAAGAGATTGGAAAGAGAATTCGAAAAGCCGAATAAAGTTTTGAGATATGACTTGTGGTAACTACGATATTTTATATTAAACTTAAATAAACTATTGATATTTTCCTCCAGATTAAAGTTTTAATATAAAATATCGTAGTTACCACAGGTCATCAAATCTCAAAACTTTATTCGGCTTTTCGAATTCTCTTTCCAATCGCTTTTATTTTGATCATTCAAAAAAGTTGGATCAAAATTTTTTTATTTTGCAAATCTACATTTTTACATTTTTTGTGCACCCTGTATAAAAAAATTAAAATTTTCTTACGTGAATTATATTTGTTTAATAAGCAAAATAAATTATGAAGAATGACTTTTTTTCGAAAAATTGAAAATAAAGTTTTTTACAAGTATAGTTAGGTCCATCCGTGGACACACTGTATATGCTATTCTCAATTGGATGATTTACACTAATTGTTTGAGGCGCCCCCAAAAAAAGGCATCTGAAATAGTTAAATCGGGACTTCTTGGAGGCCACAGAACCGGACCATTCCGACCAATCTATCTATGGCCAAATGTATTATTAAGCCATTCCCTCACTTCAATTGCGAAATGCGCAGGGCATCCATCTTGTTGAAAGTACATTTCGTTCCTAAATTGGAGAGGCAATTCTTCTAGGTTGTCAGAAAGGAATGTTTCCAACGTAACTCCTACGGTTATACGTGTTTTCGAAAAAGTATGGGCCAATAATGCCATAATAAGAAATCGCACACCAGACATTTACTTTCTTGTAATATTGTCTTCTTGCAGGAATTCTAAAACGGGGATTATTTTCGCTCCAGTATCTAATATTCGCAGAAGACAGTTTCCCGTTTGTTGAAAATGTCGATTTATCGGAGAACATGATAAATTTATGAAAATTCCTGTTTTCACTTACAATTTTGTTTCCGACCCAAAGACAAAAATCCAAACGTTTGGCTTTGTCTCCTTCTTCCAACGTTTGATTAAAAGTTAGCTTAAATGGGAATATTTTGTCTGCCTTTAAAATATACTATCTGAATATGAGTTTTTTTTACTACATCAAGTTCTTGAGCTCAGTTTCTTAATGAAAGGGTAGGATTGTCAGCAATATACTGCAATACGATTAGGGAAGCTGCATCATTCTGATCATATATTTTTTTTTTAATTCTAAACTGAACCAGTTCGCTGAAGTATTCTTAATAATTTATGAAGTCCCATTTTTGAGACGTAAACGTTACGGTTAGGGTATCTTTGATTTCTCTATCACAAAGTTGTAAGAACTTTCGCCCGCACCGTAACATTGAAGTAAATAAACCCTTCAACATTTTCAAAACACATCAAATTCTATTTGACAACTTTAAATTTGCCCCATACATAAAGCAAAGTAATAAAAAGGTATAAAAATTCCTTGTTTTTACAAAAGATGATAGGAATGCATTTAAAATTTTAAAATAAGATACACACCACCCATTATCAAAATAGAGTCTAATAAAATTTTATATTAATATTTTTATTGAGCAGCAAAATTTCCATTTATCTCTAAAAATTAAAAAAACTAAAAAAATTTAAGATTTATTTTACATCTCGGATTTAAATTACAAACGTTATTCTAAATAAGTTTTCTAATTGGCATTTTGGTCAAAAATGAAAAATAAAGGTAGTTTATTCTTGGAGAAAAATAATGTTTTTGAAGTTTTTGCGAACCCAGTATAAAATTCAAAATTTTCTCTTCGTGAATTGCATTTTTTTTACAAGCAAAACTTCTTATCAAGAATGACTTTTTCCCGAAAAATGAAATTTTTCATCCATTTGTGCTACTTATTGTAAACCCTATCCGCGGACAGTCTGTATAAATGGCAAATATTTTAAAATCGTATAATATTAATTTCTATACAATTGTTATTTCCAAATCGTTCATGGAAACATCTCCGGGGGGGGGGGGGGGGTTAAATCCGCCACTGCCCTTGGCCAGTTTTCGGAAATAATTATAATGACGGACAATACAAAATACAATAGATATACCTAAATCTGATACATATACAAGATTGCATCAAAATTCATTCATTATGCATTAAAAGACTTATACAGGGTGTCCGCTAATTAATGGTGTACATAGAAAAACCAGAGACTCCCTACGTAAAAATATTAGGCTTTAATCGTACTTAACTATATTCGAAAGTTGATATTAACTGAGATACAGGGTGTTAAAGTTAAAAGTTCATTTTTGTTTTTTTCTAATAACTTTGAGAAAAACCAACATTTTTTCACAAAATTTGGCAGTTGGGTTTTTTTTAGGATGAGAAATTTATTTTTTTGTGAAATTTTAATTTGCAAAGTAGAAGGCGCTGTCTGCGGTTTTTTCGCATATTTATTAGGTCATAAGTTCATTAAGTTTTTAATGAACATGAACATAAAAAAGATATACTAAGTTTAGGTCGCCCAGAGTTGCCGTTTTGAAGATATTTGCATTTAAATTTTATTATTCAGTGTACCCTGCCCAATTATTATAACTATTTTTTTTTCAAAGTAAGCTATGAGAAAACAAATTAAATTATGCAGTTGCTATGAAACCTCTATGTTGTTATTTGTTTGTTGATTATTGTAACATGTTGTTATGATTTTAAAATGAAATATTTTTCAATTTTTCAAGTTATTTTAAATAAAGTAAGTTAAAGAACAATCCAATTTTTGTATGTATTATTCCCAATTACCAGTACTAGAACATTATTTATCATGTAAAAGTTAATTGGCAAGAAGTAGCAAAACAGTATTTGCTTGCCTGAGCTAGCGCGCTGAATAATTTAAATGCAAATATCTCCGAAACGGCAACTCTGGGCGACCTAAACTTAGTATTTCTTTTTTATGTAATAAATATCGAAACATTATTATTTTCATTAAAAACTTAAATACACTGAGGCAGAAAAAAGTTATAACCTAATAAATATGTGAAAAAAACGCAGACAGCGCCCTCTACTTTGCACATTAAAATTTCACAAAAAAATAAATTTCTCATCCTAAAAAAACCCAACTGCCAAATTTTGTGAAAAAATGTTGGTTTTTCTCAAAGTTATTAGAAAAAAACAAAAATGAACTTTTAACTTTAACACCCTGTATCTCAGTTAATATCAACTTTCGAATATAGGTAAGTACGATTAAATCCTAATATTTTTACGTAGGAAGTCTCTGGTTTTTCTATGTACCATTAATTAGCGGACACCCTGTATATGCATAAATATGGAAAACATAAAATGTGTCATCGTCATCTATCAGTGTTAACATGTTGCAAACGTATTAAAACTGAGATTCCATACGGCTTCGATACGCTTTCTAGTTGTGCATGTGCGTTTGTTCAATTTTAATTCAAAATTACATAAGGAAATGAATTACGAGGCACAATCACGATCTGGTGGTCCTGGTGCGTATGTCAGCTTATCTAACTTTATAATTTTAAATAATTTGCGTAATGTACTAATTTGTATACCTGAAAGGTCTAAAGGGTGACATATTTACAATTATTTTGCTTAGACATGTTATCCTTAACAGAACAAGAACTAAAACTGCTGTACAAGAATATTATTTATTAAAAAATGATATTTATTTTAAATTTAGTTACAAAAAGAACAACTTTTAGAAGTGCTAACTTTAAAAAACAATATACGTATGTTGTGAACGTGGTGGAGCAGATGGGTCATACTGTCATCTTCCACCTTATTTTTTATTGTATATTTAATCCCATAGAGCATATCGACTGCTTACTAACAATACCTCCTAAATTTAAAAACTAAAAATGTTCAGGAGGGACAAAAAACTGTTTAACTTTCATCATAATTGATAATTTCACTTTTATAGAATGGAAAGATCTCCTATCTACAATAGAATTTTGATTTACTCATTTTAACAAATAAATCAGCATGTTCGAATTAAAACTATTACATTACAGATCACAAGAGACATAAATTACTACTTTATAACGGAAAAACAAAAAAAAAATACATAAGACAACAAATAATCAAATAAAACTTACCAGCTGGTAACACAAAACCGTTCACAACAGAATAGGAGATAGGAGGTATTGCTTACACTGTATGAGACTTGCGTAGTTTGGTGATATTTCCATTGGAAAACTGGCGCGAAAATATGAATCTTAGTAACTAGGAGTATTTCTATTCCAAAGATTTAACAAAGATCTACCTATTGGAGTAACTAACTCATTTTTGACCAAAAGTGTAGGTAGATAGGAGGTATTGGTAGTAAACAGTCGATATGTGGCACCAAATAAAATTAAAGGTGAAAGCAAAAAATGGTGCAAAAATGCATGTGTCCCAAATTAGAGATACAGTGTCCGCAAGAAAGTCCGCATTAATGGGATTTTTTTTTATTATTAGGTATAGGTAAAAATTGAAAAAGCAGTTAGTTCTTGCTTACCTAAAAACCAAAAATGGCGTATACTGAAGCAGCTGCACGACTTACGTTACCTGTCAAATTTGACATTTTTAATAAAATAGGTTCAAAAATGCCCTTATTTATCAAAATATCAAAAAACTTTATTCGAGAAAATTGTTTATTTAGGCATTTTTAGTCTCTGTACGAAATTTTGACAGTCTAATACAATTTTTATTTTTTGCCAGGTTCTTGAAAATTTTGATCAACCCTCGTAGATTAACTTTTATACATCGATGTAAAACCATTTGCCTTTACTTCATTTGTAATCTTAATGCAATTTTGTGTAAAAGTTTTGTTTCCAATTATTTATTTTGCTTCAAAAACTGAAATTGTTATTGATCAGTATGTAATGTTTGATGCAAAGTTTATCTAATTACTTACATCAGTTTTGCCAAAGCCGACGTTAGTAAACAGCTGTACAAAAAGAAAATATTGGGAAGCTTTCGTTGAAATTTTGATCAAAAAGAATAAATATTAATCGCTCGAAACATTTTATTCAACAAAAATATAGTTTACAAGTAGGCGGTGCATTAATAATTATTCTTTTTGATTCAATATTAATTAAGTAAAATTTTAACGGAAGCTTCCTAATATTTTATTTTTGTACATCTGTTTACTAACTTAAGAAAAATGAGAAACGTCGGTTTTGGCAAAACTGATGTAATTAGATAAACTTTGCATCAAACATTACATACTGATCAATAACAATTTCAGTTTTTGAAGCAAAATAAATAATTGGAAACAAAAATTTTACACAAAATTGCATTAAGATTAAAATACAAATGAAGTAAAGGCAAATGGTTTTACATCGATGTATAAAAGTTAATCTACGAGGGTTGATCAAAATTTTCAAGAACCTGGCAAAAAATTAAAATTATATTAGACTGTCAAAATTTTGTACAGAGGCTAAAAATGCCTAAATAAACAACTTTCTCGAAAAAAGTTTTTTGATATTTTGATAAATAAGGGCATTTTTGAACCTATTTTATTAAAAATGTCAAATTTGACAGGTAACGCAAGTCGTGCAGCTGCTTCAGTATACGTCATTTTTGGTTTTTAGGTAAGCAAAAACTAACTGCTTTTTCAATTTTTACCTATACCTAATAATAAAAAAAAATCCCATTTGATGCGAACCTTCTTGCGGACACTGTATGATGATAACGATAATCTGTTTAAATGACAACCATAGTTTTTTCGTCATATCTCTAATTTGGGACACACTGTATCAATATTTTCTTTTATCAAAAACACAACAACTTAATATGTTAATACCCGTGCCCAAGCATTTTTCGAAAGAAAAAACTGTACTGGGTTTGCAGAATTTATTCCAAGTTACAAACTCATTGAATTTGAGCTAATCCATAATAACAACAAAAACAAAGTGAAAAGACAATAATTTAAAATTTAAATTTGTTTACGTGACTTCATGTTATACACACACGTTGGAAAATTTTTAATTTTAAAATGGAATTTACATAAATTCCAAGATATTTATATAAAATTTAGTTTTTTAAGATATTGTTAGTACATATTGTAGTACTTATGTAGGTACCTACATATACATTTTTTATAATATTGTAATTTCAGCCTTCGATTTTTTTATACCTAATTCTTGTAGTTAAATTGCCAATTTCATTATTACAAATAGGAAAAATATATGTTATTTTTAAATATGAATATCAAGTAATTATGAATGTCATCATCAAAATCATAAAGTCAGCATATGACGTGGAAGAATCTAAAATTAACTTCTTCGGCATACTCTGAAAAGAAAGTGAAACAACGGGACATTATATTTAAGACCTAGATTTTGTGATGTGCAAAAATTAGGAACAATTAATATTGTTCAATTCATTGACCTAAAATATAAAGTTTTTGTTTTATTAATTAGAGAATATGCATTAATTTTTTATTGGTAAGTCAGTCCCGAAAACGATCAATATTTTGATTTGATGATTAGAAATGAGCGATATTTACATACCGGTAATTTATACTGGCGACTTAGATGGTCATCTTTAACACCAGCGACGCATTTCCCATTCCCCAAACAGCGACACTACGGTGTATGCTAATATAAATGTTAGCGTAAAAATAAGTGTTTTCTATTTTTACCCTACTATCCCCTATTTCTGCCACATTTCTTAAATATCATCATTTTTAAGACCACAGTTCTATTAAGCATAAAAAGTTTACCAAAATGTCTATATTTTAAATTTGTTTCTACAAAGGTTTCGAAAATATTTAGAAAAAACCATCTTTAGAGTACCCCCTTAGTTAGCTGTAGCTTCGTAATAAGTGGACATAAGACACAATTATATACTGTGTAAGCAAAAATTATCTGCATCAAAGAGGGCTTGGATTAAAAAAACGTAGGGCTTGGTTTAGATCACAATGATATGGGGACGATATATCTAACCAAATCCAGGTTAAAATTTTGTCAAATTCATATTATGACATGATATGCCAAACTAATGAATAATAAAATAAGTAGACAAATACAAATTTATTTTTGTTGTTTACAAAATTAACAAAGTAAATCTGCGACTTATATTTCTTGGAATACTGGCACTTTATAAGGAATTTAGCTGCTTCTTAAGAATAGTCCTGCATGTTCCATAAGATCTTCCCACTTCTTGGGACAGGCGTCTTATACAATTTTCTGGCGTATTTTGCATTATTTCAGGAACGTTTGCAACAAGTTCTTCTGTTCTTACAGATAGTCTTCCTGCTCCTTTTTTGTGTTGTATAGAACATGTTTCCCTAAACACAGCCACGGTTCTTTACAGGCAATGATAAAAATCCCCAGCAATAAAAGCAACGTTAGGGAAATGTTTGTGAAAATCGTCCATGCACAAACCAGGATTGTATTGCCACTTACCATTTCCTCTAACCCCGTTTCGAAAATACGCTTCAACTATGAATGTTTTGTGCTGTTCCATAAAGCCCATTGTGTGAATTGTTCAAAAAATTGGAAAAATTAGCGATGAATCAAATTACTTGTAACGACTGTCAAAGATATCGGAATAACTGATTGATTGGTAATTCAGGTAGTTACTGACAGCCAACAGGTCTTAAGCTCTACGGCTAAGCATTACGTCCTTAGATGCAAGGCCCTCTTTGATGCAAATAATTTTTGCTCGCACGGTATGAAGTTCTTACTTTATTTTTAACCATACCTTATACGACATCCTGTATTTTCTGGAAATTAAAATTTTTCACAAAATATGATCAAACTTTTTTAAATTTTTTTCCCAAAAACCACATTTGTGACATAAACAACAGGTTAAAAGGTGCTTTTAACGTTAATCCCTCATAATTAATTTTTTGCTCAGCCTTGTATTATATTTATTATATTAATTTGCATGCGCCGAGGTGACGAGGTTTAACTTTCTCTGTCTGATGACATGATATTCGTGTGTGAATTCAATGGCGAACACCGAAAATGCTTCACCTCTTAAGAACGTTTATACGCTTGGCAAGAGTATTTGCAAATTCTGGTTTAATCATCTATACTTCCGTGCGATCAAAAATTATTTGCATCAAAGAGTACCTTGCATCTAAGGACGTAATGCTTAGCCGTAGAGTTTAATACCTGTTGAGTGTCAGTAACCACCGGAATTAACAATCAATCAGTTATTCCGTCATCTTTGACAGTCGTTACAAGTAATTTGATTTATCGCTAATTTTTCCAATTTCTTGAACAATTCACACAATGGGCTTTACGGAACAGAACAAAACATTCATAGTTGAAGCATATTTTCGAAACGGGGTTAGAGTAAATGGTGAGTGGCAATACAATCCGGGTTTGTGCATGAACGATTTTCACGTTCCTAACGTTGCTTTTATTACTGGGGACTTTTATCATTGCCTGAAAAGAACCGTGGCTATGTTTAGGAAACAGGTTCTATACAACACAAAAAAGGAGCAGGAAGACCATCTGTAAGAACAGAAGAACTTGTTGCAAACGTTCGTGAAATAATGCAAAATACACCAACAAATTGTATAATACGCCTGTCCCAAGAAGTGGGAAACTATTTTTAAAACACCAGTTGCAAATTTAGAACAATTACAAGAATGGATTATCCAAGAATGTGGTAACATTTCTCCAGAGATGCTGGTCAACACTTTCGAAAATATGAAGAGACTTGGAGTACGGCGGTGGCCAATTTCAGCAATTTATATAATTATTTTTCTTTTTCTTTCTGTATATTCTTACCTTGTTAATTTTGTAAACAACAAAAATAAATTTGTATTTGTCTACTTATTTTATTACTCATTAGTTTGGCATATCATGTCATAATATGAATTTGACAAAATTTTAACCTAGATTTGGTTAGATACCGTAAAACAGGGTGAATAGGATCAATTTTCAACTTTAAAAGCTTGTAACTTGAAAACTATCTTCCTGAATACATTTCTCAATAGCTTAAAACATAAGTTAAGGTTGGTACTTTTAAATGGTGGTATAAGTTTTTATACAGGGTGTACCCTGTTGTATATATATTTTTTTTTGTGCAAAAATCATATTCACCCCGCAGGCGGTGTCAATAGGATCATTGATTGATTTATTGACTGTATCGCATTTAAACAACCGCAGGGTGTATAGAATTTTGCACACAAATTTATCTTAAGTAATATTATAAAAGAGTACTAAAAATATTATTACCTAAATTTTATAAGTGCATAGTTGTAGAGATGTGAAGTTTGTAAGACAAAAGCAAAGATAAAATGACAACAGTTTAACCGCTAAATTTGACGTTTTAGGTTATGGTATTCAGCCTGCGATGTGGCCAAGTTTTTTTAAGTTTAATGTCATAAAAATTACTTTTAACAACCGTTGCTTAAAATCTGTACATTGAAATGACCTACACTTTAAAATTAAAATTGTTACAGATTTTTGAAATTTGAAGGTAACATCAATCCTATTCACCCCGCTGATCCTATCCACCCCGTTTTACGGTATATTATCGTCCCCATATCATTGTGATCTAAACCCCCTCTTTGATGCAAATAATTTTTCCTCGCACGGTATGTACAGGGTGTATCACGGTGATCGTTCATTGGAATATTTTTTAAAGTAATGCGTTTTTAATCCTGTCAATTTGGATAATGGGGTTTTCGGAGACGCTGTCTTCAAATAATAAAGTAACAGCGACCATACGGGACTTTCGGTTATACCGGAAGTTGTCTCAAACGTGCTCTTTTTAAATGGAGCACCTTGTATGATAGTATATTAAAGTACACGTTTCTTAAGAAGCGGTTTTAGCGCACGCGTCTATTTTAAAAAATGAGCCACAAATTGACACGTGCGCTAAAACGCCTTATGAAACATGTGCTTTATACTTTTTTTTCTATTTCACCTTTTATAATCAAGAAAAATACATTTTAAAAAGAAAATAAATCCTTCAAAGTTTGTAAATTTTTATGTCTAAATTTTATGTTGGTAATACTATTTTTTATCATAGCAGCCTCTGGACAACAAAAATTATTTTGCAAACTGTCATTTTTTGATTTATTGACCCATTTTCACCACGAGATTCTAAAGTTATTTTAGCGATATGAGATTTGAAATTGGACGGAATACGTTGTGTGATCCTTGTACATTCGGTGCATATACAGAGCGTTCGGAAATTCGGGAGATTTTGCTACTTTTTTTCGAATTTCAAAAGACGTGATTTTACGGCACGGCATTGCAATTTAGTATAGGGAAGATGGAAAATTTAAATAAAGTTGAAGTTAAAATCGACATTGAAAGGTTAGTAGATTGAATTTTGGATAGGATTTGGCAGAAAATGATAGCTTGAAGCATCTACAAAAGATTGATTCATAGATTTATGCAACCAACATACATGACTGTTATCGACACAGAATAAAAAAGTAAGTTATCAAGCTATTTTTCCTCTGCGAAAAATGGGTTTTCTCGTAAATCACAAAGGCCGCGCAAGTCAATGAAATAAAACATTTTAATGTTACCAACATCAAATAAAGAAAAAACGCGTATCGAAATAGCTTCATTACGATACCCAAATGCGTATCATACTGAGCTTATTAAAAACGCATGCGTTAAAACCGCTTCTTATGAAACGTGTACTTTAATATACTATTTTGTATTCCTGTCTTTATTTTCAATATTTTTTATCAAAAGTTATTTTAGGTACGCCTATTTTTCGGGCAATATACCGCTTCAAAAAGTTTAAAAGACACTTTTCTCTATTATACTTATATCATATAAAAGAAAAAAATAAATACCCATGTATGTTTATATTAATTCAAGGGTGAAAGTATTCCACGGGTCACGTTCTCGGGCAAAAACTTTTTCAAATTCTTGAACAAGAAATTGTGCTAGAAAATGTTTTACACATACCAACATTTTTGCCAAATTGTAAATAAAAACCAATACAAGTTATAAACCAACTAATATTGGACTTGGGTTCGGTACGCGATAACATCGAAGATTGGTTATTTTGTTGATTTTTTTCGTTTTTTTTTATTCGATTTTATAAGTTTTATAGTTTAATTGACTTGTTCTCTTCCGTTTCAAACTAAAAACACGACGACGAATTTTTAAACAACCTTAGAAACAAAACCTTAAAAAATATTTTCTATCTTCAAAATCTGATAGGTTTGCAACTACTAAAAGTGCCAAAAATCACTACCTTTTTTTCCAACTTTATCAAAAATTGAGAAGAAAATCCAATTTTTTGTCAAGAATTTGGGGCAAATTTTATACCATTCGTCAAATGACAATGCTGCATGCCTAGTCCGGTGTAGCTTTGTAGTACCGGGTGGTCAAATAAGCGAGGACGTCGGCTTTATCTCGGAAATCATTAATCGTACAACTTTCGGAAAGATTTTTTTATGAGTAAAGTGGTCAAGAGAAATTGCTGGAAATTACTTTTAAGTTCCTCATTTCGCTGCAAGGGGGCACAATTAAAAATTGTTTTTTAAAACTCTAAATTGCTCCGAAAATTCCCATATTAAGGCATAACTCTGATTACATCATTGGAAAGCTTAGACAATTCTGCATGATTTTGGTTTAAGGCTCATTGGCGTACCGACATTGATAAGAGTGAAAGAAGCTATTGAAAGTGTAAACATTAAAATCGCTGTAACTTCTAAACGACTTATCCGATTTTACTAAATTTAAGCTTGTTTGGAAGGGGAAAATAAGAATCTTCAATTGCCGTATCCAACAGTACACGATAGTGTTTAATAAAATTGCTAGAGGGCACAATTTGTAATAATAACAGTTTCTTCGATTTTATCCAGAAAATTCAAATCATACGGTATAACCATGACATCATAATCGAAAAGTAGATGAAATTTGCAAGAAAAGAAATGAAGACCTCAGTTCGATATCTTTGTTCGTTTCAGAGTTATTGCCAAAACAATAATTTTTAATACAAATTGCGCCCTCTAGCAATTTTATTTGAAACTATCGTGTACTATTAGATACGAAAATTGAAGGTACTTCTAAACAAGCTTAAATTTAGTAAAATCGGATAAGTCGTTTAGAAGTTACAGCGATTTTAATGTTTACACTTTCAATAGCTTCTCCCACTCTTATCAATGTCGGTACGCCAATGAGCCTTAAACCAAAATGATGCAGAATTGTCTAAGCTTTCCAATGATGTAATCAGAGTTATACCTTAATATGGGAATTTTCGGAGAAATTTAAAATTAAAAAAAAACAATTTTTAATTGTGCCCCCTTGCGGCGAAATGAGGAACTTAAAAGTTATTTCTCTTGACCACTTTACTCATAAAAAAATCTTTCCGAAAGTTGTACGATTAATGGTTTCCAAGATAAAGCCGACGTCCTCGCTTATTTGACCACCCGGTAGGCCATAAATTCGCCACTTTCGTGATTATTGTTTGCTTATCTATGGGTAAATGTCTATGATCTGTTTTAAGTACAAAAGGAATGAATATTGATTATGGAAATGTGGGAAGTACCTATTTATTACTTAGGATGATTTTTCTTGACATGGGTTTTTTTATGTTTTAAAGAAAACCAAGATGAAAAGTTAATTTTTTAAGGTTTTGAGTATTGTGCAGTTTTAATGTAAGTATTGTTTTTCAAAGAGGATATTTTACAATACTTACAAAATAACGACATTCGACTAAATTAAAAATTTATTCAAACAAGTATTTTTGTTTACGTTTATTGACTCTTAATAATCAAATAGCGATATTATAGCACTAGAAGTATGATTTGAGGTCAGTATAATTGAATCTCAACTCACAGCACACTATGTCTCACGGCACTTTAAATGACATTACTTAAATAGTTCTCTTTTAGAAACTCGCAGTAGGATGCATTAGATTTTTGTCATTTCTCTGGTTTGCATTTTTACGGCATATTTTATAACGTTTTCCGCAGTCACCCAATTTCTCCAAGATCCAAGTAGGCTGGGCCGAAAAAGTGAAAAATTGGAAATTGCAAATGGTATATTTGCCAATATCTGACTATACATCTAAAAGTAATTTGTGGAAAATTTTATTAAAATCCGTAAATGTTTCGCCGCGCCCCTGTGATCTTGAAAATTAGTAAAAAGGCCGATTGTTCAATATTTAGTATTTTTTAAATCCAAAATTATAATTTTTTTGTGACTTCTTGAGGATGTGGAAATGTGTATAAAAATAATTTTTTCAATAAAATATTTTTCTGTTGGATGGAAATTACAAATTTGTCCTCAAAATCTTCATTTACACGTAATTTAACGTTTTCAGAGACAAATTTGTAATTTCCATCCAACAGAAAAATATTTTATTGAAAAAAATATTTTTATACACATTCCCACATCCACAAGAAGTCACAAAAAAATTATAATTTTGGATTTGAAAAATATTAAATATTGAAAAATCGGCCTTTTTACTAATTTTCAAGGTCACAGGGGCGCGGCGAAACATTTACGGATTTTAATAAAATTTTCCACAAATTACTTTTAGATGTATAGTCAGATATTGGCAAATATACCATTTGCAATTTCCAATTTTTCACTTTTTCGGCCCAGCCGCAGCAAATCTCAAAAATTTGAATTGGACTCCTGCTAAAATATCTTTGTATACAGTGTCCGCAATAAACTTCGCATCAAATGGGATTTTTTTTTATTATTAGGTATAGGTAAAAATTGAAAAAGCAGTTAGTTTTTGCTTACCTAAAAACCAAAAATGACGTATACTGAAGCAGCTGCACGACTTGCGTTACCTGTCAAATTTGACATTTTTAATAAAATAGGTTCAAAAATGCCATTATTTATCAAATTATCGAAAAACTTTATTTGAGAAAGTTGTTTATTTAGGTATTTTTAGTCTCTGTACCAAATTTTGACAGTCTAATACAATTTTTATTTTTTGCCAGGTTCTTGAAAATTTTGATCAACCCTCGTAGATTAACTTTTATACATCGATGTAAAATCATTTGCTTTTACTTCAATTGTAATCTTAATGCAATTTTGTGTAAAATTTTGGTTTCCTATTATTTATTTTGCTTCAAAAACTGAAATTGTTATTGATCAGTATGTAATGTTTGATGCAAAGTTTATCTAATTACATCAGTTTTGTCAAAACCAACGTTTCTCATTTTTCTTAAGTTAGTAAACAGATGTACAAAAAGAAAATATTAGGAAGCTTTTTTCGCTGAAATTTTACTTAATTATTATTATTAAATTAAATTAATTATATTAAACTATATTTTTGTTGAATAAAATGTTTCGAGCGATTAATATATATTCTTTTTAATCCAATAATAATTAAGTAAAATTTTAACGAAAGCTTCCTAATATTTTCTTTTTGTACATCTGTTTACTAACTTAAGAAAAATAAGAAACGTCGGTTTTGGCAAAACTGATGTAATTAGATAAACTTTGCATCAAACATTACATACTAATCAATAACAATTTCAGTTTTTGAAGCAAAACAAATAATAGGAAACAAAAATTTTACACAAAATTGCATTAAGATTACAAATGAAGTAAAGGCAAATGGTTTTACATCGATGTATAAAAGTTAATCTACGAGGGTTGATCAAAATTTTCAAGAACCTGGCAAAAAATAAAAACTGTATTAGACTGTCAAAATTTCGCACAGGGACTAAAAATGCCTAAATAAACAACTTTTTCGAATAAAGTTTTTCGATATTTTGTTAAATAAGGACAGTTTTGAACTTATTTTATTAAAAATGTCAAATTTGACAGGTAACGCAAGTCGTGCAGCTGCTTCAGTATACGTCATTTTTGGTTTTTAGGTGAGCAAAAACTAACTGCCTTTTCAATTTTTACCTTTACCTAATAATAAAAAAAAATCCCATTTGATGCGGACTTTCTTGCGAACACTGTATTTGGTAAGCAGTGCCATTCTAGGTTTGATCTAACGAGCGAACAGAATAATAACATTGATGGAAAATTGGGAACAGTTGCTCCAGACAAATCCTAGCATTCTCCTTTCCTTCAGACTCACTTTAAAAACATGTTCAGCAAAGGTCATTCTTTCATCAAAGTAGAAACCGAAACCTTTTACAGTGCTCGAATATATCCTATTCCACACCATTTATCGTGTAGACTGGGAATTCTACTTCTACCACGATAAAAACTGTTTTTCGTTTATTTACCGTGCGAGCAAAAATTATTTGCATCAAAGAGCATAAATTCACACGTCTCTTCATATTTTCGAAAGTGTTGACCAGCATCTCTGGAGAAATGTTACCACATTCTTGGATAATCCATTCTTGTAATTGTTCTAAATTTACAACTTGTGTTTTAAAAATAGTGTTCTTAAGATGAGGAAAAATGAAGTAATCCATAACCGTTAAACAAGGTGATCTAGGTGGGAATTCAATGCCTAATCGAAAACTGATCAATCTGTCGTCGAAAAAATTGCGTAAGTAGTTAATAGTTTCGGCGGCTGTATGGGCGGTTGCACCGTCCTGTTGAAAATATTTAAAAGTTAGTTCGTCGTTAAGTAATTGCTTCATAAATGGATTCAAAATATTGTCTCTATACCGCTGTGCTGTAACTGTGTCATCGAATAAAATAGGATCAACAATTCTTCTTCGGGAAACAGCTAACCCATATACCAATTTTTTGAGGGTGCAATGTGGATTCTACAAAAAATGGGGATTTTCACTGCTCCACATGCGTGTATTCTGAGAATTCACATAACCGGAGACGTGGAACCAGGCTTCATCCGAAAAAAAATGTCAGGTCTAATAAATCATTGCTTTCCAATACATTTTGGGTAAACCATTGAGAGTAATTCCTGTGTCTTTCAAAATCTGCGGCTTGTATTTCGTGGAATACTTGCACTTTATAAGGAAATAAATTTAGCTGCTTCTTAAGAATAGTCCTGCATGTTCCATAAGATCTTCCCACTTCTTGGGACAGGCGTCTAATACAATTTGTTGGAGTATTTTGCATTATTTCACGAACGTTTGCAACAATAAGTTCTTCTGTTCTTACAGATGGTCTTCTTGCATCTTTTTTGTGTTGTGTAGAACCTGTCAAAGATGACGGAATAACTGATTGATTGTTAATTCAGGTAGATACTGACACCCAACAGGTATTAAGGTCTACGGCTAAGCATTACGTTCTTAGATGCAAGGCCCTCTTTGATGCAAATAATTTTTGCTCGCACGGTATTTGTTTAGCCATAAATGATTAACCTGACTCGGACCTGAAGGACGCCCGATGTTACCTAAAAGGCAGAAGATATATGAAGCTTGACGTCGTCATGTGTGTGCTTCCAGTTAGAAAACTTCTCAGCTAACGTCAACTATTGGGGCTGGAACAAAATAACATAAATGTGTCTATGCTTTTAGTCAAGTAAATTATTTATTTTTGTTTTCAGTTATTTATTTTATTAGCGAGCAGCAGGTAGAGTTTCCTCCTCTCCATTAAACCGGTGAAATAGGGTTTGTTCGGTTTTTTTTATGGAATTAAGTTGTTGCAGCACAAGGGGCCCAAGTACGTTAAAGTTAAAGTATCAATGTTTCAACACTTTTAATTATTTTTCGAGTTCGTTACTTTAGTTCTTTACCACCTAAACGCGAGTCATTTATTTGGTTTCGCTGGTTTTGCTGCAAATTAAAGGTGCAATATCCTTCGAAAAAGGAAATTGCATATCGCAAAGCTCGTTTAACCAAATAAAATTGAACAAAAGGATCTTAACGATGACGACCGATGACGGCGTGAAGAATGGAAGGTTATCCGCCTAAAAAGTGCCCAAGCCTTAAAATCGTTGCCAAATTAACGATTGGAATTTACATTTTTTTATGTGCCTCATTTAAGAATTTTAATAAGGCATGGTAAATTTATTAACTGATTGATCGTTATTGATTATTATTTATTGTGTAAATCCCAAAATATTGTCTACTTATATGGACCAAAAATAATTTATTTGGCATGTATGGATATTTTATGTACTCGTAATAAAAAAAAAATTGAATCGGTGAGGCCTTTACTTGATGGAAATTCATTATAACTCAATAAAAGACAATTTATTTTGTTAAATTTCCACTTTTATTAAAAAACTTTTTCTTTACACGACACGTTTCGCTACATTGTAGCTTCTTCGGGTGTATGGTGCTAACTAATTTTATTTCAGCACAATAACAAAATGGTCTAGATACTTAATTACTGAATTCAGGTATACACATTACAAGCTTAATTATTTAATTATATGTTCTTAACACTGTTTAGGTATTGTAAACTTAAATAATCTAAAACTAACAATTCTTTGAGAAAATTAAAAAAAAAAACTATAAATCAAAAAGAAACAAGAATAATAAATCGGGGTTTACCAATTAAATTGTGGCTCTTGTCCCAAAACGTATATAGGCCAAACAGGTCGATCATTTAAAATGAGAATTTTGGAACATAGAAGAAGTTTTCTGTCATAAAACCGACTCAACTTATTCTAATCATCTTTTACAAGAACAACATAATTTTGATAACAAAATTAAAGTTTTACATATTGAAAAAAAGGTCGAAATCTTCATATTTATAAATAATTATTTTTTAAATTAGAAATAACGAAAGAAATTTTGACCTAGTATTTTTTTTGTTTCAGATTTAAGTTCAGAATCGGCTTCTAAGTGTCCCATGTTAACAGAATGTCCATTTAGAGCCGAACATTGCCAAGAGGAGGACGACTGTGCCCTGGATGCTGTTTGTTGTAAAAGCCCGTGCGGAAAAGTGTGCACAAAACAACTTTTTACAGGTATGCATCGACAATATTTTCGGTACATTATATTGTTTCGGTTCGATAAATATAAAGGAATTTTTGATGTCCCTGGCCTCCATAGCGTTCCACTGGTAATCAACAGGTTCTGGGTTCGAATCCAAGCGGAGGTGTATAATTTTTTTCAATTTTAAAAACTTTGTCTGCACGCCGATTAACATTTTTCAGTTTCTTTTTTAAGTTTTCTTTAAGAATATTGGTTAAACTTGAAGTTTCTCGTTATTTCTAATTTTTCTTAATTTTTTTTTTAAATAATTTGATCTGCTCAGCAGGGTAGGACAAAAAATTTGTGTTTTGAATAGAAGGCCGTGACTTCGTATTCGGATATAACGTTTAATTCTAAACAACTTTCACAAACAACGTTTTAATCTGAAATGAAAAATAAAAGTAGGTACAGTTACGGCCATTAAATCTTGGGCAGCAAATCTGTCAGATTTTGACTTTTTACTAATTTTTGGTAAATTGCTCTTTTACCTTAATTTACATTTAATCATTAGTAATTACCAAGAGGTATTAGAACTTTTTTTTATTATTTCGAAAAATTAACAAACTATAAAACTATAACAAATTCAATCGGTACCTATTTACAATACATCATATTATTATAATTAATCAAATTTTAATATTTTAGCGCGGCTCCCCCTTTGTCCAAGACAGAGTTTATCCTTCTAGGCATTGAAGTTACCAAAGCCCTTGCGAAGTCCCGATTTAACTCATTCCAAGCTTGTGCAATTTTATTTTTTAATTCGTTCAAATTTTGTGGCCTAAAATTATTCTCACCATTAATTTTTTTGACTAAAACACCCCAAACATTTTCCATTACATTTAAATCCGGACTGCGTGAGGGCCATGGTAAAATGATAATTTGTTCCTGCATGATCCATCCATTCCCTTACTTGTCGGGCCGTGTGAATGGGACAATTATCTTGCTGATAAATAAAATCCCTTCCTGGAAATCGTTCTAATACAGAAGGTAACATGGTATTTTGTAAAATATTCATGTATACCTCTGTATTAAATCCCCCTTCAATAAAGTGACACACACCAAATCCTTGAGCACTCATCCATGCCCAGACGTTTACAGAAAATCGACCACTATTTCGATCCTTTTGGGTAAATCTTTCATCGAATCGAGTTCTTGGAGGCCTATATACTCTTAGTATTCCGTTGTAGCAAGACTGAAACACTTTCTCGTCTGTAAATATTACCTTTTCCCAGAAAACTAGAGGTTCCAAGTATGTAATACTTACCCGACCCGCTGTTCCTTATTTTCGGTAGTTAAAAATGGCTTTTTAGCTGCTGGATGACAGCGTAATTTAGAATTTCTCTAACCCTTCGTCGAGCTGTTCCCACCGATCCCGGGAAGTTTATTTCTATTTTAGCCCTTACAATGGATTTAAAAGGTTGGTCCCTTAATATGTTAACCAAATTGTTATCCTGTTCTTCACTGGATTGTTTGGGACCACCACTTCCAGGTCTTCTTTCCAAGGAATGCGTTTCTTGACACTTTGTTTTGAAAAAATGAACCGTACTCTTTGGGATGTTGAGCATTTCTGAAACTTCCCTTTCAGACCAACCTTCCTGCTCAATATAATGAATTATTAAAACTTTCTGCTGGGTCGTTAAATTTGGCATTTTTCATAAATTAAAACTGTGACATTTATTCTATAATGACATTTTTAATAGATACTTTGTTCAACAGGTATTACAGGTATACTTATAGTAAAATGAGGTGTATGTGTAAATGTTACAAAGCTAAAAAGGTTCTGCCCAAGATTTAATGGCTGTAACTGTACTTTACTGAGCAGCTTTTAAAAAATCGAATCCCCCTCGTATGCTCTACGGGTTTTTTTTATTTTAAAGAGCGCTTTTTTAGTTTAAGCGGACGCAAAAACTTTTATCAAGAATACGATTGTCTGAGAAATCAGTGATAAAAAAGTTTTCTACATGGACAATGTTACAAGAAAAATGTTTTTGAAAAGGGTTTACTCATGTTTAAGAAAACCGGCCTAGGGTTACTTTTCAAATAATAATTTACATCGTAAAATGATAAATATTCGTCCTCCAAGCCATTCCTGACGACATAATTACCCACAATTAAGTTTATAATTATAGCAACACTGCACTCGACAAGAAGCTGCAATGTGTACAATCTGTGGGAATGTCACAAATTGGTTTTTCAGAATTTGTTTAACTGTTACAGTTTTTAGACAATTAAAAAAAGGAATTGTGCAAAACTGCCTGGTAAATTACTTTTAGATAATTTCACACATAGGTACAGTTGTGTGTGTGTTTTTTTAAAAATTATTTTGTAACTGTTCTAATTTATTTTAAATGTTGTAGAAACATAAAATAAAATACACCTACTTACAGGGCTCTGCTCTAAGGACCTGCAAGGTTACCCGCATTTTTTAGTGCCAATACTATACAGGGTGAGTCGGGAGGAACAGACTAAACTTTAGGAGCGTAATATACACGCAAAAACAATTTGAAAAAACCAATATGTTCTTATTCGATAATCATTTGTTTTCAAATTATAGCGTAATACCAAATAAACAAAAGTTCATATATTAACGGTTTCCTAATCATAACGTTCTTTTAATAAATGTTCAAAAATACCGCCATTGACTTCTAAACATTTTTTGCTTCGTCTACGAAGTTGCTCTTGTAATTGCTTCATGTCTTTCTTCTTTAAAATGGGCTGCAGTATTTCTAATACGTCGAATTGGTGCATCCCGAGTGTCCACTTTTACTTTGTACACTTCATTTTTAAACCAGCCCCATAAACAATAATCTAGTGCTGTGAGGTCTGGAGATCTTGGAGGCCCATTAATAGGACCACCGCGACCAATCCAACGCCCTGGAAATGTTTCGTCTAAATGTTGCTTGACCTGACGAGCAAAATGTGCAGGAGCTCCATCGTGCGCTGGTAACACATTTGCCTTCTGATATTTACAGGAACATCCTCTAGCAGTCCTTGTTACTCATGTTGTAAAAAATTTAGGTAGTTGTCTCCTGTAAGGCGATTTTCCAAAATGAAAAGGCCAATTAAATAGCTATCGAGCATACCACACCACACGTTAACCGAAAACTTATGTTGAAAATTTCTTTTAACTGTTGCGTGGGGATTTTCGATTGACCATGACCATACAATATGAGAGCTACAAGTAATATTAATACCGTCACGCGGGTGAATGTTGCTTCATCTGTAAAAAGTATACGCGACACAACACGACAAAATTCAATACGTTTGGCATAATCTTCCGGTTTTAGGTGCTGTACTCTCTGTTCATGGTATGGATATAAGCCTTGCTCGTGGAGTGTGTTTAATACTCTTTTTTGTAGAATGCCCAATTGAGTACCAATTTTTCGTGAGCTGGTCGTTGCATTTTCTTCTACTAAATCCAGAATATTTTCTACTTCTCCTAAAGCTTGTCGAGTAGCTCGTTCAGATGTAATGTTGGCACATTCTCGCACAAGTTGTTGAAAACTCTGATAAACACGTTTCTAGTCGGATGTCTGTGATGTGGATACCGTTGACGATATTTTTCAACAGCAGCTACAGAAACCATAAATAAACACCATATTTGCATATTCTAAATTTGAATAAGTATTTAGCATTTTGTAACACTTTACTCACTCAAACTTGAAAATAAACATTTAATTACTGCCACAATACACAGACACATTGTCAAGACAACATGGATGTCAAATAGTTTAGAGTCTTAAGCATGGCATACTCTTATTACGTGAAAATGTTGATAAAAGTGGAACGTAGAAAAAAATTTTATATTGCACTATAACTTGAAAACAAATGAATATCGGATAAGAAAATATGGGTTTTTTACATTATTTTCGCGTGTATAATACACTCCTGAAATTTGGTCCGTTCCTCCCGACTCACCCTATATAAGTATACAAAATAATTAAATTAAATTCCGCTAGGTATCTTAAAGTCTGTACTTGAGTACTGAACGCAATTCTATTGTTGTAAATTCTCTACCCAAACAAAGCAGCGGACATCATACTTAGTACTACCCAATAGAATCCTTAAACAGATATTTTTTTGTGCTTTCTTACATTATTTCTTTAACATTAAAAAAATGTGATTTATCTCCTTGCTTTGGTCATGAGAATAATACAAAAAATATGTTTCATCATCATTATTAAAAAATATATATTTTTCATTACATTAATAACGCTTACAGGACCATTCCATGGACTTTGCGTTTTTAAACATCTTAGGGGTAGAATTTATTGAAATAGGTACGTCAAGAAAGTCCATCAACATTTTTTTTCCAATAAAAACCTTTATACTCACTTTTCACCCCTTTAGGCAAAGAAAAACTAATTACCAAATAAGCGGATGCAACATTTGCCTAAACAGTTTTGTTTTGTTTCCTTATGCCGTTAACGCTTTATGTAGTTCGTTTATGTTTGTGTCTTTGCCTTGTACTTAACTTTCAAAATGTCGTTATTCCAAACTAACTTTTACAGTTCATTACATGTGACTTGTATTAAAGAACAATTACTTCAACAGTCCAAGAAATATTAAGCCGGCCACTCACGTTCCGGTAGACCTGTGCGGGTACACCTGTGCAGGTGAAAATGTGCAGGTATTATACCGGAGAACTGAAAAGTCCACACACGCTAAGGTCAAATTCTAGATTTTTTTAGTTTGATGATGATGGCATGGAAAGATAACGACGCATTGGCAGTTCTGGGCCTCTTACTAGTTATAAATAAATGCACGAAACCCCCCAAAAAACGGGAAAAATGGTGCAAAGATTGGTTACTAAAGCAAAAAAATTACAGTCATATTAATTTATTGCACGAGTTGAAATTTACAGCCAATGATTTCCAAAACTATTTACGAATGGACAAGAAAACTTACTTAAAATTGCTTTCTATGGTTGGTCCTTTTATTGTAAGGTGACCATTTTTTTCTTACTTGAAACCAGGACAATATCAATTTTGACCAGCCACGCCCAAATTTTACAAATCTTTATCAAAAATTCACCCAACGGCCCAACGCCCAACGGCTTTTAGATATGCAAGAAATGTGAAAATCTTTTGATTTTACAATATAAAAATAAAACATAATAAACATAATATAACATGATAATATAAGTCATACTAATAATAACATAATAAAACATAAGTTCTTTAATTTGGTTTGGTTTTTTATATTTTTCTGAGGAAATAATTGCTTTTAACAAATTTTTGTTTTCCTAAATATTTTCATAGCATTCCATACAGGTTGCGTTTAAATTATTTTTGACAATCAACAAGGATTTCAAAGTTTCCACTTTCAATTGGGTTTTTTCGTTAGTCCAGATGTTGTTTAATAAAGAAAAAACTCCTTCGGTAGGTGCATTAGTTTCTGGCATACAGAGGCAATACTTTACCAATTTGCCAATATTATTGTAAGACACATTATTTTTTTAAAGGCTTTAAAAATTTCGATCCACCTATCTGATACCGAAACACAATTTTGTTTCTATTGCCCAAGTTTCTTATCTGTGGTGTATCTAAAACCAGTGCTTTTCGTGTACTGGTTTTTTTAAACGACTAACCAGGACTTATGCCCTGAAAACCTGTACTGTAGTGGTAAAATCAGTACGAATGGTCACCTTGTTTTATTGCAAAGAAGGATACAGTAATGAGAAATTGCATTTCACCTCATCAGAGATTAAGTGTAACTTTAAGATTCCTAGCCACAGGAAGAAGTTATGAGGACATGAAATAAAATAATTCCCGAAACATTCGGCTATTACTCTACGTTGCTCTTCAGTACTTAACGCCATTTTATAACAAAATCTATGTACAAACACGTGCTTTCAGCACAAAATTATGATAGAGAACTGAGACCTGTGACTGTGCAGGCTTGTCGGCACACACAATGACATTCCGGTCCAACGTATGACAGCAGTCTGGCGCAGGTCGACTGGTCGACCGAATGGATTTTCAATTTTTCAATACTGCTCCGGTCGCCTGCACAGGTCCTTTGAACTGCACAGGTTGGCTCACACACACGTTGCGATATACCTGCACAGGTGTACCGGAACGTGAGTACAGTTATACAACCATAAACATTTACCTTTAGATAATCAAACAATAATCACGAATGTGGCAAATTTATGGCCTCGCGCATGTAAACAAAGCTACACCGGATTAGTCATGAGCACTGCAACATTATCATTTGACGAATGGGAATAGGTCCGGGCTCCAAAATTTAAGTTCTTGCTTATAAGATTGCAAAAGTTAACCAGTCATTTATTTTTTAGTGTAAACAACTAAAATTTGCCCCACATTTTTGCCAACTCTTGTTTGTGTAACCTAGGCCTAGCTAGATGTGTTTAAATTAATCATAATAAAATAAAGTTATATATCAAGATACATCACTAACTCATACTTACTAAAAATACGAAATAAGCTATTTGGTCATAATAAAATCATTCAACGGTTTTTACTAGTCATTGTTCCCAGTATCCGTAAATATAAAACACCCACAATCCACAATAGCAAAGAAAACAACAAGGAATCCACAGAGAAAACCTAAAACACAACAACAAAAATGGCACCGAGCCGGTTCTGGAGTGTATTTTGAGTATGTCGCTAAAGAAGGACAGGCCGATAACACGAGGTTTGTGCGCATGCCCAATCCTGCTGGGAGGGAAGGCATCTGACCGGTAAGCGGTGCATTCAAACTTTTGTTTGCGCATGAGATAAGCTGTACCGGATGGTCAACTAAGAATGTCCGCCGGCTATATCTCAGAAACTACTAAACATAGAAACTTGGGGGAAAAAAATTATGATTAAAGCGGTCATGAGAAAATTCTGGAAATTACTTTCAAGTTCCTCATTTCGCCGCAAGGGGGCACAATTGAAAATTCTTTTTTAAAATTTTAAATTTCTCTGAAAATTCCCATATTAAGGTATAACTCTGATTACATCATTGGAAAGCTTAGACAATTTTGCATCATTTTGGTTTAAGGCTCGTTGGCGTACCGATCTTAATAAGAGTGGGGGAAGCTATTGAAAGTGTAAACATTAAAATCGCTGTAACTTCTAAACGACTTATCCGATTTTACTAAATTTAAGCTTGTTTGGAAGGGAAAGGTAAGTACCTTCACTCGTCGTATCCAATGATACACAATAGTTTCTAATAAAATTGCTAGAGGGCGCAATTTGTAATATTAACAGTTTTTTTGATTTTATCCCGAAAATTCAAATCATACAGTATACTTATAACATCATAATCGGAAAGTAGATGAAATTTACAAGAAAAGATGTGAAAACCGCAGTTTGATATCTTTGTTCGTTTCAGAGTTATTGCCAAAACAATAATTTTTAATACAAATTGCGCCCTCTAGCAATTTTATTAGAAACGATTGTGTACCATTGGATATGACAATTAAAGGTACTTATCTTTTTCTTCCAAACAAGCTTAAATTTAGGAAAATCGGATAAGTCGTTTAGAAGTTACAGCGATTTTAATATTTACACATTCAATAGCTTTTCCCACTCTTATCAAGTGAACGTGTAAACAATAAAATCGCTGTAACTTCTAAACGCCTTATCCGATTTTACTATATTTAAGCTTGTTTGGAAGAGAAAGGTAAGTACCTTCAATCGTCGTATCCAATGATACATGATAGTTTCTAATAAAATTGCTAGAGGGCGTAATTTGTATTAAAAATTATTGTTTTGGCAATAACTCTGAAACTGAAACTGAAACGAACAAAGACATCAAACTGCGGTTTTCACGTCTTTTCTTGTAAATTTCATCTACTTTCCGATTATGATGTCATAAGTATACCGTATGATTTGAATTTTCGGGATAAAATCAAAAAAACTGTTATTATTACAAATTGCGCCCTCTAGCAATTTTATTAGAAACTATCGTGTATCATTGGATACGACGATTGAAGGGACTTACCTTTCCCTTCCAAACAAGCTTAAATTTAGTAAAATCGGATAGGGCGTTTAGAAGTTACAGCGATTTTAATGTTTACACTTTCAATAGCTTCCCCCACTCTTATCAAGGGCGGTACGTCAACGAGCCTTACACCAAAGTGATGCAGAATTGTCTAAGCTTTCCAATGATGTAATCAGAGTTATACCTTAATATGGGAATTTTCAGAGAAATTTAAAATTAAAAAAAATAATTTTCAATTTTGCCCCCTTGCGGCGAAATGAGGAACTTGAAAGTAATTTCCAGAATTTTCTCATGAGCGCTTTAATCATAATTTTTTTTTCCCCAAGTTTCTATGTTTAGTAGTTTTTGAGATATAGCCGGCGGCCATTCTTAGTTGACCACCCGGTACGTACCTAAAGATAAATGTCTATGAAAAAAAAAGAATTTTATGCTAGAAAATAAATATTGTCAAAAAACGGAATTTTCATGCCCTGAAGTCCTATAAACTTCATACGAAGGTATTATTGTGAATTATGTAATCATTTTCTACGATCACAAGCCATAAAAACGTGACCTATGTAATATGAATGAATATGTACGTACCTTTAAGATACTTTATGATTTTTTATAAAATAAATGTGTAGGTCCTAAACAATATGTAAATATTGCCCTATATTTAAATAAATGCAAACAATGACGCGCCGGCAAACCCAAGTTCATAAAATAATATCGAATTATATTATTTAAATCTGCATAAATTAAACCTTATCTATCATGCGATATAAACGATTTTCCAAAGTGAAATCATATTTTTAAAACCTACTAACACGATTAAGGCCCGATATCACAAATACCTACACTGAAAGGTTAGAATACCGAAGGTCAGTGGCGTCACTAGAGTTACTGCAGTGGCGTTGCTAGAAGCAGTGGCGTAGTGATGCCGTTACGGGCCTGTGTTCCATGGGATTCCCGGCCCCCTACCCATTAAAAAACGAAGTATATATTTACGTTTATTAAAAAAATATGCAACGAACATAACAAAATCACTAAAAATTAAAAGCAGTAACAAGCAACATAGCATAAAATATAAAAAGAAATGAAATTACTGATCTAAATTAAAAAAATTTTCTCGTCTTATTATTTGCAAAAACCGATACAATGGAGGACACGTCTATTTTCCGCGCAATTTGGTTTTCAATTGACAGAATTGACAACCCCGACAGTCTTTCCTGTCCCATGGTGTTTCTAAGATAATTTGTTATCAATTTTAACTTGAAAAATGATCGTTTGGCTGTTGATACAGATACAGGAATACTTAGGAAAATGTAGCAAGCCGTCAAAATTTCGCTAAAACTACTACAGGAACTAAAATTTTCAATTAAAATAAACTCAATTATGTCTTAAATGGATTTGATTCTACCTAAATCAGTGGCGGATTTACAAATTTGCCGCTAGTAGGCTATTCAATTTTTGCCGCCCCTATATCAGTGACGGCTCGTGAGTTGTGAAACAGGTGAAGTGTTCGGGAAAGAAAAAGTCCGCTGCAGGCGAAATGCGCCGCAGGCGAAAATTTTTTAAGACCACGCCCAAATTTGGTCAATAATTTTTAGTAAATATTTTAAAAATTTATGATTACCTACTTATTTTATTGAAAATTTGCATCACTTTTTTTGGAACTGAGTGTATTTACTCAAAAAAATAAAGTAACCGATTCTCGCAAAGGTTTTACAGAGTCTTATGGAATTGACTTAATATATTTGAACCTGTAAATCCTGATATATGAAGGCACGTCGAAGAAAATTTATTTTGAAATGCCGCTTTACTATCTATAATAAGCGAGAAAATGCATTATTTTTGCTTTCTTGCGGTACCAAAACTGACTTAATATTTGAAATTTTAAATTAACACGTGTTCATATTCCCAGTTAATGTTAATACCGTGCGAGCAAAAATTATTTGCATCAAAAGACGTAATGCTTAGCCGTAGAGCTTAATACCTGTTGGGTGTCAGTAACTACCTGAATTAACAATCAATCAGTTATTCCGTCATCTTGACAGTCGTTACAAGTAATTTGATTCATCGCTAATATTTCCAATTTCTTGAACAATTCACACAATGGGCTTTACGGAACAGCACGGTTGCACAGCAGAAAACATTCATGGTTGAAGCGTATTTTCGAAACGGGGTTAGAGTAAATTGTGAGTGGCAATACAATCCGGGTTTGTGCATGGACTATTTTCACGAACATTTTCCTAACGTTGCTTTTATTGCTGGGGATTTTTATCATTGCTTGAAAAGAACCGGGGCTGTGTTTAGGGAAACATGTTCTATACAACACAAAAAAGAAGTAGGAAGACCATCTGTAAACAGAAGAACTTGTTGCAAACGTTCGTGAAATATTTTTACATTTTATATATTTTATATTTTGTTGGTCAACACTTTCGAAAATATGAAGAGACGTGTGAATTTATGCTTGGAGCCAATTTCAGCAATTTATGTAATTATTTTTCCTTTTCTTTCTGTATATTCTTACTTTGTTAATTTTGTAAAAAACAAAAATAAATTTGTATTTGTCTACTTATTTTATTACTCATTAGTTTGGCATATCATGGCATAATATGAATTTGACAAAATTTTAACCTAGATTTGGTTAGATATATCGTCCCCATATCATTGTGATCCAAACCAAGACACACGTTTTTTAATCCAAGCCCTCTTTGATGCAAATAATTTGTGTTCGCACGGTAGGTAGTTACAATGATTACTTTTTCACAGTTGCTGTTAATCCGTTAAGTATAATGAGGAAATGATCTATGTCAAAACAATAATTAAAATATACTTAACTTTTAACTTTACATGATATTACAGCTAAGATTAATTATTTAACTTTTACACAAAAATACAGCTTCTTTCCGTTTCATTACAACGTTACAATTAGCAACGTCTTTATAACATGCTGGTTCTCTATTAAATTTAGCTTCGGTGACAAGAAAATGAGTTATAATGTCATTAAAAAAGCTAATTAAAATGAAAAAAAAATTTACAGTAACATATTTATGAAGTATAGCGGGTACACCCGTGACTTCGCTCGCGCATTTCAAAATTAGACACATCCCAAGTGGAGTTAAAGTTTGTAAAAAAAATTATGAGCTTATCAACTTAAGAGGTTGCCTAAGTACTCAATGTACTACACAAATAGTTACTTTACCGAATTTTATTATTCCCAAACAGGGGTAAAATACACGGTATTTCGTATTTTCAGTAAGTATGTAGTAGTGTCCATATATATCGATGACCTAATACTGATACCTCTTAACCCACAAAATTTCACATAATCATATTTTTACGCGATCTGAATAATTTAAGACAACCCCGTCGCCTACAAAAATCTCGTATCCCAAATATTACGTTTAGACGGCTTTCCCGCGATTTCTAACAAGTCGTAACCCGTGTTATGTTTTAAATTAATTTGTCGTATCCCACAGCCATATGTTTTAAACAGTCACGGGTAGTTTGTGTCCGTATTAATTTGGACAATAAAGAGTAGACAAGTATGTACTTTTTGTTTTTTTAGGTTGTTATTCTTAATTGGTGTGGTGGCTTCCCATTTTCTTAGAAGATATTTAAAACTGTGTTAAGGTTTTCTTCAAAAACGTCACGAAAATACTAATGTGGCTTACGTCCGATTTGAACAGACCGAAGTCAATGTTGTTTATGAGGGTTAAGAGGAAGAAACCCTTTTTACCACAATGAAAATTGCCGAACGTTTTGCTGGTCAAACGAAAAGAAAAAATAAAAATTGGTATTTAGAAAATAAATTCTACTTTAAATACCCCATCCAGAAAAGTAAATGACGATCAAAAATATTCCCAAAATTTTTTTTAGAAATTTTTTTTATTTTTAGTAATTTTGTAATATCTTCAACAATTCTTTATTGGTCAAAAGCAAAATGACTTTCCCGGGTGTAGAATGTTGTACCAAACCATTTTTCCTAAAGCCATTTTTCAATATCGGCCTTACTTTTTTCTCAAAAACGTTGGGCGCGTAAAGTGAATTTAAGCGTGAATTTAAGCGTGTAAAGTGAAGAACCTTCTGACAACTACCTACCTTGTTTGATTCTACTTAATTTTTGATGTATAAATTAAATAAGTTGGAATGCAGCTGTCTCGGTGGATTTACACTGTTGAAAACCATGTTGATCGTTCCTTATCACTTTAAATCGGCCAAGAAAATCATTAGTTTGTCGTACAATATACGTACGAAGATTTTTCGAAAATATACTAAGCAAGGATATTGCCCATAGTTGTCAATGTTACATTCATTACCCTTTTTAAAGATTGGTATTACAGTGGCTAGTTTTATTGTGGATGAGAATGTTCCAGTGGTAAAGGCACTATTGAGATGTTGAAGGGGCTCTTCTATCTCCTCGCGCACATTCTTTAAACCCTTTGTTAGTATGCGATCAAAACCAGTTGATTTTTTATTTTTCAAATTTTTTTATTTTTCCTTTTCTTTTTTGTTTTTATGGCTGATGCCGCCGCCACTGCACCTAGATATATTGTCTTCTTAATAACGTATTTTTTGTTGAACTGGTGAACAAACCTGCAGTTTCGCGTTCGCTATTGTGCTCGTCGAGCCACTCGTCGAGCCACTCGTCGAGCAAAGCGGTGGTCTGTGGGCTACTTAAGGTCAACGATAAATAAATGTTGATTTTTATGTCGACATTGTGTTTAGACTTTTAGACCTTTAGGACCCAGAAATACAATTTATTTTATTTTATAACGTTGAACGCTCTTACTTACTCTTTTTTATATTGAGCCTAATGAATAAAAATTAAGCAATTACTTGAAGCAATTACTTGTTAGTAAAAGTAATTGCTTGACTAGCAAATGTTATAAGTAAAGGCAATTGCTAGATCTGGATATGAATAAAATTTTGAAGCAATTGCTGTTTTTCTTACACCTCTGTAGAAAATGCTTATTCAACACAAGTTTAGACGTGGCTTATCCACTTGTTCAGATTATAGATTTTATGTTCAGTTTGGTGCCTAATTTGCAAAAGAGTTGACGTAAATACAACAACGTTGTTCTATTTATTTAATACAATAGTAATCTGTTACGTTTTTTTGGAAAATAGAAAACTTTTATTTGTGATATGGCGGATTTCAGTGATAATGAGGAAAGTGATAGTAGTGATGAAAAAATTAAAGACAAGCAATTGATATTCGTTCACAAATTGAAGGAACATAAATAAATCTCTCTGACCACAACTGTTTAGCTTCCACAACAGCTTCAGCACTTGTAGGAAATTTAATAAAAATATTGGCCTTCTCCAAAACTGCATCCATTACAGAAGTGTATGTCTTACAGACTGTAGTTTGGTGAACACCGAGTTCTTCACCTAAGAGTTTTGAAAGCCCGGATCCGACAATTTTCGCAGAAAGACTTTAATCTTATTTAAAGGCGACAGTGCACCCCTCGCCTTTTACCAGTATCAGTCAAAAAATAATTTACCAACCTCTCAACATTTTCGCAGTCAAATCGATATAACTTTCTGAAATCATCATATTATCTGCAATTTTTACGTACACTGTAGATTTTTCTTTTACGGACGTTCATATATTCAGCCATAATTGAAGACACAAATTAAGAGCAACGCACGTCTATGCCGTGCTTAAGTTGACTGCTACCAAGCAAATGATGCAGGGGTCGACCTACCTTTAAAAGTTGAAAGCAATTGCTAAACTAGAAAAATTCCTTAATTAATTCATCACATTTTAAACAAACGATAGCAATTGCTTCTGTTTTTTAAGAAAAAGCATTGACTAGAAGCTATTCCTGCACTTTTAAGCAATTGCTGGACGCAAAAGCAATTACTTTACTTTTTATTCATTGGCTTTCAAGAAATTACTTCGATTTTATAGGAAAACGCAATCGCTACATTTTTATTCATTAGGCTCATTCACTTTTTCTACAATACTCCTTTTGTAACTAACAGAACGCCCTGATGTTAACTTTCTAAGGCCGAAACGAATAAATTTGAGTAGAAAACAGAAGTTTGACTTCTACCCTTAATAATCAATAATTATTATGTCTATTAAATAATCCCTATAATATTACCTTTTATTGAATACCTGCAACATGTCGAAAATATAATGTTGAAAACGAAAAGCTGAAGAAATTTAAATTTATTTAAAATATTTTTTATATCTTCAGTAATACTTGTGATTAAGGTATTAAAAGTTACAAAAAGCTCTTATAAAACCCGAATTAAAGATTCATCGTAATGAAATATATAAAAGAATCCGTTTTGCAATTATAATTAAAGATTGTTATCTAAACTAAACATTCATTATTAGACGTATTATTATCCAGGATTTGATCGTTTGCAAATTATAAAGGAATTTTAATCATCAAGTTTCACAAGATGAAATATCATATTAACAATACAACTTTTGTAACTTTCTTAATGCGAAAAGCTGTAATTAAGTTAAGAACGATTTAAAACTATAATCGGCTGTGCTAAAGAAGTAGAAGAGTGCACGATTATAAGTTATTAATACGTTATATTTTTTCTTATATAACTATTCCATTAGCAAGTTTTACACGAAAGAGGGGAGGCTACATCAGGGCCGTAGTCAGCGAAAAATTTCACGTGGGGTAGAAGGAGGGGGGGTTTCAAAATGAGTTTGTTTTTGATATCTTGTCAATGCAGTGGGAGTCTCATAGGAAATGCGACGCAGGCAAAAAAATTTCGGAGCCCAAGTTTATTAAGAATTTAGCCCAGAAAAAATTTTGCATTAAAAGGATGTAGGATAGGATAAGGATTATGGTTAAAGCAAATTTAAAAAAAGTGAAATATATAGCAAGAATTAGTTTTCTTTATTATATATTTATAATTAATATTTTGAATATCTTCTTCTATGCCCAATATTCTTGATGAGATTTGGAGAGGTTTTTTATTTTTTTTATTTTATTTATATTTTTTTATTTTACGTCGGTCTATTTCCGCAACGAGGCCATTTGGAGAGATATGGAGGGATATGGGGGAGGGGGGTACTGAGAGAATATTTACCAGGGTCTTTATAGACATTAATATTTTTTTAAATATATAAAAAATCGTGTATTTACTCCTTAAACCCAGTAAACATTTCCGAAGCGGAAGGTTAAATCCCCCCCCCCCCCCAGCTACGGCTTTACGGCTGGGCAGCATCATGACAAATTTTATAAATTAAACCCGTAAAATTGTTTTTGTTAAATAAAGTTTTCAATTTTTAAATAGATAATTGTGACTATTTTTGGACTTCAGGGGGGGGGGGGGGTCAGAACTCCATCACCTCCCCCTAAAAATGTGCTGAAAAATTGACTTAGGATTCAATAGCCTACAATTTATTGGCAAAAATTAAGCTGTTTTTGTTTTTTATTATTTCCGAAAAAACATCTTATAGAGGAATTTATCATTATTTTATTTATTATAAGGCCATATGGGGGGGGGGGGAAACACCTGTAACCTTCCCCCCCCTACAGGTCAGCCACTAATTACTTGTACTTATAGTAATAAGATACATTATTACTTACCTATAATTACTAAAATTAATATGTAAGTTAATTACGAAAATAATAATAAATATGTCTCATTTTTTTTTTCAAAATTCACTTAGGGGTTAAAAAAAGGGGTGCAGGCTATTTTGAGGGGGTATCTACAACTGTCTATAATTTTAAGCCATATTGCTGAAAATTGTGTAAATACTCTAACTAACTGTTAAAGTAAGCCAGTATAATTTATCCAAAGTCAGTGTGATGACATTCCAATCATTCCATACGGCATAAAAACGGCGGTAAATAGTCTCAAAGAGACCGACCTCACAACTAGGGTTGTCAGATCTTTCTTCTTTAAGTTTTTTTATTAAAAATGTTTCTTTTATATCAGTATTCAATTGTTAGTCAGTAACTTTCTTTGAAAGCTAGTTTGTAAATATACTTTAAACCGAGGAGTTTTGAGTATGACAGAAAAAATAACAAGCCATTCATTGTTACAATAATACATTATTTAGTTCTTAAGAAACAATATAACTGAAATCAAGACAAAAAGTGTTTTCAGTGTTTAAAAACAACGAATTAACAAACCCTTGTTTCTCGTATATACTTACATTATGCTTACAAATCCGAAAATTTTGAAGAATTGGCAACAGCATATAATTTGTTGCGCTTGCAAGCGCCAGTTAAAGCGGCTGGTGTAAGCTGAAGCTGTACGCAGCCCGTCTAACGATCGATTCTGTCAGACAGAGATAGGCCAGTGACCGCCTATGGCGTGAAAGAGACGAAGATAAAATATACGTAATTTGGAATTTGTGGACGGGCTGGACAATGGTCCCAGAATGGAGTTCTGGTAAAAAAATTAAAGCATTTTCTGAGCAGTGTCGTGCCGTGTCAGGTTTATTTTTCTGATTTTAGTTTTGTGTATAGAATTTTTGAGTTATCTTATATTTATTATTTTAATATAATATTATTATATATACAGTGGGTTTATAAAGTGTAGTATGTACAAACACCTAATGTAAAACAAACTTATAAGTGTGTATACGCATTTTAATTATTTCTTTGGGACGCCTATGGTTAGGAAATTCCTACAGTTTAATGTCATTAAATTGACCTAAGAAACACTATACTTGTTTACATTTTTTGGGAAATTTTGCCCCTAGGGGGTAGAAATGGAGGTGGTAAGTTGCCAAGGCAACATCTAGGCGTAATTCGTTACAGATTCGTACGCCGTACAAAATTATGAGCGTTAAAAGGTTTACATTGGATGGTTTCTCTTGGTTTCGTTTCTCTATGACCATACCTAACTCTAATATCTAATTACCGTCACTTTTCTAACCGCCTAAATAAAATTACCGTTTCTTACAGGATGTCAGACTCTCCGAATGTCAGCATCCCGCAGAGCGAAAGCTCTGGGAGTCGAACCCATGTCGGTCAGGATGCCGCGATGTAACAAGCAAGGAGGATTCGAACCGATCCAGTGCGACAACGAAATTGTGAGTTCGTGTTGGTGTGTAGACGAGACTGGATTTGAGATGCCTGGAACTCGTGCGCCCGCTGCGGGATTGGTAAATTGTACCGGTAAGTTATGTAACTAGGAAGTTCAAAATTTAAACGGAGTGTTTATTCTATTTCTGTTTTTCTTTGAAATATCATATAATACACTTTATTCTATGTGTTGTGATTTAAGGCAATGTTCTTAATATGCTTCATTTAATTATGCCTAGTAGTAATGTACTGAATGTATATGCCCTTGTTGCATAAACAGCTATTAAAGGCCTAAAGTATGTAGAGAATACAATATTTTATTTCGGTTGATTTATTTAAGAGGGTAATAACCCAAAGGCTTCCATATATGTATACACCCACAACATTAATCATCGTTTATTCGTCGATTGCTAGTTTATGATTCCTGGTACGTGAAGTGAAAGTGGATTCGAGACATTTAGCCACTATTTATCATTTTTTATCAATAAAAATTTTCCAACCAAAGCAAGAAAACAATTATTATTGTTATTAAAAATTAAAGTACCTAGCAGGTATGGCAATATGTAATTAAATTAATAAATAATGATGTAATCATTCAAGTGATCTATACAGCTAAACTTTGGTCTGACGAAACCAAATCTGGTGCGTAGATTTAAAAGACTTTTAAAAATAAAAAAAGAAGGTTTTTTCAATTTAACCGCCAAAACACTTGTCATTTGTTCCCTTTTTACAATGTAAAGTTTATTTCCCTTCTGACACGTGCTGCTTTCAGTTGAACTTCTTTAACAGATACAAGGTTACTTTTCTAAGATGTTCTACCAATGATGTAAAACCAAAATTTTTTAAAAATCTTCTAAATCTTTTAATTTTGCATACAATGTATATGCCTTAACTCCTGTCGGGGTAACTGGGCGGTAACAAGCATGGTACCCCAACAGCATTTTACTTCAAGCTAAATGATGCTTCGAATTTTTTCATTTCACCACTTTTACATGTTTCCGAAAAAGTTTAATGAAACGTAAGATTTTTCACTACTTTTACCTAAATGATTTTCACAAAGTATGTTAAAACTCTAAAACTTATTTTTCTTTCGCTCTCTTCAATTTTCTGCCCAAGACAGGGCCTTCGCACTAGCCCTTGACTTTCCAGTATGCTGAAGTCTTGTCGGTCTTCTGACTATTCATTTTTTACACCTCGTGTACACCATTGAAAGCTCCATTACGGCTCAATCCCACTTATTATTTTCTTTCTTGCTAACAACATCGGTATTGTACTATTTGCTTTGTTTTCCTGATGATGAGTGTTTTTACACTCGAAACATGTAGAATTATTATGAATTATTCTAGGTTCGCCTAGCTATTCTAATAAACTTGTGGAGAAAGACTTTGTGCTTTTCTTTTTTCTATTTAAAAATTTAAGTTCTTGCTCAAGAAGTTGGAAAAAAAGGAAGTTATTTCTGGCATTTTTAGTAGTTGCAAACCTATCATATTTTGAGGGTAGAAAATTGTTTTTAAGGATTTGTTTCTAAAATTTGTTTAAAAATGATTCGTCGTCATGTTTTTAGTTTAAAAAGGAAGAGAACAAGTCAATTAAACTATAAAAGCTTATAAATAAATGTAATATTAGAGAAAAGTGTCTTTTAAACTTTTTGAAGCAATATATTGCCCAAAAAATAACCGCACCTAATTAGATTACAGGGCTGCAATGCTGCAAATAAAGTACACCAAAACATCAATCTGTCTTGGTGTGTGTTTCTCTTTATTTTCATACTTTATTTGTGTAGCCTAGGCCTAGTTAGTTGTGTTTAAATTGATCATAATAAAATAAAGTTATATATCAAGATACATATCACTACTCAATACTTACTGAAAATACGAAATACCCGGTATTTTATCTCTATTTGGGCATAACAAAATAAATACAACGGCTGTTTCTAGTCATTGTTTATATTCCAATCGGAGTCAGTAAAAGCACAAACACAATTCATTAAACTACACAAAAACTAGAAATCTGTAAATATTAAATACCCATAATAAACAACAAGGAATCCACAGAGAAAACTTAAAACACAACAACAAAAATGGCGCCGAGCCGGTTGTGGAGTGTATTTTAAGCATGTCGCTAAAGAAGGACAGGCCGATAACAAGAGGTTTGTGCGCATGCCCGATGCTGCTGGGAGAGAAGGCATCGGACCGGCGAGCCGTGCGTTTAGACGTATTTTCTTACCCATAAAACGTAATTTTTGTTTGCCCAGGAGATAAGCTAAATACAGGTTATCTCCTGGGCACCTAAAGGTAAATGTCTATGTGCGACCAGCGACTCTACGTCAGAACTTTATACTTCTTTAAGCAAGAATCTCTAGTCTGCTTAAAAAGCAATACCTACTTAAAGACGTACCTGCCTACATTTTTTAACATTAGGTATAACTAACTAGAAGTACCCTTTATAAATTTAGACCATAACATTGGACTTTTAGTAGCACATGAACACAAATACCACAACAACCCACACAAAAACCAAAGCCTAAAAATAATAAATTACGTAAATTAAAGCAGTGTAAGTCGTATTTTGCGTTTATTACCTTTACCTGTAGCTATTTTATTATCTACTAATTATCCTGGTAATTAATTAAAATTATCAGTAGAAACAAGACCTAGAGACTGTAAACTATGTGCAGCGTCGGACTGAGATGATAAACAACGACGACCAAGCGAAAAGTACCTAGTAGTAGTAGTAGTAGTAGTAGTAGTAGTAGTAGTAACATGTTTTATTTAGCAAAAAGCTACAATTAAATATTTTTTAATACATTTTTTTAACACATTTTTATAGATTTATTTTAAAATTTTAAAACGCAACCTTCTTTGTACAAAAACAGACAGAAAAGTTAAACAGTTTGTAAATTGTATCAAATATTACGTATCATTTTATTTTGTAATTAAATGTAATTTTAAAGTTTTTGTAAATAGTTTTAATGATATTTGAGATTTAATAGAATTTTACAAATTATTATATTCTATCAAACCTTTATAAAAAATAGATTTATAAGCTAATGTTTTAGACACTTTATCCACATAAGAATTTTGATTAGTTCTTGTTTTATAATTATGATGGTCATAATTAAAAGAACAAACATTTTTTAAACAATCAGGGAATAAATTATTTTTAATTTTATGTATAAAGATACATACTAAATAAAAAATTAAATTTCTGACATTCAACCAATCTAAATTTTTCAACATAAAATAAATTTTTGTATATTTGTCACAATTTAAAATAATCCGCATTGCCTTATTTTGTAAAATCTGTAATTTATCAAATATTTCCTCACTAGCATAATATAAAACGGAAGAACAATAAAGAATATGTGGTAATATAATAGTATTAAATATAGTTTTTTTTAAAAAACAAACTTAAATTAGAACTGATTTTTTTTAAAATAACCTACTTTTCCGGCAATCTTCGATATGATACTTTCAAAATAATTTAAAAATTTTAATTTTGAATCAATAGCCCAGTACGTGGGTATCAAAAAGGGGTGTTTGAATGCAAAAGGTGGTGTAGTAGCGATTTTTTAGTATGTTGTTAGGCTTGGGGCCCTAATGAAAAATCCAAGTTTTCGACCTCGAGGCGCATGCGCTCGAGCCGCTATCTTGGATTTTAGGTACAAAAATTTGATTTTTTGACAATAACTCAAAACGGTGGCTTTTACGACAAAAGATATTCTATACAAAGTTAAAGAGGACAAAATTACCTTCATTTTTGTGGAATTTTTTTTTAGCACACCTATGTTAGGAGTTACAGCGCCGTGAAGTTACACTATTTGAAAAAAAAATTTTTTAAAAAAAATTGGCTGTTAATAACTAAAATAAATAATTTGCTGTTAATAACTAAAATAAATAATTTGAAGAAGTAGTCCATGCTTAAAGTGGAGTTGAAAGTATAGAAAAGTAAGAAAAAACTAAAAGTCTTCCTTCACAAAATTTTGTGAAAGAATATAAATAATTTAAACAAATACAAAGAATTTTGAAATAATTTTTAAAGAGACTCTATTGAGAGAGGGTCATAAAATAACCTTCCGTGCATCAAGTCTGTATGCGTCAGTGTGTCATGTCTAGCTTGCAGAAGGTTACGTTGTTAAAATGGAAAATTTCCAAAAAACAAAAACATAGAATTTAAGTCTTGAAAGCCCAAGGGCGTAGGACATGTCAATAAATGTAGATAGTAATAAATGTAAAGTTTAAAAATTTTAAAATTCCTAAAATACAATTTCACACCTTGCAAAGACAAACATATTATACAATAAACACTTCAGTACATGAAAAGAGAATAAAATAGACAAAACAAAAGCGAGACAAGGATTGTCAATCCCCTAGCAATCAGTAAGCAGCAATGTTTAGTGGTAGAGGAAATAACTTACTGCCATGCCATATCATCGTCAAAATATTCATTGACAGTGTAATAGGCCTTTCTAATAAGTACCGATTTTATTTTTATTTTGAAGGATTAATTCCCTTATTTCCCGAGGAGTTTTATTTTAAATTTCTATTAAATTAAATTCTACATTTCTTTGAATGAAACTGAAATTATACTTTGTATTTTTTAAATTTATTTTATTTCTTGTGTCGCGTGAGTGTTCTCTGATATGTTCGGAAAAAATATCTGAATTCTCCCTTACAAAGATCAAACATTCATAAATTTAAGTCGATATAATTTTCATTATGCGATTCTCTATAAATTTAGTTTTACATGTTTAGATGTTTCAACTATGTTCATGTTGAAAATAATATTCAAGTGCATAGTTTTTTTTATAATTATGTAAAACTATAATGTTATATAATAAAAATAATAAAATAAAACTCAAACAAAATGAAGGTTCCACATTTTTTTTTCAAATAGTGCAACTTCACGGAGCTGTAACTCCTAACATATGTGTGCTACAAAAAAAATTTTTTAACGAAAAATGAACTAAATTTTGAGTTATTGTCAAAAAATCAAATTTTTGTACCTAAAATCCAAGATGGCGGCTCGAGCGCATGCGCCTCGAGGTCGAAAACTTGGATTTTTCATTAGGCCCCAGGCCTAACAACATACTAAAAAATCGCTACTACACCACCTTTTGCATTCAAAAAACCCCCACGTACTGGGCTACAATTATTATCCCTAAATATTTAAAACTGTTTACTAATTTCAATTTTTCATCATCAATTACAACATTTATACTTTGACAATTTAAATTATTACCCATAACCATACATTTAGTTTTTGAAATATTTAATTTTAATTTATTTACTTTTAGCCAATTTAATAATATATTTATCTCAGAATTTAGAGTATTTAAACCATCAAAAATATTTAAAATGTTAATGTAAATTAAGGTGTCATCAGCAAACATTTGTAACTTATAAATATACCACGCATCTCATTAATAAAGGTATGCTTTTGCGCCGAGTCGACATCTCATCTCACTGTTTACAGAGGACATTCTATCATGTCTATGATAACTTACTTGTAAAATGAAAATCAGTAAAAGCGTTTAAATTGCATTACTATTTTCACAATAACCTAACATTTCATTCTAATATCAAAATTTAAAAATTGTCATAATCATAATCATAATCATATGTCATATTGGTTAGTTTCACTTGCTACCACTAGGAGGCAGACGTTGCCACGTCTTGCGGATTTACACCAGTGTGGAATATTCAGAATAATATTTCTACTTGTCTTACTGTACCTAAAGTTAAAATTTTGATTGGCCAGCCAACAGTTTTTCTGGAAACCGGCAGTATGTGTTTCCATAGCACTGCTGAATTCCCAATAATTACAAATTGAGTCAATTTTAGCTCAAATAAAATCCGAAAGGGGCAAATCTTTGGATTTTTCGGCAACAGCGTATTACCCTATTCTAGAGTAAAAATAGGTGTATATTTTCACAAGCGTCTAGAGAGGAGCGGCTGTGAGTAGAAAAATCCGATGTTGCCATATACCGGGTGTCCACGGAAGGTGGCTCGCCCCTCTAACTTTTTTGTTTTTCAAGATAATGAAATAAAATTCGGGGGATTTGTATACGACATAAAACTGCATTTTTTGACAGGTGACTCAACATTATGGAACTTCCGGTTTAACCGGAAGTGACATAAACTTTTGATTTTTAAATGGGACACCTGGTATATTTTTACTTTTTTTGACTCCATATGACATTTCAAATACAACGATGTGTCACTTGTCACTTTTTGTCACCAAGAAAATATTTTTTTTCCAAATTTATTGTTTTATCTAGAGGGCTATGAATACCTTAAAATCACTTATTTCAGTTCTTTAATCTTGGGAAAAATACAATTTGACTATTTTTGATCCAATGCTATGTGCTATGTAAAATTTAATCTTTAAAGTTGTATAACTCATTTTTTTTTAATGGCAACATGGTGGCTCGTCGGGTTAAGAAAAAAGAGGATTTTATTACGATTATTTTGATACCATACACTATTAGGTTTTAGAAAAGCTGCCATTAAAAAACTTGAAAAAGTTAACTTAGAACTTTCCTAAAATGAAGCATATTTTGAGAATAAATTTAGATTTAAATGCATCAAGTAGCCTGTGACCAGCAAAACTAATAAAACAAAATCATGCCTTGAAGAAAATTGAAATGCCAACAGCTTTTGCCAAAGTAAATTAGTTTGATGTTTTAAAAGCATGGAAAATAATAGTTTTACAAGGAGTGAAAAAGTTGATATGTTATTATTGTCAGGCTCATTTCGCATTTTCGGAACCAGTTTTGGGTACCTAATAGTGCCGGGTTGGATGACGATGACGCCGATTAAAATATCTTTATGCGTAAAGTCGTGCAGCATCGGTTGAATTATTTCTACATTCTCCAAACACTAATAACATATCAACTTTTTCACTCCTTGTAATACTATTATTTTCCATGCTTTTTAAACAGCAAACTAATTTACTTTGGCAAAAGCTGTTGGCATTTCAATTTTTTTCAAGGCATGATTTTGTTTTATCAGTTTTGCTGGTCACAGGCTACTTGATGCATTTAAATCTAAATTTAGTCTCAAAAGATACTTCATTTTAGGAAAGTTTTAAGTTAACTTTTTAAAGTTTTTTAATGGCAGCTTTTCTAAAACCTAATAGTGTATGGTATCAAAATAATCGTAATAAAATCCTCCTTTTTGAATTATACAACTTTAAAAATTAAATTTTACATAGCACATAGCATTGAATCAAAAATAGTAACATTGTATTTTTCCCAAGATTAAAGAACTAAAATAAGTGATTTTAAGGTATTCATAGCCCTCTAGATAAAACAATAAATTTGGGAAAAAAATATTTTCTTCTCGATTTTCTTGGTGACAAAAAGTGACAAGTGACACATCGTTGTATTTAGAATGTCATATAGAGTCAAAAAAAGTAAAAATATACCAGGTGTCCCATTTAAAAATCGAAAGTTTGTCACTTCCGGTAAACAGGAAGTTCCATAATATTGAGTCACCTGTCAATAAATGCAGTTTTATGTCGTATACAAATCCCACGAATTTTATTTCATTACCTTGAAAAACAAGAAAGTTAGAGGGGCGAGCCACCTTCCGTGGACACCCGGTATACCAAATTATTTTATTGAGACAGGTTTATATGCAACCAACATTATATAAGTACTCTCGATAGGTGGGTTACATTCGGATCGAAGACTACAAAATGTATCCAATAAAGTCAGTTTTTTTTTATATAGGTATTTATTTATAACGTGCTTTATTGATAATATCAATTGGACATTGACTGAAGACAAGCCCTTTATACTGTTTTGTTAACTAACCTTCTAATGTGTTAAATATTAAACATTCTTTTTCTGCTATATGCCCATGTATTCTAGTATTCTACTTAAGTGATCTCTTAAATCTTCATTAAACGCAAAACTCACATTACATCCTTCAAGGCACTTAAAGTAGTTTAAAACACTGTTTTTGTTTATGTTATGGACTTCTTTTATATGACTATGTAAATTACTTCGAGAAGAATAGGATTTTTCACAGTAATAGCAACTAAACGCCATAGTAAAGAGCAAAGCAGTTTTAAAATAGATATAAACCTTTTAAAGTACACGAATACAATCGGATGATAGATAAATACTTTATGGAGAGTATATATCTTGCAACCTTGAGTATCTTGAGCATGTCGATTATTGGCGATACAGTAGGCAGGCCGATAACACGAGGTTTGTGCGCATGCACGAAGGTGTCCAGAAGGAAGCCAGCTGACGGGCGAGTCATGCGCTCGGACGTATTTTTTCACCCATAAAACGTAACTTTTGTTTGCGCAGGAGATAAGCTGTACGTATCTAAAGGTAAATTGTCTATGGTACATGGTTACTGACGTCAGCACAGAACACCACACACTCGTGTGTTCTGTAATATTGATATTTGTAGTATGTACACTTTATTCCTAACGTATGATATTATGTTGCTTCCTTTTATGCCTTGAAAGACACTGTTTATTAAATGTTGAATTGTTTATTATATTCACAACACTTGTAGTTTGCAATCCCATGTTATAAACTATTGTTTTAAAAATTTAGCACCAAACAATAGTTAAATACATTTTAAGCCGGCCCTGTTCAATGTTTACATGCAAGATCCACAAAATGATGTGAACTGTGCAAACTATGTATCCCGCTTTAGTCCTCCATAGGGGTGACAGTCTTGTAACGTGTTATATATATGAGGACCGATGGACCGGCGGCCTAGTCCGATACTGACTAAGTGTACCTAATGATAGTGCTTGGGTGATTTAAGCGGATGTCTATAGCGCTAAATACCCATGACCCGATTTTTCCATTTTTAACACTAAAATATGTAACGAGATCAAAAATAAAAAGTAGATAGTGCATTTAATTTGTTAGTTGTTAGTAAACTAAGATGTTAAATTAATGATGAAATTACTGCGGTTTATAATGAATTCTCACCATTCATAATAATTGTTGATAATGATGTGTTTCATTTTTATTGTTAAATTAGCGGGTATCCGCGGCTGCGCTCGCGTAATTCCATTGTTATCAATTTGTTATCGAAACAAAACAGCAAGTATAATTTATCCAAAGTCAGTGTGATGACATTCCAATCATTCCATACGGCATACAAACGGCGGTAAACAGTCTCAAAGAGACCGACCTCACAACCAGGGTTGTCAGATCTTTCTTCTTCAATTCTTTAGGTTTTTTTTTTATTAAAAATGTTTCTTTTATGTCAGTATTCAATTGTTAGTCAGTAACTTTCTTTGAAAGCTAGTTTGCAAATATACTTTAAACCGAGAAATTTTGAGTGTGACAGAAAAAAATAACTAGCCATTCATTGTTATAATAATACATTCTTTAGTCCTTAAGAAACAATATAACTGAAATCAAGACAAAAAGTGTTTTCAGTGTTTAAAAACAACTAATTAACAAACCCTTGTTTCTCGTATATACTTACATTGTGCTTACTAATCCGAAAATTTTGAAGAATTGGCAACATCATATAATTTGTTGCGGTTGCCAAGGGATACTAGTGCCAGTTAAAGCGGCTGGTATAAGCTGAAGCTGTCTCCAGCCCGTTCAACGATCGATTCTGTCTGACAGAGATAGGCCAGTGACCGCCGATGGCGTGGAAGAGACGAAGATAAAATATACGTTATTTGGAACTTGTGGACGGGCTGGACAATGGTCCCAGAATGGAGTTCTGGTAAAAAAATTAAAGTATTTTCTGAGCAGTGTCGTGCCGTGTCAGGTTTATTTTTCTGATTTTAGTTTTGTGTATAGAATTTTTGAGTTACCTTATATTTATTATTTTAATATAATATTATTATATATACAGTGGGTTTATGAAGTGTAGTATGTACAAACACCTAATGTAAAACAAACTTATAAGTGTGTATACGCATTTTAATTATTTGTTTGGGACGCCTATGGTTAGAAAATTCATACTGTTTTATGTCATTAAATTAACCTAAGAAACACTATACCATACATACTACCCAATAGAACCTTTAATAGGTATATTTAATATTATACAGGATGTTTCAATAAGGGTGGCCACCGGCCATATCTCGGAAAATACTAAGCATTTAAACTTGGGGAAAAAAAATTTATGATTAAAGTGGTCATGAGAAAATTCGGAAATTATTTTTAAGTTCCGCATTTTGCCACAAGGGGGCACAATTGAAAATTAATTTTTAAAATTCTAAATTTCTCCGAAAATTCCTATATTAAATATTAAAAAGAAGAGATAATTATGCATCATTTTGGTTTAAAGCTCATTGGTTTACCGACCTTGATAAGAGTGGGGGAAGCTATTGAAAGTGTCATTATTAAAATTGCTATAACTTGTAAATGACTTATCCGATTTTACTAAATTTAAGCTTGTTTGGAAGAAAAAGGTAATTACTTTTAATTGCCGTATCAAACGATACACGATAGTTTCTAATAAGGCGCAATTTGTAATAATAACAGTTTTTTCGATTTTATCCCGAAAATTCAAATCATACGGGTAGAACTATGACATCATAATAGGAAAGTAGATTAAATTTGCAAAAAAAATGTGAATTAGACTGCAGTTCGACATCTTTGTTGGTTTCAGAGTAATAACTCTTCAAAATATACAGCAATCCTATAGTTTTAATTAGGTAAGAAGTAATTTAAAAAGAATCAAGGAGAAACTTTTGTCAACACCTATCAAAATTAAATCTGCCGATTTTGTTTCACGGCTATCTAGATTTATTTTTTAAAGCATCATATTATGCCTAAATTAGAAGTTTTTCATGATTATGTCATTAATTCTAAAGAGTTTTGGGCCATTGGAATAATGAGTAACAAACCTACACATAAAAGAATCATAAAGTTTATAAATATTTTTTTGTCGTGGCCACGAAGCTATAAAAACAATAATTTCTTCGATAAAAGTGTTAAAAATTATTGCTTTGGCAATATCTCCAGGGCCGTCGAGAGCCAGGTCATTCCTAGGGCTGCCAAATTTAAAATATTAAAAGGCGGGAGGTAGGGTCCTAGCCAGTGGCGGCTTGTGACCTATTAACTTGGGGGTGCACTAAAAGCCCGTTGCAGGCGAATTGCGCCGCAGGCGGAAAAATATTTAAACCACGCCCAAATTTGCTCAATAATTTTTAATAAATATTTTAAAAATTTATGATTACCTACTTATTTTATTGAAAATGAAATAAGATAAAAAAAATAAAAAAGGCCAATTTATTTTTCATTAGTGGGTACATTGTGTAAAAGTAACGTTCATTCTTCTGTCTTTATTTGCAGCAAACTTATCAATAACAATAAAGTCCCTAGATTTACACTTTGTGGTCTTTGTCAAGTTAATTTCGAGTTTAGGTCTTCACTCAATTTTAATTTCAATTTTTTGCTCAATACTTAATGAGCTAAAATTGTTTCTCAAATATTCCACATTCATAGTCGTTTTGGCAATAAAACTGTTCATTTTTATTAAAATAAGTCTTTACTACCCCAAAATAATAACAAAAATATAATTTTTAAATAAGAAACCCATTGTTGGTCAATTCTAAAATGTACCGGGTGTCCCACCTAAGGAGGTAATCGGCTATATCTCAGAAAGTAATAACACTAGGACTTTGGGAAAAAATATATGTCTATAAAAGCGGCCAAGAGAAATTGCTCGAAATTATTTTCAAGTTCGAAAAATGACCGCTAGGGGGCGTAAGAGAACTTTCAAAATAGAAATGCCGATTTTCTCTTGATTTTTCTTAATAAAATAATGTCAAAAATATAAGCATTGTATTTTTCATAAAATTATGCAACTTTATGTTAGAAATCATTTTTTTCTATTTTCAATAATAAAGTGGTGGGAGAAGGTCAAACCTTTTTTCTTTCAAACGCTGATATCTCTGTTTTGGATAAACCGATTTTATTCAACTTGGTCTTGAAAAAAAGCGCTTCTTTTCCTCTACACGTAGATCTATTAACTATACCATATTGCTTCTGATGGTGGCCACTAGATGGCGTTTTTCCGTAATTCCTCAATGAATAAGGATTTTCTCAAAAAAATCAAATGTTATGATATGACTTTTTCATCATATTTTATTTTAGGCTTATAAAGGCTATTACATAGTGGAATAAAAAATCCAGGTCCGTATTTAAAATAAAAAAGTTGATGATGGTCGCTCGAATCCGAAACGTCGGATTAAAAAACTAACCCCATCAGCTTGTAGAGGAGGAAAAGTTACTACGAAGAACTAAAAACCGCACCGTGATATCTTTTGTGTGATTTAATTGATTAATGAATGTAATAATAAAAAATGGCCTATTTTTCCATATTAATTATTATTATCCCTAATTTCTCTAGTTTAACAAAAGATATCACGTTGCGGTTTTCAGTTCCCTATAGTAACTTTTCCTCCTCTACAAGCTGATGGAGTTAGTTTTTTAATCCGACGTTTCGGATTCGAGCGACCATCATCAACTTTTTTATTTTAAATACGGACCTGGATTTTTTATTCCACTACGTAATAGCCTTTATAAGCCTAAAATAAAATATGATGAAAAAGTCATATCATAACATTTGATTTTTTTGAGAAAATCCTTATTCATTGAGAAATTACGGAAAAACGCCATCTAGTGGCCACCATCAGAATCAATATGGTATAGTTAATAGATCTACGTGTAGAGGAAAAAAAGGGCTTTTTTTCAAGACCAAGTTGAATAAAATCGGTTTATCCAAAACAGAGATATCAGCGTTTGAAAGAAAAAAGGTTTGACCTTCTTCCACCACTTTATTATTGAAAATAGAAAAAAATGATTCCTAACATAAAGTTGCATAATTTTATGAAGAATACAATGCTAATATCTTTAACTTATTTTTATTAAGAAAAATCCAGAGAAAATCGGCATTTCTATTTTGAAAGTTCTCTTACGCCCCCTAGCGGTCATTTTTCGAACTTGAAAATAATTTCCAGCAATTTCTCTTGGCCGCTTTTATAAACATATATTTTTTCCCAAAGTCCTAGTGTTATTACTTTCTGAGATATAGCCGATTACCTCCTTAGGTGGAACACCCGGTACAAAATTTTCGGGTAGGTTCTCCAAAAAAGATGAAAGTTTTATAAATTCTTTGAATAATAAATCAATGTTAATACAAATATTGGGCCGGACGGGCGAGGACAAAATGTATCGATATTTGATACTTAGAACATTAATTATTCGCCAACTCGCATAACAATTTACATACCTATGTAATGTTTACAAAGTAATTTTTTGTCAACAGAGATTTTATATATTTTCTTTATAATTTATCATATTTTTTTAACTGCGCAGCCCGAGCACGGGCCCTTAAAAGAGACATGGGCCCGGGAAATTTGCCCCCCAGCCCCCCCCTCTTGTCAGCCCTGAATAACTCTGAAACAAAGATATCGAAAATCAAAATTATCTTATGCAGCTAAAATTTTGCATGTGGGCTAGAAACTGCATTTAAAAAAACTTTTTCAAATAACTTTTTTCGATACTTTCAGAAATACCCCTACTTTTAAATTTTTTCTTGGAAAAAATTTAAATCGACAGATAATGCAAATCACGTGATTACTGTTTTTTGCTTAATTTTCATCTCAATCGAAGCAGAACTTGATGCCGAAGTCAAAGTTATTGTTATTAATAAAAAAAATCCCATATGATGCGAACTTTACTGGTCACACTGTATAATTTTATCATTTAACACTACTATACTGTACACTGTACAGGGAGGATAAATGGACCCCCCCTTTAACTTTTTTATCCAATGGTATTAAAAAAAATGGTAAATACAAAAGTTGTAGTAGTAGTAAAGTTTTTTATGAAATAGTTTAAAGATATATAGGGTGTTGCAGAAATGCGTAGTAAACAAAAATATAGTTTTTTCTTATGGAACACCCTGTATATAATACTCTTAAATGATAGGGCTGGTCTTCCTGATAAAAATGATATATAATTTGTTGTAATTATTATTTACGTTGTATCCTACAACTTTTGTATTTACAATTTTTTTAATACCATTGGATAAAAAAGTTAAGGGGGGGGGGGGGGGGTCCATTTATAGTGCAATACCCTGTACTTGTATAATTTTGCAGTTTTTACGTTCGGAATGTTGCTTTTTCATGCTACTTTAACAATGGTTGTTAGTTGTTAGTTTAGATTAGTTAGTTCAGTTGAAACATAGTTACTTTCATTGAGATGAGGGAAGATGAGATGTGTTGAAGAAACAACCATTTCTCTATACGTTTTTACTCTTCTTACTTATAACTAGGCTAGGATCAGCCAAAAAATGTCTTTGCCTGTATGTTTAAGCATATTTATAACGATTTTAAGACCATTGGATTAACGTTAATTATTAATTTACAGCTCCAAAAGCTTGTGCAGATGCAACATGCAGGATGTTCTGTCCCCACGGCTTCGCCTTGACTGACGAGGGTTGCCCTTTGTGCAGATGCCGAGATCCCTGTGACGATATCAAATGCCCAAATGCCTTGGAATGCCACTTGGAAGATCTGGCTTGTGCCGATCCACCTTGTCCACCAGTACCAACATGTAAGTTTACGCTAGCCGGTGTTTTCCAGCAGATTTTCGCGTTCTATTGTACCATTTATTGATATTGCAGTTCATAAACATCTGAACTCGTCCTTTCCAGTCCCCTTTCCTGCCAGGTAGGGGAGACCGGGGCTAGTTGGCGCACGGGTTGGTTGGCGCAATGCAATTTTGACTACTTTATAATAAACATCGGCAACACTGTATGGTCCTCGGAGACTCGTTGTAGGCAACCAACATTACATACGATAATTCTCGCCTAGATCTCTTAAAGTATGGTTGCAGCTCCACGGACTTGATTTTTTGACTATTTATCTAACTTTTCTGTGTTTTACAAATTTATTTATACTTCATAGGTAAGTACTACTACATACACAATAAATATAGAAAATTATACTGTAGACATGGTAAATTAATATTAGTTATTTGCATTTACAAAATATTTTGAGGTTGTGTATTTTGAGGTTGTGTATTTTGAAAGGCAAATAACTTTACACGTGGGTTTTGGGCAGGTTGGCTTAAAACAAACGGGGTAGATTGGCGCTGTGTGTGGAGAAGACTTTAGAAAAAGCAAACCAAAGGAAAATTGGATACGCTGCACTGCTTGTGGTATGTGGGCTCATGAAGTTTTCAGTGTATCAACTGTGACTCTGATGACGATATGTAAACTTTTATATATCTACGTATGTCTTACAAACTTTTGCTTTGGTTTGTGATATTACTTTAAGTTGTTTTTTATATGATGTTTTGAGTATTATTTTTAATAAATCGTTATTTCAGTTAAAAACCTTATTTTCATATTAAACACTGGTTGTGCGCCAATTTTCCCCATATGATGCGCCAACCAACCCCACCCACGGGGTAACTTGGCGCAACTGACATAATAAAATATATATTTTTTTAAAACGAACTGTTTCAACAAACTCATTAATTAAGATAATAAGGTTGAAGATAAGGCTTTAAATTATAATAACAAGCCAACAAATATTTTTTAAACGGATCTGAAAGGTGATAAATAATTTGAACGTTAAAAGTGCGCCAACTAGCCCCGGTCTTCCCTACTTATAACATATTATAGTCCGGGCATGAGGACTGGAAAATATTATTTATTATTATTAAAGAGATTAAAATAGTTTGTGGTACCTAAGTACTAAATAATGGCCTGTTAAATTTTAATAAAACTTAGTACGCAATTGGAAAATAGACAGGTCCGGGCTTTAAAATTAGTTCTTGCTCAAGAAATTGTAAAAATTGACTTTCAATTTATTTTCACGAGTAAACAACTCAAATTTGCCCCCAAGTTCTGCCACAATTTATTGTCATGAAACTAGAACTTGTTTTTTGTCCAAGTTGAGGGAAGGTAGTGATTTCTCGTGTTTTTATAGTGACTGCCAGCCTATCAGATAAAATAATTTTTAATGTTTTGTTTCTAAAATTTGTTTAAAAATAATTAGACCGAAAAGTAATTTTTTTTCAGGTCGAGACAAGCTTGGAGAGACCTGCAAAACACTAATTTTCGGTTACGTGACGTACAATATTTTTTTTAAGACCGACACTTGGATATACATTTAATTCTTTATTTTATATAACAAAGCGATTAACAATACTAAAACCAGATAAAAGAATAAAGCTGCATAATGTTGAAGAAGCTTTTGGAACTTTTCAGCAAAATATGCCAAAAGGCCTTCTTCTTTTACATTTTCCACTTTTTTTTCTCGACACCAATTTTTAAATGCGTCGTATTTTTCTCGTAACGGGCTTTTGATTTTACTGGCAATATATCGTAAGTCGCTTTCCTTGCTGCTTCCAAAATTTCTTCTGGGATCTCATTTTCCGTGTCGGATAATTCAAAATCCGAATTCATATTTTAAATTTGCGCACTCGCGAAACAAGTTTGACATAAACAACAAATTAAAAATCAATGAACTGTCACTCGACAATACATCGAAATGTTGTTATCATAGTAACGAAATCAAGGTAGATTGTATTATCAAAGAGCGATTAAAAAAATGAAAAAACAGTGACCGGAAAAACCTTTTGCCGGTCTCTCACGTCCATTTTTCGGTCTTGATCGACAAAACGTTATTTTCTGGACGAAAAATTGTCCAGAAAGTGTATATTTTCTGATCGGTCTTAGAAAAATATTTTTGCCTCCTTACCTTGCCGCGGTTAAGTATGCCCATCTATATTTCTCATATGAATATACGATTTGTTCGCGAAGCGTTCCTTTAATAGCTTAGCTAAGCAAATATTTTTACTTAGCTATGCTGTTTAAAAGAAGAAAAAGGGATCTATCAACAAGAGGGTTGTGCGCATGCCCATCCCTGTTGAGCGCCAAGGGATCTGACCGGCGAGCCGTGCGTACAGAAGTATTCTTTTACCAAACTAATACAAGTATTCACGATAAAAACGCAGTATTAACGGCATATATCAGCTGTATTCCAACCCACCTGGTGTTCCAGCTTCATTATAACATAAAATTAATTTCATTATAACGAGAAATCAGCTACTGCGAAATGCCTAACCAAAAATCTCTCGCTGATTCCCGGACTAATGTCATTGCGTTGATATTGCCGTTACTATGGAAACGAGAAATGTCAACATTAAACGACGATCCAGGCCATGCGCCGTGTTAAGATAGATTAGCATCGAATGACATATAATATAATTTGAAATTAAAATTAGCCCAAAATGGGTTTTTTAGACTTCAGTTTCTAAGGTATTCTCGACATTCTAGTTAAACCAAAAATAACATAAATCTCATTTATATTCGTATTTTTAATTTTAAAGATGGTCATGCCATCGAATAAAGCGTCATTTGAAGAGGGATTTAGTGCTTTTTAAGTGGATGGTCCTAAATTAGTATACTATTAACTAGGGCTGGGCGATATTGAAATTCCAATATCGAGTATCGATGTTAAAAAAAATATCGATATAGTCGATATATCGATAATATCAATAAATATCGATACTATCGATATAGTTTTAAATATCGTTATTTGATATATCGATAATATATTTATTATATTATCGATGAAACTTATAAATTTATCAATATTTTCTTATGTGCCCTGTAAAACTCCGTAGGTACCTTCATTTCAAGGGGAGACTCTAATTATGAAAACATAAAGAAAAAAGATTCAATTAAATATTTGTCCTTAAATGTGTTTTGGCGTTTTCTTTAATGCATATTTACAAATTCTATTGCTCGCGAAATATGTAAAATAAAAATAAGAACTGGACATTTTTATATTTACAAAATCCATTTGGCCAAATATTACCTACTTATTTCTCTATCAAATAAGTGTTAGGCGATATTAAATATCAATATGTGTATTGATACACTGGCATTTTTATATTATACCAAATGATTCACTTTATTAAACAGAAGACATATGTATAAAAATTCATTAGTGACAGTCAAAAATTACATTAACAGTATATTAAAGTACACGTTTCATAAGAAGCGGGTTTAGCGCACGCGTCTATTTTAAAAAAACGAGCCACAAAGTGGCGAGTTTTTTTATTGACACGTGCGCTAAAACGCCTTATGAAACATGTTCTTTATACATTTTTTTTCTATTTTACCTTTTATAATCAAGAAAAATACATTTTAAAAAGAAAATAAATCCTTCAAATTTTGTAAATTTTTATGTATAAATTTTATGTTGGTAATACTATTTTTTATCATAGTAGCCTCTGCACAACAAAAATTATTTTGCAAACTGTAATTTTTTGATTTATTGGCCCATTTTCACCACGAGATTCTAAAGTTATTTTAGCGATATGAAATTTGAAATTGGACGGAATACGTTGTGTGATCCCTGTACATTCGGTACATATACAGAGCGTTCGGAAATTCGGGAGATTTTGCTACTTTTTTTCGAATTTCAAAAGACGTGATTTTACGTCACGGCATTGTAATTTAGTATAGGGAAGATGAAAAATTCAAATAAAGTTGAAGTTAAAATCGACATTGGAAGGTTAGTAGATAGAGTGTTGAATAGGATTTGGCAGAAAATGATAGCTTGAAGCATCTACAAAAGATTGATTTATAGATTTATGCAACCAACATGCATGACTGTTATCCACACAGAATAAAAAAGTAAGTTATCAAACTATTTTTCCTCTGCGAAAAATGGGTTTTCTCGTAAATCACAAAGGCCGCGCAAGTCAATGAAATAAAACATTTAAATGTTACCAACATGAAATAAAGAAAAAACGCGTATCGAAATAGCTTCATTACGATACGCAAATGTGTATCGTACTGAGCTTACTATGAACGTGAAATAGAAAAACACTAAACAAATCAGGTAAAGGCGTAAATAAAGGATAAAACAATAATGATTATCGCATTCTTTCCTCGATCCTTTTATTATCAATGATATTCATCCAAATATTTAGGCGACATTATTACACCATCATCAAAAAATCGAAAAATCGATATTATCGATGTGATCGTGTATCGATATTTAATTTTTTAAATATCGTTATTTGATGTATCGATATTTTTATCGATTTTTGCCAAGCCCTACTATTAACACTGCTTCTCGACTCCATCATAACGTAGCACCTTGTATTAGATAAAAATGGAAAAATGATAGGTAATTTCTCAATATGTCTAAAGGACAATTACCATTACTTTATTAGTCTTATGCTTAAAGTTCAGGGGCTCAACAATTATAGGTTCGATGCAGTCTTGAGCAACATAGACATAGATGCAAAGTGCATCTAACTAAAACGTGACAAAATGGATGTAAATTGCATGCAGGAATGCATATTTAAGAATGAGAGGATGTGCTGTGAAATATTTGCTAAGGAAGCCTGTTAAAATGTCAAGTAGATTTAAATAATTCTGCACCTACCTATATCAAGGTGTTGCTTATAACTGGTGTCCCAACAAGAACGCAGGTTTTTATGTTTTTATAAGATAAAATGCAGCACTGGGAATTTAGTCAGTGGTAGTACTATTCTATAATATGATATAATGTACACAGGCCGAAGATTTTAGACAACAACGGCCGTTTCGTCATTACATTCTTATGTCTCTACGAGAAGTGATGTTGGAGTTGGAGTTATTAGTAGGGCTTATTTCGTGCACAAACTTTTTCAAATTTAAAATGAAAACAGTGGTTAAATTAGGTCAAGTTTAACCTTTAGCTCCAATATGAGAAGGTAAAACATGCATGAATTATTTTTGTGTATGGGTAATAGAATACATAGCAACCGTAGAAGCAAAAATAGTGATAAAATGGGTGTTTCTTTAACATTAAAATTCAAATACCGGTTTAAAGGAAGTATTTAACATTATGTTAGCCTACATATACTAAGTTTAGAAAGGTAACCGTATCCAGGCCCGGTTCCAGCGCCCGGGCAACCCGGGCAGACGCCGGGGGCGCAAAGTCCAAGGGGCGCAAAATATTGCCAAAGGTAAAACAAATAAGCATATTATGTAAAATATAACCTTCGATGTATAATATACTATTTAAAAGATATGGTGTCCAAGTATTTTTTATAAATTCTGAAACAAAGCAGGTGCCTTTAACCCATTTAAAAGGGGGCCAAAAAAACATCGAAAATGGAACATCGATGATCTTTAAACCTCGATATTTATAGTCCGCCCTTAGCGCGACGCGGTGAGCGAGGCGCGGCGACTAAAAAAGAAACAGCAGGTTCAGTTGGAATCTTTCCAGCTGAAATTTTGCATGTGTGCTAGAAACTGCATTTAAAAAAACTTTTTCTAATAACTTTTTTCGATATATTCAGAAATAACCCCACTTTTGAATTATTTTTTGGAAAAAATTAAAATTTGCCAGATTATGCGACTACTATTTTTTTGCTCAACTTTCATCTCGATCGAAGCAGAATTTGATGCCAAAGCCAAATTTTGAATATAGCTATTAATATTAATTATATATATATAAATAACGAAATTTGGTACAGTTGTGTAAGAGGATCTAACGCACCGAATGACGATATTGGCGTTGTTGCCAGCTTTTTAGTTTGTCTGGAATTTGAACGAATTTTATATTTTTAAATATAACACCCAGTATATTTTTACATTTTTAAATTCCACATAAAATTATAATTATTTTTTATTAAATGCATTATTAGTCTATACTTCATAGTTTCCGAGATATTGACTCTCGAAAAGTGACATTTTTGAACTTTGACAGCTTATAACTTTCTAACAGTACGTCTTAGAGCAAAACGGCTTACATGTCCCTATCTTCAATTTTTATTATCTTCCCAAAACAATCATCAACTTCCAGTTAAACCGGAACAACTATATTTCCTGCTTTCGAGTTACATCCGGTTTAACCGGAAGTTGATTTTTTTGGGAAGATAATAAAAATTGAAGATAGGGACATGTAAGCCGTTTTGCTCTAAGACGTACTGTTAGAAAGTTATAAGCTGTCAAAGTTCAAAAATGTCACTTTTCGAGAGTCAATATCTCGGAAACTATAAAGTATAGACTAATAGTGCATTTAATAAAAAATAATTATAATTTTATGTGGAATTTAAAAATGTAAAAATATACTGGGTGTTATATTTAAAAATATAAAATTCGTTCGAATTCCAGACAAACTAAAAAGCTGGCAACAACGCCAATATCGTCATTCGTTGCGTTAGATCCTCTTACACAACTGTACTAAATTTGGTTTAAATCGGCCAGTAAGTTGTGATGTTATTAAGCCGTTTCCAGACTTTATACACACACTGTATATTCCCGAAATGAGGAAAAATGACACGCTTGCTCTATAAGGGGAGGATTAAACAAACCAAGTGAACCCAGTGGCGTAACAAACACCCCCGCAGACCCCGCACCGCGGGGGGGCCCGGCTAGCCGGGGGGCCCACATTAACGGATGGCCGTCCCCCATTTAAAACTTGCTGCCAGCTTTGCTTTCCATAGGTATTTTATTTCATAATTAATTTAATTTTTTAAATAAATTATTACATTTTGTTTAATAAAAACTTAAAAACCTTTTTATACGGTAGTAGACACAACAACATAAATAAAAGAATTTCGGCGATTGGAACACAAAAAAGAAAACATATTGTCGGTTTATCACGCACAAAGCACAAACGCAAGCCGCAAGCCAACAAGCCCATTTTGCCGCTTTAGCTTTTACGCCTTTGATCCTTTGACGGTACAATTGCCGCTATGAGCGCGACGCGGCTTCCTTTTTGGAATGCCATTGGAAGACTTTATTGTTTTTTATTTATTAAGTCCTGGAAATAGGAAAACCTAAGCAGTAAAAATAAAAATTATTTTTAGTTGCACTTTTAGTTTCTTGGATGCCACAAGTACGGAATATTTCGCGAACGTGTTCACAGTTTGTAATTAAATTTTAATTAAGTTTTCTATAATGGATAAAAAAAACTAAATAGGTACCTACTTAAGTGGTGCTCAAAAGCGAAAGAGAAATAAAGAACGAGATGAGAAAATTAAAAAAAATGCTAAAATTGAAAATTTTTTTGGGAGTGCAAGTACGAGTAAGAGTACGAGTGTAAGTGCTACCCCAGAAGCATTAGAATCCGAACCTGGGCCTGTAGCGACAACGAGTAAGGAGATTCATGAAAGTGAAATAAGCTGCTTTCATTCTGAGGTTGAAATACAAAATTTCGACACCCAATCCGAACTATCTGATGTAATGATAAGAGACTCAGATTTTGTAATGCATGATTGTCAAAATGAAAGCAACGAATTAGATTTATTAGATTCGGACTTAGGCCTTTATAGTATAGAAAGGGGGCTCCTGAAAACGTTGGCGGGGGGGCCCACTCAGTTTTTGTTACGCCACTGAGTGAACCCCGGTGATGGGGTATGAAGGTTTTACCTTCAGTTCTAATAAATAACGATTGCTTTGTTGCAGTATTTCTGGGCACTGTAAAGTGGAAGCAAGGGTGGGGGTAAGCATTATATCTCCTCTGACATCTTAGATACGCCACTGTTGTTCAGCCTAAAGATTCATATTCGTATCTAAGTATCTAGGTAAATCAAGCACTTAGATGTAGGTGACTAATTTAGTCATGACGATTATCTAGTTGCATCAGTCGCATTTCTCAGAACGAAACGCCTTAGACAGAGTTATTATTTATAGCTGCATTTAATTTATTAAAATTATTATACATTCCTTACACTCATTTCTTTGACATAGAAAACTATAAAATTTCTTTGTTAATATTTAATAATTACTATGTACATTTATATGCTCTCGATAATGACTAGGTATGTAACTATTTCCTTTTTGTTTAAATGTTAAACTGCATTTGCATCTGCAGATTGCAGAACGGTAGCTGACATTGATTTTTATAAACTAATTTATTGTATTTAAATGATTAGAAATACTGGCGCAAAATGGTGAGGGAACACTTATTTGTAAATTGAAAATCCTGGCATTTAATCAGTTGCTTTACAGACCTCTGGTGCTGTCTTGTAATCTACTGTCTACTTTCACAAAAACATAACACTTAGTTAGTAAAAAACAAGGGATTTTTTACCTTACGCAAATTTGAAGTTGTCAAATAGAATTTGATGTGTTTTGAAAATGTTGACCTTAGAACAAAGGGTTTATTTAGTTCAATGTTACGGTGCGGGCGAAAGTTCTGACAACTTTGTGATAGAAAAATTTAATCAAAGATACCCTAACGTTTACGTCTCAAAAATGGGACTTCATAAATTATTAAGAAAATTTCAGCGAACTGGTTTAATTAAAAAAAAAAAACTATTATCAGAATGACGCAGCTTCCCTAATCGTATTGCAGCCTGTTGCTGATAATCCTACCCTTTCATTAAGAAACCGAGCTCAAGAACTTGATGTAGTAAAAAAAACTCATATTCAGTATATTTTAAAGGCAAACAAAATATTCCCATTTAAGCCAACTTTTAATCAAACGTTGGTAGAAGGAAACGAAACCAAACGTTTGGATTTTTGTCTTAGGGTCGGAAACAAAATTGTACGTGAAAACAGGAATTTTCATAAATTTATCATGTTCTCCTATGAATCGACATTTTCAACAAACGGGAAAGTGTCTTCTGCGCATATTAGATACTGGAGCGAAAATAATCCCCGTTTTAGAATTCCTGCAAGAAGACAATATTACAAGAAAGTAAATGTCTGGTGTGCGATTTGGCCACAGATGGATTGGTCGGAATGGTCCAGTTCTGTGGCCCCCAAGAAGTCCCGATTTAACTATTTCAGATGCCTATCTTTGGGGGCGCCTCAAACAATTAGTGTACTCCCGTCCAATTGAGAAGGACGTACAGCTTCTAAAAGAGCGAATTGTTGAAGCTGAAGACTATTTCCATTGAAGAAATTCGAAGAAGTTCTGACCACGTTCGTTTACAGCTGGAAAAATGTGTTGAATATGGAGGGGAAGTGTTTGAATAGCAAATTATGAAATTATTACTTGTTGTTATTTTAAGATTTTTTTGTGTTATTTCCGGGGTCATTTCATTTGTGAAATTAAAAATACATATTTCTGGTAAAACCAAAAATCAGTTTTTGAAACTTTTTGATACCCCTCTGTCATTGATAATGTATGTATTTCGACCGCTAATGCTGCTATCCAAAAAAAAATTCTTTTACCTCTAAAAATTAAAAAATCGAAGATTTATTTTAAATCTCGGATTTAAATTACAAATGTTATTTTAAAAAGGTTTTCTAATTGGCATTTTGGTCAAAAATGAAAAATAAAGGTAGTTTACTCTTGGAGAAAAATCATGTTTTTGAAGTTTTTGCGAAACCTGTATAAAAAAATCCAAATTTTCTCTTCGTGAATTGCATTTTTTTTACAAGCAAAACTTTTTATCAAGAATGACATTTTCCCGAAAAATTAAATTTTTCATCCATTTGTGCTATTGCAAACCCTATCCGCGGGGCGCGGACAGTCTGTATACAGGGTGTTAGTGAATAAGTGAGACAAACTTCAGGGGGTGCTTCTTTAAGTGATTTTAAGAAGAAAAGTTCATATAAACATGGGTCCGAAAATGCATAGTTTTTACGATACAGGGTGTCAAACTTTAAAAAAAAATCGGATGTTCGTAAATATCTCGATACTCTTGTATTCAATTTTGTTGAAATTTGGTAATTCTATTTGTAATAACAAGACGATAATTTAGCGTCAATTAGATTAAAATTTTTAAGTCCAGTGGCGTCCCAGAAGACAGTCCAACTAATATTTTTGACAAAAAAAATGCACGCCACTGGCTTTTTTAAAAATTATGTATTTTTTTCGAATTAAACAACTACAAATACAAATATTTTATTTCTTGAGTTTTTTTCATATCTTGCTTTGTTTTTGAGAAAAAAAAAATAAAAACCACTTTATTGTACTTATGTCCCCGGGACAATAAGAGTAAAAATTTAAACCACTTACTATGCTAATAACCAATTAAAATTACACAAAAGTTCTCTTTCGAATTTTTCGCAAAGATTTTAAAATATTAAAATTCAAAAGAGGACTTTCGTGTAATTAATTGCTTAATAGCATAGTAAGTAGTTTACATTTTTTACTCTTATTGTCCCGGGGACATGCAATAAAGTGGTTTCTATTTTTTTTCTCAAAAACAAAGCAAGATATCAAAAAACTCAAAAAATAACATATTTGTATTTGTAGTTGCTTAATTCGAAAAAAATACATAATTTTTAAAAAAGCCAGTGGCGCGCAGTTTTGTTGTCAAAAATTTTAATCTAATTGAGGCTAAATAATTATCCTCTTGTTATTATAAATAAAATTACCAAATTTCAACAAAATCGAATAAAAGAATATCGAGATATTTACGAACATCCGATTTTTTTTTAAAAGTTTGACACCCTGTATCGTAAAAACTATGCATTTTCGGACCCATGTTTATATGAACTATTTTTCTTAAAATCACTTAAAGAAGCACCCCCTGAAGTTTGTCGCACTTATTCACTAACACCCTGTATAAATATCACAAAAATAACAACATAACCAATAAATACGGGAACAATACGCTTGATTGGCTCGCCGATTCGCCGTGGTTCGGCGAGACTTCTGTTTTTGGTTGGCGTTAATATAATAGGGAACTTTTCAATTTTTTTTTTCAATTTCAAAATTCTAAAGATTTAGTTAGGCCTAAAAAAATATTCCCCAATTATTACTCCTTAAAAATCAGTAATAACTTGGTAAAAATTCTTTAAAGTTTCGCGCGTGTCAAAAGCATTTCAAACGACGAGGTAGAATTCTCAACCTGGTTCAATTTATTGCCAACCTATAACCTATTTCGTGGATGTCGCACAGGAATTATACTTCTTGACGTCACGACCCGCTTGGGATAATTTGAATTTTGGGGCATTTTTAAATCTTGCTAGCGGTCTTTTGGGACGAAATATGTTTTTTTACGTTTTATGACAATATATACTTATGATTTATAGAATTTTTTCCCCATTTAAAATTTTTGTCAAGTTCCCTATTTCAAATGGTTGCCAACGTTTTTCTAGGGGAAACATTAATTCCCTGACCACACAGCCTCTCCATGAGATGCTCTTTTTAAATACACAGGCCCTATTAGCCTTGTACTTATTTATAGGCCTTTGTTTACCGCCTATATTTAAATTAGGCATAAGCGTTATTATTTTATAAAGTGCTAAATCAATACAGAACTTCCGCGTGCCTAAATTACAAATTAAGGTAAACACGAATCTTAATTAACTTCCTGCACCTTAAGTTTCGAAATATTTCAGGAGTGTCTAAATCACGTTGACAGCAGGACTAAATGTTTATGGGTTATTGCCTTCCTGTAAAGTTCAGGGACTCTCGAATAATAGTCTTATGCAACGCACAACCTGTTCTGTGGTGAATTAATAAAGAGTGCATTTGAAACGTGTTTTAATAATTTATTAATTAAACAATAATTCATGCAGTTTTTAATAAAGAAGCACGTTGTACCTTGAATGTATAGTTCGGTTTAGAGTTATAGCATAAATCTGACATGAGTGATACTTAAAGAAAAATTGCTTTGTAATATTGTTTTGTTCTAATGTTCACGCAACACGTGAAAACGTTTGAATTTCACAATAACATTATTTTTTCATTCTAATGTTAAAATTGTAAAGTTGTGGAGAATTCTAAATAATATACCGTGCGAGCAAAACTTATTTGCATCAAAGAGGGCCTTGCATCTAACGACGTAATGCTTAGCCGTAGAGCTTAATACCTGTTGGGTTTCAGTAACTACCTGAATTAACAATCAATCAGTTATTCCGTCATCTTTGACAGTCGTTACAAGTAATTTGATTCATCGCTAATTTTTCCAATTTCTTGAACAATTTACACAATGGGCTTTACGGCACAGCACAAAACATTTATGGTTGAAGCGTATTTTCGAAACGGGGTTAGAGTAAATGGTGAGTGGCAATACAATCCGCAATCCGGGTTTGTGCATGGACGATTTTCACTAACGTTGCTATTATTGCTGGTGATTTTTATCATTGCCTGAAAAGAACAGTGGCTGTGTTTAGGGAAACAGGTTCTATACAACACAAAAAAGGAACAGGAAGACCATCTGTAAGAACAGAAGAACTTATTGCAAACGTTCGTGAAATAATGCAAAATACGCCAACAAATTGTATAAAACGCATGTCCTAAGAAGTAGGATGTTATGGAACATGCAGGACTATTCTTAAGAAGCAGCTAATTTTATTTCCTTATAAAGTGCAAGTATTCCAAGAAATACAAGCTGCAGATTTTGAAAGGCACAGGAATTACTCTTAATGGTTTACCCAAAATTTATGGGAAAGAAATGATTTATTAGACCTGACATTCTTTTCGGATGAAGCCTGGTTCCACCTCTCCGGTTATGTGAATTCTCAGAATCCACGCATTTGTAGTAGTGAAAATCCCCATTTTTGTAGAGTCCACATTGCACCCTCAAAAAATTGGTGTCTGATTAGCTGTTTCCCGAAGAAGAATTGTTGGTCCTATTTTTTTCCATGACACAGTTAGCACAGCGGTATAGAGACAATATTTTGAATCCATTTGTGGCGTAATTACTTGACGACGAACTACGTTTCGGACATTTTTAACAGGACGGTGCAACCGCCCATACAGCCGCCGAAACTATTAACTACTTACGCAATTTTTTCGACGACATTGATTAGTTTTCGATCAGACGTTGAATTCCCACCTAGATCACCTTGTTTAACGGTAACGGGATTACTTCGTTTTTCCTCATTTAAAGAACACTATTTTTAAAACACCAGTTGCAAATTTAGAACAATTACAAGAAAGGATTATCCAAGAATGTGGTAACATTTCTCCAGATATACTGGTCAACACTTTCGAAAATATGATGAATTTATGCTTGGAGCCAATTTCAGCAATTTATGTAATTATTTTTCTTTTTCTTTCTGTATATTCTTACTTTGTTAGTTTTGTAAACAACAAAAATAAATTTGTATTTGTCTATTCATTTTATTACTTAGTTTATAACAAATAAATGCAGTTTTTTTGCAATACCTTTTGCCGCGAACTTAATATTTTGACGAAATCTCGTATATATGGGGCTTTTTCGGGATGGGGAATACAAATTTGCCCACCGTTTTTTCGCATTTTGTACAGGGCGCCACATTATGGACCTATACTTTAATTTCAATGGTCCCAACTTTTTTATGCGCATTTTGACTGAATATTTTTATTTTCCTAACCTCTTAACATAAAAAAGGTATACTACTTTGGTTTCGATTAATCTGACCGTTTTCGAGAAAAACACTAAAATAACATTGCTTGCATGTGATGAATACGAAATCATTTTAATTTATTTCCAACCCTAGCATAGCATAGCAAAGGAAGGAATATTCCATGGAGTTCGTCGGAATTTTTTAAGAACAATTAATTTGCATTGAAGAGGAAGGACGTCGCTTTGAACCTTTGGTTTAAATGTTTGATTTATAGTTCTAGTAACTTATGTATTTTAAAACTGCAAATAAAATTTAACTTTAACACCCTGTAACTCCGTCAATAATCAATTTTCGAAAAAATGGTATAGGAAGAGATAGCATTTATTTTCGGCCTAGAATTTTCCCCAAAACTTTTTGCTCATCATTTCCGGACACCCGGTATATATGACCATGGTAGACCTATCATTTTATTCTTTTGGTATGGGTAAGGCAAGTTTTACCTATACTATTACAATACCATTTAGATAAACAATAACTATCATTCCGCAACAACCTATCTTTATGGGTAGGTCAAGACCCAAGATTTCAGCATTCATTAGCTCTTTTCTTAAGTTCATTACTTATACAGGTGCTTATTTTCGTTGCTTAAAAAATGGAATCGGTGTTTGGGACGCCATTTTATTTTAATTAATAATTTTTAATTTATTTAAAATAAGTGCAGTTGTTTTAAACGTACCTATGAATTATAAAGGTCATGGTAATTTCCATGTAAATTTTGATACCATCATTATATTTTACCTAGGAATTGAAGACCTCGGTGCAAAAACCAGGTAAGTCACATTATAAAAAGTTTTGAGAAATTTAAAAAAAAATATTATTTTCTTTGAAAATAGGAAACACAAAACCAATATACAGATCTGAGAATGTTTTTTTAGATACTAAATTTAAAATTAATAATAAAATTATGAGAATTATTCAAATTAACTGCCGAGCATTAAATTAGGGTCACCCCGTAATTTGAAATTATTTCAGACATTTTTAGTTTTTTCGAATTTTTTTTCGGTAGTAACATAGTTTACTAACGTTATGCGATGATTTTGTCATGATTGCTTAAATAAAAAAAAGTGTTTGTTGTTTTGTTCAAAGTTTATTGAAAGTAATGAAAATGCAAATTTTAATTTGATGCTTTTAGTTCAAACAAAAGAAATTTTAAGGACTTTAGTAGCGATGATTCCCTCCTCTGGCAGTGATAACAGCTTGCAAACGACGAGGCATGCTTTGGATAAGATTTTGGATCACATCCTGCGGAAGATTGTCCCATTCCTGCGTCAGTATGTCGCGAAGCTCTCTAGAATTGCTGGGGCCGGCAGATGTCTCCGTAAACGTCTCCCCATCTCATCCCAAACATGTTCGATGAGATTTAAGTCTGGACTGCGAGCAGGCCAAACAAATCGCGTGATTTGAACCTCGTCAAGATAAGCAGAAACAAACCGAGCAGTGTGGGGCCGTGCATTATCATGCATAAAGCTTGCGTCTTCTCCAAGAATAAACATGAACGGTACAAGATGGTCTTCTAGAACCTCTGTTAGGTACCTATGCGCAGTCAACGTCTCATTCTGGAAAAAGACTAACTCCGTGCGAGCTTCAAAAGATATGCCTCTCCATGCCATAACTGATCCTCCACGAAACGGAAGTCGCTCGGCAATACACGCTTGCGCATATCTCTTGCCTTGTCGTAGCCACACTCTTACACGTCTATCTGAGCCCGTAAGACAGAATCGCGATTCATCGAAAAACAAAACGCGACTCCAATCCTCTATTGTCCAAGCCAAGTGTTCTCGTGCAAAATTCAACCTTGCAATCCGGTGGTCACGGGAAAGCGGCGGTCCAGTAGCTCTAGTTCGGGAAGATAATCCAGCAGCATAAAGTCGCATCCTAACTGTCCACTTACTTATGTTTACAGTTCTCACTTCTTGCAGATGATTTCGAAGGGAAACTGCCGTGACCGTCCGGTTTCTCAAAGCACTAAAAACGAGAAAGCGGTAATCTCTAGCTGTTGAAGTCCTTCCTCGTCCTGAACCAGGTCTTCGAGTGAGCAAACCAGTCTCTTCGTACCGGTGAAATACTCGTTGCACACTGGAGAGGCTTACACCAACGTTTCTCGCAGTTTCGCGCTGACCGCGGCCATCTTCTATAGCCGCCACAATTCGTGCCGCAACAACAGGATTTATGGCCATTTCAATACACTCACAATACCAACATTACACAAGCAATTTGCAACAGACAGATAAAAGTACAGAAACCAAAAAAAAATATGCTGATAATGGTTTTTAGGAATTTGGGTAAGGGGCACTCTTTTTGTCAAACGCTTATCGAAACAACAACAACTTTTTTTTACACATGCAATCACGAACAAATAATCGTATAAAGTTAGTAAACTTTGTTACAACCGAAAAAAATTCGAAAAAACTAAAAATGTCTGAAATAATTTTAAATTACGGGGTGACCCTAATTTAATGCTCGGCAGTGTATTTTATTGTGTAGGGAAGGTAATTAAAAATACGCCTTATACGAAATTTCATAAAAACATCAACGCAAATTTTTTATTTTTTTTGTTAAAAATTTGGACTTACCTGGTTTTTGCCCCAAACATAGTGATATTAATAATAAAAAAATAATAATAATAACAATAAATAAGTTGCTTATTTTTTTTCTCTCATTAGTAATAATAAAATACACATCTAACTTTATTTAAGCCAAATAAAAAGTAAAAAACTTACACATGCATTTCCCCCTTTGCTTTTTTAATCTTTCTCACATTTTTCTGCCATTTGTCAGGACAGCAAATGCGTTTCTTGCCTTGTTTAGGAGGGACGTCAATATTTTTTTTTTATTAACTTTTTTTTTTCTATTCAATAAAAGGCGCGGATTAGCACTGCTAGGACCCGGAATATTTTCATCACTCGGTATATATTCGCTCCCTGGCAATTGAAAAGGTTCTTCTTCTGACGACATTTTCGCGCCTAAGATGACTTGTTGCAGCGCGTACAATACTCTGCTAGAGTTTAATCCAGACAAGTCCAAACCAAATTAAACATGAATTCGGTGCAATAACCAGGTATTTTCTGGATTTGCCTGGTTTATGCTGCCAACACTTGATCAGGCAAGTGAAATTCAATTCTATTTTACATTAGAAGCGTTGCACTTACCTGATTTTAGAACCAAACGATCCGCAGTAATTTGAATACTTAGAATATGCAAAAAAGTAATTTTCATAGAAATTGGACTTACCTGGTTTTGCACCGAGGTCTTTAATTTGGTTTCAGAGCTAATTTTAGATCATATTTTAGAAAATTGGGATTCAAATTTTGATACAAGTACCTACCTACAGTGTCACCATTAAAGTCCGCAGTGTTGTAGTTAAAATTACCTATCAGCAATCGTTTTTGCTTCAAATTAGACTAAAAATTATATATTCAATTGTCACCATCTGATTCTGTTATTCGGTATCTGTCAAAAATTACATTTTTGTTAAAAAATGGCATTGTTTTACCGAATTTCAAAAAATATTATTAAAAAAAGTTGTTTCTAGTACAATTTTAGGCCTACATACAAAGTTTCAGATGTTTAGCGCAAAGTTGAATTTTTTGCCATTTTTTCAAAGTAACTTTTTTTTTTATATAATGTAAGTTGACTTAATGGATTTTAAACTATTTGTTTATAATATTCTTAATATTTTATTTAGTTTGTATGCTTATTTTTTCACTAGAATACCATTTTTTTTCGAAAAAAATTTAGACGAGTAGTGCAAAGTTATCATAATTTAAAAATTTTAACAGATAGACGTCATAATATGTTCTATTTTTTTATAGAACATACACGTAAAAAGTTTAAAAAACTTATAATTAAATTTTCAGGTATCAGATTAGTTTACAAAGTAGTATAAAATAACATTTTTATGAAATATTAAATAATATAATTTGTCATTTGAAATTTGTGAACTAATCTGAAAATTTAATTATAAACTTTTTAAACTTTTTACGTGTATGTTCTATAAAAAAATAGAACATATGACGTCTATCTGTTAAAGTTTTTAAATTATGATAAGTTTGCACCACTCGTGTAAATTTTTCAATTTCAAATTCAATTTTGTTTGCCTCTAATTTTATATTTCGAAAAAAAAATGGTATTCTAGTGAAAAAATAAGCATACAAACTAAATAAAATATTAAGTATGGTATAAACAAATAGTTTAAAATCCATTAAGCCAACTTACACTATATAAAAAAAAAGTTACTTTGAAAAAATGGCAAAAAATTCAACTTTGCGCTAGACATCTGAAACTTTGTATTTAGGCCTATAATTGTACTAGAAACAACTTTTTCTAATAACATTTTTTGAATTTCGGTAAAACAATGCCATTTTTCAGCATTTTTTAACAAAAATGTCATTTTTGACAGATACCGAATGACAGATGGTCACAATTGAATATATAATTTTCAGTCTAATTTGAAGCAAAAACGATTGCTGATAGGTAATTTTAACTAACCTCATTAATAAAAAAAAGTTCCATATGGTGCGGACTTTAATGGTGACACTGTATATTCTCTAAATCAAGAATTACTACTATAGACATTAATTTACCCTTAGATAAGCACAATAATCACGAAAGTGGCAAATTTATGGCATCGCGCATGTAAACAAAGCTACACACGATTAGACATGCGCACTGCAACATTATCATATGACGAAGGGGAAAATAGACAGGTCCAGGCTTTAAAATTTAAATTCTTGCTGAAGAAATTGTGAAAGTTGACTTTCAATTTATTTTTACGTTTAAACAGCTAAAATTTGCCCGAAATTCTTGTCAAAAAATTGGAATTTGTTCTCAATTTTTGATCAAGTTAGGAAAAAAGGTACTTTTGGCATTTTTAGTAGTTGCAAACCTATCAGATTTTGAGGATAGAAAATTGTTTTTAAGGTTTTTGTTTTAAAATTTGTTTAAAAATGATTCGTCGTCGTGTTTTTAGTTCGAAAAGGAAGAGAAGAAATCAATTAAACTAGTCTTATAAAATCGAATATAAAAACAAACAAAACCAGCAAAATAACCAATCTTCAATGTTATCACGTACCTAACCTCAAGTCAAATATTAGTTGGTATATAACTTGTATTGATTTTTACAATCTGGCAAAAACTTGGGTACGTGTAAAACGCTTTCAAGCACAATTTCTTGTTCAAGAATTTGAAAAAGTTTTTGCCCGAGAACTTGACCCGTGGAATACTTTCACCCTTGGATTAATATAAACATACCTAGGTATTCATTTTTTTCCTTTATTCCGTGCGAGCAAAAATTATTTGCATCAAAGAGGGCCTTGCATCTAAGGACGTCTTAGCCGTAGAGCTTAATACCTGTTGGGTGTCAGTAACTACCTGAATTAACAATCAATCAGTTATGCCGTCATCTTTGACAGTCGTTACAAGACAAGTAATTTGATTCATCGCTAATTTTTCCAATTTCTTGAACAATTCACATTGGGCTTTACGGAACAGCACAAAACATTCATGGTTGAAGCGTATTCTCGAAACGGGGTTAGAGTAAATGGTGAGTGGCAATACAATCCGGGTTTGTGCATGGACGGTTTTCACGAACATTTGCCTAACGTTGCTTTTATTGCTGGGGATTTTTATCATTGCCCGAAAAGAACCGTGGCTGTGTTTAGGGAAACAGGTTCTATACAACACAAAAAAGAAGCAGGAAGACCATCTGTAAGAACAGAAGAACTTGTTGCAAACGTTCGTGAAATAATGCAAAATACGCCAACAAATTGTATAAGACGCTTGTCCCAAGAAGGGGAAAGATCTTATGGAACATGCAGGAGTATTCTTAAGAAGTAGCTAAATTTAATTCCTTATAAAGTGCAAGTATTCCAAGAAATACAAGCCACAGATTTTGAAAGACGCAGGAGAGGAAACTATTTTTAAAACACCAGTTGCAAATTTAGAACAATTACAAGAAATTATTATCCAAGAATGTGGTAACATTTCTCCAGAGATGATGGTCAACACTTTCGAAAATATGAAGAGACGTGTAAATTTATGCTTGAAGCATGGCGGTGGCAAATTTCAGCAATTTATATAATTATTTTTCTTTTTCTTTCTGTATATTCTTACTTTGTTAATTTTGTAAACAACAAAAATAAATTTGTATTTGTCTACTTATTTTATTACACATTAGTTTGGCATATCATGTCATAATATGAATTTGACAAAATTTTAACCCAGATTTGGTTAGATATATCGTCCCCATATCATTGTGATCTAAACCAAGCCCTCTTTGTTGCAAATAATTTTTGCTCGCACGATATAATATAAGTATAGAGAAAAGTGTATTTTAAACGTTTTGAATATATATTGCCCGAAAAATAGGCGTACCTAATTAGATTGCAGGGATGCAAATAAAATATACCTTATTTTCATTTTTAAGCTGTAAGTGTCTATTTAGTTTATCAAAACAAAGAGAAGGGGGGGGGGGGAAGGGTGCCCTCTTTCAATCAACCACTGGCCCACATATAAATTAAGTATTAAAGTTAATATAGATACCTAATCTGCACGAGTGATTTTAAAAAAATTATGACCTTTATTTCACCCGTTATTTATAAATTGTAGGTGCAGTCAAAATTCTTTGTCTAACGAAGATTTTTTACAAGTCAAGGATGATTCTGTATTGTTATTTAAAACAGGTAGATCATTTATTATTGCGTGAAGACTTATTAAAGACAACGTACTTTTATTTTACTTTATTGATTTTAAAAGTTCAAGGAGCTAACTATACGAAGTTAGAATTGGGTTTGGTGCATTTATGGACAATAAAGGTTATGATTACGGCGATAAGGTCGTGTTGTAGCAATAAATTGGTATAGAGACTAAAGGGACCCATCGTGTCTCCCCCAATGCAATTAGTAACTTCATTTAAAAGCTAGAGGGAGAAATATAAGCAAGGTGTGAGCCACAATAGATTATATGATCGCAGGATCAGGATCCTCGTCCAATAATGGTTTAAAGTAACAAAACTTTGTTTTTAAATTTAGATACACTGGCTTGGGGAGCATCGTAGTCACGCCCAAGTTAGGTGCTTGAGCTATGAGCATCTTTCTGTAATGATAATAATTGAAAGTGGGCGGTATTCTACAGGGTGAGTCGGGAGGAACGGGCCAAACTCTAAGGACGTAATCTATGCATCAAAATAATAAGAAAAAATTCAAATGTTGTTACCCAATATTCATTTGTTTTCAAATTACAGCGTTAAATAAAATAATGATATTGTAAAACCAAAATATGCAACATTAACATTGTTTTAAATAAATCATTGGTTTAATAAATTTTCAAAAATACCGCCATTGACTTCCAAACATTTCCTGCTTCGTTTACAACTCTTCTAATTGATTCGTGCCTTCCTTTAATATTGAGTGCAGCATTTCTAATGCGTCCAATTAATATGCATGCCTAGTATCTACCTTTATTTTGTATACCTTATTGTTTAACCAACCCCATAAATTATAATCCAACGGTGTGAGATCTGGCGATCTAATAGGATCACCTATCCAAGCCTCTGGAAACTTTTGGTCCAAATATTGCTTGAGCCGACGATCGAAATGGACAGGCGCTCCGCCGTGTTGATAATACAATCATTTGAATTCTGATGTTTGAAGGAATCTGCTCCAGTAGTCCTTGCAATTTATTTTGTAAAAAACTTAAGTAGTGATCCCCTGTAAGGCGATTTTTCAAAAGAAAAGGGCCAATTAAATTATTGTCGATTATGCCGCACCACTCGTTTACTGAAAATCTGAGTTGAAAATTATTTTTGACTATTGGGAGACATGGGAGTTTCGATTATTGTTGATGCCGTTACGGGTGAATGAAGCTTCGTTAGTAAAAAGTATGTGCGGTACAAGATGATGAATATTAATTATCCACTCACAAAATTGCATACTCTTGGCGTAGTCTCAGGTTAAAGATTCGGTACACGCTGTCCATGGTACAGGTGTAAGCCTTGCTCGTGAAGCGTATTGATCACTCTTTTTTGGGGAATCCCCAACTGAGTTCCAATTCTTCGTGAGCTGGTCATTGCATCTTCTTCTACTAAAGCTAGAATATTTTCGATTTCTTCTAAATCCTGTCGAATGGGTCGTTCGGATGTTACATTAGCACTTGGAAGCGTTCCGGTCTCGCAGAGTTTGTTGAAAACTCTGAAAGGCCTTTTTGTTCGGTGTTCTTTGATGTGGAAATCGTTGACGATATTCTTCAGCAGCCGCTGTAGCATTCCCATTACACAAACCATAAATAAAAACCATATTGGCATATTTAAGATGTGAATAAAATGTATGGCATTTTATAAAATTTAAATGATACAAATCCGAAACTTAACGGTGAATCAATGTAAACTTTTATACTGACACTAACAGGATAGTAACAGCACAACAATCAAAAGCGGACAATTATACCATTTATAACAGGAAAGCTAAATTAATGCAATATTTTGTTTTTGCGTTATAATTTAAAAACAAATTAATATTGGATAACAGCATTTGAGTTTTTCATATTATTTTGATGCATAGATTACACCCTTAGAGTTTGGCCCATTCCTCCCGACTCACCCTGTATAAAAGACCGATCCGTTTCTTTATCATAACGCTGTATGTCATTAAAGCGTGTACATTGTATTCAATGTACATACTCCGTCATACCACAGATATTTTATGTCACCGCAGCCGCAGGCGAATCTGATGGCACTATACCTTGTGTTTTACAATTATACATTTGTAGACGTTGTATGTACAATAATAGTTATTTATGTACCAAGGCAGTAAAGTGATTCTTTATCGGACGAGTCTGAAATTATGAGATGAGCGAGCGAGGCGAATAACAGGCGAGTCGATAAAGACACTTTACTGACGTGGTGCATACAAAATTTTATCGCCAACCGTTCAGAATTTGTAATATAAAAGTTGAGGTATAACTCATCGCAATAAATCGCGAGAAAACTATTATCGAGCAGTCATAGGGAAAGGAGTGACAGTGACAGACGATTTTTGATTAATAAATGTCAAAGTCACTAATTTGCGGAGGGTAAAAGTATTTTTCTCCAAATGACATTAGAAGCGGTCTTTTAATGATACACCTTTTGAGCCTGTCAGGTGTCATTAAAAATTAAAATGACAAGTAAACACAACAATTCAATAAATGTCATAAATAACATACATAAATATAAAAAATACGATTTTGCGTGAAATTGGAACAAATTTGGAGAAAAAATTAAAAATTGGCTGGTTTATAAACACCAGCCGCGGCATTAAATATTGTGCTTTTCTGCCTAGTGAAACAAATAACTATTATCTGCCGAATTAGCGACAGGTAAAGTATTTTATTTTACAATAAAATAAAGTGTTCGTTTACTTCCGGAAATCACTCTGATAAACGGTTTTACTGACGGTTGACGATAAATAATATTTCAATGCCTATTTTATGATGAAAAAGTGACATGAATAGGCGAATAGACCAGTAACCCAGGCCTAGAATATTCATCGATCCAATTGGACGTCACAGAAATGTTAAAACATATAGGTATATTAAATTATATTAAACTAGCGTGTACCCGGCATGCGTTGCAACCCGCTGGTATAAATACAAACCCGATATATTAGTACCCGGCATGCCACTTTCTGAAATTGCACCCGTGCGAAGCCGGGGCGGGTCGCTAGTTATACATAAAAACCTTCCCCTTGAATCACTCTATCTATCAAAAAAAACCGCTTCAAAATCCGTTGCGTAGTTTTAAAGACTTAAGCGGATATGAAAGGGGACAGACGGGCGACAGCGACTTTGTTTTATACTATGTTAAGATTTATAACATGTATTTCAGGGTTAAGGTCTTTCTCGTCTTTCGCGTGACTCATAGTCATAGTCTCATAAAATAGGGGAAACTATTTTTCTTGTTTTCACCATTAACTTGTTTAATGGTTGGCGAATTATTTTTCGAACTATTAAAACAAAAATTTTCTTTGCTTTAGTCAATTACGGCTAGTGAGGTAGGGCCACGGCACTGTGGCACTGTGTCCTACCACCTACAATATACCGATGTCCACGGAAGGTGATTCGCCCCCCTAACTTTTTTGTGTTTCAAGATAATGGATTTGTATGCGACATAAAACTGTATTTTTTGACAGGTGACTCAACAATATGGAACTTCCGTTTTAACCGGAAGTGACATAAACTTTCGATTTTTAAATGGGACACCTGGTTTTTTTTCTTTTTTTTGACTCTATATGACATTCTAAATATAACGATGTGTCACTTGTCACTTTTTGTCACCAAGAAAAATTTTTTTTTTCCAAATTTATTGTTTTGTCTAAAGGGCTATGAATACCTTAAAATCATTTATTTCAGTTCTTTAATCTGGGGAAAAATACAATTTTACTATTTTTGGTCCAATGCTATGTGCTGTGTAAAATTTAATCTTTAAAGTTGTATAACATATTTTTTTTAAACGGCAACATGGTGGCTCGTCGGGTTAATAAAAAAAGAGGATTTTGTTACGACTATTTTGATACCACACACTATTAGGTTTTAGAAAAGCTTCCATTAAAAAGCTTTTAAAAGTTAACTTGAAACTTTCCTAAAATGAGAATAAAATAAGGTTTAAATGCATCAAGTAGCCTATGACCAGCAAAACTGATAAAACAAAATCATGCCTTGAAGAATTGACATGCCGACAGCTTCTGGCAAAGTAAATTAGTTTGTTATTTAAAAGACATGGAAAATACTAGTTTTACTAGGAGTGAAAAAGTTGATATGTTATTAGTGTTGGGAGAATGTAGAAAGAATTCAACCGATGTTGCACGACTTTACGCACAATGATATCCTAATCGGTGTCATCCAACCCGGCACTATTACCCAAAACTGGTTCCGAAAATGCGAAATGATCCTGACAAAAATAACATATCAACTTTTTTACTCCTTGTAAAACTATTATTTTTCATGTCTTTCAAACAACAAACTAATTTACTTTGGCAGAAGCTGTGGGCATGTCAATTTACTTCAAGCATAGACAATTTACCTTTAGATACCTACAGCTTATCTCCTGCGCAAACAAAAGTTACGTTTTATGGGTGAAAAAATACGTCCGAGCGCATGACTCGTCGGTCAGCTGTCTTCATTCGGGGAACCTTCGTGCATGCGCACAAACCTCGTGTTATCGGCCGTCCTACTTTATCGACAATAATCGACGCGCTCAAAAATACTCTCCAGAACCGGCTCGGCCGCCATTTTTGTTGTTGTGTCTTAAGGTTCCTCTTCTCTGCGGATTCCTTGTAGTTTTCTAAAGTTTTCAGCTATCGGATCGGCTATCGTGGAGTGTGGGACTGGTGTTTGATATTTATGGATTTTTGGTTTTTGTGTAGTTTAGTTAGTGAATTGTGTTTGCGCTTTCAGTGACTCGGATTGTAATATAAACAATGACTAGTACTAGTTGCAGCCGTTGTATAATTGTATTATGCCCAAATAGGGGTAAAATAAACCCTCTATGGTGGCATATGAGCAAGAATTTAAATTTTAAAGCCCGGACCTGTCTATTTTCCCATTCGTCAAACGATAATGTTGCAGTGCGCATGTCTAATAGTTCCCAGTTTTGTTTACATGCGCGAGGCCATAAAACTGCCACATTCGTGATTATTGTTTGTTTATCTAAAGGTAAATTGTCTATGACTTCAAGGCATGATTTTGTTTTATCAGTTTTGCTGGTCACAGGCTACTTGATACATTTAAATCTAAATTTATTCTCAAAAGATGCTTCATTTTAGGAAAGTTCCAAGTTGACTTTTTAACGTTTTTTAATGGCAGCTTTTCCAATTTCAAAACCAAAACCTAATAGTGTATGGTATCAAAATAATCGTAATACAATTCTCTTTTTTCTTAAAAATAAGTTATACAACTTTAAAGATTAAATTTTACACAGCACATAGCATTGGACCAAAAATAGTAAAATTGTATTTTTCCCAAGATTAAAGAACTGAAATAAGTGGTTTTAAGGTATTCATAGCCCTCTAGATAAAACAATAAATTTGGAAAAAAAATATTTTCTTGGTAATAAAATGTGACAAATGACACATTGTTGTATTTAAAATGTCATATGGAGTCAAAAAAAGGAAAAATATACCAGGTGTCCCATTTAAAAACCGAAAGTTTGTCACTTCCGGTTAAACCGGAAGTTCCATATTATTGAGTCACCTGTCAAAAAATACAGTTTTATGTCGTATACAAATCCCTCAAATTATATTCCATTATCTTGAAAAACAAAAAAGTTAGAGGGGCGAACCAACTTCCGTGGATACCCGATATATCTTAAAGCAAATTAAAAGAAGTAAAGATACTAAACATATATTACTAAATTTAGCATCCATATTAAGGCGTGGTCCATAAAAAAATTTGCCTGCGCCGCGCGTTAATAGTTTTTGTCCCTATCTTACCAAAATGCAACGAACCGCCACTGGCTTGAGGTTTGAATAAACTTAGCTTATTGACAATTAGTAGGTAGACAATTAAATATTGCGTTTTTGTAGTAGTAGCAGTAGTAGTAGTAACATGATTTATTTAGCAAAAAGCTACAATTAAATATTTTTTAATACATTTTTTTAACACATTTTTATAGATTTATTTTTAAATTTTAAAACGCAACCTTCTTTTAATAAAAACAGACAGAAAAGTTAAACATTTTGTAAATTGTATCAAATATTACGTATCATTTTGTTTTTTAATTAAATGTAATTTTAAAGTTTTTTTAAACAGTTTTAATGATTTTTGAGATTTAATAGAATTTCCAAATTATTATATTCTATCAAACCTTGTTAAAAAATAGATTTATAAGCTAATGTTTTAGACACTCTATCGACATAAAAATTTTGATTAGTTCTTGTTTTATAATGATGATGGTCATAATAAAAGGAACAAAAATTTCCTCACTAGCACAATATCCAATAGAAGAACAATAAAGAAAATGTGGTAATATAATAGTATTAAATACAGTTTTTTTAGAAAACAAACTTAAAATAGAACTAATTCTTTTAAAATAACCTACTTTTCCGGCAATAATACTTTTAAAATAATTTAAAAATTTTAATTTTGAATCAATTATTATCCTTAAATATTTAAAACTGTTTACTAATTCCAATTTTTCACCATCAATTACAACATTTATATTTTGACAATTTAAATTATTACTCATAAACTCATAACCATACATTTAGTTTTTGATATATTTAATTTTAATTTATTTACTTTTAGCCAATTTAATAATATATTTATTTCAGAATTTAAAGTTTTTAGACTTAGACCATCAAAAATATTTAAAACATTAATGTAAATTAAGGTGTCATCAGCAAACATTTGTAACTTACACATTTTTAAAACTAAAGGCATATCGTTGATGTATAAAATAAATAATATTGGACCTAGTATACTTCCTTAAGGAACTCCTATATTTTTTTTTATTTGAATATGTTTTTGATATTTTTGTTTTTTGTGACCTGTTACTTAAATAATTTTTAAACCATTCATAAACGTTTCCGCGAATACCATACCTATAGTTTTGTTGGTATTTTAAATCTAAACAAACCAGCATTAACTTAGTATATACCATGCACGACATCAGTACCATCCCATAGAATAATGAGTGTTACTTTCACTAATTGTAAATACTAAAGGCTGATTTTTTGTGATGTAGAAATAAGCGAACTGTTGCAGAGAATTGCAGTTAGATGCAAAAGGTTACCATATAGATGAGTTTTGCTACAAAAAAGATAAAGGCGTGTGATATATTAGTTCCTGCTCACCTTTAATAGTATATTAAAGTACGAGTTTCATAAGAAGCGGTTTTAGCGCCCGCGTCTATTTTAAAAAACGAGCCACGAAGTGGCGAGTTTTTTTATTGACACGGGCGCTAAAACGCCTTATGAAACATGTGCTTTATACATTTTTTTCTATTTCACCTTTTATAATCAAGAAGAATACATTTTAAAAAGAAAATAAATCCTTCAAATTTTGTAAATTTTTATGTCTAAATTTTATGTTGTTAATACTATTTTTTATCATAGGAGCCTCTGGACAACAAAAATTATTTTGCAAACTGTCATTTTTTGATTTATTGACCCATTTTCACCACGAGATTCTAAAGTTATTTTAGCGATATGAGATTTGAAATTGGACGGAATACGTTGTGTGATCCTTGTACAGAGCGTTCGGAAATTCGGGAGATTTTGCTACTTTTTTTCGAATTTCAAAAGACGTGATTTTACGTCACGGCATTGCAATTTAGTATAGGGAAGATGGAAAATTCAAATAAAGTTGAAGTTAAAATCGACATTAGAAGGTTAGTAGATTGAATTTTGGATAGGATTTGGCAGAAAATGATAGCTTGAAGCATCTACAAAAGATTGATTTATAGATTTATGCAACCAACATACATGACTGTTATCCACACAGAATAAAAAAGTAAGTTATCAAGCTAGTTTTCCTCTGCGAAAAATGGGTTTTCTCGTAAATCACAAAGGCCGCGCAAGTCAATGAAATAAAACATTTAAATGTTACCAACATCAAATAAAGAAAAAACGCGTATCGAAATAGCTTCATTACGATCCGCAAATGAGGGTCGTACTGAACTCATTATGAACGTGAAATAGAAAAAATAAATTAAACTTGTTTATTGTAGAAATGGCAGTGTTTTAATGTCTGTATTAAATATACCTGGAAAATGTTAAGCGGTGTGCAGAGAAAGTTTTTAAAATTAAAAAAAGTTTCACACTTCCGCTGGGATTTGAACCCAGGATTACCCGTTGAGCGCTCTACCAATTGAGCCACGGAGAACTGAAATTATCTCACCAATTTCGGCAATATAACGTAATTCAAATTTAATGTTAATATATGGTTTGAAATACCGTGATTTCAAACCGGGGAGGAGGGAGAAACGAAACTCACTCATACTCATAACCACTGATAATTAAGATCTGTTTTATCCTTAGTCCAAGTGCGTCGTCGACATATTAGGCTATTGATTATGTCCTATGGAAAGGAACTAAGACTTTCACGGGTTTTTATTACAGGAATCGATCAATGGGTTATAAATGAAGAAAAAGCCGCGGAGTGCTATTAAATTAGAGGGTGGAAATTGAAGATAGGGGTGAAAAACCACGCCTTTTGGTTTTTTCAATATATCTCGTAAACAAACCAAAATTTCGATATATCTTATATGAAACTTTTTGTAGAGAATCAAATTTCCCATCGAAATAGCATTTTTTGAATATTAAAAAGAAAAATTGCATGCCGAACAGTCGAAACAAACTTGAAAAAAAAAGCGAAAATTTCGATTTTTTGATTTTTTTTGCTTTTTCGCCTGTATCTTTTTTTTGGGCTTAGATAGGTATAGGCATTGCTTCAGATGGAAATAAACAGATAGATATGGCCAGTTGAAAATTGCTGTTTTTTTTGTATTTCATCCCTCTTGTACGAATATTGTTTTTGTTTGCATTTTATTGGAAAAATTATTGTTTTACTCAATTAAAAAAGTTTTTTTACGTTCATTATTTAGTAATACATGACAAGTACAACAAATTAATGTTTGGAACAATGGTGCTACTACATTTCAACAATAATATTGTCAAACTGCATATCGATATTATCATCTATATCTTTAGTAATGTCGTCTTCTGAAATATTAGTTTCTTGTATATTATTACCATTAATCCCCATGCGTTCTATACAAAAAAAAATTGAGCAAGTAATATTCATTTTTCTGCAACCACAGTTACCATGGCAACCTGTAGTGCAACCACAAGCAACTTTTTTCAGCAAAATCTCTGGCGCTGGAGGTACCGTTGTGCGAATCGCAATTAACTCGTACTTAGACCTGTTCCAAACCCAACTCAGAGGGTCCAAGATATTTCCATTCCACTGCTGCATTTGACGATAAGTCCTCAACCCATGCTGTTTGATAGCATATATTTCCATTCCACTGCTGCATTTGACGATAAGTCCTCAAGCCATGCTGTTTGATAGCATCACGTGTTGGTGGTTATTGCTTCAGAGGAAAGTTGGCATTTTTAGACCGCTTACAAAACTTTAAAAATCGGCAGTTGCTCACACTCATGTTCGTCTTTGCGCCATTCAAACAAGCTGCAATGTATTCCGATGCAGAGGTAATATCTTGTTCAGTTGCATTGTCACCTAAGAATATTTCCATGTATGGCTCAAGTCGTACACTGTTTTTAGTTATAAAATTCATAATTTAATAACTGTAGGCGTGAATAAATCCTAAATATTTCTGCAACTGAGGAAAATTAAAACTATTTCTATCAAACAATTTTTTTTAATTAAGTAAAACAATAATTTTTCCAATAAAATGCGAACAAAAACAATATTCGTACAAGAGGGATGAAATGCAAAAAAAAACAGCAATTTTCAACTGGCCATATCTCGGTCAATTTTCATTCAATTGTTCCACCCACCATTTTAAAGAAAATTTAATCTGTTTTTTTCCATCTGAAGCAATGCCTATACCTCTCTAAGCCCAAAAAAAAATATACAGGCGAAAAAGCAAAAAAAATCAAAAATCGAAATTTTCGCTTTTTTTTCAAGTTTGTTTCGACTGTTTCGGCATGAAATTTTTCATTTTAATATTCAAGAAATGGTATTCCGATGGGAAATTTGATTCTCTACAAAAAGTTTCATATGAGATATATCGAAATTTTGGTTTGTTTACGAGATATATTGAAAAACCAAAAGGGGCGGTTTTTCACCCCTATCTTCAATTTCCACCCTCTAATTTAATAGCACTCCGCGGTTTTTTCTTCATTTATAACCCATTGATCGATTCCTGTAATAAAAACCCGTGAAAGTCTTAGTTCCTTATTGCCCTGTTTTTTAAGACATAATCAATAGCCTATAATTATGGCGACTTCTGCAGGAATCCGATATTAGACCTGTGAACATGAATAGGCGAATAGACCAGTAACCCTTACCTAGAATATTTATCGATCCAACTGGACGTCACAAAAATGTTATTATTATATCAAAATTATATAAAAGAAAAAGTAAATACCCAGGTATGTGTATATTAATCCAAGGATGAAAGTATTCCACGGGTCAAGTTCTCGGGCAAAAACTTTTCAAATTCTTGAACAATAAGTTGTCCTTCAAAATGGTAAAAATCAATACAAGTACCAACTAATATTTGACTTAAAGTTAGGTACGCGATAACATCAAAGATTGATTATTTTTGTGGTTTTGTTTGTTTTTTCATATTCGATTTTAAAAGACTAGTTTAATTGACGTGTTCGCTTCCTTTTCAAACTAAAAACACGACGACGAATCATTTTTAAATAAATTTAAGAAACAAAACCTTGAAAACAATTTTCTATCCTCAAAATCTGATAGGTTTGCAACTACTAAAAATGCCAAATTTTTTTCCACTTTGATCAAAAATTGAGAAGAAATTCTAATTTTTTGGCCAAAATTTGGGACAAATTTTAGCTGTTTACATGTAAAAATAAATTGATGGACGACTTTTACAATTGCTTAAGCATGAACTTAAATTTTAAAGCCCGGACCTGTCTATTTTCCCATTCGTCAAATGTTAATGTTGCAGTGCGCATGCCTAATCCGGTGTAGCTTTGTTTACATGCGCGAGGCCATACATTTGCCACTTTCGTGATTATTGTTTGCTTCTCTAAAGGTAAATGTTTATGCCAGTTGCTCGTCGATATGATAAACGAACGGCATTCATGGCCATTTGTACCAACGTATTTAAGGCCGGACTTAACCCTAATTATTCCTTAAACCACAAACAAGTTTTGCACCAACGATAAGGAGATCTTAAACGGATACTTAAGTCATTATTTTTAAGTTCAGAAAATCGATCACTTAAAGCCTTCCTTAGAGCGATAAAGAGGTTATGTGTTTTTAAAAGGGAAAGAAATAAGACACTTTAAGTCTTCCTCCACTGGTATATTAAGATAAATTTAATTAAGGGTAAATTCTCTACATGTTTCTACTGTATAAACACTCATCATCAGGAGAAGAGAATAAGGAAAATGAGAAATAACAGGTGCAAACAGTCCAAACGGAGATAAAAGATGATAGAAAGAACAAATAAAGTAATTAGAAAACCGTCCACCGTAATGGTAGGTATACCTAGCAAGAGGTCATTCGTGGAGAAATGGCAAAAACCAAGATATTAAGCTAACATAGCAGTAAGCTAAGTGTCAAATTAGTGACATCGCACCATCAGTGTGAGAAGAGAAGAAAAATTATAAAAAACGAAGTGGTAAATGTTGTAAAGACTTTTATAATCTGATGAGGAGTAATTGAAGAGTCACATTTTGTTGAACCAGTGATGTAAGTGTGAGAAGAATAATAGTTGAAACTGGAATAGTGGAAGTCGTAAAATTTTTAAAAAAATTGAGGAGTAGATGAACAGTCACATAATAGTAAATTAACTTAAATTTGAGGAGGGAAGAATTTAAATATAGAATAATTATAATTTTTTTTTTAACTTTTTATATCTGAAAAGAAAAAAAAATTATTTTAAGGTTACAATTTAACAAAAAGATAAAATTGTGCAAATTACGTAATGGAGACATCCTTTTTTTATGAGTTTCTATTATGATTACTAAAATAAAATAATATTTTTTTTTGTGATATAAGGGATAGCAGGGCAACCGTCTCCCTATCCGTAACGTTTTTTGATCTTTTTCATTCACTCATATTGAATATTGACCCAAACAAACAATAATTCCAAATAAAATTGAAAAAATTGCAATTTTTTACGTTAAAATGATGAAAAAATTGACAGAAGAACTACAAAATATTTAACTTTCGAAACGTTGCCAAATCTCAAAATGATTTCGCTCAAGACTGCAGATGGCGCTTATGTATTAATCAGTACTTTACTAATTGGGTGACCAATGACGTTGGTGCAAGGCTTCCTAGACTAATCATTCCTTAAAAATTAATCATTTCTTAACTAATTCTCCCTTAAGCGTGATGTTGGTGCAAATGGCCATAAGATTTCTCTATGTCCTCTAAACTTCTAAATCATTAAATGAACGGGCACAGACCGACAAATCTGATAAAACCGAACTTGTTTTATGTTTGTGTACCGAAATGCTAGAAGAAACATAACTATTTTTTGCAGTTTTGAAATTTTTGAATATTAATAAATAATTTTGGCACGTACATAGTATTATTGTTGTAATACAGTAAATTAAAATTATACCCACATCTTTTACCACAGCATCAGCATGAGAAACGTGCTTGGGTTGCATGTAGGTATATGTACACAATATACAGTGTACAGGGTGTTTCAAATTCAAATCCCATCATTGGTATATTGGAAATTACAAGAGACAAAGTCAAATTATGCCAAGCTTGTAAAACCTAATACATTGAAATTTATACATCATCAAAAACAATCATTGTTTTGTTTGATGAATTAGCTTGACGAATTTTAAACCTATCAGAAAAATTAGCATAATGATAATATTAAAGGCCATTTTTTCCTTTCTATATCCTGGTGTTTTTAAAATTTTAGTACAGCATTTTATTTCTAGAGAAATAACCCGGATATGAAACATAATCTCAAGAATGAATATTACTACCTATTTATTTTATTTTTGTCAAGAAAGAAATGGACAACATTTCCAACAATTTTTACAATAAAACAAATTGCGTGTACATTACCAAAACCCAAAAGTAAATAGTGGGTCGGATTCTCTTTTTTTCCACATGTGTGATTCTCAAAATTTGGGAACCATTTGGAAAATGGAAAATTGAAAACAATAAATATTTCAAAAATTATATTTTTTAAGATATGTTACTTAAAATAATGAACTTAACACACACTGATAGGTAGCAGAAATCATTTTTCATTATTTTTCGAAAAAAATATACCTTGTAGCTTCGGAGTTGAGTATTTTTCTACGGAGTTGTCCGTATTATTTGCATAATAATTCAAAAAGTGTAATTCCAAAAAGAAATGTAACCTTTTGTTTTATTGATTTAAATAATATCGAAACCTATATTTTCTTAGCTCATTAATTACCATCAAGCCTAGGAGTTGATCAAATTGTGCTTCGGAGTTGGTCCACATATCTACAATGTATTGTGTTAACTAAGAGTAACCTTTCTTCAAAGAATAAACCTCTCTTTTTGATTTCTCCATGGTCCTGTAGGACTTTGCTCTATCTCTCCTAACTCTTCTTCTACCAACATCATATCTGCCCATTCTCCGTTCTTCTATTGGGACTGGGGTGGATGGAGGAGTAATGTCTACAAGAAATTTTTCTTCAGCTGCCTTTAGTTCTTTTTCTTTTGTCTATATTGGCGTGAACTGTTTGCATAATTTGGTCTTTTAATTTTTTGGTCTCTTCTATTTAAATTTTTATTTTTTTTTTTATTTTGTTTGACTCTACTCGCCTATTCCATCGTTCTCGCTCCTTGGATTTCTCTTGTTCATATAATTCCGGCTTGTTTTTCATTTTCATTCTTCTTAAGCGTTGTAATTCCGATTTTCGTTCTCGTTTCCGTTTCTCGTTCCGAGGCACAACATCAACACCGAGGCTCCTATATGCCTTGGAGGTGATTGCCTCGGAGTTGATGTTTATATGTTTTTATCTATAAAAATCGATAAATGTATATATACAAATATATTTTCAGGATAAGCAGTACAACAAATACACCAAAACACACTTTTAAAACCAGTTATTTAAGAAAATAAAATAACAGTAATATTTTTATGATTGGACCGGTGTTGACGCTATAAAAACATACGCTTACCTTACAGCCACTTTAAGGCATCACTAAAGATCACAAAAACACCGAACGTCTATCCTCTTTTGCGGCTTGATCTCAACTGACATTCAGTTGGAATCCCCACTACTTAGGAATTCTAAAAGTACAATCCGGGCCATAATTTTTCGAGAAATGTATGCGACCTCGGTGTTGATGCGAACACTTGGATACAAAATTTAACCTTAAATATCGAAACATTGATTCCGTATTCCATAATACAGTGGTCATAGAACAAACCTACTATATTTTGGTATTTATATTAAGTTGTTACAGATTATTTACATCCCATTTTATATTCGCTAAAAACGAGAATACTTTAAAAATCATTGTAGTTACAGCCTCGGAGTTGACTTTGGGACTCTTGTAGTGCTAATAACTTAGTTATTTTTATTTAAATAATTTTAGTTATAAGTAGTTTTAATAAAATACACCACAAGTTAAATTATCCTGACATGAATTAATCGAAATGAGCAGAATATTCCGAAAAAAATTACTGTTACATCAAGTGGTTCCCAAATTTTGAGAATTCCACACATACCTTTACGTTTAAAAAAAAAGTTGGGGGCAGTTCCTACCCCCAAAGAGGGGTAAATTTCATGAAGACACGAAAAAGTATGCGAAAGTAGAAATACACGCAGCCGTAAATCTGTATTTTTTCAGCACATAAAGAGCCTTTCTAAGAATTTATTCCAATTAAAAATTCCACCCTGTTTACTATACTGAGGTAAACGTAATACCTACCATGCGAGGAAAAATTATTTGCATCAAAGAGGGCCTTGCATCTAAGCACGTAATGCTTAGCCATAGAGCTTAATACCTGTTGGGTATCAGTATAACTACCTGAATTAACAATCAATCAGTTATTCCATCATCTTTGACAGTCGTTACAAGTAATTTAATTGATTCATCGTTAATTTTTCCAATTTCTTGAACAATTCACACAATGGGCTTTACGGAACAGCACAAAACATTCATGGTTGAAGCGTATTTTTGAAACGGGGTTAGAGTAAATTGTGAGTGGCAATACAATCCGGGTTTGTGCATGGACGATTTTCACGAACATTTTTCTAACGTTGGTTTTATTGCTGGGGATTTTTATCATTGCCTGAAAAGAACAGCGTGGCTGTGTTTAGGGAAACAGGTTCTATACAACACAAAAAAGGAGCAGGAAGACCATCTATAAGAACAGAAGGACTTGTTACAAACGTTCGTGAAATAATGCAAAATACGCCAACAAATTGTATAAGACGCCTGTCCCAAGAAGTGGGAAGATCTTATGGAACATGCAAGGAGCAGGACTATTCTTAAGAATCAGCTAAATTTATTTCCTTATAAAGTGCAAGTATTCCAAGAAATACATGCAGGCCGTTGCAAATTTAGAATCATTACAAGAAAGGATTATCCAAGAATGTGGTAACATTTCTCCAGAGATGCTGATCAACACTTTCGAAAATATGAAGAGACGTGTGAATTTATGCTTGGAGGTGGCCAATTTCAGCAATTTATGTAATTATTTTTCTTTTTCTTTTTGTATATTCTTACTTTGTTAATTTTGTGAACAACAAAAATAAATTTGTATTTGTCTACTTATTTTATTACTCATTAGTTTGGCATATCATGTCATAATATGAATTTGACAAAATTTTAATCTAGATTTGGTTAGATATATCGTCCCCATATCATTGTGATCTAAACTAAGCCCTACGTTTTTTAATCCAATGCAAATAATTTTTGCTCGCACGGTACAAAATTGGTAATGAGTTACGCCAAACGTTGCCTGTGATAAACATTTAGCAAACACAAACAACCGTCTGGAGACACTTCGCCTCTTGGAATTACATCGCGACCTCGAGCCTCGCTTTCGTCCATTTACGAGGGATGACTAGGTTTACTTAGTTTACGGTACCACTTTATAAATAGGAACGCGGAAAAGTGCAATTTAAAAAAATATATACACCCATAATAAACAACAAAATAACCTATTAAAATAAAAATTACATAAGAGCTTGTTTTTGCAGATTTTTAAACGATTCATCATTATTAATTTAATGAAATATCTAATAAATTATCCTTGAAAAAAAAATCGTACCATTTACGATTGAGGATGGGCAAAAAAATCTTAATCCGTCCGTTCTAAATCGTGAAAACGATTTATAAATTTATTAAGAGGGTATCATTGCTTTTACTCGCGACATGCGATTTACTCGAAACCCTCTAAACTTATAGAATTTATATATTTATATACAGGGTGTCCGGAAAAAGGAGGTCAAGCCCTTAACCATATATTCCTTGAATAAAAATAATATGACTTTTATTATGTCATTTTTCATTTCTGACACTAACGTTCGATATACAGGGTGGCCCTTTAGTGTGACAAAGTACAATAGCTCCGTTACTATTTCAAATACATTAAAAATATTAATACAAAAGTTGAAGGGCAGTAAGTGACTTATAACGTAAAATTATTTTTAACTCTATAGAGTGGCTCAAAAAAGCGGAACAATAAAAAATGTACTTTTTTCAAATGGAACACCCTGTATATTTTTTCATTTTTGAATTCCACATAAAATTATAATTATTTTTTATTAAATACATTATTAGTCTGTACTTTATAGTTTCCGAGATATTGACTCTTGAAAAGTGACATTTTTGAACTTTGACAGCTTCTAACTTTCTAACAGTACGTCTTAGAGCAAAACGGCTTACATGTCCCTTTCTTCAATTTTTATTATCTTCCCAAAAAAATCAACTTCCGGTTAAACCGGATGTTACTCGAAAGCAGGAAATATAGTTGTTCCGGTTTAACTGGAAATTGATTTTTTTGGGAAGATAATAAAAATTGAAGATAGGGACATGTAAGCCGTTTTGCTCTAAGACGTACTGTTAGAAAGTTAGAAGCTGTAAAAGTTCAAAAATGTCACTTTTCAAGAGTCAATATCTCGGAAACTATAAAGTACAGACTAATAATGTATTTAATAAAAAATAATTATAATTTTATGTGGAATTCAAAAATGAAAAAATATACAGGGTGTTCCATTTGAAAAAAGTACATTTTTTATTGTTCCGCTTTTTTGAGCCACTCTATAGAGTTAAAAATAATTTTACGTTATAAGTCACTTACTGCCCTTCAACTTTTGTATTAATATTTTTAATGTATTTGAAATAGTAACGGAGCTATTGTACTTTGTCACACTAAAGGGCCACCCTGTAGTTTGAAATTAAATACTGCTTTATTTGAATATTTCGATTATTAATCAAGATATTAATTTCAAATTTGGTACATTGCTTCAACATAAAGAGTTACATCTTTTGAGGAAACGAAACAAAAAACAATTGCCAAATATTGACCCCCCTTATTTTTTAGTACGTGCGCCGGTGACTTTCAAACTTAATTTTTTTTAGGTACTTAATCATTTACTTTTGATTATTTTTTGTTTCCTGTAGAATTTTGATAAAATAATACGTTTTGAAGATAATTTGAAAAGTATGAGTGTCCTTAACTAATGCCAACGGTAATTCATAATTTTCAAATGCTAAATCAAGTCAGCCGTTGTGACATTACCATGGATACAAGATATAATTAAGTGAAACTTTGTAATATTATAGCAATGCCAAAAGCAAGGACTAGCCAAAAATAATGTCAGAACAGTGGCGCACAGATAAAAATCTGTAGTAGTTACTAAAGAAGTTAAATGAAATAATTTTATTACACTACCTTATAAGAACTTGCTATTGCTAATATCTTCACATAACAGTTAAACCCCACTATTATCACTCGCCCGGAAGATAATAATCTACTATTACTTAATAAATAAATTTGAAACATCATAACAAGATAATAAATATTGAAAACATAGTATTATGGAGGAGTTCCTTAAGGAAGTATAATAGGCCCAATATCATTTATTTTATACATCATGCAACGATATGCCTTTAGTTTTTAAAATGTGTAAGTTATAAATGTTTGCTGATGACACCTTAATTTACATTAATGTTTTAAATATTTTTGATGGTCTAAGTCAGCTATACTCTAAGTGTGTTCCGCGGAACCCTAGGGTTCCGCGATACCTCTGTAGGGGTTCCTCAAGAATTTAGAAAAAAAATCAAAACGCCTCTCTCTGGTCGAACGTTTTGACTCCGCGGCCGCGCGTAGGTATATTTATTTATTTATTTGTATTTGTATAAGCATGTGTTACAATAGCTGGTACAATATCTCATAAGTTTGGTATCAACATGTATACTTGTATACTTGTGAGCGCGCAGTCCCTTTGATAAAAGCCGCCTCTGAATTGTTTACAACGCAATTTTTATATTTCTCTTTTTATTTTTGCTTTTTGTTTATCAAAGGCGCCGACTCGAGTATTTTCGAGAATATTCGAGATCGAGTCTAGGACTAAGTATAAAAGCGGCGATCGCGCGTCGCGCCTCGTCAGTCAGTTGACGATTAGCGTTCGGAGCGATAAGTTCCTACCTACCTACTTACAAGCTCGCTAGCGAGAAACTAGTGTTCATTGTTCTACTGCCTGCTGTATTCTGTTGTCTCAGTTTTATACATTTCTTCATTGTACTAAACTTAGTTTCTTATACGCAGTAACGATTGTGCATTATTTAGACCCCGCCATCCTGACGTGTAACATTATAAATAAAGAAGAATGGAACGTTGGCTTAAAGGTGTTAAACGTGTTGCAACAACATCTTCTAATGACGCTGAATGTTCAAAAGCAGTACGCGCGGAGAATATAGCAATCACCGATCCAGACGATGATGCCACGACGTCAAGCTCGACGGTTTCAAAGACGAAAAAAAGGAAGTATGATGAATCATATATCAGTTTCGGATTTGTTGATTCCAACGGCTCACCTCTCTGCATGCTATGTAGTAAACTGCTTCCTAATAGTTCCATGGCACCTGCCAAATTGCGCCGACATTTACAAACTGTACACCCCGAGTCTAAAGACAAGAATAAAGATTTTTTTGTTCGTAAAAAAAAGTAAAAAAAATATGATGCATGTAACAAAAACTATCAACGAAAAGGCCACGGAGGCATCATATTTAGTTAGCTATCGCATTGCACAAGCAGGTGAAGCGCACACTATCGCTGAGAATTTAATAAAGCCATGTGTATTAGACATAACAAAATGTATGCTCGATGAAAAATCTGCAAAGCATCTTTCTACTGTGCCGCTATCAAACGATACTGTTTCACGGCGAATCCATGATCTGGCAAGCTACGTCAAACAAGAACTAGTTACAAGTCTACAAAAAACACGATTCGCCTTGCAAATGGACGAGTCAACTGATGTCGCTGGTTTGGCTATCTTGCTGGTTATCGTGAGATATCCATATGAAAGTTCTTTTGAAGAAGACATGCTTATGTGTTCACCGCTGCTCACAAACACTACCGGGGAAGAAATTTTTAATAAAATAAATATATTTTTTGAAGAAAATAATCTCAGTTGGAACAATTGCATTGACATTTGTACAGATGGGGCCAAGGCGATGACAGGTAAAACAGCAGGAGCAGTGTCACGAATAAAAAATAAAGCGCCTAATTGTAGTTCCAGCCATTGTATTCTGCATAGACAAGCACTTGCGATGAAGCAAATGCCGTCAAATCTAAAATTAGTTATGGATGAAGCGGTAAAAATAATTAATTTTATCAAATCACGACCACTACAATCCCGATTGTTCTCATTATTGTGTGAAGATTATGGCAGCAAACATAAAACACTGCTGCTCCATACAGAAGTGCGATGGCTGTCTCGGGGTAAAACTTTAACAAGGCTATTTGAACTTAGAGCCGAGTTACAAATGTTTCTTTCAGCAGATACTTCTTTTAATTTGAAGGACCGTTTGTATGATAAAACTTGGTTGTTCCGATTGTCTTTTATGGCGGATATCTTTCAAAAACTGAACGAATTGAATTTATCATTGCAAGGTAAACAGACAACAGTGTTTCAGGCCTATAACAAAATAACTGCCTTCAAAAGAAAATTAGATTTTTGGATTATTTGCGTTGGTAAGAAAGAAATAGAAAGCTTTACGTCACTCAGTGAGTTTGTTAGCGATAACGACCCAGAAATGTTTCAAGATGATGTGTTTGAAGAATTGGTCCAATATCTCAGTTCGATGCGCGCATCTTTTGAAAAGTATTTTCCCGAAGAACAGAATACAAAAATGAAACTGAATTCATTGATTCATAATCCTTTTTTACCCAACTTGGAAAAGCCCGAAAGTATGTCAAACGAGATATATGAATCTCTTTTAGAAATGTCATCAGACACAAGTATGGAGTCACTGTTCAAAACGACGCCTCTCAGCGATTTTTGGTGCAGAATCCGTGATGAATATCCAATGCTTGGCAAAATGGCTCTGAATATTCTTCTCCCGTTCCCAACCTATGCAGCCACGAAAACAAAATATCGCAATAGACTGGACGCCGAACCTGATATGAGACTTCAACTGTCTTCTATCAAACCTGATATCAACCAATTGATGAAAAATAAAAAACAGTTTCATACCTCCCATTAGTTAGATTTTTTCTTTTTTAATATCTTCTATTATTGTACTTGCCATGTGGTAAAGTAAGTAATAATTAGTAACTGTTACATTGTACTTTTATTATGCTTATTAATAAAGAATACACTTTTAAAAACTATTGTTTTATTGTAGGATTCCATCAAGTATTTTGCTTCCCAAAATGGTTCCGTCACCAAAAAAGTTTGAGAACCGCTGGTCTAAGTACTCTAAATTCGGAGATAAATATATTATTAAATTGGCTAAAAGTAAATAAATTAAAATTAAATATTTCAAAAACTAAATGTATGGTTATGGATGATAATTTAAATTGTCAAAATATAAATGTTGTAATCGATGGTGAAAAATTAGGATTAGTAAACAGTTTTAAATATTTAGGGATAATAATTGATTCAAAATTAAAACTTTTTAATTATTTTGAAAGTATCATATCGAAGATTGCCGGAAAAGTAGGTTATTTTAAAAGAATCAGTTCTAATAATTTAAGTTTGTTTAGAAGAAGATTAGCGATAGTAAGTTTTTAATACAACAAAATAATTTTAATTTTCTTCAGGTTTCTATCTGTTCGCCACTGTCCTTACATTATCTTTGGCTAGTCCTTTGCTTTCATATTGTCACTTATTGCAAAGCTTTACTTAAATATATCTTGTATCCATTATCCATGGTAACACCACAACGCCTGACTTGGTTTAGCATTTGAAAATTATGAGATTACCTTTGGCATCAGTTAAGCACCCAGGAAATGATTAAGCTGGTTTTTTCATCTACTTTTCCAGCAAACCCCGAAGCGAAAATCACAACAAATTAAAACCCAATAAAGTTTTCAAGTTAACGCAAAATAAACCCTCGCATAGCAGTAAAAGATCACTGAAACTGGCTAATCAGACTTACTCAAAGTCACTTTTAATTACCCTGGCTAACATCAGCCACTTTGTGCCAAACAAGGGCGTTTCCTTGGCGAGTAGCTCGACAAGAGACAATATACCAGTATAAGATTATACTTGTAATTAAAATGACATGTAAAATATATATAGAAAAATAAAGGTATTTTAAAAGTAAAGTAAGTAAAGCACCCATACTTTTCAAATTATCTCCAAAAGGCATCATTTTATCGAAATTTTATAAGAGACAAAAAATAATCAAAACAACATGATTACTTAAAAAAATATAGTTTGGAAGTTACTGGCGCACCAACTAAAAAAATTGGGGGGGGGAGAGAGGTCAGCGGGTGTTGAACCCACTTGTTTTGAATCTTTGACAAATGTTTTTTGTTTTGTTTTTCTTAAAGATGTAACTCTTTTTGTTAAAGCAATTACCAATACAATATACCAAATTTGAAATTAATATTTTATGAATCTTTGACATATCGAACTTGAGGGTCAAAAATGAGAAATGGCATTACAAAAGTCATATTATTTTTGCGAACGAATATATGATTAACGGATTGGACCTCCTTTTTCCGGACATCCTGTATATTTATTGTGAAATAATAAATTAACATTTGACTTCTATACTATTAACGATAGCTAAAATAAATATTTCAAAAATAGTTGCAGGCAATCGGCTGTCACCAAATATCACCAGTTAAATTTAATCAAACAGGAATAAATTTGGTATCACTGGAAAGCTCAACGTTCAATCGTTGTCTGTCTTGTAATGGATTTTTAATTTAGGCCTTTCTTTCGGAGAAAATAATTTTTAAAAGATGATATAGTGTCCGCGAAATTAATTAAAAGAAAAAGAAAATATAATGGCATATCGGACAAGTGTGTAACTATTTTTTATATTGGAATACACAGAGATCCAAGTTCAATGAATACCCTGGGGCGGGTAGACCACGACGGCCGTTTCGTCCTTATTAGGACTCGATGGCCAGCCATAACCCAAGCAATTCCAAGAATGACGAAAAAATGCACTAAAAGCTTCCTTGCAAAACCAAGGCGGTCATCAGTGCACCGTAGCGCCATCCCACGGAATTCACTCCAATATAAAAGATAGTTACACTGGTATATCGAAAGGTAGACAACTAAATAAACCACGAAGTGCAACCACAATCCAGTATAGGGAACGCTATTTGCGTTTTCATCGAAAACATCTGCCATTTTGCAGACAAGAAAACAGATCAGCGCTGGCACCCACCAGAATGCGCGCAATCCGTTTGAGTTTTAAGCCATAAAAATGTTTAAAAGATGATATAGCGTCCGCGAAATTAATTAAAAGAAAAAGAAAATATAATGGCATATCGGACACGCGGGCATCGCGGACACTATATCATCTTTTAAACATTTTTATGGCTTAAAATTCAAACGGATTGTGCGCATTCTGGTAGGTGCCAGCGTTGATCTGTTTTCTTGTCTGCAAAATGGCAGATATTTTCGGTGAAAACGCAAATAGCGTTCCCTATACTGGACTGTGGTTGCACTTCGTGGTTTATTTAGTTGTCTACCTTTCGATATACCAGTATAACTATCTTTTATATTGGAGTGAATTCCGTGGGATGGCGCTACGGTGCACTGATGACCGCCTTGGTTTTGCAAGGAAGCTTTTAGTGCATTTTTTCGTCATTCTTGGAATTGCTTGGGTTATGGCTGCCCATCGAGTCCTAATAAGGGCGAAACGGCCGTCGTGGTCTACCTGCCCCAGGGTATCCATTGAACTTGGATCCCTGTGTATTCCAATATAAAAAATAGTTACACACTTGTCCGATATGCCATTATATTTTCTTTTTCTTTTAAATAATTTTTAAAGTTGCCCCATTTATACCAAAACAAATTATAGTGTATTTTAATAACGAAAGGATAATCTGCAAATCTGCTACACGAAAGACATAGTTTAAGGATAGGTCTTTCAATATTTTTAATTTGAAGTAAAATCGTATGAGCAGTTTTGGAGAAATTCGGTGACAGCTGAGGCCAAAAATTGGGTTTATTTTATATGCGATGATGCCCTCTTAAAGTTATAAAGTATGAGCATGAACATGCCATTACACGACCTGCCAGAAATAAATTGATTTGTAAAAGGAATTGGCAAATTGCTCATTAAATTTGAATTTATCGATATTAAACTTGATCATGATTTGAATCGCATGATCACCTGTTCAAGAATATATGATTTTGTGTCGATTAAAATGCCATGTGTTATTGTTATTATGCTTAACGAGTTTCAATCCGCGGCTTCGTCCATATGGTGAGACAATCACTTATTTTATGTTTTTGGAATTATAACATTTTGGATATAAATTTACTTTTACGCAAATTCTCAATAATGTAGATCAATGCATACATAAAGTACAGGAAACAAAATTTTTCAAAATTCAGAATAATCCGACACCGTGGTTCAACGTAAATATTCTAAATGCAAAAAAGACCGTGACAATATGTCATTATACCAAAAATTTTCAATAACTAAAAGCAATGAAGATTGGGAAGAATATAAAAAACTTAGAAATAAATGTGTATCAGTTTTAAGAAGAGAAAAGACTTTATATTATGATAAACAAATAGATAATAACAAGGGCGATGGTAAAAAATTGTGGAGAACCTTAAAAAATGTAGTTAAACCTACACATAGAAATAACATTAAAAAAATTATTTTTGAAGATAAAAAAGAAACGGAACCATTTATTATTGCTGAACAACTAAATTCATATTATATTCATAGCATTGAAGAAATTGTCAGTCAATAAATTCAGGAAATGAAGAACTATGCCAAATAGTTAATAGATGTAAATTTTTTTTTAAAAGAAGTTAATGAAATATCATTAAATAAACTAAAACTAGTAATTTCAAAATTAAATCAAACAACAACTATGGAGATATTTTGAATAAAAAGGTGTTAAAAGAAACATTTGGCAGCATTGGTTACCCATTATTAAATTTTATAAATTCTTGTTTAAATATTGGAAATATGCTTGATGAATTAAAATGTTCTTACATTACACCTTTGGCATATTTACTTTTTAGAATTTTTTTTTAATTCCTGGATTTATTAAATCAATTTTGCTTGTGCTAAAACTACAATTTCAAATATCATATTTGCGATTACTATACAGGGTTCGTCAGGAACAATATTTTTAGTTTTTTGGATTTAGTTTAAAACAAATTTACGTAAAAACTTACTTTAAATATGATTTTATATCTGACCGAGTAACGATTTTGTTGTAAGAAAACTATTTTTTATTTGCCTACTTTTGAAATTACATGTATATTTCTTCAATTCATTCAATCATAAATTATAAAACTTTTATTCAAACGTGGTACCACCGCGTTAGCGCATTGTTCAACTCGACATCTGAATTCCCGATAACAGTTCCTAACTGGCTGTATTGGAATAATTACAATAACTATTCTAATTTTTTCTTTCAATAGCTCTAAGTTATTATTGAAATTGGTTTTATACACATGTGACTTTAGATATTCCCATAAATGAAAGTCGATAATTGTGAGGTAGGGACTCCTACGTGCCAACTAACTTGGACCATAGGTACCTTCCAATCCATTTGTTTCCAAAGTGATGATTTAGCCAATCATCAAAAGAAATTAAAAATTAGAATTGAAAAAAAAACCAAAAACAAAAACTGTTGTTTCTGACGAACCCTGTAGGTATAGTAATCGCAAATCTAATAGTTGAAATTGTTGGTTCAATACTAGCAAAATTCATTTAATAACAAGGAATAGAAAAGAAAAGATCCAAAAAAACAAGTTTGTGACGAACCCTGTATAGTAATCGCAAATCTGATATTCGAAATTGTAGTTTAAGCACAAGCAGACCTTTTTATAAAGAATAATTACTTTTTCTTCTATACCTACTATTAAAAAAGTGTTTCCCTCTTCCTAACTTTATGCGTGGGCACACTGTATATCATTAAAGTGGTTTGGATCATATTTATCTAATTATGTCTTAAGTAGTATCGTTAAATGATAAGAAGTTAAAAAAATAATAAAATTGATTATGGAGTACGTCAAGGTTCCGTTCTAGGTCCATTGCTATTTTTAATCTATATAAATGACCTTGCGTCAATTTTATTAAATGGAAAATTTACGTTTGCTGATGATAGCCTCGTCCCTGCTGCTCCCCCTCCCCCCCACCCTAGTACGACATTGGATCTAGGGGCTCTAAAACGTCGACATCTGATAATCCGTCAAAAATATTTATTTTTGCAATTAATATATTATCTACTTTTTCTGCGAGCAAAATGAAACATGTACTTTTAATCAGAATAAAATAATTACTCCAAAATCAGTTGAAGACAATCTCATATAATTATTTGTTTTTATGTTTTTTGCAGGCAAGCGAGGAAGAAGCCTCGAAAACATCTGTCCCGTAGGAGATCCTTTAAGAATTAGCGAAACAGTTCGTCCCTTTCTGTGTGGAAATGATCCAGGAAAACCTACTTGTCCACCTATGTATCAATGTTTAGTACAAAAAGGTAATTGCTATTTAAAAAGTATAAATACATGTCTGTTAAGACACAGAGAGGCGCGTTCTGTTCATTTTGCACTTCTTGTATATCATTATTTCTAATATTTATAATATTTTTTTTAGGGAACGACTACGGGGTTTGTTGTCCAGCTTCATTAAAAATCCAAAAAACTGGTCAATGTCCCATTAAAGTGGAAAATAAAAATTTAGAATGTGGAAATTTATGCACTCACGATTTGGAATGCCCTTCGGTCCAGAAATGTTGCCAAACTGAAATTTGTGGATCATCGTGTATGCATCCCGAGAATGTCACAGGTACGTTTATTAACATACAACTCAACTCAAATGTACTTTATTGTCCGAAGAAAATATTCTTATTGACAAAGTAAAATCCTTATACACTAAGGAAAATGATCTAATACAACAGGTTTGCTAAGACATATCTGGTATGTATTGATAGCTTATTTTGTATTAACCCATATTAAATAAATTGCTAGTATATCAAACCCGCTTTAGCATTATATCAAGTCCAGATTTGCTAGAACAGTGTTTTTATCGGTAGTAATCAGTTCCATTAGCAGCACAGTCTTATTGAATAATGAACAACTTTTAATACAGCAATTTTGTTAAGAAATAAATTGTATCTTCTCAATGCGACGCATTTTGCTCACAGTAAAGCGATTTCTCTACAGTTAAGAAAGCCAGTGGCGGCTCGTGCCAGTTTAGTGAAGCAGGGCCAGGTAAACCCTTAGCGCCGCAGGCACAAAAATTTTGGGTGCCACGCCCTTTTTTGTTAATAGTTCTTGCTTTTAAAGTAGGAAAAATAAGCAAAAAGGCACCTAATTTAATTTATGAATTTACAATCATATCTTGAATATACCTAAACACGATAACCAGTTGAAACACACAAGCAATGTCAGTGGTTTCATCTGCGATAACAGCGATAAACGGAGAGTCCTTTATTTCTTTTATGACTTCATCATGATACACATCTAACATACAGTCCAGAAGTTCATTTTGTAGGGGTTTTGATGTTCCTTTAAATACTTTCGATTTTTCAATATGATCTTTAGGAGTTTTGTCTAATTCTGAGCTGAAATTTATTAATTCACGAAATATGCCCCTATTTTCCGACGTCTCTTTTTCGTCATGACCTCTCAAAGCCAACTCAAATGCACCACAAAACCGAACGCAGTTTATAATTTGGTTTAATATGTATCTGTTTTTATCAATTTGTTCGTTTTTCTTCATTATTTCATTGTGATATGCAGAATTTAATTGAGTTTTAATGTTAATTTTACCAAGCATACTGAAATTAAATATATTGTTTAAATGTACCTTCGATTTTTCATGTGTCTTCATTTTGTCCCAGAAATGGACCAAATCATCTGCTGTACCTTTTTGGGACCAAGTTTGCTTCCCACCAAATAAAACACACATAACACAAAATAGTCTATTAGATTCATCACAACCGCACACCCAAGTATTTTTTCCATAAAGTTTCCTTTAAAAATCTAATAGTATTCATTACTTATGTATTTCTAAAATAAAAAGTTCGTTAACCCTACATTAAATCAGCCGCCGGCCAAACGAAAACAAATCGGGACGCGACGCGAACATCAGCTGTTTGAAACGTCTAACATCAAACGGTCAAACGAAGAGAGCCTGGCTACGTCGTCGAGATTTTTGCCTGCTTGCATTCAAGGTCATTTCCAACGTTTTTTTTAGTGATGGGATCACTCGAGTGAAAAATAACCGATCACTCGATTTTTTCAATCACTTGAATTATTCGATTATCTTCGGAAATAACTCGAGTGACGAAATGAGTGACGAACACATGGTTTTTATTTTTCAACGCGTCTCCAAAGTTGCTGCCCGCCTGTCAATCACTCACTGCGGCCAGAGCCATCTCGTAGCGAGCGGCTACACCGAGTGGTTTTCGGTTATTATTGGCGATATTATTCACATTAAATACTGCATTACGGGTTGCCTGCGTAAGATAATAAATATGATTTATTTAGATTTAAATACTGCATTACGGGTTGCCTGCGTAGGATAATAGGATTTATTATAGTGGTGAGTATTCAGTATTCATAAATATCATGAGTTATGCAATATCGTGACATCTCAAGGTCAAGTAGTCAAGTGGTTAGTTAAATTAAATTGTAAGTTGTAAGACTTGTAAGATCTGGGAACCATGCCAAAAAATCCACAAATATCTCCGCCACATTTAATAATCCGCAAAAAATCAATCGATTAACAACACCGAGTCAGTTATTCCCAATACAAATGCTGTATATCAACATGAACGATGAACCGCTAATATTAATAATTAATATTAGCATTTGAGTGAAAAAAAATCGATTATCATTCGATTTTTTAAATCACTCGAATGCTCGGTAGTCGATTATTAAAATAAGTCGATTTTTCCCAACACTAGTTTTTTTATTGATGTGATGGCGTTTCGTCACCTCCCGTGTGCCTCGTCGCGCTTGGCGCGGAAGCTACGTTACCGTTTTACGCATAATCGCTTCCTTTTAGATGGAAATTTGCACCCGACTGTGTTCCATTTTTAAATTATTTTGCTAATTGCTTTAAAAACGAGAATATTAATTTTAATAGGTTTTGGTAATTTGTAAAGGGCAGGACGCTAGACAGGAGGGCAGGTAGTGCTATGGCACTGTGGCTCTACCCCACGAGCCGCCACTGAAGAAAGCAGAACAGCGTCCCCATAAACGAATTGTACCCGTTAGAATCTATAATCTACAAGACGTTGGTGGGGGTTCGTAGTGATCCTAAATCGCCGCGCGCCGTATTATTAGTTTTAACGTATTTGTTGCGCAAGTCACATCGTAGTTCGGAGTCTTTTAGCTGTCCTGTTGAGGTTAACATTTGACATAAACGTTGATTCATCAGAAAAAATAATGTTTTCTTAGTTTACATCATTCCTCTCTAGTAGATCTCCGACAAGTACTACCTCCTTTAGTGAATGTTTAAAAAAAAATTTAAAGCTAATAAAATTAATTTTTGTTTAATATCCTAAATGACGAGGAATAAAAATTTGAGATTTGATACCAGGATCTGATTGAAAAAGAGGGAAAAAAACGAAAAATTGCCTTGTTGCGCCGCACGCGAAATTTTTATTATGTTCAGGAAATAATAATATGCCATTTCGATACTTAACAACTAGGGAATGGGAAATATGAGGAGCAAATAAAAAAATTTGCAAAAATTGTTTTAAAATAGAAATGGATTTATCTACAAAATGAGGGTTTACTCGTTAAGGTGGGATTAACGACGCCATTTTCTATCGTCAATTCGATTCGCCAAACTATTGACGATTCGCATGCGCACTGCAGTGCTGTGTTAATCAGAGCAGTTATTTTTATGATTTTGACATACGAAGAAGAAAGACAGGCATAATCTGGGGCTGGTAGAGCAAGGCAGATGTTAGTCAACCGAGCCGGTCATAGTTTTGTTTACTTTCATGTTTTGTGCAATTACGGAACCTTTCCTGTTAAAACAAACGCATATTCTCTAGAATTCTTAGGAGAGATCTAGATAGGCTAGAAAATATCGTGTTACCAGCAAAATTGTTGTTTTTACTTCAGTTCTGAAAATCGACGTGTTTATTTTCAAGGATTTTAAGATAAGTTGTGGTAATTTTAGTGGTTTCAAAAAACTGCTTTTTTAAAAGTTTCTTTGCATTTATTTAAGAAAAAACACCGGCATACTATTCGTCAATGCCTCTCTGAACAGCCCTTCCATAATTAGATACTCGTTTTTTTTTTAATAAATTGCAAGGTTCCGGAAGTTACCCCTGCATTCAAGCCATGATTGACCTTGAAAAATGTGCCCTTAACTACGAATATTTAGTCTGAGATTAATATTTCATAAAAAATGTCATAAACATGATTTTTTTTGCAATAAAGAGCTCATTTAAAGAAAATTAAACAGAATAGTTTCGCTTGCACTTGACAACTGTTTTTATGTCTTACGCTTTTATAATCATCGACCTTATTAGTACTGTCGTAGTATTAGTATTCCTACACTCGTTATAGTTCTCTAATAAGGATATCTAGAAAATCACCGACTGGTTTATTGCTATTTCCATTACGAAGTCGTGAGTGCTTGAAATGTCACGAGGCTCTTCTTTCACACAATTTGTTTGCTAACGACATTTTTCAGGGTCACAAAAAATCTTAGTAAAAAAACTTGACCACTTGAACACAGAAAAGTAATGTGGTTCACCCAAAACTGACAATATTATGGAAGTACATCAAAATGCATTAAGAGCCAGCAACACGGTCTTCTTCAGTTATGGCACGCACAAACTTCCAAAATTCAATCATTTGGAATTAAGAGCATTCCTAGTCAACTTTCCTTTAACTATACGCCAATGATCTACGAATCAATCAGTAGAAGCCACATATATACTGGGTGATCCACGACGGGTGGCGAGTGGCTGTATCTCCCAAACCATACATGCTACGACTTTGTGGTAAAAAATTCATTATGAAGTATGAGCCAAAAAAATCACTGCAGGAAATAATTCCTAAAGTTCCTAATTTTATCGCTAAGGTGCGTAGTCGCCTTGCTATGATACAAAGTCCTTACTTTCTACTAATAACTTTAATACAAAGTAGGTCAGAAATTAAGTTTTTATATGTTCTGTAATAGAATAGAATAGAATAGAAATCATCTTTATTTCAAATTACATAGGTTTATACAGTGTACAAAGCATATAAAAGGAAATGACGTCAACAAAAAAAAAACACTACAAAAATCACATTTCTAAAAAGTCCTTTGTACTATATGGTTCCAGGTTCACAAGTAAGGTTTTTAACTGCCTTTTAAATAATTTTTCAGTATTTATGTTTTTAATCTCCATGGTTAGCTTATTGTAAAACCTAATCCTCATGTAGTATGGACTCTTTTCTGATAATGTTAAACGATGAACAGGATAATTTAGGTCATTAGTCCTAGTGTCATAATTATGCTGATTATGTACATAAAACTTATTTCTATTCTTATAAAAAAATAGAATAGTTTCATAGATGTATATACCAAAAATTGTTAATATTCCTTTAGACTTAAAAACACCCTTACATGACTCTAAAAATTGCATATTATATAGTATTCTCAAAACACGCTTCTGTATTACAAAATTTTTTTGAATATTAGAGTTTCCTCCCCAAAAAACAATTCCAAACCTCGCCGCTGATTCAAAATTTGCAAAATACAGTGTTCTTCTAGCAATTTCATTCAAATATTTTGAAACTATACGGAGGCAATAGCACATTTGATTTAGTTTGCCACTAAGATAGTCAATATGTTGTGACCAATCTAGGAACTCATCAACATGAATACCAAGAAATTTTGTACTTTTCTGTCTGGTAATCTCATTGTAATTTATTGTCACCACTTCTGGCACTTCTTTCCTACAGAGCTTTGTTTTGAACAACACTATACTAGTTTTTTCTTTATTTAAGAGTAATTTATTTTTATCAAACCATGTTTTACATTTAAGAAAAATATCGGAAGAGTTACTTGTTATGCCATCAATTTGTAAGCCTCCCGCCAATAAATTAGTATCATCAGCGTATGTCGTTACACTGCAATGAGGATTGTTTATCTCAAGATTCAAATCATTTACAAAAATTATAAATAAAATTGGTCCCAGTATACTTCCCTGTGGAATGCCCACTGTATTTTGCAATATTTCGGATTTCGAGTTTTTGCCGTCCTTTACAATGATCACTCTTTGAGTCCTGTGACTCAAATACGACTCAAACCACTTGAGAGCATTTCCCCTTATCCCGTATAAGTCAAGTTTTTTTATAAGTAAATCTCTATCCAAACAGTCATATGCCTTTGACAAGTCCAGGAATATTCCCATTGCCATGTCGCCCTTCTCCAGATTTCTCAGAATTGCCCGAGTGAATTGAAAGACAGCTGTCTGAATAGATTTTTCTTTGAGATATCCGTGCTGATTATCTGAAAGAAGTTCTTTCTTTTCCATGAACTCAATTAATTGATCACACATTACTAGTTCAAATAACTTTGAGAAACCCGGAAGCAGGCTAATGGGCCTATAATTGTCCAGCTTTTCTGCATCTCCTTTATTCTTGAATAATGGTTTAATCACAGCTAATTTTAATTGGTCAGGGAAAATGCCCTCCCGTAGTGAATTATTAATTATGTAACAAAGGACATCAATGATGGCTGGAATACTTATGTTTATTAGACTAGTAGGAGCTTCGTCATCTCCGCTACTGTCCTTACTTTTTATTTTTTGACTTAACCTTAGTATTTCCTTTGGTGTTACAAATTTTATCTTTAAAGAGTTTTGATTTTTTTGAATATTGCAGTTCCATTCTGTTGAAGGTAACTTGTTTATAAGATTTGGAACAATGTTTAAAAATTTATTATAATCGTTTGCATTATCCTCTGCATTTCCAGAAACCATTTTGTCCTCTTTTTCAGAATTTCCTATGATTTCGTTATAGATAGACCACATGCATTTATTTTTGTTATCCGAAGTTCTTATCCCATTTGCGTAATTTTCGGACCTACTTTTAATTAACATACCGTCATACTCTTTCTTAACGGCTATATACATTTTCTTATAATCAGTACTTAAATCTATCACACTGAGAAAAGCTCCAGAAAGAAATTATTTGCTAAGATTATTTTGGCTGCAACATTAAATTTTTAACCTACAATAGTAATATTGGTTTCTTATTGCAAAATAAACGATTTACCTGAAAACTCTTTATACCTGTTGCAAAACGCTTTTCTATTGTAGAAAAATTTATATTATGATGACAGCTGAGATTTTCTTTATGAAAACGCCTTTCTTGTTACTACTATTTGCTTTGTTGGGGCAGCAATGCGACTTATTGTTATCGAAAGAAAATATTTAGAAAACAATCTTTTCTGGAACTCCAAAATATCTTTCCAACGGTAAAAAAGTTTTTTATTAAAAATGGAAATTAGTCACATGTTCGATTCTAATCGGCTTTTTTCGTGGTCGCAAATTCAATTTGATTGGGCCAATTTTCATATTCGGTACCCGCACCCGCCCGTCTTCATTTCACGTTGAAAATTGAAAGCGTGCAGGTTGCCGTTCGAGCTGATCGCGATCAGTGTATTATTATTGTATGAGAAAATTAAGTGTTGGTTTGTTGACAGTATGGAAATGGATACGTTTAATTTTAAAGATTTGATACCTAATTGGGGACTTCAAGATTATCTATATGGAAAACTTTGAACGTAAGTACTATACCTACATAAGTATTTACTTATTGCTTGTTTCTAAGTCCAAAGAACGTAATTCAATGGTGATTTTGGGCAAAAAGCTTCGAGTCACCCATTAAAATAAATGCCACCAGCAATGTAATTTTTATGATCACGTTTACCGTTTACCAATTACAAAGCAGTATTTGCCCACAGCCGAAACTCTTGACACATTGTTGTTAATGTCTTCGTACATTGAGGTTATGATTTATAAACTTCAACATCTCACCCCACCCAGCCAAGGTTTTTAGAGTATAAGTAATCTTTAATTTTGTTTTAGAATGTGAACAAACTACACGAGAGCATAGTTCAGCATAGAAGAAAGGAAGGAGAAGTTAAAAAAAATTGGCCTTACCTTTGGAGTTGTAGTTGGGAACTTAGAGAAACCCTCATTTGTAAAAGTTGTTGATGATGTTCAGTATAGGTACACGGTGGACACTTGTATCAGGGCACTTGAGCTGCTTTTTAAGCTATTTCATGCTTTAGACGTCGCATATCCTTCCGAAAGTGAACATGTTACAAATAATTAAATAAGTTTGAATAATAAAAGTTTGTCTATTAGAAATGTATTATAGAATAATGCTTCCTACATTAAATAATATCAAAACTGCAACAAAATATTTGGCTTCTTTTTTGGGCCATACCATATATATAGGTATTTTGGCTGCCACAGTAGAGACCACTTTACTACGACAGCAATGTTTATTTGCTACCTTAGCTAAAAAAGGTACCTATAAGTAGAGAGAAGAAATGCTGATCCAGCAAAGACCTTTGCTATAAGAAGCAAAATGCTATACAGGATATAAAAATTCTTTTCATTACAGCAAAGTGTTATACTGATACAGAAAAGTAACTTATTTTTAATGGAAACGACGCGGCAGGCGGAAAAAATATCTTTGTTGTTCTAGCAAAGTCTCTTTATAACGGATAGTAAGTGACTTTGCAAACGCAGGATTTTATTTGTTTGGGTGACACGTGATAATTTTTTATAAAGTAACTTTATTACGCCAGCAAAGAAATTACAGCCAAATCGATTTTACTGTCCTAGGTAATTTTTCTTTTGTCCCCTATTTAGGTAAATTTTTTTATAAGCGGTATAAAGATTTTTATAACGACAGCAAGAATCTTCTCTCAGTGCAGTTGTAGAAGAATATCCAATTTATTTTTTATTTCCCTAATATTATTGTCATTTTTATATAAACGGTTTTTCTTGTTTTTTTTATTAACTAATTTTTTCTGAAAACATTCATTAAATAAGTTTACAAAATCGTTCATAAAAATTGACCATTGTTGATTTACATCGGATCGATCCGCTTTATATACGTTTAACCAATCTTGTTGTTTTAGTTTATTGACAAACATTTCTTTGTCATTTTCGGGAAAGAATCTTTTAAAATATGGTTTAAAAGTCTTATTTTTTTTACATTTAAAGACAACCTTCTGGGCGGTGTGATCTGATATCGAATTATGCAGAATAAAAGTATTTAGGTTACATCTTGAAATATTACAAAAAATGTTATCTATACAGCTTTTGGATGTGGGCGTAATTCGTGTATTTTCAAAAATTGTCTGATACAATCTATAAGAGTTCATAATTGATAAAAAGTCAATTTTATTGTTATTGTTTTGTAATAGTTCTAGATTAAAATCCCCAGCTACAAATAATTTTTTATTTTCACTTACTAATTGGGCAAGTAACGCATCCAACTGTTTAAAAAATAGTTTTACATCACCGTTGGGTGGCCTATAAATTGCTATAATGATAAATTGTTCGCTTCCCAGATCACACTCAACACACGCGCACTCAAAGTGATTTTTTATTGAAAGAGAATTAACTTTTTTTCGATTTCTCACTTTAATGTCTTTTTGCACATAAATAGCTGCACCGCCGTACCCTTCTTTTCTGCAGAAACTTGATGTTAATTTAAAATCTTCAATGGCAAACGTCTTAAGACTCTCAGCATTTTTCCAGTGTTCGGTAATACAGAGAATAGTACATTCTGAGTGTTCTTGTAGCATATATATCCTCTATAAATTTTGTAATAACAATTTTTTTGTAGTTGGAGATTGGAGAAGGGTAACGACTAAAAGTACTTACCTACTTAAAAGGCTGTAAGTTCGGTCTGCGTTAACCGAATTTAACAAACTATGGCTTCATTTAAAGAACGATTTATCCTGTTTGAACGGTTGTATAAATATTATTAAAAATAAATCGTGCGGTTAATAATAGAGATCACTTGTAAAAAAATACAGTGTGTCCCCGGATGGAGTTGACAAGAGGAAAAAGATCCTTATTATTGATTTTACGACGAAAAGTTATTCTTTATAAAAAAATTCTTCTCGTCGAGAAAATGAATTTACCATATAAAAATTTTAGATGAAATGTATGTGTTGATAAATTAAAACATGAAAATGCTTTAATAGAGAAGTAACATTATTTATCATTTTAGACAAAATGTTTATGGAACAAAGTTGTTTATAATACAAAATAAAGCCTAAATACAAAATTTGAGACGTTTCCAATTCCATAACATTTAATCAAATAAATCCGTTCTTCTTTGGTCAACATTTTGTAAAACGTAAGTTATTACTTGGGAAATGACAATGAAATGACACAATGACGTTTGTCAATTTAATATTATCGACAGATCAGCACTCTCAGGTTTTAATTTTGAATGTTCATAAATTCTATTGTAAAAAATAAAAAACAAAGATTAAAATTTAGATTTCAAGTTTTGTATTTAGGCTTTATTTCGGATTATAAACAACTTTGTTCCATAAACATTATGTCTTCTCTCTTAAAGCATTTTCATGTTTTCTTAATATATCAACAATCATGTACATCTGATCTAAAATTTTTATATGGTTAATTCATTTAATAATGATATTTGGAGAAAACATTGATATTATAGTTATAACAGAAACATGGGTGAATAAACGGGAAGAAAAGTATTATAATTTTAAAAATTTTAAGGCAATATTGGCATGCAGAAGAAAAAGAGGAGGTGGATTGGGAATTTTTATTAAAAAAAATATTGAAATTGAATTATTGGAAACGATTGAAAATGAAATATTTTTTATTTCAGTAAAACTAAAACAATATGATATCATAATAAGTGGAATTTACAGACCACCAACAATTAAAAATAATATATTATTTACATTTTTTGATGAAAAATTGGAAACTTTTGCAGATTCAAAATTTGAGAGGTATTTGCTAGGAGATATGAATGTTGATATTCTTCAAAGTGACACACAAGGAAGAAGAATAATGGATATTTATTTAACAAATAGTTTTAAAATTTTAAATTCAAGTATATCAACAAGAGATGGACCTAATAGCAAATCATTAATTGACCATATAATAACTAACTCATCCAAAGATATACGATTAAATTTGAAAACTAATCAAATAAGTGACCATAAAATTTAAATTATTGAAATTCCATTAATATTTAAAACAAAAATACCAAGATTTAAAACAATTAAAATCATAGATTTTGATGTAAAAAAGCTAAAAATTGAACTAATCAATACAAACAATAATAAAATATTAGTAAAAGATCCTGATGATATTTATGAAGAAATTATAAAAGCATTTGAAAAATGCTCGTATGAAAAATCTATTAAAATTAAACAAAATTCAAAATCATGGTTTAATGAAAAGTTAACAAGAATGATAAAGATTCGAGATAATTACTATGAAAAATATAAAAGAAATCCAGATAATAAAAACTTTAAAGAAACATACAAAGATTATAATAAAATTGTAAAAACAAAAATTAAACAAACAAAGAATGCGTTTTATAGTAAACAATTTAACAATGGAGACCAAAAAGCAATATGGAACAATTTAAATGTAATCCTTACAAATAAATCAAGTAAAGAAAAATTAAAAATTGATCATCTAGTTATAAATGGAAACAAAATTGAAGATATGAATGAAATCAGTGAAGAAATGAATAAATATTTTGTAAATGTTGGAGAAAAACTTGCAAAAAAAATTATGAATACACCAAGGATTGTATGTCTAGAAAATGAATCATCTATGTTTTTCGATATGAATGAAATTTTTGAAAAAGATATTGAAGATATAATTCAAGAACTTAATAAAAAAAAAAACAGTGGATTTGATAATATAACAGTCAAAATTATACAAAGTGTCAAAGTAGAAATAACTCCAATCTTAAAATATCTTATAAAACTATCATTGGAAAAAGGAATTTATCCAAAAAAATTAAAAATAGCTAAAGTTTTTCCTATTTTAAAAGCAAATTTAAAATCTAATTGTAACAATTATCGTCCAATTTCTGTGCTATCAGTAATTTCAAAAGTATTTGAAAAAATTGTTCAACAAAAAATATCCAATTTTTTAGAAAATAAAAAATTATTATTTCATGGCCAATATGGATTTCGTAAATCTAGGGACACGGAGGTTGCAGTGGCAAATGTTATCACAAAAATTCAAAATAATGTTGACAATAATAAAAAATGTTGCCTAGTGTCTTTAGATTTATGTAAGGCATTCGATACAGTAAACCATGATATTTTATTGCAATGTATTTATAATATTGGAATAAGGGGAAATATTTAAAATTGGTTTCAAAATTATTTAACTGACCGTAAACAGTTTGTACAAATTGAAAATACAAAAAGTTCATTTAAAAACATTACTTGTGGTGTACCGCAAGGATAAATTTTAGGACCTATTCTTTTTCTGATATACATATATTCAATTTCAAACTTAAAATTAAAAGGTGATTTTAAATTATTTCCAGATGATACAACAATTATATATTTTGATGATGATATAGATCAAATTTTAGATAATATAAAACAAGATTTAATTCAAATGTATTCGTGGCTACAAAGTTTTAAATTAACTTTAAATTTTGAAAAATCTTCTTTTATGATAATAACTAAAACAAATCAATATGTTGGATATAATTTGCAATTACTTTTTAATGGACATATTATAAAATATTCAAATACAATAAAATTTTTAGGTTTACATATAGATGAAAATTTAAGTTGGAGAACACATATTAATAATTTAAGAAATAATATTTCTCCTTTAATTGGCATTTTATACAAAGCGAGAAGAAATATTTATTTTGCATTAATATATTCAAAATTGCAATATTTAATATCAGTTTGGGGTTCTGCCTGTTTGTCAAATATCAATCCTTTAAAAAAATTACAAAATAAAGCCATAAAATGCATTCATAAATTACCATTTTTAGAGCCTACTCTAAATTTATATAAACCAAATAATTATTTGGATATAGAAAATTTATATAAATTAAAAGTAGGTATATTAATTCACTCAATCAATGAAAAGAATAAAAATTCTGAAATAAAATTTATTGATAGCACAACATTTCATGATCACAATACAAGAAAAAATAAAAATTTAAAAACTGTAAAAATAAAAACTAATTTTGGAAAAAAGTCAATTCTTCATGATGGTATAAAAATTTATAATAATATCCAAAAAAAAATTAAAAATACAATGAATATAAAAAAGTTCAAATATTTATTTAAAAAACATTTATTAAAAATATAACATATTATTGTTTTTCTTTTTTTTTGTTGTTGTTGTTATATATGATACTTTAATTATTGTATAATTTTGACTCTTAATCTTAATTTTTTTTAATAAGAAATTTCCCTGTAATAAACTTTTGTAAAGTTGGTTGGGAAATTAAATAAATAAATAAAAAATAAATTTTCTCGACAATCACAATTTTTTATAAAGAATAACTTTTCGTCGTAAAATCAATAGTAATGATCTTTTTACTCTTGTCAACTCCATCCGGGGACACACTGTATATTACTAGCTTTGATTTTAAAAAAATTAAATGCAACCATCAAACCAGTTTAACTCTATATTCTATAGCTAACCAGTTACTAAAGAGAACTGCAAAAACCCCAAGTCATTTCCTCTTGTCCATTAAAAGTTATCACAAAAATAGTGAAAGAGTGTAATTCGAATTGGGCTTTTAGTAATGTTTTACAATTTTCCTTTTATTAAATCGTTAAAATCCTACAGGAATAGCTTTTTTGGTTATATTTATTAATCTTAGGCATTTTAGAAAAATAAATTATGATATTTTGTTATAAGTATAAAAAAACTCAATAACAATCCGAATGTTACATTTGTTGTTAAGGCAGCCGTGGACAATTACGAAATGAAACACAGTTCCAGGCGGTTGATAAAACAGGATTTTCTTTAATTCTATTTTTTAGGTCATTAGGTAGTAAAAGGAATAAATAAATAATTTATGTAATTAAAAACATGAAAAACTTTTCTGGAATGGTGAACTCTATGAGGATAACGCATAGCGTACTATTTTGAAGCCGAAACTGCGTTTTTAAACAATTGAAAATGTCGTCATATCATGGACTTCTCTCATTCGTAAAATGTATTTTTTTAAATATTACTTATTTCACAAAATTAGACTTAATGATCACGACAGTAACAGCAAAGTTCTACGATCAGGTAGTGGTAGTATTCGGTCGGAAAATCGCTGAGCATAGAGACGTACTGCGTACCTACGGCTTGTGCAGAGTTACCCAAGGCTATCCCGTAGCTTAAATGCATGTCTGCACAATAAAATCGATAGGAAAGTTTCAAATTACAGAAAGTCATAAAATAGCAACATTAATTTTTTTATGACAAAATATGACACATATACCTAAGTACTTGATTTAAATTTATATTTTGCAAAGTACAGTTTCCTGTATGCTACAATGCCTTAAAATAATACCCAAAAATATTCAAAAAGGAAAATTTAAAGTTTATTTTGCAATAGCAGGAAATTAGTAAATAAAATCTTTCACACTAGTAAATAACATAAATTAGCGATAAATAAATTTATCGAGAAAATGGCGCATCCAATCATGTCTTACCAATAGTACCTTTTTTTTGTAGAATATGTTATTCTAATTTAACACAAATAAGTATAAATATTAGCGTAAAAAAGTTATGTCTATTTTTACCCGACTATCCCCTACTTCTGGCCACATTTCTTAAATATCGACATTTTTAAGACCATAGTTCCATTCAGCGTACAAAGTTTACCAAAATATCTAAATTTTAAATTTGTATCTACAAAGATTTCGAAAATATTTGGAAAAAAAATCTTGGTACTACCTTTAGGGGGCTGTAGTCTCGTAGTAAGTGGACGTAACACAATTTTATATGAAGTTCTTACTTTATTTTTAACTAATCTACTCAATCACAAATTATTGACCATACCTTTTAGGACACACTGTATTATGATATTTTTGGCTTGCCGGATCAATTTTAGGAACATTTTGCATAATATATGTAATATGCTTAAATTTAATAGTTTTTGAATTATTGACAATTTTTCAAAAACTTCTTGTTTTGCAACTTTTAAAAAACATCACCTCTCGGCAGAATCATTTAAAATAGATTTCTAAATGTAACAATTTTAAAAACTTAAAAAGCTCTGTTAAATTAAATACAACCCCTATTTTTTTATACCTTATCGAAAACCATTTTTAATTTTTATTATATTAGGGTTATCTATACTACCTAATTATATGTCGATTTTCCTTAAATTACCTAATTTTTCCATTTACTATATAATTAAAGGGCGGATTATACACTGAGAAAACCTCTTTTCATCCCTAGCGAAAATTTTAGCAACCATAGCTAAAATATTTTGCTAAATGGGGGACAGCCAAGCACATTACTGTACCAGGAGAATGCACTCTGCTGGACATACTTTGCTGTGGTAATAAAGCTACTTTGCAAGAATAATTATGTTATAGCTATAAAGTAATTCTGCTATATCTAAAAAGTAACGTTGCTGTACTTATAAAACTATATAATGTAACTATAAAATTCTTTGCTACTGAAACAACAAATTTCTGCTACAGTGGTGACATTTTTTTATATAGTAAAAAACGTCTCTCTTGCAGTAGAAAGGATCTTTCTTGTACCTTAAAAATCTTTTGCTGTTGGTAAAAATACTTTTTCTAATAACAAAAAATGTCTCTCCTTCAACAATAAAATTATATAGCTAGCACAAGAGGGTGCTTTCTTACCCTTAAAAAGTTTTTTTTTATTGCAGCAATTTTTTTTTTGTTTTTACCATGGGTTAAAGTGCGCCTGTGTCACAAATTCGAGTGCTAGTATGGAAATCTTAAAAACTGTAAGAAATACATAATGTAAAATTTAAAGCAGTTGCACTTTTTGATTTCGACTTTGATGTATTTCTTACAATGTTCAAGGTTCCCGTACATGTACTCGAATTTGTGACACAGGCGCACTTTCATCCAGGGTAAAAACAAAATAAAATTTGCTGCAATAAAAAAGACAATTTAGGGGCTAATAAAATAGAGTACATTAAGCATGTAGTTGCTGTGAGGATAAGGTTTAAATATAGGGTATAGGAATAAAAGGAAAAAGCTAAATGAAATAAACATTTTTTTATATAAAAAAAAATTCGACAAGAACCAAATATTAATACAGGTTATGCAAAAAACGATTTATATGAACGTTATAAGTTATAACTTTAAACAACAGGAACATAAAGCACCTAATAATTAACAATAATAAAAGTTTCATTTTACAAACCTTTTTTTATAAAAAATGAGGAAAAAATAATTATACTCTACCAGGCTATAAAAGAAAAATAATTTATAGAAACTTATTTATAACATAAAATAACAAAAACAGGACTATATGCACCTAATAATAATAATAATAATAATAGTAATAATGATACAGCACTGATACAACTATAATATATCTTGGAGAGGCAAGGTTTTCCACTATGACTCCGAACGGCTGAACAGTTAGGTTAAACAGTTGTAGGTTCTCACATTTTGCGTTTATTTTTTCTGTGAGATGATCATTCTGGAACGGAGAATGTTGATTAAATATTTATAGTAGGGGTAATCAAAAATTCTGGAAATGAAGGACCAGGGAGAAACCAAGCGAAGTCAAGAATAAGACAACTTATCGGTGTTTGTCATTGTAACACCAATGTATGCACGACTGCAATTATTAAATTTTACTAAAAAGTTCCGACTTCAAAATGTCAAAAAAAAGTTGACACTACTACCAGTTAAGCCTCCCATTAAGCATTCAGGTCAATGATCTGCTACCTAGATCATTGATTCAGGTTAATACCGTGCGAGCAAAAATTATTTGCATCAAAGAGGGCTTGGATTAAAAAACGTAGGGCTTGGTTTAGATAAAATTACGCGTAACGGCTGTCAAAGATGATGGAATAACTGATTAATTGATACCGCTAAGCATTACGTCCTTAGATGCAAGGCCCTCTTTGATGCAAATAATTTTTGCTCGCACGGTATAAGGTTAGATATGTATGTATGATTCTTAGTTCAAGCATAGCGAATAGTAGTTAATATTTACCTCTGCGTTAAAGGACAAGCTTTCTTGCACCTCATTCCTGCTTGGTCTCCATAGAACCTTTTCTGGCACTTTTAATGGTTATGGGGCTCAATAAATATAGTAACATCAGTAGTCCCTTAGCAGTAATGTCTAAAAATAATTATTTCATTAGTTTTCAATTACAATTATTATTATACCCAAGACCTGTTTAATAGGCAAACATTTTATATACAAAATGAAACGTTTTAACTTACCAATATTTTCTTCAAGGCCGTGTCCGCTGATTTTTCGTTCTTTCAACTTTGCTATTATTCCTGCACAAACTTTCTACTAGTATATTATATGACGTCAATACAATCAGGAAACCTTTTGTTAAAAACTGCCTCTCTCTAAAAATACACAAATAAATGATTTACCGAAATATGCATAAAAATAAACAAAAATAAGTATATTATGTGTAAGATTATATAAACAAAACTTACCAATTCAATGCCTGTGTTTAACTACGATAAGGACATGGAAATGGAAAATCATCAAAAAATGTTCCCAAACCCTCTCCCTCAACTCTAAACTTAGCGAAATGATGCGCGAACGGCGCGACAACAGGCTCGGACGGGCTGAAATACTCGAAACTGGCTCTTAACGACACCGAATGGCGACACGGAAACACCCGAATACCGAATCTAATAAATTTTCTTTGCTGGGGCAGCAACATTTTTTCTCAGGATAAATAAAAATTCTTTTGAAAAAGTTTTTTGCTCTTACAGTTACGTATTTTGCTATTGCGAAATATTTAAGAAAATATTTATTACCAACAGCAAAGTACTTATTAAAATCAATAGAAATGCATCAGTAAACCTTATTCTACTGCTACAAGAAAGTCAATTTGCAACTTTGGCAAATATTTTAGCTGGGATAGCCAAAAATACATCAGTAAAGTTGTTTTTGCTGGAGATTTTCTCAGTGTATGCACTTAAATTCAGCCAAAATATGCGCATGTTAATAGGTATATAATATGTCTTGTCTTCCTTTAGACTATGCAGTTATTTGTATTTTTTTACCAAATATGTATACTGGTATGCAATATTTCTTAATTTATTATAGTAAAATGAGATAAATTATATATGATTAATAAATATGTTTATTTTTAATAAAATGCAAAAAAAAACAATAAAAAATAAAAGTAAACAATTTTTTAACCCAAAATTGTTTAAAAGGCAGTTATTACTCAATATTTTTCAAATTTTTCAACTAAAAAGGATTGTCTTCTATAGGTAAAAATATGTTTATACCTTCTTTCAACATCTACTGATGTAATCGAACAATACCTACTGCAACTTAGGTAGCAAAATATAAGGCCAACATACAACTTCGTTGGATGATTTTTACTGCAGTTAAGTATTTAAATCCTTCATTCGTTTTTACAGTTACATTTAATTTATTCCTTACTTGGCCTCCTACTTTACCGGGAATGTTGTTACATTTAGCGGAAAAAGTTTCAAGAATACTAATTGAGTCTATTAAACTTAACTTTCTACTCTCCAACGAGGATATCGCACCTTTAAAAGTAAAGTGACACAACTCGAAAATTGTATATTTCTAGGTTTAATCATAAAATGGCACTAAATACCGCCCTCTATCAGCTGCCACTGGACCTAATACCAAATTGCTTCTCCCCAATTAGAGGAACCTATTTATGCCTTTTTCATATTAACGGTATTCGCGCGTCTTTTTAATACTAAAGAGTATCATTCCAGTATGTTGGATGTTGAAAAATTGACACTGCTTTAAGTCTAAACTGACTTGATTCCAAACATTTTACAAAAAAGTAACTGGTATTTAATAAAAAAAGGACTTATTCTAAAATGGCTCGCTGAGTACAACGACAATTTTAATTTTAAAATGGCATAACTCCAAATAATTCGTTCGTTGTTAAAAAAAATTTGGCAGTAAAAAGACCTAACTTGTTTTTTATTTTTTATTTTTATTTTTTTTACTATTAAGGGTAGGTTTTAATATCAAATTTAAATAATTGTCTTCTAGTAAAACCATTTAGCTAATGTTTCCCCAAATATAACATTTAATTTAATTTATTACTTGGGCTTAGGAGTTAGAGGGGTCCAATATATTTTAGAGCTTTTCCTGTTTTCTGCAAAACTCTATTTTTTGGATTGTGTCACTTTAATTTTAAAGGTGCGATATTATCTCCGGTATGAAACTGAAATTAACCTTAATAAAAACAAGATCTTTAGCTACACTTGCACTTTTTAACAACTCTTTACTTTGCACAACACACTGCGAATCGTCATCTAAATCGAAAATTAGTTTTTTAATGGCTGCGAAATGCACTGTGTAGAATATTGCGGCCTTAATCCATGTTCCCCATCGGGTAATTACAGATTCTGGAGGTAAACTAACTCCTGGTAATCTCTCCTTATACAACTGCACTCTTAGAGGTGCTTTTAGAAAGGTTTATTTACCAGAAGTATGTATTACAAATCGATATAAATACAGTTTGTTAAGCAGGTAATAATAACGCATTATTAAGGGATAATAAACAACCCCTAACAATAAACCTGCAAACCCCGGAAACCCTTAATAAATAACTTGTGTATATCCAAAATAATGTAAATATAATAATAAAATTATTATAATCTTCAGATTGAAAAATCCCTGAAATAAGCACCGAACAAAAATATGCTCATAAATCAATAATTTATGAAAAATAGGCATTTTATTAAAAAATTGACAAAATATGCAAAAAAATGTATTAATATGCATTTTGCATATTATATTCCGCCCTTTATTATAACCTTAATGCTCATTTTCTCAAAGTGTATTCTTATTGCAGAATGTTTTCATCAGCGCGCCCTTTCAGAAGTATTAGCGGTCAGTGAAAGGGCTGGCCGAGGGTATGTTCCTCAATGTACTGAAGACGGACAATTTAAGCCGAAACAGTGCAGCAGGAACGGGCTTGTTTGTTGGTGCGTCGATCGAATGGGAAGAAAATTGAAAGGATCTATGGGACCAGCCGATATTATAATGTGTTCTATGGAAGACGGTAAGATTATTACATTTTTTAGACGTTATCACGTACTTGCTATACGACCATAAAAACAACCGACAAGGTGGAGGGCTTTTTCAAAAAAAATATGAAAATGAACGAATGCAGTTTTTAAAGAAAATAAGCCTGCATGCAAAAAAAAATTCATACATACTGTCGCCTATTTCAAAACCCATTAGCTGATAACGTATAGAAGTGTATTTTCACATGTTGGCAGGAAAGTTACCTACGAGTATAATTTTATTTGTATACCTACCTACTCGGTGAGCATTAAATTTACCAACGAATTTCGCAAATTAATTAGAAGATGTCAATGTTTAATGTAATAAAAAAAAATTAGACCTGCCGGGCACTTATCGGTACCTGTCGGGCAATTATCGGTACCAGCCGGCACTTATCGGTACTTGCCGGGGCAATTATCGATATCTAGCGTGCAATTATCGGGGGCAATAAATAAGTACCACAAGTGCTTTAAAATAACCGATAATTTTTAACGAATGCGTGTTTTTTTTTAATTTCACGAGTCCGAAAGACGAGTAAAATTTGTAAAGAAAACACGTATAAGTGAAAAAATTTCCGGTTAATTTTAAATCTCGCATGGTATCCATGGAATTCAAAAACATAATTTTAATAACTAAAAATCAATTCCTAATGTATTTTTATTGTGATAATATTAATAATAATAATAATAACAAATTTTTATTAGTTCATTGAACTATTTAGGTACATTTCAAATTGTAAATTTTTTTTTCTTTCCTGATAGATAATTACAATCTAGAAAGACTATTTTATTAAACTTTTTTACATAAAATTTGATTCTTTAATTTTTTTACAAATAGTTTTAAATTACACCTTTTAATTTCATTTCCTAACTTGTTATATTCTATAGCACCACTAAAAAATATTGATTTTTGAGTCGATTTCAAATTTGTATGATCCAAAATAAAGTTATTTTTTCCTCTTGTTTCATGAATATGAACTTACTTCAATTTTGTCAAGAAATTTTCATAATATGGTGCTGTTATATTATGAATAAAAATCAAAATAAATACGAAATAATAAAAAAAATTCTATATTCATCCATTGTAAACAATTTAGCATTTCCGTTATTTTAGTGTATTTATTACATCCCAATATTATTCTCATTGCTCTATTTTGTAAAATCTGTTATCTGTTTTTATCTTGTTGTGAACACATACACTGCGCAACTTATTTAACGCACAATCAAAAATTTGTCTCAACTTTGATCTTATGTATTTTCGTCATTTTTTGTTCGTTTTTATTGATTTTTTTGTTAAATTGTAGGTTTTTCTGTTGAGAGTGTCACTGCGTTAGTTGTTTTGGTTAAAAAAGTTGTTGTGGTATTATACCGGGTGATAATAAAATGTAATTTTTTTTTTTGGAAAATTGCAGATGCCCTGTAGGGTATATTAGCTATTGCGAGTTATTCCAATTATAGCTAAATTAAAGCCTCTAGTTTTGTTTACATTTTATTTTTTTGTTTATCTCTGATACTTTATGAAATACACTGTTTTGAAACACCACGTGCTGTTATTACCTGAAATGCATTTATCGGAAACCTTAAACAGCTTGGAGGCTATGGAAAATCAAGTGACAACTGAAATGCATTTAGAAGGCTATGGAAAATAAAGTGAAATCTGTGTTATCGGGTTTTTGTTGACAGTCCAGCAAGAATTAGTGAATAATGGAACGGCAAAACAAAAATTTAACACGTGATGAATGTGTTCAGGCGGTTACATTACATGGTGAAGGGTGGAGTTACAACCGCATAGCTGGTAGGTTGGGAGTGTGACACACAACTGTAGCGAGGGTAATTGAAAGGTTCGCAGAAACAGGAGAGCATTCCAGGTGGACCGGTCAAGGTAGACGTCGTGTTACAACTCCTAACCAGGATCGTGTTTTAAGAGTAAGTGCTGTACGAGAAAGATTTACAACTGCAAGCAATTTAAGATCCAAACTTCAAGGTGCAGGTGGTCCACTCATGTATTCAAACTGTGCGTCCACGACTAAGAGAAGAAAATTTAAGACCCAGGATTGCTGCTCGAGGACCCGTATTAACAGTAGATCATCGACGAGTCAGACTAAATTTTGCTAATGAGCATGTTAATTGGTTGGAAGCATATTGGGAACGTGTTCTCTGGACTAATGAGTCGAGGTTTAACTTGTATAACTGTGACAGACGTATCTGCGTCTACCGCAGACCAGGTGAGCGATACAGTCAATGCAATTTTTTGCACACAACTTTATATGGAGGTGGATCCGTCATGGTATGGGGTGGAATATCTTTAACGGGCGTACACAGTTGGCAATTGTAAATGGAAATCTTAATTCTGAAAGAAGATATTCTTGAAGAACATGTTGTGCCTTATGCACCCTATATAGGACCTAATTTTTTGCTCATGCACGACAATGCGCGTCTCCAGACGGCTCGTATCGTAAGAAATTATCTTGCAGAAGTTGAAATAAATTACATAGAATGTCCAGCCCGTAGCCCCGACCTAAATCCCATCGAAAATTTTTGGGACTATATTGGTCGGCGGTTACGAAGTGAAGGACGACAACCACAAAATTTACAAAAATTGGTCGAACGTCTGGTCGAATTATGGGATGGCTTAGATCAAAACGTAATAAGAAACTTCATTTTAAGTATGAATAACAGATGTCGGGAGGTTTTAATTTAGCTATAATTGGAATAACTTGCAATAGCTAATTCTTGCTGGCCTGTCAATAAAAAACCGATAACACAGACTTCACTTTATTTTCCATAGCTTTCTAAAATGCATTTCAGGTAATAACAGCACGTGGTGTTTCAAAACAGTGTATTTCATAAAGTATCAGAGATAAACAAAAAAATAAAAAAATAAAATGTAAACAGAACTAGAGGCTTTAATTTAGCTATAATTGGAATAACTCGCAATAGCTAATATACCCTACAGGGTGTCTGCAATTTTCCAAAAAAAAAATTACATTTTATTATCACCCGGTATAATACCACAACAACTTTTTTAACCAAAACAACTAACGCAGTGACACTCTCAACAGAAAAACCTACAATTTAACAAAAAAATCAATAAAAACGAACAAAAAATGACGAAAATACATAAGATCAAAGTTGAGACAAATTTTTGATTGTGCGTTAAATAAGTTGCGCAGTGTATATAAAATTGAACTACAAAAAACAAAATGAGGTAAAATAATACAATTGAAAATCATTTTTTTACTATAAATACTTAAGTATCCCCTTAATCTATTTAGTACTCCTATTTTTTTTGAAATTTTTTTACAAATATAATCCATATGATAATGAAATTTTTAATTTTTGTCTCTCCTAACTCCTAAATAGTTAACTTTAGTAACAATTTCAATAGCTTCGTTATTTATTTAAAAAAAAAGATTTTGATTTTAAAACTCATTATACTGTTTATCAGACCTTAGTAACAAACATTTTATTTTATCAATATTTATTTTTAATTTATTTTCACACATCCATTTATATATATGTTCTAGTATATTGTTCATATTATTTATTAGAGATATTAAATTACAATCTGAAATATAAATTACTGTATCATCAGCGAAAAAATGATATTTACAAATGTCTAGATTGTAGGCCAAATCATTAATATAAATTATGAATAATAAAGGACCAAGTATACTGCCTTGAGGTACACCAACATTTATACCTTTTTTATTTGACACATACTCGTTACATTTAACGACCTGCCATCTATTCATTAAATAGTCATGTAACCATTTATGTAACTGTCCACCAATTCCGTAATTTTTCTAATAATTTTTTTCTATCAATTGTTTCAAATGCACGTAATAAAATGTAATAAAACTCTTAACAATATTTTGTAGGTAATTTTACTAACTAAAAAATGTGTCGAATAATAATTAAAAGTGCAATTATGGTAATAATTATTAATATTTTGTCTTCCTGCATTGATGGATTGGCTGGAGTCGGTGGTCACAATAGAGTCTATGCTGTTGATAGGTTGCGGAATATCCGATAACTGGTAACTGCAATTTGGGATGTTTTTCATTAGTTTAACAGTTTGCGGAATCTCCGATAACTGTTTAGGTACTGCAACTACGAGTGTCTCTCATTTTTTTAATAATTTATTTGTGGTGTTCTTCATCTGTGTTAAATTGCACACCCCTTATGGGATTTTTTACATATGAGGAAAATATTCACTTATAATCTCCCTAGCAGCAGAATTATTACCGATAATTTTTTTTAAGGTCACGAATGGTTTTGTTAATAGAAAATTATCCCGAGTCGAAGACGAGGGGAATTTTCTATCAACAAAAACATGAGTGAAACCGAGAAAAAAATTATCGGGAATTAATTCTGCTGCGTGTGGGAGATTCGGTAAGAAAATCTCATAAATTGGAGTCTTTTTTATTGTTCCTGAAATTTTAGTAATAAACCTTAGTTACTAACAAGTAAAATCAACTTTTATTGTAAAAATACAGTGCGTCATATTAAACTAAACTAATCGGAAATATGTTTTTTAAAGTTATATTTGAATTTAAAACTATAAAGACATTGGATTTCAGATAACAAATTTGTTATTTAATGTTTCTCACATTTTAGTAATAAAAATGAGTTACTAACTGCTCAATTTCTTTAGCAATCGAACTTGCTGATTCATTACCAAAACGAATCATTTTTTACACAATATTATTGTAATCATAAATATCACGGGTACGACTAAAAAACTGATTGTTACTTGCTGGTTTGTCTCACCTGTCACTTCGAAATGACTTGACATTTGAATTAAAATTAAGTCGTAGTAGAGTATACCTAAGAAAAATTATCACTTATTAATTTCATTAGGTTAATAGGCTATAGACTATCGCGATAATCTCCCGTTGCTATAAGCAACGTAAACAAAAAGGAGCCTTCTAATTGGTTGAAAATAAATGTATGTAATTTTCACTATAATTTTTTTACAGCTCGCTCCCAGCCCATGGCCCGCAGCCTGGATAAAAACGGACAAGAGTGCGAGCGTTTAGAATGCGCAGCGGTTTGCGAATATGGTTTCAAATTGGACGAAGACGGCTGTCATACCTGTAAATGCGATGACCCATGTGACGGATACACTTGTCCCGAGGATGAGGAATGTGTCAACGTCAAGGAATCTAGTTGTGCCGACTTCTTGTGTCCATCATTGCCAGTTTGTAAGTGTAAAAATACTAAAATGCCAATTTTTTGAGTTATGTGCCAAAATTGGAAAGGGTTAGGATCAACGATGACAGAGCAAGAAAGACATATCATTGTCTATATCATAACAAGTCGACAAGACGTCAAATGTATAGGTCCACCAGGAGGTTTCTCGCAAGTTCCATAATGAAATCACTTGAAAATATATATGTCGTAGGCTAATTACAAATTCAGTCGTTTTATAAAACGCCTAGTCGTTTTATAAATGACTAGGTGTATATTGTAAAATGAAGAATAAATACTGAATTTTTACAATTTGACTAAACTTTTTGAATTGCTCTCAGGCTCATTGTAAACCGTTTTTCAATCTCGTATCTCGTTTGTTTTAGGATATGACTGATTATAACTAGTCGTTTTGTATAAGACTGGAAAGTACTTAGGCATTTTATAAAACACCGATTTATATTGTTGCTTGACCGTATAATATTTCAAACAAATAAATAGTAAGTTGGACACTTTATTTTTGTCATAATATCATAAATTAATAGGTAACTATTACAATAACACATCTTCCGACATTCGCTACGTAATTTACCAACAGAAACAGTTAAAAAACTAACAACTGAAGAAGACTTAGAAAAGGTATTAACTAATAATAATATTATAAGCATAGAAGGAAACATGACCGAGGAAGAAGAAAATTTAACAATTAATTCATTTGAAACGCTTCAAAATACCAACCAAAAGTTGAAACCTCTATTTCTGGGTCAGAATATTGCGGTTGAAGTACCTACATTCCATAGGGGACCACTAGACCTTAAAAATATATTGGGAACTATCGTAAAAATAAAAAATGGAGTATATCAAATTGGTAGTAAGCACGGAATTTTGAATCGATAGTTTTCAAGAGACGAAATTGTTGGCATTGAATATCCCGAATCAATTCAGGTTTTGGAAGGAAAAATGATTTCTTTGAGAGAAGCTTTAACAAAATTTTTCTAAATTTGGAGGGCAGGGACTCAAAGCAAGCAAAACGCAGTGCCACACAAATTAATGTTTTTGTTTTAAGGCTTTCTTGAAATGCAATAGTGAATGTCATTCAAGCGGACCGTGTTTAAATTTAGTAAAATAATATTCATTTTAAATTATGATAGATTACATTATGTAAATATATACCTAAATTTACGTAGCGAATGTCGGAACATGTTTTGTAAGAGTTACCCATTAATTTCTTTTATGATGGTATGACAAAAATAAAGTGTCCAACTTACTATTTATTTGTTTGAAATGTTATACGATCAAGCAACAATCGGTGTTTTTTAAAATGCCTAAGTACTTTCCAGTCTTTCACAAAACGACTAGTTATAATCAGTCATATCCTAAAACAAACGAGATTTAAGAACCGTTTACAATGAGCCTGAGAGCAATTCGGCGTTTTATGAAACGCCTAAAAAGTTCGGTCAAATTGTAAAAATTCAGTATTTATTCTTCATTTTACAATATACCTAGTCATTAATAAAACGACTAGGCGTTTTATAAAACGACTGAATTTGTAATTAGCCTACAACATACCTATACAACAATTTTTACTCTATAATATGTAATTTACTCTAATAATACAATGTTGCCAAAGACTCCAAAGACTCACTTGGGTTTTCTTGAACTTAAATTGATTCTATTTGTAACTATTAAGAATTTACCAGTGCCATGGCGGTGTATAATGCCAGTTTTAAAAAAACGGCGTTTCTTTTTACTGATATGAAATTTAAAAAAGGTACAAATAGTTTTGCTTACTTTTGTTTTAAACTCCTGACCAATTGTTGGCTGTCTGCATGACAGTAGTTGTCAGTGTTATAGTCGTTTGAATTTTGTTAACTGCATATCATGGGTTATTTAACAGAAATGCACAAAATAACAATTCTACAGATGATTGGTTATGGATATAAAACACGGACACAAATGGAAGTTGCTCGCTTATTTAATGAAAAACTTCCAAATTTGCCGCCTATAACTCAAGGGAAAATTAGTAAAATAGAAAAGCAGTTTCGTCAGCTTGGACATGTAAAGCAGATAAAAAAAATAACAGCCAATGCAATAAGTGATGATACTAAATTAGATATTATGCATGAGTTTGAGGAAAACCCACAAACTTCTACTCAAAAAACAGCCCCAATGTTCGATGTTAGCCATTCATCGATTATTTAAACATTACAAGAAAATAAAATGTATCGCCCTATAAAATGATACCTACTCATGAGCTCATGGAAGAAGATTTTGATAGGAGAACGTATTTTTGTGAACAAATAATGGCAACGTTAGATAACGGTGTAATCCAATTAGAACATGTTTTGTTTTCTGATGAGTGTACCTTTACACTTCACGGTCGTGCTAATCGTCATAATTGCCGTTATTGGTCTAGGGAAAATCCTCACTGGATTAGGGAAGAACATAATATGCAATATCCTGAAAAGGTTATTGTTTGGGCATAGATCCCTTTTTCATCACAGTTCCAAAATAATGTCTTGTAAACTTTGACAAACATAAGTTCATCATCATCATCGCTGGAAGTTGTGGGTTTGCTGGATCAGGATATAAATATTGGCAGGAATAGGATATAAATCCTGATCCAGCAAACCCACAACTTCCAGCAAATATGATATGGTTTCAGCAAGATGGAAAACCGCCCCATTACCAAATCAATGTCCGGCAGTACCGCAACCGAGTATTTCCAAATCGGGGGATAGGGAGCAGTGGCGCACCCAGGGGGGGGGCCAAGGGGGCCTTGGCCCCCCCCAAAACCTCCGATGAAATTGATTTTAACTTACTATACCCACTAAGCCACTAAAAAAAACGGGGGTCTCGGCCCCCCCCAAAACCCCCGATATAATTAACTTCAACTTACTATACCCACTAACCCACTACTAAAAAAAAACGTAAATTTCCAGGCGCGATACAAAGAACGATATAATTTTTATTATTTTTCTTCAGGATTATAAAATATTTGCAAAGCTGTCCCAACCTTCTAAAAAAAAAAAAAAAAAAAAAAAAAAAAAGTCACCAGTTCAATGGCACAGTGATTATCCCCCACATTTTACAGCAGTATTACATTACTGATGACAAATTTTAATTCATGACTTCTAAAAAAAAAAAAAAGAAAAAAAAAGTCACCAGTTCAAACTTAAAAGTTCGTTAAAAAATTTGCTTCCCCGGGCCCCCCCTAACATGAAATCCTGGGTGCGCCGCTGATAGGGAGGCGTGAATCGATGGAATGGCCAGCACGATCCCCTGATCTGACGCCATTAGACCTCTTATGGGGTTATGTCAAAAATATTGTATACAAAACTAAACCCCTTGACTTAGCTGACTTAAGAAGACGAATAACGCTTGCGATTACATCGGTCACGCCTGAGATGTTCAGTAACATTGGAGAAATATCTATTTAGGATTAGGATGTTGCCAAGACGTTCTCGGCGAACATTTTTAACATCTCCTACATTAATGTTTTTTGTTTTGCTTTTTACATTGTCAAGAAATAAACAGTACCTATATTACTTATTAGTTTTTGAGTGTGTTGTTAATTTTTGCAATAGATCTGAAAACACTTACCTAATATTTCCGAAACATAGGGATATTGTACATGAAATATGTCTAAAATTTTCTGAAGAATCCAAAAATTGAATAATATGCAGGATGTTGCATTTAAGATAAGAAGGTTGGTATTGGCCACTGTTACATGACACACCCTGTATAAACAGTTTTATTGAAAAAAATGCGCAACTAGAAATACCAATCGACGTGCCCGAGCGTTTTTTCGGACACGCCCCCACCTAGTTATCATCGAATTTATTCCATTATTTGGCTGATACCCATCTGTACAATTGGTGTATTTACTAGCCTAGTAGTAGAATGCTGTCTGTGGACCTATATCGTCAACGGAGTAAACGTAAAAATGTCACTTGTGTTTTTTTTACTGAACAGGTCTGTATTTTGTTTCACTTACTCTTTGTTAAATCTCAGAAGGCCCTGGTCAAAACATTTATTCTCCGTTACACCTGTTACACTTTCCTGCATGCGGCTATCTTTAACTACAGAAAAATTAATTTTTTTAATAAATTTCAGGTAGGCCAAAAGCTGTCTACGCTAACCCATGCGAGAAAGGAACCCCCCTTACTGACGATTTAAGCGGAGCCCCAGTGGCATGTGCACTGAGATCAGAAGATGGTTAGTATTTCTATGTATCGGCGACATTTTAGGTTTAGACCAAACCTCACTTAAATAGTTCAATTAACTATTTTATGCACTTACTTTTCAGGAACTGTTTGTCCATCTTTATACGAGTGTACAGCTGTACCAGGGTCAACCCAAGCTGTCTGTTGTCCGATGGAAGATGCTGAAGATGAAGAATTAGATCACCTTGAGGGAGAGGCTTCCGAAGACTATACTCAAACCGAAGAAAGACCTCAGACTAGTGAGTTTCCTTGATTAAATACATTTATAATTATGAAATAACCATTTTTGGACTTGTTTTTAATACACTAATAGCTATTAGCAAAGAGGGATCTATTATATTGTTTCGATTAACAAGAATACGTACGCTTGTTGGTGACATAAAATATACAATGTGTCCACGGATAGAGTTGAGAAAAAGAAAAACTTTTTAATTAGTAGGCATAGAAGAAAAAGCCATTTTTTATAAAAACGTCAGCTTGTATTAAAACTACAATTCCGAATAACACATTTGCGATTACTATACAGGGTTCGTCAAAAACCACATTTTTTGGTTCATTTTTCAATGCCTTGATTTATTAAATGAATTTTGCTAGTGTTGAAACTACAATTTCAACTATTAGATTTGTGATTACTGTACACGTACAGGGTTCGTCAGAAACAACAGTTTTTGTTTTTTGGATTTTTTTTTTCAATTCTAATTTTCAATTCCTTTTGATGATTGGCTAAATCTCACTTTGGGAACAACTGGATTGGAAGGTACCTATGGTCCGAATCAGTTGGCACGTAGAAGTCCCGATGTCACAATTATCGACTTTCATTTATGGGGATATCTGAAGCCACATGCCAATTTCAATAATAACTTGAATCTCTTGAAAGAAAAAAATAAGAGTACCTAGTTATTGCAAATATCCTAACACAGCAAGTTAGGAACTGGTTATCGGGAATTCAGATGTTGAGTTGAACTATGCGCTAACTCGGTGGTACCACGTTTGAATAAAAGTTTTATAATTTATGATTGAATGAATTGAAGAAATATCACATGGAATAATAAAAATACTTCAAAAGTAGGCAAATAAAAAATGGGTTTCTTACAACAAAATTGTTACTCGGTCAGATATAAAATCATATTCAAAGTAAGAAAGCAACAATAGCTGTTTGTTTTTACGTAAATGTATTTTAAACGAAATCCAAAATACTAAAAATGTTGTTTCTGACGAACCCTGTATAGTAATCGCAAATGTGATATTTGAAATTATAGTTTCAGCACAAGCAGACGTTTTTATAAAAAATAACTTTTTCTTCTATACCTACTAATAAAAGTTTTTCCTCTTCCAAACTCTACCCGTAGACACACTGTATATATACTATACATTATAATATAAAGGACTATATTATAGTCCTTTGGACACATAGACCTCGTAAAAGAAATTAGACCGATGAAATATCAGAACGAAAATGTCCGCTTAAGGTGGGAGTATCAACATCCTTGCCAACCTATAACCTATTTCGCGTAGATTTATTTATGTTTTCTAGATTTTATACAAAATTTAAAGAAAATCAGTATCGACTTGATATTCTATAGGTAATAATTGACATATTTAATAAATATCAAGGAATTTCATAACTTATTTTAGGAGAATTGTATAGCGAAAAATATCGGGTAAGATTTTTTTAAACATTATTATGTCATTGTCACCCATTGTTCTTTCACTATACAATTCTCCCAAAATAAGCAATGAAATAAATTGATATTTTTGTAATATATCAGATACTACCTAAATAATGTACCGACAATATTGATTTTCTTTAAATGTTAGTTATTAAAATAATAAACTCAAAAATCAACGCGAAATAGGTTATAGGTTGGCAATAGATTGAATGACGTTAAAAATTCAACCTTAAGGTTGAATGATTGAATCTGATATATAACAAAAATATCAATTTATTTCATTGCTAATTTTGGGAGAATTGTATAGTGAAAGAACAATGAGTGACAATGACATAATAATGTAAAAAAAAATCTTACCCGATATTTTTCGCTATACAATTCTCCTAAAATAAGTTATGAAATTCCTTGATATTTATTAAATATGTCAATTATTACCTATAGAATATCAAGTCGATACTGATTTTCTTTAAATTTTGTATAAAAGCTAGAAAACATAAATAAATCTACGCGAAATAGGTTATAGGTTGGCAAGCATGTTGATACTCCCACCTTAATGCTTAATGTCACTTGTGGCAACACTAAAATCGTTTTTCATTGGCAAAATTAATGCGCCTTTAATCCATTGGTATATCTTAATATTTTATAAAAAGAAAAGGATAGCAATATACTTACAGCCTTGGTAAGGTAAAGCAGGCTAGGACTAGACCTTTAAGACATAAAATAATACTTTTTTTCTTTCTATAGTGTGCGAATACCTTCAAGAATTTACTGAAAGCATGGAAGGTACACGAGACGGTATGACTCTAGCCTTACCAGTACCAGATTGCGATAGCGATGGAAACTACTTTCCAACCCAGTGTGATTTAAAAACAGATGAGTGTTGGTGTGTCGATAGTTTTGGAACCGAAATACCCAAGTCAAGGTAATGAAATATCCATTTTAAATTTTTTCGGCAACAGCGTATTACCCTATTCTAGAGTAAAAATAGATGTATATTTTCACAAGCGTCTAGAGAGGAGCGGCTGTGGGTAGAAAAATCCGATGTTGCCATATACCGGGTGTCCACGGAAGGTGGCTCGCCCCTCTAACTTTTTTGTTTTTTAAGATAATGAAATAAAATTCGGGGACTTTGTTTACGACATAAAACTGCATTTTTTGACAGGTGACTCAACATTATGGAACTTCCGGTTTAACCGGAAGTGACATAAACTTTCGATTTTTAAATGGGACACCTGGTATATTTTTACTTTTTTTGACTCCATATGACATTTAAATTACAACGATGTGTCACTTGTCACTTTTTGTCACCAAGAAAATATTTTTTTTCCAAATTTATTGTTTTATCTAGAGGGCTATGAATACCTTAAAATCACTTATTTCAGTTCTTTAAACTTGGGAAAAATACAATTTTACTATTTTTGGTCCAATGCTATGTGCTATGTAAAATTTAATCTTTAAAGTTGTATAACTCATTTTTTTTAAATGGCAACATGGTGGCTCGTCGGGTTAAGAAAAAAGAGGATTTTATTACGATTATTTCGATACCATACACTATTAGATTTTAGAAAAGCTGCCATTAAAAAACTTTAAAAAGTAAACTTAGAACTTTCCTAAAATGAAGCATCTTTTGAGAATAAATTTAGATTTAAATGCAACAAGTAGCCTGTGACCAGCAAAACTAATAAAACAAAATCATACCTTGAAGAAAATTGACATGCCGACAGCTTTTGCCAAAGTAAATTAGTTTGTTGTTTATATGTAATATTAGCCCACTAGATAAAACAATAAGTTTGGAAAAAAAATATTTTCTTGGTGACAAAAAGTAACAAGTGACACGTTGTAATTAGAATGTCATATGGAGTCAAAAAAAGTAAAAATATACCAGGTGTCCCATTTAAAAATAGAAAGTTTATGTCACTTCCGGTTAAACCGGAAGTTCCATAATGTTAAGTCATCTGTCAAAAAATGCAGTTTTATGTCGTATACAAATCCCCCGAATTTTATTTCTTTATCTTGAAAAACAAAAAAGTTAGAGGGGCGAGCCACCTTCCGTGGACACCCGGTATATTTATAAAAACGACTGCTTGTGCTAAAACTACAATTTGGAATGTTAGATTTGCGATTACTATAATGACAGGGTTTGTCACAAACAATATTTTTACTTTTTTGGATCTTTTTTTTTTTTTTTTGCTAGTGTTGAAACTACAATTTCAACTATTAGATTTGCAATTACTATACAGGGTTCGCCAGAAACAACAATTTTTGTTTTTTTTTGGATTTTTTTTTTCAATTCTAATTTTTAATTCCTTTTGATGATTGGCTAAATCATCACTTTGGGAACAACTGGATTGGAAGGTACCTATGGTCCAAATCAGTTGGCAAGTAGGAGTCCCGATCTCACAATTATCGACTTTCATTTATGGGGATATCTGAAGCCACATGTATCAATTTCAATAACTTGAATCTCTTAAAAAATAAATAAGAGTAGTTATTGCAAATATTCCAATACAACAAGTTAGGAGCTGTTATCGAGAATTCAGATGTCGAGTTGAACTATGCATTAACTCGGTGGTACCACATTTGAATAATAGTTTTATAATTTATGATAGAACGAATTGAAGAAATATGACATGTAATAATAAAAATACTTCAAAAGTAGGAAAAGAAAATATGGTTTTCTAACAACAAAATCGTTACTCAGCCAGCTATAAAATCATATTCGAAGTAAGAAAGCAACAATAGTTGTTTGTTTTTACGTAAATTTATTTTAAACGTAATTGCAAATCTAATAGTCGAAATTATAGTTTCAGCACAAGCAAAATTCATTTAATAAATCAAGGAGTTGAAAATTAGAATTGAAAAAAAAAATCCTAAAAAGTAAAAATGTGGTTTTTGACGGACCCTGTATAGTAATCGCTAATTCGATATTTGAAATTGTAGTTTCAGCATAAACAGGCGTTCTTATAAAGAATGCCTTTTTCTTTTATACCTACTAATATAAAGTTTTTCCTCTTCCAAACTCTATCCGTGAAGGCACGTCTATATATTATATTATGTGTTAACGTCTGCATTTTAAAATGGTGTTATAAAAGTTTGCATTGGAAAAAACATATTTTGGCGTTTTTCAATATTTCTATAAGTTCTACGTGTTTATAAACCCAAAGCTATGAGATTTTTCTTGAAAGAAAAAGAAATAACTAATGTGCACCGAAGAAATTTGTATTAAAAAACAATATGGGTAGAAAAAAAGATATTGGCTTGCGGTTTTCACAAATATTCTCCTTTTTGCTTAAGTGGAAAAACTTATATCGTTGCATTTAAAATGTTTGTAAAAAATGAAGAATTGTTAATTTTGCTAAATAGCGCCCTCTCGCTGTCGCAACAGAATTCAAAACGACTTCGTTCTTTATTAAATTGATAAAACAAAATAATCCCTATTTCGCGAGTTTTTGTCAAATTCCAACAAGCCAAACCAAAGGTGAGAATATTTTTGCATAGCAATATTTGTCCCCTGCTACCCCCCCTTAAACGAAAAGTTAGAGCAAAAACTCAAAAACTAAAGTTATCCAGAATTTTTATTAGATTGGAAAAATGCCACCTTTCATACATGTTTACTATGAGGGTTTTTGAGAACATCCGGCTTTTTGATTGGTCATTATAGCTACGGCCCCTAGTGGCCAACCTAGAAACTTAAAAATCCATTAATTTCTCTAAGTTACTTTTGCAATAAATATTTTTTCCCGCAAGCAGTACGGTAAACGGTTTTCGAGATATTTTAGTTGTATACCCGGTACACATTCACAATTTAATTTTCTTTCCAGGACGCAAGATAACTCTACAGATTGTGAAGAGCTGAGAAAATCCATGGACTGCTTGGATCTTACTTGTAGAATGGGCTGCGAATATGGCTTTATCTTATCAGATGAAACAGGTAAGAAGGTTTTTAGAAAGAAACGAAAACATCTTAACATCGGATACTTTACCCAATGATCTGGTAAACCTATAGATGGCACAATATGAAGGAGAAAGGTGGTGAAGAGCTAGGTACGACTGGGAGTAGCGAGTACGGTGCATTTACCTTTGAATGTGACCTTGCTACTATAGGATAAACCTAAAACCTACAATAAATAACCAAACTTTCTATTTACTCACCTATGAAAAGTAACTGCAGAATTATTATTGTTCGAATTCTCGCATACTTGATACTGGCAACTCATCTTAATTAGCCTACAATACAATATTAGAAAAACATAACAATTATTACACAAAACCGATAAAGGGAAGAAAATTTCAAACCGCTGTCAAAGAAACACCAAACGGAAATAGGGATGTTCGATATACATCGATCATCGAAAACATTAATATTTTCATGAATTTATAAATAAGATGAAAATATTTTAAACAAAATTTATAGACTGAATGATGGACTAGACAAAAATATATCATTCAATTTTAAATCTTATAAATAAGTTTTATTTGTTTTTCTGTAAATTTAAATTAATTAAAAATTTCATACTGATTTTCAAAAACAAGGTGTTTCATCCCATGATACCTTTTACCCTAAATAAACTACTTATTTCTGACTTCATTAACATTTAAAAAATAATAATTAAAAATTTGAAAAAACGCGCTTGTATTTTACTTGTGCACACTGCACATGCATCCGTCTTTACGTAGATCAAGCCTAAAAAAAATCATAACCTTTATCACCGATAAGTAAAACTGACTGAAATAATTTACGACGTACCGCAAATATGGAGAAGAGCGGTCAGTGGTCATTGATAGTGCAGTCAATATGGTGTAAAAATTCCCTTGACCTGGGCAAAATTCAACACAAATGATTCTTTTTGCATTCTATTGTGTAAAGTGTCTATTTTAACATATTCAAAATCCCCATTAATTCTGGCCCCGGAAATCAGTCAAAATCCAAGGTGGCGGCTGAATTTTGTATTTTTTTTTTAATTACAAAATTTATAAAAGTTAAATATATTTTAATTATTTTATATATTCTACATTTTGTTATGACAATCTAATGGAAGGTAGCATACATGTGAAGAAATTAGAATCCAATGAATATCTGAAAGAAGTTTGTAATGTATTAGATTCAAAAAAGAGTGAGCTAAGATCTTCCTCAAAAACAAGCCTTTTTTGGCTTGAATATCAATCTATAGTAACTAGCTACCATTCGTAAACTCATCACTGGTCACTGCAGATCATTTAGGATCGTTCCTAATGCTACTTAAAGGTCTTACAGAAGCCCTGCTCATTTTTGCAGCAGCTGGGCACACTAATTACACAAAATCAGTCTACCTTCACTTACAGAACAAGACTGAACTTCACAACACTCATCCTGAAATCTATGCAATTTTCAATAAAGGTGGTCATGTGATTCGACGTACCTACTGATAAAACATGGGCGGGACTGCCAGTAGATTTGGTAATTGAGCGGTGTTTAATGAGGTCACTCAAGACAAGTGGAGGGCTCACCAGTGGTAGTGGTATATCCGAAATACGAAATATTACTGGGATGTTTTCAATGCCTGTCTATTCGAAATACAATAACGCAATACATAAGCTAACAAAGTAAACGTTGTACTTATACGAGTCTAGTGAACAGCAAATCATTGTTATCTGACGAAGCTACAGTGTTAGCGAAACATGTCATTTTTCTAGTTAATATAGTGGAAATTTACAAGTTCAACTTTGTTTTACTGTAGCCCATAATACTGTATATAGCAAGATGTTATGCGCCGTTTGTGACAGCCAATTTTGGGCAAGCAACTGTAGTTTTTGATGATTATACTTCAGAAAACACAAATACACTTAGGTATAGAAATGCAGCCGCCATCTTGGATTTTGACTGATTTCCGGGGCCAGGATTAATGGGGATTTTGAATATAAAATAAACACTTTTCACAATAGAATGCAAAAAGAATCATTTATGTTGCAATTTTGCCCAGGTCATAATTTATTTTTACTGCACTATGAACAGACTTTACTCAATTATTGCTTTTGACTTTTTACGATTGTGCATATTGCATAACTTCTCTTTTTTTAACAATATTACTTAAGATCTATTACATATATCATAAATACATAATTGCTTATTTTTTAGGTTGTCCAACATGTCAATGCAGAGATCCGTGCTATGGAGTTTCATGCAAAGAAGATGAGCAGTGTCAGTTGGTTGAAGTCAGTTGTAAAGATCATTACTGTCCCCCAGTACCAGCATGTAAGTAAAAATAAATGTTGAGAAATAACATTTTTAAAATTGCCTACATTAAAAATTAATATTAGGTATGCATTTTGCATCTTGTGTCGCCCTCCAAAAGCTAATTTTAACAAAGTTAATGATTTTAATAACATTTTTTTTTGTTTGTATCCAACCGTTAACAAAAATCTCTCAACTTTTAATGATATTAGGAGAATTAATATATTATCGGTTATTTCAAAAGGTTAAATATTATTTGCTTGCATCTAAGGACGTAATGCTTAGCCGTAGAGCTTCATACCTGTTGGATGTCAGTAGCTACCTGAATTAACAATCAATCAGTTATTCCGTCATCTTTGACAGTCGTTACAAGTAATATTTGATTTATCGCTAATTTTTCCAATTTCTTGAATAATTCACACAATGGGCTTTACGGAACAGAACAAAACATTCATGGTTGAAGCGTATTTTCGGAACGGGGTTAGAGTAAATGGTGAGTGGCAATACAATCCGGGTTTGTGCATGGAAGATTTTCACGAACATTTTCTAACGTTGCTTTTATTGCTGGGGATTTTTATCATTGCCTGAAAAGAACCGTGGCTGTGTTTAGGGAAACAGGTTCTATACAACACAAAAAAGGAGCAGGAAGACCATATGTAAGAACTTGTTGAAACTTCGTGAAATAATGTAAAATACGCCAACAAATTGTATGGGATGCCTGTCCCAAGAAGTAGTTAGTATCTTATGGAACATGCAGGACTATTCTTAAGAAGCAGCTAAATTTATTTCCTTATAAAGTGCAAGTATTAGTATTCCAAGAAATACAAGCCGCAGACCCAAAATGTATTGGAAAGAAATGATTTATTAGACCTAACATTTTTTCGGATGAAGCCTGGTTCCACCTCTCCGGTTATGTGAATTTTCAGAATACACGCATATGGAGTAGTGAAAATCCCTATTTTTTTGTAAAGTCCACATTGCACCCTCAAAAAATTGGTGTCTGGTTAGCTGTTTCCCGAAGAAGAATTGTTGGTCCTATTTTTTTGCATGACACAATTACAGCACAGCGGTAGAGACAATATTTTGAATCCATTTGTGGAGCAATTACTTGACGACGAACTGCGTTTTGGATATTTTCAACAGGACGGTGCAACCGCCCATACAGCCGCCGAAACTATTAACTACTTACGCAATTTTTTCGACGACAGATTCATCAGTTTTCGATCAGACATTGAATTTCCACCTAGATCACCTTGTTTAACGGTTATGAATTACTTCGTTTTTCCTCATTTAAAGAACACTATTTTTAAAACACCAGTTACAAATTTAGAACAATTACAAGAAAGGATTATATATCCAAGAATGCGGTAACATTTCTCCAAAGATGCTGGTTAACACTTTCGAAAATATGAAAGTGACGTGTGAATTTATTTATGCTTGGAGCATGGCGGTGGCCAATTTCAGCAATTTATGTAATTATTTTTCTTTTTCTTTCTGTATATTCTTACTTTGTTAATTTTATAAACAACAAAAATAAATTTGTATTTGTCTACTTATTTTATTACTCATTAGTTTGGCATATCATGTCATAATATGAATTTGACAAAATTTTAACCAAGATTTGGTTAGATATATCGTCCCCATATCATTGTGATCTAAACCAAGCCCTACGTTTTTTTAAGACAACCCCTCTTTGATGCCAATAATTTTTGCTCGCACGGTATAAGGTTCTAAATCAATAAGTAGTTTTTTAATTTCTCTTTTGTACATTTTGTGTGAATCTACTTTTTTAATTCTATGTAAGGAATTAAATAATTTTAAACACATATAATGTGGACATATTTCTGTAAGTGTCAGTCGATGTATTGGGTCCATTGTTCTTATGGGGTAAGAATGTGATTGTTGATCTTTACATTTTTTGTTTGAAATAAATTTTATATAATAACTAGCGTGTACCCGGCATGCGTTGCAACCCGCTGGTATAAATTCAAACCCGAACAAACCCGATATATTAGTACCCGGCATGCCACTTTCTGAAATTGCACCCGTGCGAAGCCGGGGCGGGTCGCTAGTTATGACATAAAAACCTTCCTCTTGAATCACTCTATCTATTAAAAAAATAACGCTTCAAAATCCGTTGCGTAGTTTTAAAGATTTAAGCATATATAGGTAGGGACGGGCAGACAGCGACAGCGACTTTGTTTTATACTATGTTAAGATTAAGATAATACAGTAAATATATTTTAGGTTTACCTAAAAAAGTCGGCCAATGCCCGTACTTGGTACCAGCCACTTCGACGACTTGCGACTTTGAATGTAACTCAGATTTAGCCTGCAATAGTACCATGAGATGTTGTTCCAATGGTTGTGGAACTCAATGTGTGGAACCATTGTTATATACTGGTAAGAATAATTTGTGTTTAGTCTCCCTCTATACAGCGTGAAGAAATATCCAAAAACGAAATAGAACAAATCATTGACAACTTGATATAGAAAAAAGCAAATGGATTTGACAATATATCGGTTAAAATTGTAAAGTGTTTACAAAATGAAGTTACGTCAATTTTATTTCATTTAACTAAATTATATTTAAAAACAGGTAATTTTTCAAAAAAAATTAAAATTGCTAAAATAACACCTTTAATTTTTAAAATTAATAAAAGAGACAGTGACCGGCAGAAAGTACGCACCAAAGGGGATTTTTTTTTTATTTCAAAACTTACCAAATTTTTTTGGCGGTGAAAAAGTTCGGCATGTCCCTAAACAAAAAAGAGCATAGACAAAACTCGGAAATATTGCGCTGTATGTATACGAGGGAGAGGTAAAAACGTTAAATTCACTCAAGAATAAACTGCCCTTATTTTTCACTGTAGAATTTTTTTTTATTAGGAAATGTTGTTTGCACTTAAAAGTTGTCGATAAATACCAAATTTCCGCTCGGTAGCGCAAAAAAAGTGTTTTTACTTTTTTTTTTGACGCGCCCTCGTATAACGAATCGATAGAAGCTATGCAACCTATAAATTCAATTATTTAACAGCTCTTGGGCAATTAGACACATAACTTACTTAAATTTGTTTAAATACGCGAGAACTAGACGTTTAATAAAATAACGTCAAAAATAATCTAACTTTTCTGGTGCACACCGTACATTTTTCTATGGATAAGCGGAATAACTTTATTCAAAACAAATGAGAGTTTACTTTATACATTTAACAATATTTTGCCGTTCCCAATTTTTTAAAAACTCCTAAATCCATTGGTTCATGAATTAAAGTTTAAACCCTTACAATAAAATTCGTTTTCATTTAAATCTAGTTGCCATGAAAAATATTTATGTTTGTGCTACCGAGCTGAAATTTGGTATTTATGGATAACTTTTAAGGGCAAACAACATTTCCTAATAAAAAAAAATTTCCACAGTGAAAAATAAGGGTAATTAATTCTTGAGTGAATTTAACGTTTTCACCTCTCCCTCGTATACGGCGCAATATTTACTAGTTTTGTCTATACTCTTTTTTGTTTAGGGACATGCAGAACTTTTTCACCGCCAAAAAAATTTGGTAAGTTTTGAACTAAAAAAAAATCTCCTTTGGTGCGTACTTTCTGCCGGTCACTGTATAAATGCAGCAATTATCTCCCAATATCGGTTTTACCAATTTTTCCAAAAATATTAGAACAAATAATAAATAATAAATTATGCGACTTTAGGGAAAGTCAAAATTTACTTTTTGTTAATCAGTATGGCTTTCGCAGATCTAAGGATACAGAAATAGCTGTAGGAGATATCATAACAAATATTCAAGTTAATGTTGACAGCAGTAAAAAATGCTGTTTACTATCCTTAGATCCATGTAACGCTTTTGACACCGTACCTAAACCATGATATTTTATTAAGAAAATTATACAGTATTGGGATATACACACAAACTACTTCAAAGTTATTTAAGTTATCGTAAACAATTTGTTCAAATTGGGGAAAGAAAAAGTTTAGAAAAATAAATAATATGAGGCGTTCCACAAGGATCAATATTAGGTCAATTATTATTCTTAATTTACATTAATTCCGTTTTCAAATTGAACTTAAAGGGCAATATAAAGCTATTTGCAGGTGATACAACAATTATTTATTTTTCTGAAACTTTCGCAGAAATGTTTTTTGATATTAAAAATGATTTAAAAATATTTCGTTCTTGGCTTCAATCAAATAAACATACGTTAAATTTAACAAAATCTTCTTTTATGTTTATAACTAAAAATACAATAATAGTATATTATTAACCAAGGTTTAGACAGCCATCATTATTGCCCGAGCGTCAAGTTTAAATCACGAGGAGCGGAGCGACGAGGGATTTAGGGCGCGAGGGCTATAGGCTGTCTAAACCATGGTTAATATAATTTTTTTTCCACTACTAACACTTTTATTTTGTACAGTATTAATAAATTACAAAAAATATTAGGTAGGTATAAATATATATTTTAATCAAGTTACCTGCTTTGGCATATTGGCAAGATAATTTGTTTTCTTGTCAGTTGGCTTGGCGTCACCTTTCATGTTATTTATTGGGGAATTAACAAATCAAGTTACCGGGTTTTAAATAGATCGGTCAATAATGGATTTCAATGCATTATTATTAACCGTCGTCAATAGCAACTGAGAAGGGAGAGAAAAACGATTTCTGGCGTTAATTAATCGGTCAATAATGGCGATGTTATAGGTTAGTAGTGGAAAAAGTTTATTATTAACCCCTTAACATTTAATAATGAAAATATTCAATATTCAAAAATATAAAATTTTTAGGATTAGTTTTAGGCGAAAATTTAATTTGGAAAGGCCATATCCAGTATATTATAAACTCGATATCTCCTTGTACAGAGCTAGATATTACATTCCTTTGAAATGCTTAAAAAATATATATTTTTTATTTATGTATTCAAAATACAATACTTTGCTTCTGTATTCTGCTTGTTTATCAAACTTAAAACAATTACAAAAATTGCAAAATAAAGTTATTAAATGCATACCTAAATTACCACATTTAGAACCAACTGTTAATCTGTAGACTGAAGGGATATTTTTACGTTCAAAACATTTATAAATGAAAAATTTGTATTTTAATTCACTCTATCATTTTAAAACAAAAAAAATCAAACATAATACTTCAGGAGAATAAGACATTACATGATCATAACACCAGACATTGTATAAATTATCAAACTATATCAGTAAAAAGTAATTTCGGAAAAAAATCGCTTTTATATGACGGAACGATAAAATATAACAATTTTCCAAAAAGTATCAAAAAAATTAAAAAATTGGCAACTTTTAAAAAACAATTAAAGAGATATTAACTAAATTAAATTATTTATACTAATTTTTCTTTTAATTGATTTTATTAATGAATTAAATGGCATTTACTTCCATTTTTATTGTTATTTTTCCTTTAAATGGTTATTATTTTCTGTAGTATTATTGTCATTTTCCATTTAATGAACTGTAAAAGTTAGTTTGGAACAAAGGCATTTTGAAAGTTAAGTTATCTATCTACTCCACTATTAAAACATCGGAAACATGGAGGATCGGTTGAATGTATACATTATTGAAATGTGCCTTTTCTTTCCTTAGCCTGTCAACACCAGCGAACGTTGGCGCAACATCAATCTCACGAATCTGGAATACCAGAAGGAAAAGTATATATTCCCAAGTGCAACGAAGATGGAAGCTACACTAAAAAGCAGTGCCACCCGGGCACACAAGAATGTTGGTAAGAACAGTTATAATACTATTAATATAATTCGAGATGGTATAATATCTCTTCTTTAACATTTCTAATAACCTACATGTGGTTTGTCTTTTACAGGTGTGTCGATGACAGAGGATTTGAAATATCAAAGAGTCGATCAAAAGATTCTAGTATGTCTTGTGATTCTATACAAAAATCAGAAGAATGTCCACTATATAAGTGTGCCCAAAATTGTGAACATGGCTTTGCCATCGACAAAGAGGGGTGTAGTACATGCGACTGCATCGATCCATGTTCAAGAATTTCATGCAGAGGTACGATAATAGTTACTTTCTTTTTGAGGGTGTTATTAAAGTGGTAAAATTGATCAATAAAGGACGGGTTACATGCACTTAACTTCAGCCAAAATATGCGCATATTATATAGCCTTGTTTGCATTTGAAATAAGCAGTTATTTGCATTTTTTTACCAAATATGCATACTGGTATGCAATATTTCTTAATTTATTATAGTAAAATGAGGTAAAGAAACACATTAGGTTCTAAAAAATATGTTTATTTTTTTTAAATGCAAAAAAAAACAAAGAAAAATAAAAGTAAACAATTTTTTAAACTAAAATTGTATAAAAGGCATTTATCACTAAATATTTTTCAAAATTTTCAACTAAAAAGGGTTGTCTTCTATTATAGTAAAAATATGTTTATGCAAAGAGAAGCTTCTTTCAACATCTACTGATGTAATCGGACAATATACTGCAAATTAGGTAGCAAAATAAGATACAACCTCGTTGGATGGTTTACCCTCATAAATGCTTTTTACTGCAGTTAAGTATTTAAATCCTTCATTCTTTTTTACAGTTACATCCAATTTGTTCCTTACTTGACCTCCTACTTTACCGGGAATGTTGTTACATATAGCGGAAAAAGATTCAACAATACTAATTGAGTCTCTTAAACTTAAATTTCAAATCGGTATAAATAAATTTTGTTAAGCAAGTAATAGCGCATTATTAAGTGACAATAAACAACCCCCAAACAATATACCTGCAAACCCCGGAAACACCCAATAAATACATTGTGTATAACCAAAATGTAAATATAATTATTATAATCTTCAGTTTGGAAAATCCCTGAAATAAGTACCTACCGAACTGGACATTAAATCGTTAACGTTTTAAATTTATTGATAAAGCCGAAAACATAAAAATATGCTCTTAATATAATAATTTATGAAAAATATGCATTTTATTATAAAATTAACAAAATATGCAACAAAAAAAAGCATATATATGCATTTTGCATATATTCCGCGCTTTATTGATCAATAAAGTCATCTAGTTCTAGAAGATACAAATCTGACTTTGTTTGACTTTGTAAAGAGACTCATAAGCTCAAGCTCAGTCATTCGTTTTAAAGATATATTGGATTTGGTGTTAAATAAAAGCACTTATTATTGCTGTTTCGATAAAAAGAAATGCAATGTTATGAACTCCGTATATCAGATACTTTGTCTAACAGTTGTGGAGACTTAGAAGTGCGGCACGTATATATACCAACGCGATTCTCTTAACTATCTTTAGATATTCTATTAGTTTCCCCATTGAAACGTCTGACCTATACCAATCATTCTGTAAATCTCTTTTCGAAGAATCGAAACCGCCAAGTCAAAGTTTTAAGTCTTAATCCTCACTGTACTTTACAAGCACCCAGGAAGTATACTAGAAACTCCTGTTACTGATGCCCAGGACAAATTGAGTATTTTGCTAAAACAATTAATACAATGTAGGTACTTCTTAGGCTGGTATTGTCGTTTTATAACACCTACTAGAGTTTGGCGCTTTGACCCTAGCGAGCTCATTAAGATCCCTTGTTAGAAACCCCAGACTTTTCTATAATTGCAAGATTCTTCAGGGCATCAACATCAAAGTACCTACTCTTGCATAAGAATAAACGCGACACTGAGTCTAGATAGATATACGATTAACCAAGCTATCTGAGCAGACTTATATTACCCCCTCTAGGCAATATATGACCCCCAGCCATGGCATTGTATGCCTACCTAGGTCATATAAATAAATAACTTTACGGATTTCTTTACAGGTGAGGGTGAAACCTGCAGACTAGTATCAGTAGAGTGTATAACCTCGCACTGTCCCTCAGTGCCCATGTGTTTACCGAAGAAAGAAAACCCTTGTCAAAATGGCGAACCACTTAAAATGGGCAGCAATGACGAACTGTTTACTTGCGGACCGGAATCGGAAAGTTGTCCATCTTCCCACAAGTGCCAACTAAGCCCTGTTGGCGAGTATGCAGTTTGTTGTCCGAAACCAAGTGCGTATAGTATTTAATATATATCTTATTGGTAACTAAACTAGCAAATCTTCAGGTAAAAGGTTTTGTAGATCATGTATTGGCACCTTGCAAAAAAATAGTTTCTTCCACTATTGGACATCATTTTACTAATTCTTTTATTCTTGCAGGGGAAGTTTGCTTTGAGCCATTGGATACAGGAAATTGCCAAGATGTCGAAATGATAAGAAATGTTACTAGATATTACTTCAATTCAAAAATAAACCAATGCCAAACATTTATTTATGCAGGATGTCAGGGAAATCATAATAATTTCCACACTGAAGCTATGTGTAATGCTGTCTGTCCAGGTAAAAAAAACATTATTCGTATGTAAGCAAATATTCACAATGCTAATTTATACAAAAACGGCAAGGGTTAAGTTGAAAATGATGTAGCATTTGTCTTTGATACAACCGAAGAAAACAACAGATCTTTAAAGTCTTGGTAACGCTAGATATGTACTACCTATTCTACATCTATATCTGTATTCATCATCTATTCTTTCTCAATGTATTAATATTATTTTTTAAATTTAGTTTTAAGTCAGTGTGAACGTCTTCGTGAAAAAAATCAAAGGGCTGCCGAACGCTACAAGAAACCGACATTCGCTCCACGATGCGATCCACAATCGGGTAACTGGCAACCGGTCCAATGTCTCGAACACGTTGGAGTGTGTTGGTGTGTCACTCCCAATGGGGAACCGTTGAAAGGAACACTTACAAGAGGAGCTGAACCAGAGTGTAACTTTAGACAAGCTAGGAATAAAGCCAGTAATCGACTTGATGTTGCTAGCGAAGCGGATTTAGGTAAGGTGTACTTTTTCAAAAGCATTTCTTAATCCTTGCTGAATAAAACTACAAATCTTTATATGTAGATTTATTGTTCGTCAAGCTACTGCCTCTCATAAGAACGAACCTTAACAACTCCTCCCTCCCTGCCGACCAGCTCTAACTTTAAATAAAACAGACACACCACAATGGTGGGTTGTTCTTAATAACACTCCAATAATAAGTCTCATACATGATGTACATACGATCCAACTTTTAACTAACAAAAACATTACTAATAAAACTGTTTTCTATACAGTACTAGAAGAGCTTATGATGCAAATCGGCTCTTTCGACAACGAAGACTTAACAAAAGACGTTCCTATGGACAGGATGGACACCGAAGTGGACTTACCATCGCTTACTAGATGCGAAGCCCTTGGAGGGCAATGCGACGTGGAGGGTAAATTTATGCCCACCCAATGCGAAGATGATACCTGCTGGTGTATAGATGAAGCTGGAAATCAATTACCCGGTACTAATACTTTCGTAAAAGGACAGAAAAATTGCAGTAAGTATTTTTACTAATACCTAAAAGGAAATTTGGCGAGGAATGTAATAAAACAAACGCTAAAACTAAAGCGATATGAAAATTTACTTATCAAAATCTCATAGTAAGACTAAGTGTCAATTTTAAATTGAAATATGAATTCTTTTAGGCGCAGTACCGCTAGAAAGCGCCGAGGTCACCCTAGGATTCCGTGGTGAATTTGACGACATAACTGCCATTCCTGTTGTGAATCAAATCACCAAAATCGTTCACAGTCTAAACGGAAATGTCAATGAAAACGGAATTAAAACCGAACTCACCTCGGATGCTCTTTATGTCAAATTTTCTCTCATTGGAAGTAACAAAGTGGACGTTGCTTATAGGTTAGAACAAATGGTAAGTTAGAAACAATTTTTTTTATTAGGTAGGTATATCCACTGTAAAATTTTTGTTTTAATTAAATATAATAAACTGTTGTTTAACACTAATATAAGTCATAATATGTATATTTTTAATAGGTAATGCAGCAAAGACTACCTGGTCTCACTGCGGACATAACAAGATCGCGAGTAATCCATAAACTTCTTCCACAAGAAAGCAATTCCATCGGGAACAGTATATCGCTTGAGCACAGAGAGATAGTGTCACAAGCTCCAGTGTCAGTGGTGGCGCCATATCACACAGCTTTGATTGTGATAGCAGCCGCCTCAGCTTTTGTGATCTCAGTGTTGACTGTTTTAGTGATATTGTATAGGCGCAAGGTGAGTTTTCTTTTAAACTAGGTAGGTAATAACGGGTGGTGCACCGCCAGACTGGCCACCGAAAATCCTATGTAAATTCTGCTTTCCTTTAAATATTGTTAATATGCAATATCACAACGCAATCCAACATTTTACAACTATTTTATTCCTAAATAAACAATATAAAATATTTTTGAACAAATAATTTATGCATTTTTATGTCTTCAATGAAGTATAGTACATAAAGAGTAAAAGTTCAGCACGAAAGTAGAAAACTATTAGGTTCTATTAAAAATGCTATTTAAAAAAATTAGTTTGGTGCGTTTATGCCACCTTACAAAAAAGTACCAACTATAGGTACGTTTAGAAATAAAATTGTTAAAATATTCAAATACAATAATTAATTGAATTAAAAAACAATTGTTTGATCTAAAAAAGTCTGCCCCTCCCCCCAACGGTCAACCGTAGCAATTTTACAAAAGTCATGAAGACCAAAGTTACCTCTCAGGGAGAGGGATCTCAAAACTCGTCGAACTAGAATCGTTTTCCACATAAACATAGAAAAATCTAACTGTCGCCTGGACTATTAGTAGTATGTAAAGCTAACCTAAATGAAAAAATATAAAACTAGAAATTAATTATCATACCTATATTTGGCAACATTTCCACTGTATTCGTAATATGGCAACATTGTATTCGTCAGTTGACGGCATACCCATATAAAGTCGCCACAGTGGATCTTTTCCCGTGCGTCATCACTTTCACGTCATCAAAATCGTATGAATCAAATCAAAATTACGAGACGAAAAAAGTCAAAACTAAGTCTAAGTTCATAAAATGGACGTGCCTGCCTACCGTTTGACGTACCTACATAATATCCCGAAAAATTATTATTTATTTTAAGTTTTGCCCGGCATTCTCTATTATCTAAAAGAAATTGACAAACAAATGTTAATACATTTAATACTATTTTTAAAGCTTAAAATCTGGAAAAGTTTGGTGTTTTATTGACTATTAAAATCGCAAAAGTCAATTTTTTGCCATCCTTTCATTTATGGAAATTTAGCCACTGCCGTAAACTTTTCAAAGAAATTTCACGGTTAGAATATTTAAAATACATAAATAAATTAGGTATTATAAAAATCCATAAATACTTACCGCCAAAACAGATGGTGGGTATAATTAGCTCTAAAAAGAACTATTTTTAGAAAAAGGAACAGTTTTAAGGCACACAAATTTACAAAATACGAATTAGATTAGCAGATCAAAATAAGGTTGACAACCCAAACAACCAATGTACATCTTATGTACGTCTGATGTACGCATTTTGTGGACGTAAAGTACGTCTTATGTACGTACATAAAAGTACCTAGTACATACATAACACGTATTATGTACGTACTTTTTCCACCAAAATGTACGTTCGATGTACATACGTACATATTGTACGTCTTATGTATGTTTGTAATAATACATAAAATGTACATAAATTTTCCGCTTTATATAAAAACTTTTGAACGAGTTTTCATTGATTCAATTTGTGATTCAATATAAATATTATTAAATCACAAATCAACTCAACAAAAAGACGCACAAAAGTATTTATTTTATGGAATAAAGGCACGCTTTTATATTAACCAAGATTTGGAAAATAAAGATGGAAGCACTTTATCGTAAATGATTTTTTCTACGTTTATTTATAAATAAAAACTGCATTGACAATCATAACAAAAAATAATACTATTTAGAATAAACTAAGTAATGTCCGTAGGTTACGTCTTACATGTCTCACTCATCAGGAATTGTCTCAATTCATATAATATATCACAAATACTGTATAAAACACAAGCACTAGGATGCAACGACATATGTACTAAAAACATCCATAAACTATCCTGGTGATTCTTACAGCATTCTCAGCATGGTAGGCTGGAATAATAACTGAAAAACTATACATACATCGGCGAAGTTTTCTAGAATAGAAACTAATAGAATTGTATTAAATATTAAAATGATAATAAAAAATTAATTTAATTTCCTGAGAAAAAAACGTGGACAAGAAAAGATGACAGTTTTGACATGGCGGCTGGCTGGCTTGTTCCAATTAGCACCTGGGGGCAGTTTGGGAAGCGTTGTAGTAGGTCGGAATATAACTGTCCTTCTCTTCTATAAGTCCAAAAATATGCGACAGAACCCGGTTACTCGGCCAGCTGGAGAATCATCAAGCGACAACAGCGCCAATGTTAGTTTTTGTGAATTAAAAGTATGTACGTACATAAAACATAATAAAGGTATAGTAAAGTACGTACATAAGATAAACTACAATGTACGTACATAAGACGTGCAATTTAGGACTCTGGACGTAACGACGTAATATGGACCTAAAATGTACGTATTATAAACGTACTGTGCTGTTTGGGGTGACGTTCTAAAATACAACGGTAGTCAACTAAACAAATAAAAAAAGTAATTATTTGACGCTTATAGTTTTATTCTTGTCTAGCACGTTATATTATTGCGGAATCTTGGAGACGTTCTTTTATGCTTTTATTCAAACTTGTTACTGTAATAAATAAGGATGCAGGAGTTATTAACCACGTTGAGTCCTGATCGTTGATTGATGACGCACAAGAAAAGATCCACTGTGGCGACTTTAATTAGCATAAAATAAAAAATATTTACTCTGAATAAAAGACTGTAAGCAATTTAAAACAGTTTTTTAGTCCTCCAAACCGTCACTCCGAATAAACTGGGTAGAGGATCAGGATTTATGGGTTTAAATTTGAGAAGTCATTTTCATGCTGCCTGTCATAGTAAACTAATAGTATTAAACAATAACATACAGGGTGTTCATTTGAAAACTTCCCACCTCGATTTTCCTGCTGTAAAATGAAAATGTGGAAAATCGCTCGGACCCGTCGATTTTTATTTCGAGAGGGACATCTTTTGCGTATATTGTCAATCTTGTTACTTCAAGCCCCTAGGAGGGAGGGGGGGGGGGGTAAGATCTAAATCTTAAATGGATACCCCTACCTATATTATATAATTTTTTTGGATTCTGCATAAAATTCTGAACATTTTTTAATAAAAGCATTATTAGTCTATACTTAACAGTTTCCGAGATATTTACTCTTGAAAAATGACATTTTTGAACTTTGACAGCGTCTAGCTTTCTAACTGTACGTCTTAGAGCAAAACGGCTTACATGTCCCTATCTTCGATTTTTATTATCTTTCCAATAGTGTGAACTTTCGGTTAAACCGGATGTAAGAAATATAGTACTTCCGGTTTGACAGGAAGTTGACACTATTGGAAAGATAATAAAAATCGAAGATAGGGACATGTAAGCCGTTTTGCTCTAAGACGTACAGTTAGAAAGCTAGACGCTGTCAAAGTTCAAAAATGTCATTTTTCAAGAGCCAATATCTCGGAAACTGTTAAGTAAAGACTAATAATGCTTTTATTAAAAAATGTTCAGAATTTTATGCAGAATCCAAAAAAATTATATAAAATAGGGGTATCCGTTTAAGATTTAGATCTTACCCCCCCCCCCCCCCTCCCTTCTAGGGGCTTGAAGTAACAAGATTGACAATATACGCAAAAGATGTCCCCCTCGAAATAAAAAATCGACGGGTCCGAGCGATTTTCCACATTTTCATTTTAAAGAAGGAAAATCGAGGTGGGAAGTTTTCAAATGAACACCCTGTATATGTTCTCACCTATTTGCCAGTAAAGAGACAAAATATTTTAATACTAATATCGTAATACGTTTGCAGATGAATAGTTTAAATCAGCAAAAAGTAGTGGAAGACAACAGGTTCACCAGCACCAGCAGACCGATCTACATCGAGCTACCTAACGAAAAATACAACGCTATTCCAACAGATCCTGCCAAAAACCCGTGACCTTCACGTGTCAAATTTTAGGTTATGTTTTTCGTAATTTACTCCGTAATAAAACATATGGAGGAAATTGAGGTATCTGATCGTAAAAGGGTTTCATTAAAAATTGTATATAAAGTAAGTTTACGGAATATTGCTATTTGTAGAGCAAGAAAAAATGCTGTTTACTATATCCTTAGATCTGCGTAAGGCTTTTGACACCGTAAACCACTAATAAGAAACAGAACCGGGCTTTCAAATCTCTTACCAAACTCTAAATCCTGGGGTGCCAAGTTATTAGCCAAGAAATTGTAATAGTTGCCAGGGCCGATCCTAGCAGGTGTGCAGCGCGTGCACCGCACGCGGGCGGCCAAAACAAGGGGCGCAGATAGTTCTGTCAATCAAGCAAAATTTTTTACAAATTTCTCGAAATAAAAATAAAGTGACATTTATCAAACTATAAAAGATAACTTTAAATTAACGTCGAAGAAGAAAACAATATTTTTGTGAATTATTTCAAATGAATTTATTTATTAAAGATTTTCAATCAAACCAGCCAGTGCCAGTGGTGAAATTTCTAGTTTTTTTGATGTGGTACAAGAGGTATATAATTACTTTTCTGCGTCCCCGTATCGATGGGATTTACTCAAAAAACACGTGAAAACTCTTACTTTAAAACCGTTAAGTGAAACAAGATGGGAAAGTCGTATCAATGGTAAAGGCCTTAATTGAAGGTACCAACAGAGACACGAAAACAAAAATGGGTGCTAAATCAATAATTCAAAGTCTTGAAACATTTAAGTTTTTGTGTTCAATTTTAATTTGGCATGATTTATTATCAAGAATTGATGTATTGAGTAAAATGCTTCAAAATCCTAAATTAAACATCGCGAAATGCATTAAAGGCTTAGATAATCTTAAAAAATATTTAGTTTCCCAAAGATCTGACGATAATTTTAAAATATTTGTCGACTCAGCAACAACACTTGCTAGAGATTTAGGTATTGATCCCGAATTTCCCATCTCAAAGCTCAGAAAAAAAGTTAATTTATTTGATTACGAGGGCAGTGATGAACCAGTTTTAAATCCCTTTCTGCAATTCAAGATTGCTTTCTATTTTGCAGTTCTTAATTACGCGATCTCTTCGATAAATGAAAGATTTAATACCTTATTATCTGAGTGCTATTCAATATTCTGCTTTCTGTATGAGTTTCACACCATTTCTAATGATGACCTTATGAAAGCCTGCATGGACTTGGATAGTATTAAGTTACAGGTATACAGGAGGAAGGAACTATTGTGAAAGATATAGACGGTATACAACTCTTTAATGAAATAACTTCATTTAAAGATATTTTTCCAGGTAAAACACAGCCAATTAAGATATTAGAAATTTTAGTCAAAAATGATCTCATTCCCTGTTTTCCAAATCTTGCTTTAGCAATAAGGATTTATTTAACCTTACCTGTTTCTGTGGCTTCAGGTGAAAGAAGTTTCAGTAAATTAAAAATTATTAAAAATTACTTGAGAAATAATATGACACAAGAAAGATTTTCAGATTTGGCCATCATCTCTATTGAATCCGAAATCTCTGAAAAAATTGATCTCACCGCAATTATTGACAAATTTGCTCCTCAGAAAGCCAGAAAAATTATTTTATTGTTCAATTATTAGGTAGTTTTCGAGGAAGGACTGATTTATATACTTTTCGTTTCGCCAGAATTTAACAGCCAAAATTTACCCCAAGTTCTTGACACAATCTATTGACAACAAATTGGAACTTGTTCTAATTTTTTGATCAAGTTGGGGGAAAAGGTAATCATTTCTGGTGATTTTAGCTGCCAATCTATCAGATTGTTTAAAAAAAAATGATTCGCCGTCGTGTTTTTAGTTCTAAAAGCAAGAAAATAAGTCAATTCAACTTTCCTCCAACCTTGCCGCGGTTAAGTATGCCCATCTATATTACTCATACGATGTTCGCGAAGCGTTCCTTTAACAACTTACCTAAGCAAAGATTTATACTTTGTTATGCTGTTTAAAAGCAGCAAAAGGAATACAAGAAATCCACAGAGAAAATGCAACAACAAAAATGGCGTCGAGCCCGTTCTGGAGTGCATTTTATGCCGATAAAGAAGGAAAACTTAATAACAAGAGGATTGTGCGCATGCCCATCCCTGTTGGGTGCTAGGGTATCTGACCGATGAGTCGTGCGTACAAACTTAACTTTTGTTTGCGCACGAAATAAGCTTTACGGATCTAAAGGTATATTATGGTGTCAGCGGCCTGGGGTTGAACTAAATAATTTGCAGTTAGTTTTCTGTGTTAAATTATGACAATACGTCAAAAGAAAATTAAGTATATTAGTCACTTTTACGAATGGATGCCTAACTTTTTGATATTTATACTAATTAATCGTATAAAAGACAATTTTATCCACTGTCATTTACATATTAGATATATCGTACTGTGTTATATTTACGTTACGGTATTCATTCACTAAAAACCGTAACTGTTTCGTTTCATTTTTAGGGAGAAAATGTATCGTATTATCATTATGTATTAAAAGCAATATTTAACGTGTCAAAAACGTATTTTTCTTGTAAAGAACACTTAATTCTTACCGATTATAAAAAGCTAGTAATACATCTACTTCGGATAAGTAGCCTTATAATATTACCTATGAGAGTCGGTGAAATATTTTCTTACAGAAGTCTAACCAAGGTTTATTACTTGTTGTCAAACAAGTAACATAGTCTTAACAAATCTTATTTTATTGTTATATATACATGTCATTTTCTTTAATTTTGGCTTAAACATTTCTATAGGAACCTTCCACCATTATGCATCTTTTGTCTTCCCTTCCCCTGTTGCCAACGGGTCAACCTACATGTAACATAAGGAAGCGGGAAGCGATGTCCCGTGAGGGTTAAAGCATTTTCGTCGCCAAAATGAAAGAAAATGACCTGTATATTGTTTTGTCATTGTCAAAAGACAAATAAACGTAACCAGTTTTTTTTTTGTTCTCCGTCCTGATGCTGTCTATAACTAAGAAAATATGCCCACTCTACTACCTACGTGATTGTATTTAAGTTGTAATGAGTTTAAAGACTTAGCAATAAAAATAATTATATACTTAGTTAGCTTCTTAATTTTTTAATATAGCATAAATTTAATTTACTATTTTGTTGCCGGCACATATATTTAAACATTAATGTTGTGAAGTAACGGACGGATATTATTAAAAAATGTTACTGGTAAGAAGCAACAATATGGCGAATTGAATACAACCACTAGAATAATTTATTTGTTTACAAAATGAGTGTACATAATATTTATTTTTAAGAATAATAAAAATGTTTCAATAAAAGCCAAGTATTTTATTACGATTATGTTTATATTTTCACATCTCACTTATAATAAAATTACATGGTCACAATATACTAAAAATAAAATTAATTTGTATATATAGGATCGACAATAAAAAGTAAAATAACATGTACCATTGCGGCCAATACTGGGACAAAGAAATTAGCTTTAATCTCCTGGACTAATGTAGGTAAATAACATACAAGCGTCAGATATGAAACATATTGTATATTTTTACATTTTTATATTCTACAGTCAATTCTGGACATTTTTCATAAATCATGCCCTATACAGTGTCACCAGCAAAGTCTGCATCATATGGGATTTTTTTTTATTAATAGCTTTATTCAAAATTTGACTTTGGCATCAAGTTCTGCCTCGATCGAGATGAGAATTAAGCAAAAAAGTAGTAGTCACGTGATTTGCCAACATGCAAAATTTTAGCTGCACAAGATAATTTTGATTTTTTTACCTATATTTTGTAAATTGCACCACTTTTGCAAAATAAGACTCAACTCACCCTACACAAAACTTCTTAGTGTTGACAATGCTTTATTTTAGATACATTTTCTTTATAGCGCCATATTAAATGTGTGTTTTTCTACAAAATCAAAATTGGGCTATTAAAATTTGGTTGCATGTCATGCAAAGTTTATTTGTTTTTGACCCTGCATAAGGTAACATCATAAAATAAGTATTTTTAAAAACGTAGTTTGTGTCTGAAAGTAATGCACCCTAATATTAAGGCAAAAAAGAACACAGTGTCTTCAGTAAAGTGTTTTTTAGATGGAAAATAAATTTTAGTGATGGATAAAAAATCAAAATTATCTTATGCAGCTGAAATTTTGCATGTGGGCTAGAAACTGCATTTAAAAAAACTTTTTCTAATAAATTTTTTCGATATTTTCAGAAATAACCCCACTTTTGAATTATTTTTTGAAAAAAATTAAAATTTGACAGATAATGCGAATCACGTGACTACTATTTTTTTGCCTAATTTTCATCTCGATCGAAGCAGAACTTGATGCCAAAGTCAAATTTTGAATAAAGCTATTAATAAAAAAAAATCCCATATGATGCGGACTTTACTGGTGACACTATATTCAACCATTTACGAAATATTAACACTTGTTGCTGGTATCTCGACATAGCAACGTTCTGAATTCAAATCACAACCTTAAAGGCATTGACAATGACAATTTGCTATTCAAGTTTAAGACGTCAAAAAAGTCAGGGAATGTTAATCACTAATCAGATTTGAATTCTGCTCTGCTGATAGTAATATGCAGTGTGTTCACGAATAAAATTTGGCAGAGGAAGAACTTCTTTATCAGTAGGTATAGAAGAAAAAGTCTTCTTTATAAAAACGTCTGCTTGTGCTGAAACTACAATTTCGAATATCAGACTTGCGATTAATAGACAGGGTTCGTCACAAACAACATTTTTAGTTTTTTGGCTTTTTTTTTCGATTTCTTGATTTATTAAAAGAATTTTGCTAGTGTTCAAACTACAATTTCAACTATTAGGTTTGCGATTACTATACAGGGTTCGTCAAAATCAACAATTTTTGTGTTTTTGATTTTTTTTCAATTCCTATTGATGATTGGCTAAATCATGACTTTGGGAACAAGTGGATTGGAAGTTACCTATGGTCCAAATCAGTTGGTACTTAGGAGTTCCGATCTCACAATTATCGACTCTTATTTATGGGGATATCTGAAGCCAAAGTGTATAAAACCAATTTCACTAACAACTCTTGAAAGAAAAAAATAAGAGTGGTTATTGCAAATATCCCAATACAGCAAGTTAGGAACTGTTATCGGGAATTCAGATGTCGACTTAAACTATGCGCTAACTCGGTGGTATACTTCAAACGAAGTCAGTTGAGACAACGTAAATATTGGGGGTACGATCAATTTACTGCATCACACACTGAAACTACAATACAAATATAACAAAATTTGTACTGATCGCTCCCTATATAGATGTTCGAAGATAGTCCACGTGGACTTGACAAGTCTGTCATAAATTTTTTTTTAGTTATTTTGTCTGTCTCTACTAAGATCGTATACACTTTACCACGTTTGAATAAAAGTTTTATAATTTTATATATTACTAGCGTGTATCCGGCATGCGTTGCAACCCGCTGGTTTAAATACAAACCCGAACAAACCCGATATATTAGTACCCGGCATGCCACTTTCTGAAATTGCACCCGTGCGAAGCCGGGGCGGGTCGCTATTATACATAAAAACCTTCCCCTTGAATCACTCTATCTATTAAAAAAAACCGCTTCAAAATCCGTTGCGTAGTTTTAAAGATTTAAGCATATATAGCTGGTAGGGGACGGACAGACAGCGACTTTGTTTTATACTATGTTAATATATAACTATTTGTTTTTACGTAAATTTATTTTAAACAAAATCCAAAAAACTAAAAATGTCGTTTCTGATGAAATCTGTAACTATAATAATCGAAGATGTGATATTTGAAATTGTGGTTTCAGCACAAGCAAAATTCATTTAATAAATCAAGGAATTGAAAAAATAATCCCCAATAGTAAAAATGTTGTTTATTGTGACGAACCCTGTATAGTAATCGCAAATCTGATATTCGAAATTGTAATTTCAGTACAAACAAACGTTTTGATAAATAATGACTTTTTCTTCTATACCTACTAATGAAAAAGTTTTTCCTCTTCCAAACTACCGTGGACGTACTGTTAAAGATAGTGTTAAAAGTGGTCGTCCTGGTATACCTGGGGACAAAAAAATAAACATATACAGGAAGATTCTCATAGCTCAAGCACACGACTTGTGATGGAAAATTCTTGACAATTTTTTCCAAGAATATTCTCGATTTCGGGAGTTTTCTGAGAATATCGTAGTAGGTGGCCGATTTTTTTTGCTGGAAATCTTCAGGTAAGATATATATGAGGGGTATAGATTTAAAGTGTACAATCTCCATGTTTCCTAAATTATCAGTAGACGAAAAAAACTTATAATTCATTAAATACAAACAATTACGATAGTTTTTCCTTTTTATTGTATTTATGGCACACCTTAGACTAAAAAACAATTTTTTTCCTTAACATTTAAAAATAATATCAAAGTTATTTGGAAAAAGGAGTTGGAGTTTGTACGTTTTGGAAATAACAATTGGAGTTTGTCCATTTTGAAAATAGCAAATATCGAGTTTGCCCACATTGAAATTTTTTCACAAAATTTTTATTTATAAAAACAATACATTAAAATACAAAAAAAAATAGTAAACAACAAACGACCACTGTTTAATGCTTTACGCATCACATGCACCTAACTTGAAAAAGTAAACTCTGAATGGCTTTGGCGTGAATTATTATGAACAAGTCTGTGCAGGATTTTGCACGCCTTTGAAATAATTCGAAACTAACAGCAAAACAATCCATTGGAGATTGTACACTTTGATTTTTAAAATTGAACAGGAGATTGTACGGTTCGAAATGTGAATGGAGCTTGTACATTTTGAATTTAATCCCAATTTTCTGCCATCAAAATCCGTTGGAGCTTGCCCGTTTTGACAAGAAATTATGAGTTATTTCGATTCACGACTACAATTACTATGTAAAACGACATCTATGTCATTTTTAATGAAATATGGAGATTGTACAGTGTTATCAATTTAGTTTGTCCCACTTTTAAGAGCCTGTAACTTTTTTGTATTTTGAGTTAGCGAGCTCATTCAAAAAACAAGATGTACTATTTTTAGCCAAGTTTTTATGAGTGTTGTCAAAAATGACAGTAGGTGTCACATGTAACTTCTAAAAGCAAAAATTTAATTTTTTTAAATGGGACACCCTGTATATTAGAGGCGCATTACATGGTCCCTTTTCTTTCGATTTCAAAAATATAACACACATATGCATTATTTTCTTTATTCCATCAAACATTGACAAAAATATGAAAAAATATAATATTATTGCTAAAAAGGCATCAAGATAGCTATGCAACTGTTTTGGGTGCTATGGATTTTATCTTCATTTATATTTCAGTCTATCATTCTAAGCATTATTATTTGTTTTGAATATTGTAGAAAAGTTATTTTGTATGTAAAAATTAACTAACATGAGATATAGGCTAACACATTAATTTCCATTTCTTCCGTAATAATTGTTTTCCGCCTAATTATTCGTTTTTTCTTTATACCTCCAGTCTCGAAAAATGTTTTCTTCAGCCGATAAAATATTTTTTGGGAAGGAACCCGTCTATTGGGAAACTGAAGACTTTACCTCCTAAGTGCTAAGGTTGCACTGCCCGTTTGACGAAAAATATCAAACATAAAACACTTTTCCTCCACTGAATAATAATATCTCATGTTAGTTAATTTTTACATACAAAATAACTTTTCTACAATATTCGAAACGATTAATAATGCTGAGAATGACGGACTGAAATATAAATGAAGATAAAATCCATAGCAACCAAAACAGTTGCATAGCTATCTTGACGCTTTTTAACAAGAATATATTTTTTCATATTTTTGTCAACGTTTGATGGAATGAAGAAAAGAATGCATATGTGTGTTATATTTTTGAAATCGGAAGAAAAGGTACCATCTAATGCGCCTCTAATATACAGGGTGTCCCATTTAAAAAAACTAAATTTTTGCTTTTAAATGTGACATGTGACACCTACTGTCATTTTTGACAACACTCATAAAAACTTGGCTAAAAATAGTACATCTTGTTTTTTAAATGAGCTTACTAACTCAAAATACAAAAAAGTTACAGGCTCTTAAAAGTGGGACAAACTAAATTGATAACACTGTACACTTTGAATCTATACCCATTAAAAGACATCTCTAATCTAAAATAGGAACTAAATCAAATAAAATGTATTAAACCAACTTTTTTATTACGCTTAAAATACCTGAAAATATGTTCGATATACAGGGTGTCCGGGAAAATGTGGGAAATCTCCCGGATATGAAAAAAAAACACGTGAAAAGAATACTACAAGTTCATATCAACTTCTATCGTATCGGCCTCCTCTTCGGAGATATGGGCTCCCAAAGAGCTTCCATGGAATTAATTTTTTGACACATAATTATAATTATTAAACCAACAAGTATATTTCAATTATTTTTCATATAATCTATAGCAGGTAAGACCTTCAAATTACTATCCCAGAAAGTGTTACGAATTGCTCATAGCTGCAGGGACGGACTAGCTGTGACACTAATGTGTCCATTTTTTTTTACGCCCTGTATGATAAAAACTTTGGATAACGTTTTTTACATACTTGACTAAAAATTAAGTACTCTTCATTCATGTCGCTAATCCTAACCGTTTTCGGAAAAACGTAATTTTTAACATATTTACATCATGTACATTTAGCGTATTTTAATAAAAGATACATCTTTGTTCCTTTAAATTATAAATGTTCACTTTTAACTGCTTACTATTAATACATGATCGCAATCAAATGACGTTTTTCCGAAAACGGTTAGGATTAGCGACATGAATGAAGAGTAATTAATTTTTAGTCAATACTTAATGGTATGTAAAAAACGTTGTCCAATGTTTTTATCATACAGGGCGTAAAAAAATGGGCTAGTCCGTCCCTGCAGCTGTGAGTAATTCGCAACACTTTCGGGGATAGTAATTTGAAGGGTCCTACCGGGTATAGATCATATGAAAAAAAAATTGAAATATACCTGTTGGTTTGATAATTATGTGTCAAAAACTTAATTCCATGGGAGCCCATACCTCCGAAGAGGAGGCCGATACGAATACGAATATATATGAACTTGAAGTATTCTTTTCAAGTGTTTTTTTCATATCCGTGAGATTTCCCACTTTTTCCCGGACACCCTGTATAACTGACATAAGTCATAAAAATAATCTTATGACACGCCCTAGACACAAATGTTTTATATACTCGTAAGAGATGTTTAAACTTAATTCCATGGGAGCCCATACCTCCGAAGAGGAGGCCGATACGAATACGAATATATATGAACTTGAAGTATTCTTTTCAAGTGTTTTTTTCATATCCGTGAGATTTCCCACTTTTTCCCGGACACCCTGTATAACTGACATAAGTCATAAAAATAATCTTATGACACGCCCTAGACACAAATGTTTTATATACTCGTAAGAGATGTTTGACTAGTCCCCCTACATAGCATAAAAATGTTTTTGGATATAAAGGGTGTTCCATTTTTATAAATGGTTATAAATTTGATAGTGCTTTTTTACTTAAAAATTTAATATAGATTTTTTAGAATGTAAAAAATACAGGGTCTCATTTATTATAACAAAGTTGATAAGACGCCTTAAAAGCGAAACGTGGAAACCAATTTCCCCGGACCCTCCAGAACAGCAAGACGTCGATTAGGAGCGTCAAATAAAAACAACCGATGTGCTCCTAAAAAAAGTAGTTTTACTAATGATCTAAAATTTAAAAAATACATGTATTGCGTAAAAACGAACCACAACGCTTTTTAAAAACAGAAGGATGCATAGCATTTTAAAAACCTTCATATTTACCTCGTATACTAACCAGGGTTGGTTGAATTCGTCCAAGTGGACATAATTGGACGATTTTGTCCAATTATGTCCGTCCGGACAAAATCAATTGTTCTGGACAAAATGGACAAAATTGTACAAAATCAAATTAAACACATATAAAATTAAAAAAACTTTATTATATTAGGATTAGGGTGTCAAACAAAACTTAAACAACAATAACGGGATACCGTCGGATCATCGTGCCGTCGGATGACGGACGCCTGAAAATTTACCTTAAGGCCCCATAATGAAATAACAAATAGCCATTTTCTGGAATTTTTAATTTGGTATTTATTGTTTATATAATACACAATACAAACGTGTATTTTGGGTTGCCTAAATCAACAAATTTAATAAAATGTAATGAAATTTGATTTTGTCCAATATTGTCCGATTTTGTCCGTTTTTGTCCAATTTTGTCCATGTCCTGGACAAAATCAAAAAAAGTGGACAAAATCACAACCCTGATACTAACATGGTGGAATCATGTAATTCATAGACACCACTTACATTTTCATAGGCAAAATATTTTGAATTTTTTTCTTGTACCAGTATTTTTTGGCCGCAATAGTACTTTTGTACCTGTAAGGTATTTTAAAAATAAATAAATAACAAAATAAATGCAATTTCTTTAAAATTCTATAATCTACTAATACTTATACAGCGTGATCAGTTAAGGGTACGGAGCGCCCATATCTCGGAAACTACTAAGCGTAGAAAATTGGGATAAAAAAATTATGATTAAAGCGGTCATGAAAAAATTCTGGAAATTATTTTTAAGTTCCACAATTGAAAATAATTTTTTTAATTCTAAATTTCTCCGAAAATTCCCATATTAAGGTATGACTCTGATTACATCATTAGAAAGCTTAGACAATTCTACATCATTTTGGTTTAAGGCTCATTGGCGTATCGACCAAGATAAAAGTGGGGGAAGCTATTGAAAGCGTAAACATTAAAATCGCTGTAACTTCTAAACGACTTATCCGATTTTACTGAATTTAAGCTTGTTAGGAAGAGAAAGGTAAGTACCTTCAATCGTCGTATCTAACAGTACACGATAGTGTTTAATAAAATTGCTAGAGGGCGCAATTTGTAATAATAACAGCTTTTCAATTTTATCCCGAAAATTCAAATCATACGGTATAACTATGACATCATAATCGAAAAGTAGATGAAATTTGCAAGAAAAGTTGTAAAGACCGCAGTTCGATATCTTTGTTCGTTTCAGAGTTATTGCCAAAACAATAATTTTTAATACCAATTGTGCCCTCTAGCAGTTTTATTAGAAACTATCTTGTACCATTAGATACGACAATTGCAGGTTCTTCCAAACAAGCTTAAATTTAGAAAAATCGGATAAGTCGTTTAGAAGTTATATATATATCTCCCACTCTTATCAAGTGAAAGTGTAAACATTAAAATCGCTGTAACTTCTAAACGACTTAACCGATTTTACTAAATTTAAGCTTGATTGGAAGAGAAAGGTAAGTACCTTCAATTGTCGTATTCAATGGTACAAGATAGTTTCTAATAAAATTGCTAGAGGACGCAATTTGTAATAAAAATAATTGTTTTGGCAATAACTCTGAAACGAACAAAGATATCGAACTGCGGTCTTTACAACTTTTCTTGCACATTTCATCTACTTTTCGATTATGATGTCATAGTTATACCGTATGATTTGAATTTTCGGGATAAAATCGAAAAACTGTTATTATTACAAATTGCGCCCTCTAGCAATTTTATTAAACACTATCGTGTACTGTTAGATACGACGATTGAAGGTACTTACCTTTCCCTTCCAAACAAGCTTAAACTTAGTAAAATCGGATAAGTCGTTTAGAAGTTACAGCGATTTTAATGTTTACACATTCAATAGCTTCCCCCACTCTTATCAAGGTCGGTACGCCAATGAGCATTAAACCAAAATGATGCAGAATTATCTAGTCTTTCTAATGATGTAATCAGAGGTATACCATAATATAGGAATTTTCGGACAAATTTAGAATTTAAAAAATTAATTTTCAATTGTGCCCTCTTGCGGCGAAATGAGGAACTTAAAAATAATTTCCAGAATTTTCTCATGACCGCTTTAATTATAATTTTTTTTATCCCAAGTTTCTACGCATAGTAGTTTCCGAGATATGGCCGCTCCGTACCCTTAACTGATCACGCTGTATGTAAAAAAAAGCACACCTATAAAATAAATTGTTCCATTGATCAGTATTATCACTGACCAATCTTTGGCCCTACCTTCACCCAACCACACGACATGTAGGCGATATAACGATAAAAATGTACCTAACACGGTCAATTCGCACGAGACGACATCGTTTATGACATATACCGGGTGTCCACGGAAGGTGGTTCGCCCCTCTAACTTTCTTGTTTTTCAAGATAATGGAATAAAATTTGGGTGATTTGTATACGACATAAAACTGAATTTTTTGACAGGTGACTCAACATTATGGAACTTTCTGTTTAACCGGAAGTGACATAAACTTCTGATTTCTAAATGGGACACCTGGTATATTTTTCCTTTCTTTGACTCCATATGACATTCTAAATAGAACGATGTGTCACTTGTCACTTTTTGCCACCAAGAAAATATTTTTTTTCCAAATTTATTGTTTTATCTAGATGGCATGAATACCTTAAAACCACTTATTCTAGTTCTTTAATCTTGGGAAAAATATAATTTTACTATTTTTGGTCCAATACCATGTGCTGTGTAAAATTTAATCTTCAAAGTTGTATAACTAATTTTTTTAATACGGCAACATGGTGACTCGTCGGGTTCAGAAAAAAGAGGATTTTATTACGATTATTTTGATACCACACACTATATTAGGTTTTAGAAAAGCCGTCATTAAAAAACTTTATAAAGTTAACTTGGAACTTTCCTAAAATGAAGCATCTTATGAAAATAAATTTAGATTTAAACGCTTCAAGTAGCCAGTGACCAGCAAAACTGATAAAAAAAACCATGCCTTGAAGAAAATGTAGCCCAATTTCCAATTTAATTCAACTCATAGAAAACGAGCATATAAAATACACATTAAGTCATTTTTATCAGTTCATAGGAACGCAAAAACTCATTAAGTAACATAGTAAATTTTGTGCGTCAGCATAATATATTGTCGTGACAAATATGACAGAGAGTTTTATGTGTCAAAATAGGTTAGTTTTCTAACCTTAAAATATGTTTTATTTGAAGTTTAAACAAACAATATCGTTAAAAGTGCCTAATAATCTGATAATCGTGATAAACTGCATTTTATTCAATAAATTTAATGCTTTCTAACTTTTCAAAAGCATTTAAATACACCGCAGAAACATTCGAGCGACATGTTTTGTCGCTGTCGTGTGGCTTAGTGAGGATAATATGGCCCTAGAATACCTAACGTAATATTAACGTTACAATTTCAACGTTATTATTTTGTTAAGAGCAAACACTAGTGATGCATTCACCATTTCGTTTTTTGATCAATATTTCGTTCTTTCTTTCACTCATAATAAATTTCTTCATCGATAATATATTTTGCATAACGTCAATTATAGAATTTTTTAAAATTCTATCGTAATTGTAGGTATGCGGCACTCAAGCAACATGCATTTCATTTAACGACTTTCTGTTTAAAGTTACAATCAACTTTCTCTAAGAACACGCCGCATCGTGACTAAGTGACCTGTCATTTATGGCGCCCTATTGAACAGGGTGTCTAGCAAAAATCGAAAACAAAATTCCCGACTAATTCCCGGTTTTTCCCGGTCGGATTTTGAAAATTTCCCGGCTGGGTTTTCCTAAATTAACTACACTTTCGTTGTTAAATTTTAAAACATTTATTTGAAAAACACATGGCTTAAGCACAACCCAATAATATAGTTACTTTTTTAATTTTACGATTTCTTGTTCTCTAGCTGCCAAATCTTTTGTGATTGTTCAATAATTTTTTTCTTTTTAGTTTCCAGTTCTTTTGCTTGCTTTTGAAGCTTTCTTTTTTCTGCTTTTTTCAAGTCGCTGTCAACCTCTTTTGCCTTTTTGGGTTGTGTTGTACCTTGAATAGGCATTTCTCATGGAAAGTATCATGGATTTTGTAATGTCCATAGTTTGAACTCCAATTTTTTGTAGTGAATCGTACACTAATCTTTGGCCTATAAGTGACTCTTCTTTTAAATTTTCCACCAAAATCTCCTTATTAACAGAAAATCCCCTTTCTGCTGTGGCCTTTTCATGAGAAATTGTTAGAAGAAGTTGCACCACGTTTTTTAAACTGTCATTTGTGATGGTTTCCATCCAAAAGTCATCTACTCTGTTACATCTGGAATAATTTTTCATTTTATTTATTATAGTCTGATCAGTAAGAATGTCTCTAAATGCTCTATCTGCTTCTTCCAATTTGGTCGCATTGCATCTGTTTGAATTTAACAAAATTCCAAATGCTTTGGACATCAGTTGCAAGGATTTTTTTGGATCTCTGCCAGTTTTATTGGGGTTAGGGAAACTTATAGCTTCAGTTAATTTATATGCTAACGGACATTTTTCCAAAAGTTTGGAAACTGTATACATTAAGCAGTTTCGACAATCCTGGCGAAAGATCATCATTTCTTTATCTTTAACTCCGACGCATTTTTTGATAGCCGCTCTAGTTCCATATCCTAGATCAATCCCTTGGACTTTTTTAAGGTTGCAATATAAACCATTCTTGTATTTTTTAAAAACATCTATTTTGAAAATAGGAGTGCCCGAGTACCTACTTCAAATTTTTAAGTTCGAAATTATCTGCTCATTCAAAATTCCCGGCTTAAACTTAATTTTTCCCGTCGAATCCCCGGTTTTTTCCGGCTGTGTAAAATTCACGTTTTTTTCCAGGATTTCCCGGCTCCTAGACACCCTGTTGAAGTCTGGTATATTTTACGTTAAGATGTTGGCTAATCTGAATGGTTTATTAGCATTATGGCTTGCAAAAATACAGCGTTAATTTTATTTACAATTGAAACATCGCACTCAACGTGCGATAGATTAAAAGTTATAGCGCTATTCATTGGTAAAACATAGAAATACATTTTACATACACTAAATTTACCGATGGAGAACGCTATGAACAACCCTAACAACATACAAGAATTTCGCCGCCTAAATATTGTAAGAGCCAATTACGCGGCAAGCGGTGTGCCTGTGCATGTTTTGCGTTAAATGCTGCGTTGCCATATAATAATTTACGCTCGTGGCGTAGTACAAAGCCGCCAAAATGTAATGTACTGGATTAGTTCTTAGTGGGGACAAGGTTTGGCAACCTATTGTCAAGTAATTAAAATAGATAAACTAATGTAATAATATTAAATTGATAATAGCAAATGCTACAGTAAGTAATAATAAGAATAATAATAATTGCATACTTAATAAGATTCATAATTCGTCAAAATACCGGCTGTCCAAATAGTACGACAAAGGACAATATATCTATCTCTCTCTCTTTCTATGGGGTAGCCCACAAAGTGAAACAACTTTTTCCCCTGCATTGTATACATTTTTGAATTTTATAGGTATCAAACTATGTACAGTTTCTTTTAATTCACTACAGCTGCTATTGACAGCTATATAGCTACCATGCGACCAAAACCGATGGCAGTGACGCATATGCGTTTTGCGAACTGCGCTATACAGTGTCACCAGTAAAGTCCGCATCATATGGGATTTTTTTTAATAGCTTTATTCGAAATTTGACTTTGGCATCAAGTTCTGCTCGATCGAGATGAAAATAAGCAAAAAAATAGTAGGCACGAGATTCGCATTATCTGTCAAATTTTAATTTTTTCCAAAAAATAATTCAAAAGTGGGGTTATTTCTGAAAATATTGAAAAAAGTTATTAGAAAAAGTTATTTTAATGCAGTTTCTAGCGCACTTGCAAAATTTCAGCTGCATACGATAATTTTGATTTTTTACCTATATTTTGTAAACTGCACCACTTTTGCGAAATAAGACTCAACGCAACCTACATAAAACTTCTTAGTTTTGACAATGCTTTATTTCAGATACATTTTCTTTAAAGCAGCGCCATATTAAATGTGTGTTTTTCTACAAAATCAAAATTGGGCTATTAAAATTCGGTCGCATGTGATGCAAAGTTTATTTGTTTTTGACCCTGTATAAGGTAACTTCATAAAATAAGTATTTTTGAAAACGTAGTTTGTGTCTGAAAGTAAAAAAATAAAAAATAAAATAAAGGGGTTTTAAATTAAAATTTATTTTCCACTTAATGAACACTTTACTGATGACACTGTGTTCTTTTTTGTCTTAATATTAAGGTGTATTACTTTCAGACACAAACTACGTTTTCAAAAATACTTACTTTATGAAGTTACCTTATACAGGGTCAAAAACACATAAACTTTGCATCACATGCGATCAAATTTTAATAGCCCATTTTTGATTTTGTAGAAAAACACACATTTAATATGGCATTACTTTAAAGAAAATGTATCTAAAATAAAGCATTGTCAAAACTAAGAAGTTTTATGTAGGTTGCGTTGAGTCTTATTTTGCAAAAGTGGTACAATTTACAAAATATAGGTAAAAAATCAAAATTATTGTATGCAGCTGAAATTTTGCATGTGGGCTAGAAACTGCATTTAAAAAAACTTTTTCTAATAACTTTTTTCGGTATTTTCAGAAATAACCCCACTTTTGAATTGTTTTTTGGAAAAAATTAAAATTTGACAGATAATGCCAATCACATGACTACTATTTTTTTGCTTATTTTCATCTCGATCGAAGCAGAACTTGATGCCAAAGTCAAATTTTGAATAAAGCTAATAAAAAAAAAATCCCATATGATGCGGACTTTACTGGTGACACTGTATGTTAGCCACTGCCATCAGTTTTGGTAGCGTGGTATAGTTGATGCTGGCTAAAATTGCGAACTTTTGGCAGCGTTCTACACTAAATATTATGATTCGAGTCGACGGTCTCTTTCTTTCCATTGTTATAATATTATATAAAATTAATAAAATTTAAATCGGCATCAAAGAATCTCCTACGATTTGTTTATATTGCATTTTTAGTACAGTGGACGACAAATAAATTCCTATGGTTGTTGTGCTTTAGTGTACCTAAATATGACTTGTTACGTCCATAATATCTTTATTTACGTATAGTCGAAAAAACAAAAATAGTGACATTAGTGGAGAAAGGATGGTCTTTATAAAGAGTAGCAGATCGATTTGCAAAATTAAATAGTACTTATCAAGGAATTATAGAGAATTGGCGACAACAGAGAGTGGAAAGGTCTAGAGAAACAGGTTTGGCTAACAGAAAACAACCAACGAAGAAAATGCTAATTTGGTGGATCATTTGCGGATAACTCCATTTGAAACTGCTGCGCCCGCTGCACAATACACATATTTTCTCCACGACCATTACTGAATGCAATAATTCCAAAATCATTTTTGATAATAGAATGTACAAATTCTCGCTCTTGAGTTGGAATATTTATTCTGAAACACTTGCTTCTTATGCGTTTTGCGTGTATTTTCATTCCATAACAAGATACGGAATGAATATTCTGTAATTGATATAAACGACATAGGTTGCCATGAATTTCGAAACTGTCAGTGTCAGATAAAAATGGCCGCGTTATTTTCAGACAAATTTTAGTGCAAGTCAAAAAATGAGTGAAAAATCGGACGAATCAGATATGGAACTGGATGGCCGTGGAGAAAATATAGTCTGCTACTCGGTTAGAATGAAAATTCGATACTCGTGGTTCCTCACGCTCGCTACGCTCGCGTTCGGATCCACTCGGATCAAATTTTCATTCCAACCTCGTTACAGAATCTTCTATTCCGGCTTCATTCAGAACAGCGCAGAGCAATATTCAGAGTTGAGAAATCGTGCAGCTGTTTCAAACCTTTTTTGTCATAAATGTCATAAGGAGAAAAGGGTTGGCTTTGCTATAGTCTGTTCAGTGATCGCTGACCGTTAAGTCACAACTAGTGCTTATCTTTCTAACATTCGTGAACTAGGTGAGATAGTAAATTTGCGTCAATAATGAATGTCGTATAATTTTAACAGTTAAAAAATTTTTAGTGTCATTTTTGACAGTGACATTATTTCTAAAATGTCACAGTATTGTGAAAAAGAACAAGCATTAATTTTAAAATTACAGAAAGTGATGCCGAAAAGACTCTTTTACCCTCTAACGCAGTTTACTAGGTAAATAATAAAGCAGTAATTGCGAAAACCTAAATAATAAACATGAAAAATATATGGCCATGTTTCTATAAATACCCGTTTTATAGAGTTTCTGATGCTTTGGGAGTTTCAACAATCCAACGAATTAAGACAAAGGATATAGACAAGGATGTAGATTTTAAGAATCGCAATAATGGAGCTATTTTATCATTCCGTGGTCGACAACTTCATGAACATACCGTAAGAGAGCCTATTTATGGGATGTATAGAGTAGGTGAACACGATACCATTCGCTCAATACAACTAAACCTTCAATCATTGATGGTTTTGAAATATCCACTGGTTCATTAGCTGTTTAAAAAAATTAAAATTAAAATGGCGTAAATGTACTTTATCAAACAGGCGTCTTTTAATAGAGCAACCCCATATAGCCCAAAAACGAGTAGAATTTTTAAGAGAATTTAAGAATAACGGCAAAAACAATTTTCCTTAAAATCTGGTTTTTCTGCATGAAACCTGGATATACAGTAAAAGGGAGATGTTGGTAAGATGATACTCTTCATACAGTTAAAAAAAAATCGTCAAAGGGTGTACGGTATATTATTCTACATGCTGGTTCAGAAAATGGATTTGTGGTTTGATAAATATTCAAGTCTGGCCTGAAATCTGCTGATTATCCTGATTCAATGAATAGTGAAAACTTTGAGAAATGGTTTGAAGAAAAATTGTTACCAAACTTGGAAGAACTGTCGCTTATTATCATGGATAACGCCACCTATCATTCGGGGCTAATTAAAAAATTTCAAATACAAGTTGGTCAAAAAGATTACTTATGGCATGGTTAGATCAAAGACAAATTCCGGTTTCACCATTTGCAATGAAGTATCAGATCTGGATAATAGTGAAGCAGCATATCCCATCCAAATGTTACAAGTAATCTGGAAAGCGCTGTTTATTTTATTTTTAATTATATTTATTTTATTTTTATAGGTTGGACGAACTAGTATTGCAAGATGGACATCGAGTTTGAAGACTACCTCCATATTATTGCCACTTTAATACTATTGAAATGGTTTGGTCGGAATGTAAGCGCTATTATGATACAAAAAGAAGTTCTGTGCGTCCTGTAACAAATGACGTAGTTTTGGGTCTGTGTAATGAAGCCACAGAAAATGTAACAGTGGAAAAATGGAGAATATATGTGACACACACTAATAAAATTATAAATGATGTGTGGGAACGGGAAAGATTTATCGATGCTTCAGATACTCTTCCCCTTATTATTAACTTGGACGAATCTGAAAAGGATGATCCTTGCGGAGGTAATTTATTTTAATTATTAAAAAACTGTATTTTGTTGTGTTGTCTATATTTTCTTCTTTATGATTTTATAAATAAGATGAAAATATTTGAAATAACCACAAATTTTAAACTTCAAATTGGATTTGAATTATAGGAGAAAATACAAGATATTTGGGAAGAGCTATAACACAATATACAAATAAGCTAATCTCCTCAATGCTAAGAAGATTACAATCAGTAATAAACTCCAATGGAGCTGCTATTAAATATTAATTCTTTTTTTAGTTAGTTTTTTTTTAATTAAATTTAATAAATATTATTATGACATCTCTAATATTGTTCATAATTTAATTCATTTTCTAAACCATCCAACCAACTTTTCAATTTTCAGCTGGTGTCATTGGTAACCCAGGAAATTAGAAGTCCGATTTACTAAAATATGGTAAAAAATAAGGTGAGGGAATCGTACGGATTTAATGTCGTCCACTGTACGTCTACTCGTTAACTGAAACGGAGTTATTTTTTATCGCACAATCTAGACATACCTACTATACATGGGATTATTTATCTAACGTACAGGGGCGGCCCAAATATAATTATCTCTATCTTCCGTCTACTCACCGTCTAAGCGACATTACCACAAATAAGCCGCTCAATAGGAGCTTAGAGTGAGAGGTAGTGGAACTATTTTCAGTCGTACCTTTTCAAATCCCTTCTTAAATAGGGCGTTTTATCACACTTGGTATTTATTGTTTCTATTCTATCGTATCTGTTACTTTTCTACTTTAGTTTTTCATAACTGGCCCTCTTAAAATATATAGGTATCCTACAAACAGTATCAATCCTCACCTACCTAGTACCTACTCTACCTGCGCCAAATTACCCCCAAATTCTTGGGTAGTTAGTCTAATCTAATGTCATTGAAGTACTGGGAGAATTCCTATCCTTAGTTTTGCTTTTCTTTTTCGATTTGTCCCGTTTCTTAGGCGTACTAGACGTACCAGCGCTTTCTGCCGGCGATGCACTGTTGGAACGTCGATCTTGTAGATGAAGCATGTCCCGAAGATTCGTTAGTTCGTCATCGTCTCCTTGGAAAAAGAGATATTTAGAAAGTTCCGGAGCGAGTTTAAATTTTTGGCGACTATTACAAATTGCTTTGGCTTTAAATGCAGGGGATAGCAAGAGGACAGAGCAAGACACCAGGTTCCTCACTAGTTCTACAATGAAACTACGTAACAATATGCACCAATTCCTATTTTATTTTATTTACTATGCAAAGCCGCTTTAATGGTGCAACACTCGTCGAATATTAGATAAAAGTTAAAAAATAGCCAATAAGTAAGTTACGTAAATGCTGAATCAAATGTTAGAAATAGAGATTGACTGCCCAACAAACAATTATAGTCTAAAAAAGGTGAGTTTCACCTAATTTTTTACTATAAAGCCCGACAGGCCGCTTTACATAGTCAGAAGTCAATAATTTATACCACTTTATCACCTAGTGGGGAATAAAACCAAGGTAATAAACTGGTAAAAAACACCTGTCATTAGAATAATTGGGCTTCATAGACCAAGTAATCTATACACATAAACTTTTAACGCCGTGGCATTTCAGTTCTGTCATACTTGTCAAATACTGCAGCAACTCATAAAATATAAATTTCTAATGGCTAAATTTAATTAGTATAATTGTACTGCACACAAAGTATGTCTATCTTGTATTATTTCATACGATTAAAAAGAGATAAAAATAAAGAGTTGGCCGAACAATTCCAGAAAAGAAAAAGAAAAAACACTGACCAATCTCAGCTGTATAAGAAATTTAGTAAGTTGGTGAAATCAAAAGTAACTAGACACTGACAAGTCTTGACATTTGGCATTAAAACTTTATGTGAATTTAACTATACTTCCTGGTGGTAAAGAGGTGTTTTTTTTACCTGTATTTAACCTTTGTGGGCCTATGTTGGGCCTGTTATGGGCTATAAAGTTGATAGAAAATAATAACCACAATTTTAGAAAAAGATTAAAGTAGTATGGTGTTTTTATTTTTATCAAAGCGCAGGAGGCAGGAGTTTTCTTAAATCAGAACATGTCATGTCAGCCGCTATTGATTTTTAAAATGGAGTGGTAGTATATAGATAGGTACTTATAAAATCATTATTTCATCGATGTGAGGTGCAAAATTAGGTGCGCGTAAAAAATGTTCCTATAGATTTCAATTTTACCTTGAAAACAAACCGTGCCCCAGAAAAAAAGGCATTTAATTAAAAAAACAAGGTAAATTAAAATTAAAAAACACAAGAAATTTAAAATCATATATTTTGTGCTTCGACGAATAAGTTAGCTCGTTTATGTATTCGGTTTTTGTAATATATTTGTTGTTGTTTTAGTGTTACAAGTAATTTAACAAAATTAATTGAAAATAATACACCATATTAAAAAAACATGGCGTCAGTAAAATATTTTTTCTAAAGGTCACGATTTATTGTGATTTGGGCCTTAAAAAAATGGACCTATAAGTTATGCTAGGAGAAAGTTTCCTATTTTGAAACTTCTGTCTTGATAGGTATAAATTATGAGAAATATTCGTTTATATGGCCTAAATTTATAATAAGTGTATATGAAGCCTAACTTGGAGTTTTAAAGAATAATGCATGTGCCTATGTACGGCCTATTACTTCATAAAATGTTTCTATCGGGGTCGCTGGAATATCTCGCAATGGATTAATAGCCACTATCATTATAATCTAACTAACCTAACTTTTTGGCCGAGTTCGAATCTAAGCCCATAACATTTTTTTGTTGTTCCGGCGTTTTGTATAGCTTCTACGTTTTGTGTAACTTCCGCAGATTGAGATAATATTTACTTGAAAATAGAAATATTTAATTTTTTTCACAGTAACCTAAATTATTGCTTCGAGTTTACCACAGTGCAATGAACGTTACAATCATCATTAAATATTTCTAAGCCAGAATCTCTTTAAAGACCTAATTTTTGGAAGATACGGCTTTTTATCCGGTTAAAATCACTTTGAGGGCAAAATAAGAGGACTGTTTGGCATAACTACAACCTATGTTATACTTCAAAGCCTTCTGAGCTTTAAGAACAAAATGCAAGACTAATATAGGGTATACATCTCCTCAGAAAATGTTCAAATTATAACCTGACCATGAAGATATATTAAAGACATAACGAAGTAATTTGTTCTTCATTTAGGGGCCTAAAAGAAATAACCTGGTTGGGCGTTTATCACTGACTTTCTTAAGACCTAACTATCAAGTCGATTTACAAGGTAAATGTCAACTCTTTTGGACCATCTCTTGGCTCTCTTATATTTTCCTACTTTGACACGTATTAATAAGTTCGAATCACTTTGTTTTGAACAAGCACTTAAGTCTCTTTGGTCGTTTCGTCCAAAAAGCCGATTTGGAGGTAAAAAATGGGCTATTTTTTACTTAAATAGGTAATTTTCCCCAAATTAGAGGTCGCCAAGGCTTTAAATGTTTGTTGGGTATCACTTGCGATTTACCGTATTTTTTTTGGTTTACGCCTCCGCTCGGAATTGAACCCAGAACCTCTCAAATATCAGTCGAACGCTCTGCCAATTGAGCTACGGAGACTCTGGAATTTCCTCACCAACTTAGGCCGGTTAGTTTAAAACGGTGTTGTAACGTATTTCTGGAGTCTCGATCTAATGACACGTAGTCGTAAATTTGCCAATGAGGTTGGTTGTGTACGTTTCGCTTTTGATGTGACCTCATGAAAATAAATCTAATGGTGTCAAATCTGCGGATGTATGGGACAAACACGATACGCCAATATGCAACACTGGCTTTATATTCTCTAATTTATGTATAGAAACTTACCTTCAATATCAACATTTATCGATTCCACAGGTTCTGGTTCTAAATTTTTCTTGGGTGTGCCTGAGACAAAGAAATTTTACGTGAGAGGACTCGAATTAGTAAATTTCTATTCTGTATTTGTTGTGTATCGAGTGAACAACTAAAAAGGGACGCCGGCTGTATCTTGAAAACCGTTTACCATAAGGCTTACGGAAAAAAATATTTATTAAAAAAAGTGACTAAGGGAAATTGCAGGAAATTATTTGTAAGTTTCTAGGTTGGCCGGTAGGGAGCGTAACTATAGTGGCCAAACATAAAACGGAATTTTTTCAAAAATCCCAATAGTAAACATACAGTTTGTCCACGGATAGAGTTTGGAAGAGGAAAAACTTTTTATTAGTAGGTATAGAAGAAAAAGTCATTCTTTATAAAAACGTCTGTTTGTGCTGAAACTACAATTTCGAATATCATATATGCAATTACTATACGGGGTTCGTCACAAACAACATTTTTAGATTTTTGGATCTTTTTTTTTCAATTCCTGGATTTATTAAATGGAGTTTGGTAGTGTTGAAACTACAATTCCAACTATTAGATTTGCGATTACTATACAGGGTTCGTCACAAACAACATTTATAGTGTTTTGGATTTCGTTTAAAATAAATGTACGTAAAAACAAACAACTATTGTTGCTTTATTACTTGGAATATGATTTTATATCTGGCCGAGTAACGATTTTGTTGTAAGAAAACCATTTTTTATTTGCCTCCTTTTCAAGTATTTTTTTATTACATGTCATATTTCTTCAATTCATTCAATCATAAATTATAAACCTTATTCAAACGTGGTACCACCGAGTTAGCGCATAGTTCAACTCGACATCTGAATTCCCGATAACAGTTCCTAACTTGTTGTATTGGGATATTTGCAATAACTACTCTTATTTTTTTCTTTCAAGAGATCTAAGTTATTATTGAAATTGGTTTTATACACATGTGGCTTCAGATATCCACATAAATAAAAGTCGATAATTGTTAAATCGGGACTCCTACGTGCCAACTGATTTGGACCATAGGTACCTTCCAATCCATTTGTTCCCAAAGTGATGATTTAGCCAATCATCAAAAGGAATTGAAAAAAAAAAGATCCAAAAAACTAAAAATGTTGTTTGTGACGAACCCTGTATAGTAGTGTATAGTAATCGCAAATCTGATATTCGAAATTGTAGTTTTAGAACAAGCAGACGTTTTTATCAAGAATAACTTTTTCTTCTATACCTACTAGTAGAGGGAGATGGGGTGTTCTGCATCAATCCCACAGGTCCAAACTGCGCATGCCCGGGCAGCTCGCAGACGTGGGCGGTACTAATTATGACGTCACCTGACATCTGTCACCTGTCACCGGTCATCTGTCATCTGTCATCTGTCGATGTCAATGTCAATGTCAATGTCAATGTCAATGTCAATGTCAAAGTCAATGTCAAAGTCAATGTCAATGTCATACGTCATATGTCATACGTCATCTGTCAACTGTCAAACGTCACATTGTTGGGCGTTAGCAACTTTGGGTCTTAGCTACTTGGGCGCTAGCTACATTGGGCAATAATATTCTATATATGGAATGTATTCAGGATGACGTCATATTACGAATAGAAAAAGATGGCGGATGCCACCTGTCAATTAGGGCAGCTGAAGGTCACCTGTCATTTATCAATTGTTTAATGAAAAATTTGATATATGGATGATATTTAGGATGACGTAACAAGTTATTATGAAATATCCCGAGACCTTTAGGTCGAGGTGTACTAAGGATATATGTTCGCTACGGCTCGGTAAGATTGCTAGGGATAATATAGCATGTGCCTCGTATTTAGGATGACGTAACAAGTTATTATGAAATATCCCGAGACCGCAGGTCGAGGTGTACTAAGGATATATGTTCGCCTACGGCTCGGTAAGATTGCTAGGGATAATATAGCATGTGCCTCGTATTTAGGATGACGTAACAAGTTGTTTAGAAAAAATCCCGAGACCGCAGGTCGAGGTGTACTAAAGATATATCCTCGCCTACGGCTCGCTAAGGTTGTTAGGGATAATGCAGTATGTGGCTCGTATTAAGGTTGATGTAACAAGCTATTTAGAAAAAATCCCGAGACCGCAGGTCGAGGTGTACTAAAGACATATATTCGCCTACGGCTCGCTAAGGTTGTTAGAAATAATGTAATACGTGAATCGTATTTAGGGTGATGTAAGAAGTTATTTAGAAAAATCCCGAGACCCTCGGGTCGAGGTGTACTAAAGATATATGCTCGCCTACGGCTCGCTAAGGTTGTTAGAAATAATGTAATATGTGAATCGTATTAAGGTTGATGTAACAAGTTATTTAGAAAAAATCCCGAGACCCTCAGGTCGAGGTGTACTAAAGATATATGCTCGCCTACGGCTCTCTAAGGTTGTTAGAAATAATGTAATATGTGAATCGTATTAAGGGTGATGTAACAAGTTATTTAGAAAAAATCCCGAGACCGCAGGTCGAGGTGTACTAAAGATATATCCGCGCCTACGGCTCGCTAAGGTTGTTAGGGATAATGCAGTATGTGGTTCGTATTAAGGTTGATGTAACAAGTTATTTAGAAAAAATCCCGAGACCGCAGGTCGAGGTGTACTAAAGACATATATTCGCCTACGGCTCGCTAAGGTTGTTAGAAATAATGTAACATGTGGACGAAACAAGGTATTTTGAAAAATCCCGAGATCGCAGGTCGAGGTGTACTAAAGATATATGCTCGCCTACGGCTCGTTAAGGTTGTTAGGATAGCGCAACATGTGATTCGTATTTAGGATGATGCAACAAGTAAATATGAAAAATCCCGAGACCGCAGGTCGAGGTGTACTAGGACTATATGTTCACCTACGACTCGCTAAAGCTGCTAGGGATAACGCAACATGCGGCTCGTATTTAGGGCAGCGTAACAAATCATTAGGAAAATCCAAAGACGTTCGGTCAACTGGTTCTAGAGATATAGCTTTTTGCGATCAGGGCCCTTATGCCTAAAGGTAGAAAGGCGAAATTTGGGAAACAGGTATAAGATGAGCATACCTATTGACTAGTGAAAGAATATTTCAAAAAATATCAAGTAATAACGGTGCTAGAGGTATAAAACCATAGAGCCCTAGCACGATCTAGACAAAATTCTTACTATGTAAGGGCCAATGCCCAACACGATGCGAGATCATCAGGATTAGAATTAATATAGTAGTTAAATGTCGGGGGTAAGACTAACTAAGTATTGCATTAAAAAATATGTAATTATTCTGTGAATATAGCAAGCAATTAATATTCAATGACAACAGGCATGATCGAAGTAAATAAGCAATTAATATGCCTCTAAATTATGGTATATACGATAGGATTCCAATGGGTAGAGATCGCTTATAATCGACAAACCACGAAAAATTAGTCGTTTCCGGCACTAAACGAGAGAAAAAAACAGATAAAAGCTAACCTATACACCGCCTACTTTGTTAATACCTATAATCTATATCATATAGTACAGTTTAACCAAAAACCTCTCTGAACGAGTAAAAAAACATCCAATAATCCATTAAAGTACCTAAAAATAACCTTTGAACCTATAAAAACCCTATTTATACAAAACAAACAACCAACAACCTTTCTGATGGGATAAAAACATCAAATAAACCATTAAAGTACTTAAAAAATGTCATTTGAACATATAAAACCCCCCAGTATACCTACAAGTTTTGACAGACCTATACTTGGTCTATGGGTATGCTTATTAGTGCCCTATAGCCGTCCTATGATTGTCCTATAGTGGGTTTATGATTGTCCTATACTAGTCTTATAACATTTGGACATATAAATATACTATTGCATGATAACATATTTAACAACACCTATATACAAAAATAAACAACCAATAAACACTCTGATAGGATAAAAAAAAACATCCAATAATCCATTAAAGCACCTAAAAAAAGGACTTTGAATCCATAAAACCCTATTTAACAGTCTCTATACAAAACAAACAACCAATAGCCTTTCTGTTGGGGTAAAAAACATCAAATAATCCGCTACAGTAGCTAAAAATGGTCTATGAACCCATAAAATCCCTATTTAACAGCTCCTATACAAAATAAATAACCAATAACCCCCCTGATTGAATAAAAAGCATCAAATAAACCATTAAAATATCTAAAAAATGTTCTGTGAACCCATCAAACGGCTATTTAACAGCTCCTATTCAATAATAAGTAGCCAAAAACAGCTCTGAACTGGCCGAGATCGGATAAAAAACATACAATAACCCACTAAAGCAGATGCTTGCAAATACAGTAACTCGATAATATTAAATAGCATGAACACGAATAATTGCACCAGAAAATACCAGAAAATATGTAATAAATATACACTAGTGCCTAGCTATCATCCTATCTATAAAAGTAAAACGCAAGAACATAAACTTATGCGAATATCGGATTAGAGTCCTTATGCCTAATAAGTAGCTAATGAACAGCTTTGAAAGGATATACACAGTTATGAACAGCAAATAAGACGTTATTCAACTACTAATCAACCGCTAATCATCCACTAACCTACCACTATTAGGGCAACTAATGAACACCTTTGAACCAATAAAACAGCTATTTAGCCGCTCCTATACATAATAAACAACTAAAACCTCTCTGTTCTTCATAGGATAAAAACTAAAAACTATTAAAACAAACCACTAAAGTAGCACAAAAACAGCCTTTAAATCTACAAAAACGGATATTCAGCAGCTCTTAAACCAGACAAAAAACGTTCAATAAACATCTAAGAACCTAATAGGTAGCTGAAGCAGCAACAGTTCGTTTTCACACCTCGCCTACGGATCATCGGGCATATTATCACCCTATAGTAGAATACACGGTATAACACCTTAAGTCGCTAGAAAAAACCAAGGATGATCATTCGAGCGAGCAATGTTCAGATATGAAGCCATAAATCCCAAAACGTGATATTCGAGATATACCAGATAAACGTTTCAGTAAAATTAAGAGGAGGGCAGGAGGCTATCATAGACGCAGAATATATTAAGTTTAATATAGTGGACTAAACCAAGCTCATAAAGATTAAGTGTCAAGGAATGATTAAGTGTAAATTAAGCGGACAAATAGCCTACTTGGGAACATATAGCTCTAAGTGATCATATACAAAACATAGAGGTTAGACAGAGAACTCACAACACTTCCATAAAAATAAATCTAAAATCTGTTATACATATCTGTTTATTTAACAACATGTCTATCAATAGAAAAACACTTAGCGCTACAGTTATGAACAGCAAATAAGACGTTATTCAACTACTAATCAACCGCTAATCATCCACTAACCTACCACTATTAGGGCAACTAATGAACACCTTTGAACCAATAAAATATATATTTAGCAGCTCCTATACATAATAAACAACTAAAACCTCTCTGTTCTTCGTAGGATAAAAACTAAAAACTATTAAAACAAACCACTAAAGTAGCACAAAAACAACCGTTAAATCTATAAAAACGGTTATTCAACAGCCTTTAAACCAGACAAAAAAACGTTTAATAAACATCTAAGAACCTAATAGGTAGCTGAAGCAGCAAAAGTTCGTTTTCACACCTCGCCTACGGATCATCGAGCATATTATCAGACTATAGTAGAATGCATGGTATAACACATTAACTCGCTAGAAAAAGCCAAGGATGATCCTTAGAACGGGCGGTGTTAAAGATATGAAGACCTAAAAACCCAAAACGAGATATTTGAGACATATCAGATAGGCGTTTCAGTAAAATTAAGACAAGGGTAGGAGGTTATCATAAACGCAGAATATATAAAGTTTAATATAGTAAACTAAACCAAATTCATAAAGATTAAGTGCTAAGGAATGATTAAGCCTACTTGGGAACATATTGCTCTAAGTGATCATATACAAAACATAGAGGTTAGACAGAGAACTTACAACACTCCCAGAAAAATAAATCTAAAATCTGTTATACATATCTGTTTATTTAACAACATGTCTATCAATAGAAAAACACTTAGCGCTATACTAAATTAGGGGGTTATAATTCTTAAAAGCAATTTGGCGGTTCCGAAATTGTGTGCATTGCTGAGGAGCAGAATTAGTAAAGATATTATATACACCAAGAGTATATAAATTAAACTAATAATGGTAGCAAATGAACAAGTGTTAGTCATGCAAATAAATAATATAACAACAACCGACGGTTCTAGGCTAAAAACTATCCATTAATCTGTAGACAGGGCCATTGAAGTTCCTTAATAGTCAATGTAAAATGCTGTAATACAGTGATTCGTAAGAAGTCGATTGCGATCGGGTAATTGCGTCAAAAGGCGTAGCCGAACGATTCGACTTGCTGAAATCTAACGCGAAAGTATGGTTAAGTTATATGTTGAGTACTAAAATTCAACTGCCAAGAGCAAAAACACACACCATATAAAATTATTATATAATACATTATTGCAGGGGCAGTCGAATGACTGAAAAATCAATTGAAACAAACTGCGAACGTATAGGGGGGCAGAAAAAGAAGCAGATAGGCATTGGCTACTATTACGATTATAACGACGAGAAATCAATAACTAACATCTGAATCAGCTACATACAACCACCTATGATAAACCTCCTTGAATGAAAATGCTGAAATTATCCGCTTCAACAGTTAAAAACACCTTATGATCTGAAAAAAATTGATAGCTAAAGGACGGGGATAAAGAGAAACATGAATAGAGTACAAGACAAGCAGCTAAACACAACAAAAATTAGGATCGTCTACATTTAATTTGCAAATAAGCAAGAAATAATAAGTATGTAATTTAAATAGCCTTAAATCGAAAGTCATTACAGAGAACGAATAGCTGTTGGATAGGACCTTATCCATCAAAAATACCCCTCCTAAAATGCTAAAAAATAAGACTAAGTAGGGAAAAAATACCTAGAACTTTAGGGTAATATTGCAATAAAGACCGGCTAGCTCCTACACGAGCATTTATGTAACACGAATGCAAGACGAACCTAACCTAACTTCTTAGGTGTGGTTATTCTGTATAAAGACCAGCTAACACCAAAAAAAAGGGGGCATGTATGTTCAAAAAAAGTATATAGATATGTATGATCATCCTCTAATATTAGGTATACCGAAGGAGAATACTATACAACTACTTACAGGAATCGAATTAAAGTTAAAAAAAATAGAGGTCATGTAAAGTATTTAAATTATCGAATAATCATCCAAATAAATAAAATACCCGTTTAAAATGTTGTGATAACTACATGAGATGAGGTTAAATGTAGAAATTTGGAGACTTCAGGACGATCATACTCATCTAATCGATCTTACAACATATGAAAACAATTAATCAATTAATTAGATAAACGTCATCTTAACGGGGGCTTCCAATAGTCAAGTGGCTAGACATCATCTAAACTATCAAAAATAAAGCACAAGAGTTGTAAAAATTATTTATCGAATCACAAAATTTGGCACATAACACATGAGGAGAATACCTTCTAATATCAATTATTCCTGAATGTTCGAATACAATCGTATAACTATCAAAAGCAGATATTGGTCTACGACTCGGTAAGGCTATTTGGGAATACTTGCTGATAGAAGCATGTACAGCATAACATCATAAGGTACCTAGAAAAACCCAAAAACCTCATCAGGCAACTAGGTCGCGAGTTGCGATTAGGGCTGCTATATCGAGAGAGGTGGGAAGGGGTGGGGTTATAGTAAACGGATAGAGGTTAAAACCCTCTAACAACTTGTAAAAAATTATTTCAAAACCTTAAGTCATAAATGTATTAGATTGTATAAAATCATTAATGCCTTAATGGTAGTGATAGTAAATATTTTTTTTTGCAATAGGTAGATATTGAAAAATACCTATGGAAACGATTAGCGCCATTAAAATAACACAAGCAACATCAATGTGAGACACATAAAATGCAGTTTTAAACGGGAAAAATTCGATTATATACATATAGATACTAGCGTGTTAGGCATCAAAAACGACATTTAACTAAGTTGTTTAAATAATATAAAAGTGCCACTATGAGGACGTTAAGATGTTCAAGAGAGGGACAGGATGTAAATTTGCAGGAAAAAATACGAGGAAATAGAGCAAATAATGTAACAAAATAATAACGTGGTAATCTAGCAGGACAGTAAACATATTAGTAAAAAAGCGCTCCAGAAAATAAAAAATATAGCAATTCTTATCAAGTATTAAAAAATCTATCCTAAATAATATTTGTTTATACAGATAAGTAGAAAACTATCGAAACATTGAGAAAGAAGGAGTGGCGACTGCAGGTATAAAATTTAACAACTATTGGTAAAATATACGGAAAAATATCAAAAATACCATCAATTTCACCAGAATGCTTATTGTCATAACCTTAGAACTCAAATGTACATTAAAAAAATTAAGCCAGCATTAAATGACTTATTTGTCTATGTAATTATTGAATGAGGGCCGGGTGTAGAATAAACTATTCATGCAAATTATCTATAACGCCAAAACCATCCAAGTCTGCTACAGACAGTACTCCATAAGAGCAAAAAGTTAGTATTCAATGTTAAAATAGCGTCCTCACTTCATATAAAGCACACCATCCAAAAATATGCGTATGAATTGTGTGAGGTGAAGCGCTATTATAAATGTTGTCTATATTAAGTTCAATACCGTTACCATATATAAACTCAACCTGCAAGAGTAATAAAAGTAATAATTAAGTACAACTCATGAGGACACATAATATGTGTGTAAATGGATGGTTGGGAAACATAGGATTCTAAGTCGCTGTCAGAACCCTGTTTAGTCAATCTCAATAATATTTCAAATGGTCGAGGAGGTGTGAGTCATGTATATTACTATGATCGTCAAGAAAAAGAAGAAGTGTATATCGAATGGTTATAAAAATTTAATTTCTAGCACAAACGATCTTTAAATAGAATGTAATAGAACAAGAAGCAGTAGCAGACGTTGGTTCTTCTGCTTGCCATCCTACTCCTTTAACGTATGAGGTTCTGATGGAGTATTCTAAGGCATCTGGTTCTTCAAAGTAGCGTTCACATATATCCAAAGCTCTAACTATATTTTTCATAGTCACCGGACGAATTCCCCATTCTTCTTTACGTTTTTGAAGTGTATTATAAATATCCCGAATTACATGATGTGCATCATTATTTACTATATTCTGTGCTTTATCCATGATATCTAATTAACTGAGGGTATTGCAAGTAATTAGGACAGCGTTCTGACTTAAAATATGCCTCAGTGCTTCTGCTGATAGTAAATATATCAACAGGCCTAATTACTCGGTGAAACCTGAATCGATAGAGGATTATTCGGGTTTTCGGGGTTACTCGGGTTCATTAGGATTTTGAGAATGTATTTTGCTGGACGTAGTTTTTAAACACAGCCACGGCCAAAGGCTCACTAAATTTGCAAAATTTTGGGAGAAGGCCGTGGCTGTGTTTAAAACTATGTCAAGCAAAATACATTCTCAAAATCCTAATGAACTCGAGTAACCCCGAAAACCCGAATAATCCTCTATAGATTCAGGTTTCACCGAGTAATTAGGCCTGTTGATATATTTACTATCAGCAGAAGCACTGAGGCATATTTTAAGTCAGAACGCTGTCCTAATTACTTGCAATACCCTCAGTCAATTAGATATCATGGATAAAGCACAGAATATAGTAAATAATGATGCACATCATGTAATTCGGGATATTTATAATACACTTCAAAAACGTAAAGAAGAATGGGGAATTCGTCCGGTGACTATGAAAAATATAGTTAGAGCTTTGGATATATGTGAACGCTACTTTGAAGAACCAGATGCCTTAGAATACTCCATCAGAACCTCATACGTTAAAGGAGTAGGATGGCAAGCAGAAGAACCAACGTCTGCTACTGCTTCTTGTTCTATTACATTCTATTTAAAGATCGTTTGTGCTAGAAATTAAATTTTTATAACCATTCGATATACACTTCTTCTTTTTCTTGACGATCATAGTAATATACATGACTCACACCTCCTCGACCATTTGAAATATTATTGAGATTGACTAAACAGGGTTCTGACAGCGACTTAGAATCCTATGTTTCCCAACCATCCATTTACACACATATTATGTGTCCTCATGAGTTGTACTTAATTATTACTTTTATTACTCTTGCAGGTTGAGTTTATATATGGTAACGGTATTGAACTTAATATAGACAACATTTATAATAGCGCTTCACCTCACACAATTCATACGCATATTTTTGGATGGTGTGCTTTATATGAAGTGAGGACGCTATTTTAACATTGAATACTAACTTTTTGCTCTTATGGAGTACTGTCTGTAGCAGACTTGGATGGTTTTGGCGTTATAGATAATTTGCATGAATAGTTTATTCTACACCCGGCCCTCATTCAATAATTACATAGACAAATAAGTCATTTAATGCTGGCTTAATTTTTTTAATGTACATTTGAGTTCTAAGGTTATGACAATAAGCATTCTGGTGAAATTGATGGTATTTTTGATATTTTTCCGTATATTTTACCAATAGTTGTTAAATTTTATACCTGCAGTCGCCACTCCTTCTTTCTCAATGTTTCGATAGTTTTCTACTTATCTGTATAAACAAATATTATTTAGGATAGATTTTTTAATACTTGATAAGAATTGCTATATTTTTTATTTTCTGGAGCGCTTTTTTACTAATATGTTTACTGTCCTGCTAGATTACCACGTTATTATTTTGTTACATTATTTGCTCTATTTCCTCGTATTTTTTCCTGCAAATTTACATCCTGTCCCTCTCTTGAACATCTTAACGTCCTCATAGTGGCACTTTTATATTATTTAAACAACTTAGTTAAATGTCGTTTTTGATGCCTAACACGCTAGTATCTATATGTATATAATCGAATTTTTCCCGTTTAAAACTGCATTTTATGTGTCTCACATTGATGTTGCTTGTGTTATTTTAATGGCGCTAATCGTTTCCATAGGTATTTTTCAATATCTACCTATTGCAAAAAAAAATATTTACTATCACTACCATTAAGGCATTAATGATTTTATACAATCTAATACATTTATGACTTAAGGTTTTGAAATAATTTTTTACAAGTTGTTAGAGGGTTTTAACCTCTATCCGTTTACTATAACCCCACCCCTTCCCACCTCTCTCGATATAGCAGCCCTAATCGCAACTCGCGACCTAGTTGCCTGATGAGGTTTTTGGGTTTTTCTAGGTACCTTATGATGTTATGCTGTACATGCTTCTATCAGCAAGTATTCCCAAATAGCCTTACCGAGTCGTAGACCAATATCTGCTTTTGATAGTTATACGATTGTATTCGAACATTCAGGAATAATTGATATTAGAAGGTATTCTCCTCATGTGTTATGTGCCAAATTTTGTGATTCGATAAATAATTTTTACAACTCTTGTGCTTTATTTTTGATAGTTTAGATGATGTCTAGCCACTTGACTATTGGAAGCCCCCGTTAAGATGACGTTTATCTAATTAATTGATTAATTGTTTTCATATGTTGTAAGATCGATTAGATGAGTATGATCGTCCTGAAGTCTCCAAATTTCTACATTTAACCTCATCTCATGTAGTTATCACAACATTTTAAACGGGTATTTTATTTATTTGGATGATTATTCGATAATTTAAATACTTTACATGACCTCTATTTTTTTTAACTTTAATTCGATTCCTGTAAGTAGTTGTATAGTATTCTCCTTCGGTATACCTAATATTAGAGGATGATCATACATATCTATATACTTTTTTTTGAACATACATGCCCCCTTTTTTTTGGTGTTAGCTGGTCTTTATACAGAATAACCACACCTAAGAAGTTAGGTTAGGTTCGTCTTGCATTCGTGTTACATAAATGCTCGTGTAGGAGCTAGCCGGTCTTTATTGCAATATTACCCTAAAGTTCTAGGTATTTTTTCCCTACTTAGTCTTATTTTTTAGCATTTTAGGAGGGGTATTTTTGATGGATAAGGTCCTATCCAACAGCTATTCGTTCTCTGTAATGACTTTCGATTTAAGGCTATTTAAATTACATACTTATTATTTCTTGCTTATTTGCAAATTAAATGTAGACGATCCTAATTTTTGTTGTGTTTAGCTGCTTGTCTTGTACTCTATTCATGTTTCTCTTTATCCCCGTCCTTTAGCTATCAATTTTTTTCAGATCATAAGGTGTTTTTAACTGTTGAAGCGGATAATTTCAGCATTTTCATTCAAGGAGGTTTATCATAGGTGGTTGTATGTAGCTGATTCAGATGTTAGTTATTGATTTCTCGTCGTTATAATCGTAATAGTAGCCAATGCCTATCTGCTTCTTTTTCTGCCCCCCTATACGTTCGCAGTTTGTTTCAATTGATTTTTCAGTCATTCGACTGCCCCTGCAATAATGTATTATATAATAATTTTATATGGTGTGTGTTTTTGCTCTTGGCAGTTGAATTTTAGTACTCAACATATAACTTAACCATACTTTCGCGTTAGATTTCAGCAAGTCGAATCGTTCGGCTACGCCTTTTGACGCAATTACCCGATCGCAATCGACTTCTTACGAATCACTGTATTACAGCATTTTACATTGACTATTAAGGAACTTCAATGGCCCTGTCTACAGATTAATGGATAGTTTTTAGCCTAGAACCGTCGGTTGTTGTTATATTATTTATTTGCATGACTAACACTTGTTCATTTGCTACCATTATTAGTTTAATTTATATACTCTTGGTGTATATAATATCTTTACTAATTCTGCTCCTCAGCAATGCACACAATTTCGGAACCGCCAAATTGCTTTTAAGAATTATAACCCCCTAATTTAGTATAGCGCTAAGTGTTTTTCTATTGATAGACATGTTGTTAAATAAACAGATATGTATAACAGATTTTAGATTTATTTTTCTGGGAGTGTTGTAAGTTCTCTGTCTAACCTCTATGTTTTGTATATGATCACTTAGAGCAATATGTTCCCAAGTAGGCTTAATCATTCCTTAGCACTTAATCTTTATGAATTTGGTTTAGTTTACTATATTAAACTTTATATATTCTGCGTTTATGATAACCTCCTACCCTTGTCTTAATTTTACTGAAACGCCTATCTGATATGTCTCAAATATCTCGTTTTGGGTTTTTAGGTCTTCATATCTTTAACACCGCCCGTTCTAAGGATCATCCTTGGCTTTTTCTAGCGAGTTAATGTGTTATACCATGCATTCTACTATAGTCTGATAATATGCTCGATGATCCGTAGGCGAGGTGTGAAAACGAACTTTTGCTGCTTCAGCTACCTATTAGGTTCTTAGATGTTTATTAAACGTTTTTTTGTCTGGTTTAAAGGCTGTTGAATAACCGTTTTTATAGATTTAACGGTTGTTTTTGTGCTACTTTAGTGGTTTGTTTTAATAGTTTTTAGTTTTTATCCTACGAAGAACAGAGAGGTTTTAGTTGTTTATTATGTATAGGAGCTGCTAAATATATATTTTATTGGTTCAAAGGTGTTCATTAGTTGCCCTAATAGTGGTAGGTTAGTGGATGATTAGCGGTTGATTAGTAGTTGAATAACGTCTTATTTGCTGTTCATAACTGTAGCGCTAAGTGTTTTTCTATTGATAGACATGTTGTTAAATAAACAGATATGTATAACAGATTTTAGATTTATTTTTATGGAAGTGTTGTGAGTTCTCTGTCTAACCTCTATGTTTTGTATATGATCACTTAGAGCTATATGTTCCCAAGTAGGCTATTTGTCCGCTTAATTTACACTTAATCATTCCTTGACACTTAATCTTTATGAGCTTGGTTTAGTCCACTATATTAAACTTAATATATTCTGCGTCTATGATAGCCTCCTGCCCTCCTCTTAATTTTACTGAAACGTTTATCTGGTATATCTCGAATATCACGTTTTGGGATTTATGGCTTCATATCTGAACATTGCTCGCTCGAATGATCATCCTTGGTTTTTTCTAGCGACTTAAGGTGTTATACCGTGTATTCTACTATAGGGTGATAATATGCCCGATGATCCGTAGGCGAGGTGTGAAAACGAACTGTTGCTGCTTCAGCTACCTATTAGGTTCTTAGATGTTTATTGAACGTTTTTTGTCTGGTTTAAGAGCTGCTGAATATCCGTTTTTGTAGATTTAAAGGCTGTTTTTGTGCTACTTTAGTGGTTTGTTTTAATAGTTTTTAGTTTTTATCCTATGAAGAACAGAGAGGTTTTAGTTGTTTATTATGTATAGGAGCGGCTAAATAGCTGTTTTATTGGTTCAAAGGTGTTCATTAGTTGCCCTAATAGTGGTAGGTTAGTGGATGATTAGCGGTTGATTAGTAGTTGAATAACGTCTTATTTGCTGTTCATAACTGTGTATATCCTTTCAAAGCTGTTCATTAGCTACTTATTAGGCATAAGGACTCTAATCCGATATTCGCATAAGTTTATGTTCTTGCGTTTTACTTTTATAGATAGGATGATAGCTAGGCACTAGTGTATATTTATTACATATTTTCTGGTATTTTCTGGTGCAATTATTCGTGTTCATGCTATTTAATATTATCGAGTTACTGTATTTGCAAGCATCTGCTTTAGTGGGTTATTGTATGTTTTTTATCCGATCTCGGCCAGTTCAGAGCTGTTTTTGGCTACTTATTATTGAATAGGAGCTGTTAAATAGCCGTTTGATGGGTTCACAGAACATTTTTTAGATATTTTAATGGTTTATTTGATGCTTTTTATTCAATCAGGGGGGTTATTGGTTATTTATTTTGTATAGGAGCTGTTAAATAGGGATTTTATGGGTTCATAGACCATTTTTAGCTACTGTAGCGGATTATTTGATGTTTTTTACCCCAACAGAAAGGCTATTGGTTGTTTGTTTTGTATAGAGACTGTTAAATAGGGTTTTATAGATTCAAAGTCCTTTTTTTAGGTGCTTTAATGGATTATTGGATGTTTTTTTTTATCCTATCAGAGTGTTTATTGGTTGTTTATTTTTGTATATAGGTGTTGTTAAATATGTTATCATGCAATAGTATATTTATATGTCCAAATGTTATAAGACTAGTATAGGACAATCATAAACCCACTATAGGACAATCATAGGACGGCTATAGGGCACTAATAAGCATACCCATAGACCAAGTATAGGTCTGTCAAAACTTGTAGGTATACTGGGGGGTTTTATATGTTCAAATGACATTTTTTAAGTACTTTAATGGTTTATTTGATGTTTTTATCCCATCAGAAAGGTTGTTGGTTGTTTGTTTTGTATAAATAGGGTTTTTATAGGTTCAAAGGTTATTTTTAGGTACTTTAATGGATTATTGGATGTTTTTTTACTCGTTCAGAGAGGTTTTTGGTTAAACTGTACTATATGATATAGATTATAGGTATTAACAAAGTAGGCGGTGTATAGGTTAGCTTTTATCTGTTTTTTTCTCTCGTTTAGTGCCGGAAACGACTAATTTTTCGTGGTTTGTCGATTATAAGCGATCTCTACCCATTGGAATCCTATCGTATATACCATAATTTAGAGGCATATTAATTGCTTATTTACTTCGATCATGCCTGTTGTCATTGAATATTAATTGCTTGCTATATTCACAGAATAATTACATATTTTTTAATGCAATACTTAGTTAGTCTTACCCCCGACATTTAACTACTATATTAATTCTAATCCTGATGATCTCGCATCGTGTTGGGCATTGGCCCTTACATAGTAAGAATTTTGTCTAGATCGTGCTAGGGCTCTATGGTTTTATACCTCTAGCACCGTTATTACTTGATATTTTTTGAAATATTCTTTCACTAGTCAATAGGTATGCTCATCTTATACCTGTTTCCCAAATTTCGCCTTTCTACCTTTAGGCATAAGGGCCCTGATCGCAAAAAGCTATATCTCTAGAACCAGTTGACCGAACGTCTTTGGATTTTCCTAATGATTTGTTACGCTGCCCTAAATACGAGCCGCATGTTGCGTTATCCCTAGCAGCTTTAGCGAGTCGTAGGTGAACATATAGTCCTAGTACACCTCGACCTGCGGTCTCGGGATTTTTCATATTTACTTGTTGCATCATCCTAAATACGAATCACATGTTGCGCTATCCTAACAACCTTAACGAGCCGTAGGCGAGCATATATCTTTAGTACACCTCGACCTGCGATCTCGGGATTTTTCAAAATACCTTGTTTCGTCCACATGTTACATTATTTCTAACAACCTTAGCGAGCCGTAGGCGAATATATGTCTTTAGTACACCTCGACCTGCGGTCTCGGGATTTTTTCTAAATAACTTGTTACATCAACCTTAATACGAACCACATACTGCATTATCCCTAACAACCTTAGCGAGCCGTAGGCGCGGATATATCTTTAGTACACCTCGACCTGCGGTCTCGGGATTTTTTCTAAATAACTTGTTACATCACCCTTAATACGATTCACATATTACATTATTTCTAACAACCTTAGAGAGCCGTAGGCGAGCATATATCTTTAGTACACCTCGACCTGAGGGTCTCGGGATTTTTTCTAAATAACTTGTTACATCAACCTTAATACGATTCACATATTACATTATTTCTAACAACCTTAGCGAGCCGTAGGCGAGCATATATCTTTAGTACACCTCGACCCGAGGGTCTCGGGATTTTTCTAAATAACTTCTTACATCACCCTAAATACGATTCACGTATTACATTATTTCTAACAACCTTAGCGAGCCGTAGGCGAATATATGTCTTTAGTACACCTCGACCTGCGGTCTCGGGATTTTTTCTAAATAGCTTGTTACATCAACCTTAATACGAGCCACATACTGCATTATCCCTAACAACCTTAGCGAGCCGTAGGCGAGGATATATCTTTAGTACACCTCGACCTGCGGTCTCGGGATTTTTTCTAAACAACTTGTTACGTCATCCTAAATACGAGGCACATGCTATATTATCCCTAGCAATCTTACCGAGCCGTAGGCGAACATATATCCTTAGTACACCTCGACCTGCGGTCTCGGGATATTTCATAATAACTTGTTACGTCATCCTAAATACGAGGCACATGCTATATTATCCCTAGCAATCTTACCGAGCCGTAGGCGAACATATATCCTTAGTACACCTCGACCTAAAGGTCTCGGGATATTTCATAATAACTTGTTACGTCATCCTAAATATCATCCATATATCAAATTTTTCATTAAACAATTGATAAATGACAGGTGACCTTCAGCTGCCCTAATTGACAGGTGGCATCCGCCATCTTTTTCTATTCGTAATATGACGTCATCCTGAATACATTCCATATATAGAATATTATTGCCCAATGTAGCTAGCGCCCAAGTAGCTAAGACCCAAAGTTGCTAACGCCCAACAATGTGACGTTTGACAGTTGACAGATGACGTATGACATATGACGTATGACATATGACGTATGACATTGACATTGACTTTGACATTGACTTTGACATTGACTTTGACATTGACTTTGACATTGACATTGACATTGACATTGACATCGACAGATGACAGATGACAGATGACAGATGACAGATGACAGATGACCGGTGACAGGTGACAGATGTCAGGTGACGTCATAATTAGTACCGCCCACGTCTGCGAGCTGCCCGGGCATGCGCAGTTTGGACCTGTGGGATTGATGCAGAACACCCCATCTCCCTCTACTCCTACTAATAAAAAAGTTCTTCCTCTTTCAAATTCTATCCGTGGAGACACTGCATATCAAAGGTAGCATATTTCAATCTAAAGAAAATTCTTTGATAACTTTTGTTTTTGCTATACCTACCTTTTTGTAGGAGGGGACAAAAAATATTGCTATGCAAAAATATTCACAACTTTCGTTTGGCTTATCGAAATTTGAAAAATATAAACTTGTTAAATAGGGATTATTTTGTTTTACCAATTTACTTAAAAACAAATTCGCTCTAAATTCCGTGGCGACGGCTAGAGGGCGCTATTTAGCAAAATCAACAACTTCTTTATTTTTCTTAGTGTTATGTTGACTATGGCTTTGTAAAAGACAAAATGGTAGGGTATTTGTAACTTCTGGCCTACAAATACCATATTAAAACGTCAGGTTATTCTTATGGAGCTCATTTTTATATTATATCTTCCATGTCTACGGTTTAAAAAAAATATGCTTGCGGTTTTCACAGATATTCTTCTTATTTTTTGCTTAAGTTAAAAAATACCGTGCGAGCAAAAATTATTTGCATCAAAGAGGGCCTTGCATCTAAGGACGTAATGCTTAGCCGTAGAGCTTAATACCGGTTGGGTGTCAGTAATTACCTGAATTAACAATCAATCAGTTATTCCGTCATCTTTGACAGTCGTTACAAGTAGTTTGATTCATCGCTAATTTTTCCAATTTTTTGAACAATTCACACGATGGGCTTTACGGAACAGCACAAAACATTCATGGTTGAAGCGTATTTTCGAAACGGGGTTAGAGTAAATGGTGAGTGGCAAGGCAATACAATCCGGGTTTGTGCATGGACGATTTTCACGAACATTTTCCTAACGTTGCTTTTATTGCTGGGGATTTTTATCGTTGCCTGAAAAGAACCGTGGCTGTGTTTAGGGAAACAGGTTCTATACAACACAAAAAAGGAGCAGGAAGACCATCTGTAAGAAGAGAAGAACTTGTTGCAAACGTTCGTGAAATAATGCAAAATACGCCAACAAATTGTATAAGACGCCTGTCCCAAGATGTGGGAAGATCTTATGGAACATGCAGGACTATTATTAAGAAGCAGCTAAATTTATTTCCTTATAAAGTGCAAGTATTCCAAGAAATACGAGCCGCAGATTTTGAAAGACGTAGGAATTACTCTCAATGGCTTACCCAAAATTTATTGGAAAGAAATGATTTATTAGACCTGACATTTTTTTCGGATGAAGCCTGGTTCCGCCTCTCCGGTTATGTGAATTCTCAGAATACACGCATGTTGAGTAGTGAAAATCCCCATTTTTTTGTAGAGCCCACATTGCACCCTCAAAAAATTGGTGCCTGGTAAGCTGTTTCCCGAAGAAGAATTGTTGGTCCTATTTTTTCCATGCCACAGTTACAGCACAGCGGTATAAAGACAATATTTTGAATCCATTTGTGGAGCAATTACTTGACGACGAACTACGTTTTGGATATTTTCAACAGGACGGTGCAACCGCCAATACAGCCGCCGAAACTATTAACTACTTACGCAATTTTTTTGACGACAGATTGATCAGTTTTCGATCAGACATTGAATTCCCACCTAGATCACCTTGTTTAACGGTTATGGATTACTTAGTTTTTCCTCATTTAAAGAACACTATTTTTAAAACAACAGTTGCAAATTTAGAACAATTACAAGAAAGGATTATCCAAGAATGTGGTAACATTTCTCCAGAGATGCTGGTCAACACTTTCGAAAATATGAGGACGTGTAAATTTATGCTTGGAGCATGGCGGTGGCAAATTTCAGCAATTTATGTAATTATTTGTATAATATATTCTTACTTTGTTAATTTTGTAAACAACGAAAATAAATTTGTATTTGTCTACTTATTTTATTACTCATTAGTTTGGCATATCATGTCATAATATGAATTTGACAAAATTTTAACCTAGATTTGGTTAGATATATCGTCCCCATATAATTTATCATTGTGATCTCAACCAAGCCCTACGTTTTTTAATCCCAGCCCTCTTTATGCAAATAATTTTGGCTCGCACGGTATATGAACTTTTTTTTTTCGCTGAAGTCGCTAGTATGAAATGTTATGTTTCTCAACTAAAATGTTAACATCAATAAAAATATATAATGCAGTCCACTGTAGATCTATTGCAATCTATCTTGTTATTCTGGCTGCTCTAGACCGACACTGGACACGGCAACGCGCGGCGGTATTCTAGCGAAAAAATAATAGAAATGAGCCAAAATAGGAATGGGCACGGGCTGAGTCAATATTATGATTGTCATACTAGAGATGGGCGCTTTTATTTTTTTTTCTTTAGCGCAAAAGCAAAATGTAGGACATCTAGTCACTTTAACCAAAACCTAACTTAAAATATAACTTTTTAAACTTGTTTTACCTCTATTCTTTTTTCCACCATTCTTATCTTTTTTCCTGTTTCTCTTTCTTTCACTTGAATTCCAATCAACATCGTCATCATCATCACTAGGAATTCCACTATAAGATGAAGTATCTCCTTTATCCTTATTGCTTGCTACTCTTCTAGAGGCGTTTCTAGATGATCTACTTATTCTACCCATTCCTGTAACAATATACCATTGTAAAATCGGCCTTTCCAGAAGAAGTAACTCTTTACATATAAATCGCACTTTACCTGTTGTAACTCCTTATTAATGGCTTGCAATAAGGAGGAAATAAATCGTTTACAGCTGTTGCAAAATAAAGCAATGCGAATTATCTTAGGATGTAACAAGTATACCTCCATTAAACTAATGTTAAATAAGGTAAGGTGGGGTAAATGCAAGATTGGGGTAAATGTGTTATTTGGTCCTATAATTTACGCCCTTGAGCGTGAGATGGCGCCGCATGTATTAATTTCGTAGTTCAAGTGTCCTCGTCCATTCTGCAATGCGCATATCTATGTTTGTCACTTCAGCAGTGTTGCCAATCGGCGGACTTTAGTCCGATTTTCGGACTTTTTTTAAGGCTATGTACTTTTGTCGGACTTTGAAACTATTTCGGATATTTCGGACTTTTTGATACTTGACGAAAATATGCTAAATGCACAAATTTGGAAATAAAATCGGCAGGTAACTTATTGTTTATTTACCAAGTGTTGGGTTGTCTTATTACTTATACATTAACTTTTTTATTATTGTTTTTTTTGTTATTAAAAAGTAAATGTTTATAGAGCTATCAGTCTTTTTCATTATATAATATACCCCCAACAGTAAAAAATAAATATCACTTATGGCGAATGCGCCAGACGAACCATTTTCATTTCGACGCGGACTAAATCGGACTTTTTCGTGCCACTGGGCGGACCTTTTCACCTAATGTAATTGGCAACACTGCACTTCAGTAAGACGCTTATGGCTGCGCAAGGGCGGTCCTACGGGGGGGGGGGGGTACTGGGGGTAATTACCCCCCCCAGAGACCAGGTTGAGGACGCAAAAACTAAAAATAATATGTCCAAAAAACCATAAATATTTATTATTTTTAAATAAAAAACAAAACCAATAAATTTGAAAAAACATTTTTTATATAAAAATATCAACTTAATATTATAAGATATATTCTATTATAGTCCGTCGATAAGTCGATATAATATCGCGAAAATGCTGGTAAACCGGACCGAAGAATGTCCGGTTTTCTAATGACTTAAAAAAAATGTTAAAAGCAGCGGCATCCAATGTAAAATATATTAAAAAAGAATTGTATTTTTTTTTAGCTTTATTTTCATGTTCTGATTTCTTTATTATACATATACATTTAAGTTTTGTTTTACTTTAGTGTTTTGACTTACATTACAATATTAAAACATACTAATGTTACAATATTAAAACATACTACATCAGTGGCGTATTTACGAGGGGGCTCGCCCCCCCCCCCCCCTTCCCCAGATATGTATAGTACAATTTTATTGTATAAACAAAGTTCATCTGTCACGGATAATGCCCTCGAAGCTTTTAAAACTTGTTTATTTTGTCGCCCTTTCAAAATTCTTTTAAATTAAAAGAGTGTTTTAAAGTCTGGTATATCGCCGCAGATTAGGCTTTACGGTTATTTTACCCAAAAAAGGGCGTGGTACCCAAAAAATTTTCGCCTGCGGTGCAAAAGAGCGCCTTCGGCGCATGAAAGATTGCGCCTCCAGCGCAAATCCTTAAAAGTACCCCCCCGAGAAAGACGTTCCAGGACCGCCGTTGTGGCTGCGAGATAAACACCTGATTTTGCAGTGAGTTATCAAATTAGTGTTACAAATTTCGGTGCCGGCTATTTTACATTACGAAAAGTATTAGCAGGTAAATATAAGTTTACACGGTCAGATCGGGCCAATATATCGATTCAAATCAGAAATTATAATAAATACATTATTTACGACCGATTTATTTCATGTAGTACATTTGCCCCGAGAGAAATAGGTTTTGGGGTTAATGTAACATGGTTGTAGTGGGTAAATGTAATAGGCTCTGTTACATTTACCCCATTATTTGTTTTCGTTTAAGACTTATGGTTGATAATTTTTTGTTTTAGGCGTCATGGTCAGAACTATGGAGGACTTGAGGTAGGAGGCCGATCGCAATGCATTGGATTCGGTCCCAAATTAGCATCGGTAATTCAGCTTTACGAGTCGTCGTAAGATGGCGCTCGTATTCGAAGTGGGCTATCAAATAAATGATATCTTATGGACGCGATAACTATTTTTATTTAAATTAGATCTTTAAGGAACAAATAAGGAATTTTATATGAATTTACACTTACTTTGTTATACTTATTAGTAAACTCGGCTTGTACAAAGTTCCAACTAAGCTTCGTTTTTAAAATACAGGGTATTAAACATTCTAGCTATACCTTTGGAGCTAGAAAGATACTTATTTGGCTGCGTTTCCTCGCTGAAAAAGATTCTGTCTTACACCCCGACACAAAGCAAACTCTACTTTTATAAATTGTACCATTATTCATTATAAATATGGAAATCAATTACAATACAACGTTATTTGTCTCGTCTTGTCTTTAAACGTCATTTGTTATTTCGAAAATAAAATGTCAATTTGTCAAAAGTAAAAAACGAAGAAGAAGAAGAAGAAGACGACACCAGCCCACATGCGACGCGAGAGCATCTATCGGCCAATAGCGAACTAACCAAAAAACCGGCACAAAATTTGAAAATGCTGCCATTGTCGATCGGCCTTCCTTCCCTCTAGTTCTCCATAGTCAGAACATATGTCAATTTTTTTTTTGCGTTATTACGTATTTTTTAACTTGTGACTTACTTAAAATGAGTGGATAACAATTTACATTTGTGTTTTACTATATAGACCAGTGCTGAAGCCTTTGAAAATGGTAAAAAGTGAAAAAAAATAATAGTAGGATGAAACCCATTGGAAAAGGAAGAGAAAAGAACAAAAATGAAAGGAAAAATAAATTACGGGCGATCCGAGTACGGGAAAGGGGGGAGGGGGGGGTTTTAAGGGTAGAAAATGATTTATCTCGATTTCCGGTAAAACTACAAGTCCTATGGAAAAACATTAAATTGCAAAGTTGTAGGTAATAAAAAGATCTACAACTTTTGTATTTACACTTTTTTCATATAACCTTAAAATGTATGTGAAAAATTCAAATAACCAAGTTTTTGGTTTTTTATTTTTATCTTTTACAAAAATTTTTTTTTATCCACGAAATTTGGTGAAAACTTACCTTTTCATGTCCTAAACACACTGTAATTTTTTTGATTTAAAATATTTATTTTTTAACCTTATTTTGACTTAATATCGAAAAAACACCCTAATTTTCAATCGAAAATTCTCACGTCAAAATATCTGCTTTTTTAAAAAAGTCGGTGGGCTTTTTGTTCGTTGAAATCTCTACTTTCTGATAGTGTTAAAAAATATATACATTACTATCAGGGCCGTTTCTGAGTGGTGTGCTGGGAGTGCCCCCGCACAAGGGCGGCCAAAGTTATAGGGCGGCGAAAGCCGCCTGCAGTTTCACAGAAAAAAATGTTAGACGTAAAAAAAAATTCTAGGAGTTTTTATAAATATGAAGGGTCAAATAAGAATGGTAAATTCAGTTTTCAAAAAAAAATTATGCAGTAGCTGTCAAGAATGAGGCAGCCGCCCTTTGTGTTAATTAGAGATTTCTTTTTAGATAGATAAGTATCGGAAAAATAAAAAGAATTCTCAACGGAGGTGGCCGCCCTGCAACCCACGTCAATTACATTTTGTCTTAGGTTTACTCAAAAAATTAAAACTAATTGATATTATTTGAATAATTATGTAGGTATAGTTGAATTCACATAAACTTTTAATGCCGTGACATTTCAGTTCTGTCATACTTGTCAAATACTGCAGCAACTCATAAAATATAAATTTCTAATGGCTAAATTTAATTAGTATAATTGTACTGCACACAACGTATGTCTATCTTGTATTATTTCATACGATTAAAAAGAGATAGAAATAAAAAGAGTTGGCCGAGCAATCCCAGAAAAGAAAAATTAAAAACACTGACCAATCTCAGCTGTATAAGAAATTTAGTAAGTTGGTGAAATCTAAAGTAACTAGACAATGACAAGTCTTGACATTTGGCATTAAAACTTTATGTGAATTTAACTATAGGTCTTATTAATTTGGTAGTAGGGTAGGTGGGGGCACAAATACTCACAGGGCAAAAGAACGCACCCTATTTAAATTTGCCGCCGATGTCCGGTTTCAAATGCTGTTACAAATTACTTTTCCGACGCCGAAAAAAAGTACCCAGACATTTTGATTACGAATTAAAAGATGACCCCATCGTCGAGGCCAAACAGAGTTTTAATGTGAATTTTTATTTTTCGATTTTGGATATATTTTTTTTTGCCAGGGGAAACCCTTTATGGGCACCGGTTACTTGTTCTTTGGATATTGCGATAGAATCAATTAAGGAGAGATTCGTTTCACTTAATAAGTGTAATGAAACTTTTGGGTTTTTGTCGAACTTCTATGAAGCTAATGCCATAAATGACGAGAAATTGTTAAAATCCTGCAAAGATCTCGATATAGCGCTTCAATAGCAAGGAAGTCCCACAAACAAAGATATTGATCGCTCAGAGCTCGACCAGAAAATTTTGTCGTTCCGAGAAATTTTTCCAATAAAACGTACAAAATAATAATTTTATTGTAGGTACGCTAAAATTCATAGCTGAAAAAGATTTCATCTCATCATTTCCAAATCTTTGCGCTGAGAATTTTTATTACTCTGCCGGTTACTGTTGCATCTATCGAACGTAGTTTTTCAAAGTTAAAATTAATTAAAAATTACTTGCGGTCAATTATCTCCGAAGAAAGGATTAGTGGCTTGGCCCTTATCGCCATTGAAAGCCAAATTGCTGAGTCCCTCTGTAGGTTAGTATGAATAAAAGAAAAATATTAAAAATAGACACCTATTAAAGATTTATTTTTCTGACAATTGCTTTGCGCCATAATTTCAGGTAAAATAGTAACTGATTTGATTTAAAGGGCAGCCAGTTCATATGTCGCACAAGGGCGGCCAACAGGCCAGAAACGGCCCTGATTACTATGGTAAATGTTCTCAAAAAAATGCAAAGAAACGAAAAAAACTCGAATCCGAAATTTTTTTTTTTAGCTCAATATGTACAATTTTGAGCTATTTATTAAAATTTATACTTTAATTACTCGAAAAACGTAAGATTCCATGTTACATTGATAAAAAAAAGTATAAATTTTAATAAATAGCTCAAAATTGTACATATTGATCTAAAAAAAAAATTTCGGATTCGAGTTTTTTTCGTTTCTTTGCATTTTTTTGAGAACATTTACCATAGTAATGTATATTTTTTTTAACACTATCAGAAAGTAGAGATTTCAACGAACAAAAAGCCCACCGACTTTTTTAAAAAAGCAGATATTTTGACGTGAGAATTTTCGATTGAAAATTAGAGTGTTTTTTCGATATTAAGTCAAAATAAGGTTAAATATTATAAATATTTTAAATCAAAAAAATTACAGTGTGTTTAGGACATGAAAAGGTAAGTTTTCACCAAATTTCGTGGATAAAAAAATTTTTTTGTAAAAGATAAAAATAAAAAACCAAAAACTTGGTTATTTGAATTTTTCACATACATTTTGAGGTTATATGAAAAAAGTGTCAATACAAAAGTTGTAGACCTTTTTATTACCTACAACTTTGCGATTTAACGTTTTTCCATAGGACTTGTAGTTTTACCGGAAATCGAGATAAATCATTTTCTACCCTTAAACACCCCCCCCCCCTCCCCCCCCCCCTCCCCCCCTTCCCGACCTCGGATCGCCCGTAATTTATTTTTCCTTTCATTTTTGTTCTATTCTCTTCCTTTTCCAATGGGTTTCATCCTATTATTTTTTTGTTTCAAAAATTATCGACCCTGGTCTAATAGTTCTTATTTTATTGAAAATTATACCATTAATCATAATTTATTAAAAAGTTTGTAACTCCTTCAGTTATAATGGAATTTAGTTGAAATAAAAACCATATGTAGTAAAACCCGTTCCTTTTACATTTGCCCCGTTTTCGAATCTCATATAGAGTACCTCTTGCAAATACAGGCAGCTATTACATTTGCTCCATTTGCTGGGGTAAATGTAATATGTTGATATTATTTTTAAAAAAATATGTTGTAAAAATGTAGTTTTGAGCTTTTACCAAAATTCCTTCATAAATTAATGGCAAAATTACTGAACACCCCATAGTATTTTTTGCAAAATTTAATTTGAATCAATCATATTTTTTATGGAAGTCCAAAAGTCAACTATTCAAAAAACCAGTTGCATTTACCCCCCCTTACCTTATTTTAAATTGGCTTAATATAGAGCAAAGCATCAAAGTGTCAAATAAGTGATAATATTTAAAGTAAATAATACTTTAATGCCATCTTATCTTAAAAATCACTTAATCCCAAGATCTAAAAAACTTTCTTACAATATCCGCTCTAAAAATAATTTTGATATCCCTTTTCAGTAAAACTCTTATATGCAAAAACGTGTTTGGAAATGGCCTGTGCCTTATTAATGCTCTTCCTACTGAGCTAAAGGTAATTAAAAACTTAAAGAGATTTCTTAACAAGATTATTTTTTTTTTATTCCAAATTAAATCCCAAAAACATCTGTTCATGCGGGATTCTCTACTAATAACAACATCAAAAATATAATTGTTAAATATAACTAATTAAAATACAAGGTAAGTCAAAATAATACTTAACATGTTAATATTCATAAGTAAATATTATGTATAAAATTATTCAATTATTATTTCTTTTAATAAAATAATATAACTAATAATATCGTTTAGATATCATTTATAAATAATTTTGAAAAGAATAATTAATCATAAAATAAGTGCACGTTTAAATATTTTTTAGTTTAAAATTTAGCTTCCCTTTTTTTGAGTATTTTCTTAGTTATCATTTTAAAACGTTTTAAATTTAAAAATTTTAATTCTTCGGGTATTTTCGTTGTAAAATTTCATACCTTGATAATAAATGGAGTTCTGACCTGCCCTAGTGTGTATTAAAGGTAAATCAATGTTGAAAACAGATCTAGTTAAGTTATCATGTACGTCGCGTCTGTAATTGAACTTTATATTTGAATGTTTATTTTTTGATATAATTTGGTGAACAAAAACAATATTTTGTATTAAGTGAATTTCCTTAATTGACATAATATTAAAATTTTTATATAAAAATTTAGTTGAATATTGTCTATCCAAGCCATATACAGGGTGATTCACGGTGGATGGAACGTTAGACGTTTCTGACAAACCAGTAAAGGAATCGTTCTGAAAATTTGGTCGCGTACACAAACGGACATGCTCCATCTATCTAAAATATTTTTAACAATACAGTGTTGCCGCTTCCACACAAAAATAATAGCTACTTCGCTATTTTAAATGAAACACCCTATATATTATTAAATTTTTAAATTCTACATAAAATTATGATTATTTTTTAATAAAAGCATTATTAGTCTATGCTTAATGGTTTCCGAGATATTGTCTCTTGAAAAATTATATTTTTGAACTTTGACAGCTTCTAGCTTTTTAACTGTACGTCTGAGAGCAAAACGGCTTACATGTCCCTATCTTCGATTTTTATTATCTTTCCAAAAGTAACAACTTCCGGTCAAACCGGAAGTATTATATTTCCTACGTCCGGTTTAACCGGAAATTGACACTTTTGGAAAAATAATAAAAATCAAAGATAGGGACATGTAAGCCGCTTTGCTCTCAGACGTACAGTTAAAAAGCTAGAAGCTGTCAAAGTTCAAAAATGTCATTTTTCAAGAGACAATATCTCGGAAACCATTAAGCATAGACTAATAATGCTTTTATTAAAAAATAATTATAATTTTATGTAGAATTTAAAAATTTAATAATATATAGGGTGTTCCATTTAAAATATCGAAGTAGCTATTATTTGTGTGTGAAAGCGGCAACACTGTATTGTTAAAAATATTTTAGATAGGTAGAGCGTGTCCGTTTATGTAAAGGACCAAATTTTCAGAAAGATTCCTTTACTGGTTCGTCAGAAACGTCTAACGTTCCATCCACCGTGAATCACCCTGTATATTTTTAATTGCTTTATTTTGTAAAACTTGTAAAGGGTTAAGCAAATTTTGAAAAGTTGATCCCCATATCAAAGTTAAATATTGTAAATGAGGGTGAATAATAGTAAAATAAATAGGACGTAACATATAATTTGGAGTCAAAAATCTGAGTTTTACTGTTTAATATATTCAATGTGTTCACTCAAATTAATAGCTTCATCTATTATTATCAACCCCAAAAATTTAATTTTATTTGATTGTTTTAAATCACTTCTGTATAAATTGGGTTTCTTTCCTATACATAAAAAAGAGGATTTTTCCAAATTTAATGTTAATTTATGACTACACATCCATAATTCAATGATTTTCATATCATGATTTATAAAAGTTTGTATAATTTTATATGAATCAGCGATAAAATAGTTTGTATAATCAGCAAACAATCTAATTTTCCCTTTCAATTTTAATTTAAATATAGAATATAAAAAAAAGGAAAAATAAAGGGGCCAGAATCAAACCTTGTGGAACACCACAATTAATACTAAGAAATTTGTTATATTTATTTTTGATACGAACTTTTTGTTTCCGCTGATTCAAATAGTTTCTAAACAAGTCAAAAACTACACCCGAAATACCCATCATATCAAGTTTTCTTAAAAGAATAGAAAAATTTACTGTATCAAAAGCTTTGCAAAGATCTAGAGAAACAAGTGTACATTTTTGGCCTCTATCATAAGCCATTTGAATTTCTGAAATTAAATCAACAGCTGCAGAATATGTATCACTTGATTCTCGAAAACCATATTATAGCATACTATTTGAAGAAGGTAGGACATTGAATTGGTTTTTCAAAAACTCGCTTGCTATTTTCTAGGAGTAGGAACAGTTAACAAAATAGATAGGTACCAAAATATATAATATTACAAAAATTATATTTGTATAAAAAAAATTGTAAAATAAAATGTATATGTTTGCAGTAGCAGTGCTAAAAAAAATATTATTATTATCATTATTAGTTACTGCAGGGCAAACACCACTACAAGTGTGCGTGCCGTGATACCTTTCACACGTTTTAAGTTCTCGCTTAGTAATTTCCGTTTTTTCTGCTTATTATTAATAAATTAAAGTTTGTCCTTTTTACAGCTCGTATTTCAATATAGCTCGCTTTATATGCTTTGATAGTTTTGTTCATATTTAATTGATTAGTGCACTAATTATTGAATTATCACTGTGCAGCCGCTACATTATGCTTCTTAAACTCTGATAAGGAATACCATAAAAAGTGTGTATTGTTGTTTGTAAATACCTTCAATTTCAATACTAAATTCCACAAATTCCTTAATCCATCGAAGCAATAAAAGTGGAGATACCTAAAACTGTTTACAATCTGCATCTATACAATAAAAATTCATCATGCCACTGTGTTATGGTTGCAAAAACAGTTTATCCGTAGATGATGCAAAGGCCAAAATAACGTGCGATATCTGCAAAAGTCCTTTTTGTCAGGACTGTTCAGGCCTTACTGCTTCCGAGGTAAGGGTAATGCAGTTGAGCAAGAGAATGTTAAAATTTCACTGTGCAAAATGCGACAACTCAGATGATAAAAATTTGCTGATCGAGGATTTTAAAGTAGGGCTTGAATCAGTGAGAGCGGAGTTTATAAGGGCGCTAAATGACGTCAAAACTGACGTGAAACAATCGACTGACGATCTAAAAACCAAGATTGATAATATTACTACCACCAACAAAGAAGTTATTCACATGCTCTCTTCTGGAATTATCCCTCAAGTAAGTACTACAAACCTGACATCTCCAAATATCCAGCCTAATAATAATCTTTCGAGCATGCCTGAAGACATTTGTGATCTAACCAGAAAACCATTAAACCGTGGTAAACTTGATGGCAATAATAACAGGCATGTCATTCGGCCGCAGACACGAACGGGAAATGATTCTGTTGGGTCTAGGGTGATTATGGGTACTGGAACGGATTCCTCTGGTTCGTTCGCCTCTGCAGCCAGACGGGTTTGGCTGTCTGTAAGCAAGGTTACAGTTAGTAGGGTTGAGTAAGCGTTCCTACTCCGCCATGGATCTGGATCGCAGACATCCCCCCCACCACCACACCCATTCCTACCAGTATACCATTCCCCCCACACCCAATCCTACCCCCACTCCTCTCCCCTCTCCTACCACCACTCCGAATCCCCCCACCACACCAGCGAACCGAAAATCCCCCCTCTCTTATCCCCACTCATCCCTTTTTTGTTAAATGTATATATTTTTTAAATATTAAACAAAGACATCTTAAAATGAACTCAGTTGATCATTCATGGGACATTGAAAATCACGAATCGTATAATCCAGAGGAATACATACAAAATAATTTGATATTAAGAAAAACACCACCAAATTTATCTAAAACAGAAAAAAGAAAATTTAAAGAAAACGAAAGAAAAAGATTTCAAAAATTAGAAGCGGAATTAAATACTGTTAAAGTGAACTTTAAAATGAGTTGCCCTTCATCCAATCTTATGTTAAAATTGATAGAGGGAGAGAGGGAAATTATGGATTTGTCCGACGAAGAATTAAAGTTGATTCCTGTGGAATACTATTTAAAACACACACCACCATATATTTTACTAGAAATCTGGGGACGCCTTCCGATTGCCTACAAATCAAATGTTCAGTTACAATCATCTCTCCCCTGTTATTTCCATTACAACAATTTTGGGGGAACTCAATTCGACGGCCCCGTATGTAGTCAATCTAAATGCCGAAGATGTACATTTACATATTGAATTTGTAATAGATATAATTTTTATAAGTAATAAAAAAATATAATAAACTAATTTTATGAAAATTTGTTATTTTAGTTACACCTATCCTAATTATGTAGTATTTGTTTGTTAAGGTAGATGTTTTTATAAACATCTGGTATCAAACCAGGAAATTATATTCCTAGGTAAAACACTTCCTGATGTACCATCTGCAACATAATTCTTAAAAAAGCAAAAAAAGGATTGAAACAGTAGGCATACGATGGGATTCCATCTTGAAGAATCGCAAAATGTAAAAACTTAAGCTCTGGGAAATAATAAACAACTCGTTACTTACAGGCAGCTGGTTAATGTATCAAATAAGGAAGCCACTTATTTCCAAGTAGGTACCTATACATTTTATTTACACAGTTATAGGGAAGCTTGATGTACTTTCATGAGCAGGAAGTTAATCGATAGAAGAAATGTTTTTTTTTATTTTTACAGGGTTGGACTTTGTCTTTATAAAATTGTTTCATAACTGATGTCTTACAACGTTTACATTTCGAATTTAGTAGATATAACGCGATGTTGTATATTGAATAAAATAGATACTTTTAATAAAAATATTATTTAACTTATTTCAATAAATATAATAAAATTTAAACAGGAAAACTCTTTTAATTTAAAATGTTTTCAGCTTTAACATAAGACTTTCTTATCAACTCGGAAACCTTTAATTTTGAAGATATAGTATTATATTGTAGAATCCCCCTTAATACGGACCTATCAATATGTTATATTTCAAATTCAAACTTTGAGACTGGGGGAAACTTCTTTTCTTTAACAAAACGTATATAATAGGAACAATTTGCTATTGAAATCATTCATTCATTTGTTTTATACTCTAAATTCTACAGAAAGCTATAATGTATTCTAAACCAAGTATATCTAAAATGTCACAGTTAGCGGAAAAACGTGTCAATATAATTCAAGACGTTATAGTTGTTCAAGCTAGGGGGGAAATTGCTCCCCCAACCTTTAATACCAACTTCTTGGAAGAAAATTACAACCAAATTGAAGTTGACGAAGCTGTCCACCACCTTATTAATAATAACAATCCAATATTCGACGACGTTTCGGATGCAGAAGAGGAAGTTGTGAATCAACCAATATATTTGGCTCCAGAACAAGGAGAAGAAGAAGAAGTGCTTATTATCAACGATCCAGAAGTGCTTATTATCAACGATCCAGAAGTGATTGATTGCGATGAAAACATTCCCGACATCGATGAAAACAACATTGAAATGGAGGAAGTCAATGAAAAACACCTAAACTTGGCCCTTGACACATCCATAGCTATTGAAGAAATAAAACAAACGCGTGTTAAGTGTCAAAAAAAACTTTTAGTGCATAATAGTGCAATTGAAAACATTAATAATTTATTAGAACATTTAAACAGACGAGAGCAGTATTTACTAGACCTACAAACTTCAATAATAGAAAGTGATCGTTTAATATTGCTTATAAATTAGTATAATATAATTGTTTTTTTGTTCATTTTAATAATATAAAGTAACTATTAATTTTAATAATAAGGGTTTAGTTATATCTAATTTACCTATTTTATCAATGTATTAACTTATTTTTACATAAATTTTTGTGATAATATAGGTAAAAAAACACGTTTTAACAATAATTGTAAATCATTTTATTTATGAATTATAATAGTGTTCTGTAAATGTAATAATTTATTGGAACATTTAAATAGATGTGAGCAGTATTTACTATACCTATTTTTATCCATGTATTAACTTATTTTTTACCTAAATCAATTCACTAATTTTTTGTGATAATATAGGTAAACAATACATTTTAACAATAATTGTAAATCATTTATGAATTGTAATAGTTTTCTGTAGAGTGAACTGTATAAAACGAATGAATGAATGAATAAAAACAAATAAAAAACCTTTAAAAAATATTTTTTGATTTATTTTTAGATAGACTAGGAATAATATAGAAATAGGTTTTCACTCACCTCTTAAAAAACCCATAAGCATAAACAACAAAAAATTATTTCTGAACACCTAGTATTACTCGATGATTTAATCACAATCATCATTTAATAATGTTTTTATTTAACCACTAAAAGTTCCAATTTTTCTCACAACTTTAATATAAATTAACTGCATGAAAACATTTCAAAGCACTAGAAAACTAATAGATTAATAATAATAATATATAACACGGAACCGATCTGTTTCATTAGGAAACGATATAAAACTGTTTTTAGTCATTTCGTCTTTTGCAAACTGGTATTCTCATATAAGCTTGCTCTAGCAAACCACTATTTAAGAACGAGCGAAAAAGCAAATGACCGATTAATGGGTAACTAAAAGCCTTTTGTTGTCTTAAAAATAATTCTATATATTAGGGATCGATATACAGGGTGTGTCACTACAGATGTTTGCGAATTTTTATTTCCGAAACGGTTGGAATAGAAGTTAGGAATATTATTTTAATTTTTTGGCGAAAGTGTTTAATAAAAAACAATTATTGTTTTTAACGTTTCCGACTTTTAACGTTTCCGACTTTTAAAAGAAAAACAATTTTTCTTAATTTTTAAGATCTCTTTGTCACATTTAGTAGGTAGTAGAGGTAGAAGGGGCATTCAACACCATTTTTTTATTAGTATTTAATATACATCACATGTTTAGAATAACATCATATTACGATTAAGAAAAGATGACGTCTATCATCTGTCAATTTAGATTAGTCAAGATCATCTGTCAAATGTCAAAATTGGAATCTAACATGTGATATGGGTTCGGAGCGACGTAATAAGACGTTTCGAAAAAACTCTAAGTCGATCAGCATATATTTAGAGTTTAGACAAAGAAAGTTAAAGGAATAGGTGAATCAAGTTTAAAAACTGGTTTTAGTATGTCTTAGGTTTAATCATGGTGAACATTGAAAGTAAAATTTTTGGAACTCCTAAAAAATCGCCAGAAACAAAATATTAAACTATATAACTTTTGGATTAGAGCTTAATTCTCTAGTACATAACATTACTCGCTTAAAGATGGATGAAAAATCAGCAAGAGAGCTAATAAAAACAAGAAAATCTGTTAGGCAAAAATACAATGCATTAAAATCGGATTTATCTGATAAAGAAATTCGTATGGAAAAAGAGTTTAAACCAATTACTCAACCTTTGCAAGAGTTAATTAGAAACATTAAAACAGATCCGTTTATTAAAAGAGAAAATTATTCACCGCAAATGTTCTCAACTCCTATACAACAATTTCAACTTCCTACTCCTCCAGAACGCATTGCAAGAAAATCAAACGCATATGATAAATATTTACCACCTAACATGCCATCATTTTTAGAAAATGATGAAGTATTTTGGGACGACATGGATATAACAAATTCGAGTCAAGAATCAACAATCGAACCTACTTTAGAAGAGATACAACAAAGTGTCTTGGAAATAACAAAAACACCAGCATATCAGGAATATTTGAATGCTTATGATCCGTTGATAAGACCATTTGTTGATAAATTAATAAAGGATACAAAGGGTGAATTTGATAACAAATATGGTCTTAATCATGATATTAATTCCGAAAAATATAAAATCGCAAAGTCTGAAGTAGACTTTATAGGAAAAGATATTAAGGTTGAGGGTGTTAGATATGAGGGAACACCTGGTTTATATGAACTAATATTTAAGAAACAACCTGTTGGTTATTCCACAAAAGATATGGAAAATTATATGGATATTTTAAAAAGAACGAATGCATACAGACGAAATTTTGATTCTAATAATCAAATCCAAGGATCAACCGACACTAAATATGTAACAATAATTAAACCATATTTATTAAAAAAGGGTATATTAAAAACGGGGAGTGTATCATCGGAAGTAGATTATCGTTTGATGCTACCAAGTACATCCAGAGGGTTACCAAAACCACAACAAAGACCACGTTCTACGAGATCACAATCCACAAAAAGCGTGATTGGGAAGGGAGCGATGTTAAATTTATCAAAAAAAAAGCTAGATTATGTTTATTATGATAATTTAAATGAGATAATTGATAGATTAAGACTGCTGACAGCATCACAAATGGCTGGACATACTGGGCATCAAAATGAAATAGTATCAATTTTGGAAGAATTAAGAGAAGCTCACATTATCTTATAAAATAACAAACTATTATAATTTTGTATCATTAGAACAATGTCAATCGACAAATTTGGAAGTCATAGTTCAAAACGATACTTGTCTAATTATTCTGCTGCTGTATTGGGAAAAAAGGTGATTGAAACTGCTGAGAAAACAATTACTGATAACTTTACTAAAGATGTGAAATACATAGAAAACAAAATTATTCAAAATTTTCAAAACACACTTGAATCAAAAACGGAGAGTGAGAGAAATTTTAAAAGTTTAAATAAGAGAGTAAGTGAAAACGATGAATTAATAAAAAGTGTTGTGAAAAAGGCGAAGTTATATGCAGACGAAAATGTTAATAAAATAATGAATTTAGAGGATGCTATTAAAGAGCAAACAATCAATGTTCACCAAATAATAAATGATATTCAACCATTGAAGCAAGGAATATTTCCACATGATGTGTTAAAAAATATGATAACTAAGCAACATGAATCATCTCATAAAGATTTAGAAAAAGAGTTAGCAATAAAAATTGAGAGTATTAATAAGAAGCTTAGTTCAACAATAAAAACATTTCAAGAAGATCACATTCGCATGGATAAAAGAACACTTGAAATTGAGCCATCTCTGTTACAATTATTAGTTCATAAAACTGAATTTGATGCTTTAGATGAAAAATTTACCAATGTTTCAATAGAAATGAAAGAAATTAGCAATAACCTAAATATAGCTAAATTGTATTCTAAAAAATTGGAAGAAAAATTACTAAACATGATAAGGTCTTCCACTGAAAAAGTAAATGAAATTCAAAAGGACAACAATAAATACGACTTAAAAAATATTGAAGATAGATTATGGACAAAAATGAATTCTGCAATTAATGAAAAATGTGTGACTGTGAGTGATATTCGCATGCCGTTTAATATGATTGAGCGACGGATTGATGATTTAGAAACTGAATTCAAAGAGAAAATTGCTGTTCTTAAATAGGATACGTTGTAGAAGATCTAAAATATGCATTAAAGCGAATCCAACTCCAGTGAAGAAAAATCTTATCCATATCAAAAATTATAATATTTAAGGCTGACACTTAAGTTAAAAATGTTAGTATCTAAAACTAATCATGAGTGCAAATATTAAAGAAACTGTAGTAAATGAGCTTCATAGGCCAGCTAGAAAAAATTTTAGACGGCGTCATGTTATAATTAAAAGTTTAAATGACCTATGGCAAGCTGATTTAGTTGAAATGCTTCCTTACGCAAAGCTTAATAAAGGATACCGTTACATATTGGTTGTAATAAACGCATTTTCTAAATATGTTTGGATTCAACCTGTTAAAAGAAAAACCGCAGAAAATGTAACTTTAGCAATGGAAAATATTTTAAAACTTGCTAAAACTCCCCCCAAAAACATGCAGACAGATCAAGGAAATGAGTTTTATAATTCCAACTTTAACAAATTAATGCAAAAATATAAAATTAATCATTACAATACATTCTCTAATTTAAAAGCTAGCATTGTTGAAAGAGTCAATAGGACTTTAAAAACATTAATGTGGAAACAATTTAGTTTACAAGGAAATTATAAATGGTTGAATATTTTAAATGATATCGTTGTTAAATATAATACCACAAAACATAGAACAACTGGATTAAAACCCATTGATATCAATGAAAAAAATGAAAAGAAAATTTTAAAATCAACTTATAATAAAATAAAAACTGTCGATCCTAAAAATTCAAAGTTTAAGAAGGGAGACCATGTTAGAATCAGTAAATATAGGGAAGCTTTTCAAAAAGGGTATACACCTAATTGGTCAAATGAAATTTTTGAAATTAGAGATATTAATCTAACCAATCCAAAAACATATTTGCTTAAAGATGAAAACGATGAATCCATTCAAGGAGTATTTTATACAGAAGAGTTGCAAAAAGTTAAACATCCAAACGTATATCTGGTTGAAAGGGTGTTGAGGAAACAAGGAAATAAGGTTTATATAAAATGGTTGGGTATGGATAAAACACACAATTCATGGATATTAAAAAGTGAATTAATTTAAATTGTATTTATTTAAAAAATAAAAGTTACATAAAACATTTATTATATATTTTTTTTTAATTCTATAACTAACTAGTTAAATTGATATAAAATTATCAAATCCCTTTCTATATCGTCCCTCATTCATGGAACTATCTTTATCGATAACAACAAAATCATATTTATTTTGCCAACACATTGAACAGAGATCCTTAAATGTTTGTATGTTCATGTCGCTATTTACGTGATTATCATAAATATGTTTTAAGTTGGTGGCGTCTTGTTGAAAAATTATCAAAAGGTTGGCATTATCTCTGATAAGTTGTTTAGGTATGGATGAGTATGTTTGACATAAATAAAAACAATCGGTATTTTTATGTCGACCAAAACAAAAATAATCTCTCATCAGTGCTTGACTACTACAAACAATATCATCAAAAATAATGATTGAATTCGGTTTTATTTCATTTGGTGAAACAATATCATCAGCATTAGAAGATTCAAAATAACCAACACATTTTAGTGGTTTAAATAATGTTCTTAAATATTCATATTTTGATTGATTTAAGGATTTCGAATATACATATATGTTTTCAAATCGTAATCCATTAACATGTGTGATAAGGGAAATAACTAGATTTGTTTTTCCACATCCGCTAGGACCTACAACTAAGCAGCGTTTGCAATTTCCTCCAAATAATCGGCCATGTTTCCGATAAATATCTTGCTTTAAATCAAAATTTTTTATTGGTAAAGAAAAATCTTGTTTTATAATCTTCATTGTTTGAATATCTCTATTTAAGTAAGAACATTTATATATTTCAATCATTTATATATAATGATTAAACACAATAGCAATACTAACATTCACTCTAAGAAGCGTAAGAGGAAAGGAAGTGGATTAATAAATTCATTAATTAATAAATTACCCATAGAACTCCATATCCCTTCATATAATTTTTGTGGTCCAGGTACGAAATTAAACAAAAGACTTGCACGAGGAGATAAAGGAATAAATCAATTAGACGAAGCGTGTAAGGAACACGATATCACATATTCGAAACATACAGATATTGAAAATAGACACGAGGCTGATAAAGTATTAGCTAAAAAAGCATTTAATAGATTTAAAGCTTCAGACGCAAACTTTGGTGAAAAAATTTCATCTTTGGTTGTTGCTGGAATAATGAAAGCAAAAAGAAAGCTTGGTATGGGAATGAGGAAAAAAGGAGGTCAAATATCTTTTAACACTGTTGTCAAGAAGGCTCGTAAAGGAATAGTTGGAAAAAAATTTAGTAACATTAAAAACATCGCATCCGCTGCATTATCAGCAATTAAAAATACAAAATCAAAAATACAAGTTCCAAAACAAAGAATTATTCCAATTCCTAAAACTGGTGGAATTTTACCATTAATACCAATCTTTGCAGGTCTATCTGCTTTAGGAGCCCTAAGTGGTGGTGCTGCTGGTATTGCTTCAGCTGTAAATGCTGCTAAAAACGCGCAAAACAAATTAGATGAACAAAAAAGACACAACATAGCTATGGAGAAAATATCGATCGGAAAAGGTCTATATATTCATCCTTATAAAAAGGGTTGTGGATTATATTTGAAACCATATTCAAAAAACTGTTAAAATTGCTACCTCGCAGACCCTTGACTAATGTAGATTTATTAAAATATGCTAAAATACTAAAGTTGCCAAATTTTAGAGGTGTCTTTATGAGAAATAAATTACCTAAGAAAATTAAAAAACATGAAACAGGTATTATTAATTTAGATAATGCAATGGGTGATGGTACTCATTGGACAGCATATATTAAGAACAATAGAAACATAGTCTACTTTGATAGTTTTGGTAATTTAAGACCACCAACAGAAGTTATAACTTATTTTCTTAGCGATGGTAGTGAAAATAATATTAAATACAATTATGATGAATACCAATCTTTCGATACCTACGTATGCGGACAATTATCTTTACAATTTATTTATAACAATGTGTAAGCGCAATTAATTTGTATTCTTATTGCAACCATCATGTCGTTTACTATAGCTCTTTCTGACAGTTCCGCCATTCTTCAAGCAAATTTTCATCCGCCTATTTACTTAAATCCCGACTTATCTTATGTTATCGGTCTAACTAATTTTGAAACTTTTAATGCAATACCAAATATTGATGAAAGTAATAACAAGGTGTATTTTGGAAAAAATAATGAATTCCTAACGATTCCGACAGGTAGTTATGAAATGGAAGACATTAACAAATATCTACAAAACGAGTTTAAAAAACAAAATATTTCGTTTTATTTATATGCTAACAACAACACGTTAAAATCAGTCATTAATTCATCCGTCGATATTATTTTTAAAGATGGTGCAATTGGAAAAATTTTGGGTTTTAATAATGGAATTTTAAAGGGTGATGGATCTCCAAAAACATCAGAAAACCCTGCAGAGATTATAAAAGTTAATTCTTTATGTATAGATTGCAGTATCGCTGAGGGTTCCTATCTGAACGGAAAGCCTGTACACATCATTCACCAGTTTTTCCCTAATGTTAGTCCAGGATTCAAAATAATAGAAAGTCCTCAGAATATAATTTATTTTCCCGTCACAGTAAAAGTAATAGACAAAATAACAATAAAAATAATAGATCAAGACCTTAACATTGTTGATTTTCGAAACGAGATCGTAACAATAAGATTGCATATTAAAGAGGTATAATGGTTATACTTTATAATCAAAATATCACTAGTTTACCAACAAAAATAATTAAAAACTATAAGAAGAATATACATCATAAACCTAAGATTAGTAGCGAGAAAATCTTTCATAGGATAACATCTAAAAATAAAACATTTTTAAAATCATTAGGTCTTAAAGTTTTAGTATAATGGATATTCTTAACATAACACAAGATCTGTTTATAGATAACTCTATCGTACATTCAGAGTTTCATGCCTATGAACCATATTTACCAACAAAATTAGGAAACAATGATGAAATTACAATACCTATACATGAAGTTGAAAAATATACACTTCCATCCGAAAGCTTCCTTTATATAGAGGGAAAACTAACAAAAGATGATAATACTGTTTCTGAAACAATGAAATTAATTAATAACGGAATAGCGTTTCTTTTTAAAGAGATGCGATATACTTTAAATGGTGTTACAATTGATTCAGTGAGGGATGTGGGGATAACTTCAACAATAAAAGGTTATTTATCATATAATCAAAATCAATGTAATAAACTAAAAAACGCTGGTTGGTTCCCTATGGGAAACTCACAAGTGGTTGATGCTACCACTGGTTTCTTTAATGTTTGCATCCCTCTTAAATTTTTAATGGGATTTTTCGAAGATTATAAAAAAATAATTTTAAATGGTAAACAAGAACTTATTTTAGTGAGAGATAATTCTGACAAAAATGCTACACTTAATACTGTAGATCAAAATCCGAAAATTCAACTTACTAAGTTGACTTGGAATATACCGCATATATCAGTAGCGATTCCTCAAGAACTAGCATTAACTAAAATAATTGATAGAAATAGTAACATAACAATTGCATTTAGAAGTTGGGAGTTAATAGAATATCCGGAGCTACTTAAAACAGGTCGTCATAATTGGCCTGTCAAAACCTCTACAAGGATCAATACCCCAAGACATATAGGGATTTGCTTTCAGACAGATTATAGAGATAAGGCAATATCTGATATGTCACAATTCTCTGATATTAAATTGCGAAACATCAAAGTATTTTTAAATTCTGAAAGATATCCCTACAATGATCTCTATTTAGACTTTGAAAAAAATAAATTTGCGACATTATATGAAATGTTTGCAAGTTTCCAAAAATCCTATTATGGGTTAACGCCGGAACCAATTTTTTCTCCAAAGGAATTTAAAGAAAATGCCCCCATAACATATATCGATTGCTCCCATCAAAAAGAATCCATTGAAACAGGACCTGTTGTTATGAGAATTGAATTTGAATTACAAGAGGATCTAACTAACAAAGTATCAGCTTATTGTCTTATTATGCATGACAAAATATTTACATATAATCCTTTAACCAAAAACGTCAGACAACTCTAAGACACTTTATAAAATCATAGGTTTGCGGTTTGTTTCCATCATTATGATTGAGACGCTAGAACAACGATTATCATACTTTTTAAAAGAATTGAAGCTACTGAAACAAAAAATTCAAGAATACTCTGATCAGAAATCGCTGATTAAACAATTTTCACATCTGAAATTATGAATTTTCTCATTCTCGACGTCCAAGGTTTCAAAATTGAAAACAACAAATTTGTTCCAAAGGAATTAGCTGCTTATGATGGAAAAAAAATATGTCACTACGTTTTTAAACCCCCATTTAACATGAAATATTTACCACCAAACTTGCAACAACAAGCTGTTTGGTTAATGAAAAATCATCATTGTCTTCCATGGTGTGAAGGATATACACCCATTCACAAATTTTCTGAAATTATCAAAAACCTAACAGAAAATGTGGATCGTGTGTATGTGAAAGGAAGTGAGAAGTCTTTATACATAAAAAAATACTCCCTATGCACAGTGATTGAACTTGACGATTACCCTCCTTTAACTGCAGAAGAATCATCATGTTTTTACCATTCCAAATCATCCTGCATCTGCGCATTATCCAACGTTTTTAAATTATATAATGATACAATAATGATTGAATAAAACAAATAAATATATTTATGTTTTTTTATTTATAAATTACAAATTACTTCCAAACATTTTTTATTTTATTTTTCAATACAATTCTTTACAAATTCGTTACAAGCAAATAATTCAACATCCTCTACAACACAATCAGAGAAAAAGTTTAACAATTCCAACACGCAACAAACATTTGCGCTGTTTAATATAGGTAAAATAACATCATGTACATTTTTTAGTAAATCACCATTTTTCATGGAAACTCCACTAACTAGAATATTATAATATTTCGAAAATTCTTGTGATTTTAAAATATCCAAACGATATTTAATCAGATTTGATAATTTAACTAATTCGTTTATGGTGTCACCAGCAAGGAAGATTTCGTTTCCACCGTCTTGTACAATCTTGATTATTCTTGACTTGTAATGGTGAACAAAGTGAATTTCATATCCTTTTGTCTGCAAGGGTTGCCATCCAAAAGTGTTAGAGCACATGAAGCTTTGCATATATCCTTCATTACTTAGAAGTGATATCCATTGATCTTCATTAAGGATAACAGTTTGGTTATACTTGACTCCGCCGAGTTTAATAACCGGTTCATATTTTCTCTCTAACGAAAATCCAACACTAACCCATTTGGATTTGGATTTGTTGAGGTAGTACATGCTTTCATTGATGAGAGCACCATTACGTTTCTGACTAAATTCTTCGTTCTTGGATTGTTGAGGATTGTAGGACATGGTATCAATGTAAAAGTTTGCCATTTTTGTAGGTTATGTGTAGACAACGTTTGTGAAATTAATGTTGATGCAACTTGAACTGTCTGCTTAAATAAGCAATAAAAATGTAGAGGGGGAAGCTGTAATGTGGGGGGATATAAATGATAGAGGAGCATTAGTAACATCAGATAGTAACCATGAATGAGACCAATGTTTTCCTTGACATTCAAGGATATAATTGCAGTTTTGGTTACATTCCAAAGGAGGTGTGCATTTATGATGGGATTCGTTGTTCAAATTATTTGTTTAAATCCCCATTTAAAAGAAACATGTTATCTGATGATGATTTAAAAGTAGTTAATTGGAGTGAAGAATATCATGGATTGGATTGGGATTGTGGAAATATTGAACTTAATGAACTTGATAGTATTTTAAAACATACCTTATCATACTACCACTCACCAAAAATTTATGTAAAGGGGAATGAAAAGTCAAACTTTCTCAAAAAGTTTTTAGATGAAGAATATATTTATAACATCCCTATTGGTCGAGAACCCAAACTAAGTAAATTCAAGACGATTCCAGAGTGTTATTTTCATAAAAATATGAATCCATGGCACTGCGCCTTAGCTAATGTGAAATTGTTATATCGTTATAAAAATTGTTATGAATAAATAAAATAGTTACAAAATATGTTTTACATTTTTTTATTTATAATACAAATATGCTTTAAATAATACATATCCCAACAAACACATAAACAATATAAAAAATATTATTACAAATATTATACATGTGCGTATATTACATTTTTCCATATGTAATTTGTTATACAATTGATTCCATTTCTCTGTTAGTGCATGCGATCTATTGGAATAATATATCCTTAACTTATACTCTACAGTGGATGAGTTATTTATTACATGATCATTTATTTTATAAGTAAACAATCCATTACTTATATCCATCCTTTTCCATGTTGATGGCCAACTATCATTATTTGCATTATTAATCGATAAACAAATAAATGTATCTTGAACATTGGGATTAACTTGTATGAATAAAGTATTGTTAATAAACGCTGATAGGAAAAGAACACCTACAGGTAGGACCATCATTTTAAAAATAAAATAATTTTGTTAAGTTCTTAGGTTTTATATTCATCGTGAACTAGATTTCGTAAAATATCGATAACATTATTAACATCAGGATCATCAGTTCTGGATTTATCTTCTAAAATGTCAATGTGTTTGTGCCCCCAAGCTAGGGTTCTAAAAGAGTCTTGAATTATATATCGTTTATCATCTTTTGGGGACAAAGCAACCTTATTTTTTAGTTGAGTAAACATATCATGTAGGATTGAACGAAATACATTCATTTTTCTAAACTTGGTTTCTGAATTTTCAACTACATCTTTATAATCTTGTTTAGTAATTAAATTTTGTATAACATATTTTTTCACACCTTTTGCTTTTTTTTCCGATTTATTTTCTAAATTGACGCAGTAAGCTTTTGCACCTGTACCATAGAAACTTAAAATTGGTTGACCTGCAAACTCATCTTTCATACGTCCTAATACAGATTTATTCTTAGTTATGTTATGCATATTACTTTCATTATAATTGGAAGTATCAAATTTATTTAAATTATTCTGAATATCTTCATAAAAGTTTGGCGTCTCTATTTGGAGAATCAAACTATCGGTATCAGTGTACAATAATATTGCTTTGTCGCCATATTTACTTTTGATGTAATCATAATAAAAATTATAAATTACTGTTTTTGATAATTCCAAGACTGAGAATCCAATATAAACTGGTTTGTTGTAATTCACCTTAACTCTTTCCATTTGTATTGCAACAAAATTTTCGTTAAATACTAATCGATTTTTAAAATTTGGTTTAGCTATCAGTGTTTGCGCTCCTTGCTTTTGTCTAATATTTTCCCAATGTGTGATTAATCTTATATCAACTCGCTTATCAATATTTTCCAAAGATTTACCATAAATAGCATTATTATATAATTTGTAACAATCTTTTTCTAACTTGTTTTTGGATTTATTTCTCATTTCAGTATTTAAATCAATGTAAGGTTTCAGAAATGCTGACTGTTTAAATTTAATTACTCTGTGAATTTTAGTTACATTCAATCCATTTCGAATAGCTTGTTTAAGATTTCGATAATGAATTACATATTTTTCTTTATTGTTTAAATCACAAATTAATTTCTTTTGTTTTGAATCTGGTGGACAAATATTTTCTGATAAAAATGGTAGTTCATTATGTTTTTCATGTAAATCTTGAGGATATTTTATATCTACTTCTAAAACATATCCATATTCACCATCATCATCAATTGTCATCACATCAAAAGTTTCTATTCCTTCCATTGACATCCAAGAAAAATCACTTATTGGGAGATATTGACTCATACTATGTCCATACAAGTTAGTTGCATCTAAATACATAATAAATGAAGTTGGTTTATCAGGATCATAATTTTTAAGACATTGGTTATTGGCTTCAGCTTTTCGAACACTGCAATGACAAATTCCACCTCTTATACTATTCTTAAAAAAATGTAACATATCAATATCAGTTAATAATTCCAATTTGACGTTAGTCATTTTTAACATAGCATCCCAACTTAAACCAGGTAATGTATAATATTGTGCAGGATCCAACTTAAAATTATTTATAGATACATTTCGAAATGCTTCAAAAAAATCTGTTAATATGAGAACGTCAGATAGTAAATAAATTTTTGTATAATCCATTAAGGTTTGACAATCAAATAAGTTCCAAATATGAGTCGCTCTATTGTAATCTAATGGATCTATAGATTCATCGCGTAGTTTATCATAAAAATCATCAATACTTGGAAGTTGATTCTCATACAATTTTTCAAATGAATCAACATAAGAATATGGGTACACTCCCTTTTTTCGAATTTCATTGAAATGGTTGGAATCTTGAAAATGTTTTTGAATTTGTATACATTGATCTGTTTCTAAACTTTCACCAAACGTTTCTAATGAGGATGCAACAAATCTAAATGAATCCAAAAATCTCATTTTAACAAATACATTTTTTTCTTTATTGTCTTTGTCTTTATATTTATCAACCAGAATTGATTTTGAAAATGAAATGTATTTCTCTTTGGTTTGTGCTAAGACATCAATGTCATCTTCTTCGCAACACAACTGCTTAATAAACAGGTGACTATCGTAACCCGTTAAATTATGAAAAAATATGGGGATAAAATATGGAATTTTGAAATTTAAGTTGCATATGCTATGTGCTGCACCTCGAAATTCACCAGTTAAATGATCATGATCTCTTACTTTTTCGTTTTCTTCAACTTGTTCGTTACATATATGACAAATATTGGTTGATTTATAAGTTGATTTCTGTTCATTTGATAGAGGAAGCATTTTTACTATAGGTTTAAGACAGTTATTGTAAATTCTATGTACATGATCTTCAATTCGTTTACAAAACTCCTCTGCAGCATCTAAACCAAAATAAGAATCTAATACTGATAGAGAGTCATCATATGAACATTTAATGAAATAAGAGAATGCATATGGTTCATGTTTAAAAGTGTTACGTGTATAGGAAACCAAATCATTTTCTGGTTGTTCAAATTGTAAAGGTTTTAAGAAACATTCGAAATCTGCATATATTACAAAAGGAACTTTAAGCTGTCTTTGAAAATTTTGAAACTGTAGTATATTTTCTGGTATATGTTGTCCGTATTTATTAATTTTGATATCATTGGTTGGAACTCTTGTATACAAATGATTACAATCATTTTTTTGATGAATTTCGAGTTTTTGTATGGAAGTAAAATAATTTAAGCAACCATCACAAAAATATTTTTTATGAGAATTTTTATTGATTTGAGATGATAGTAATTTTGACATATCTTTAATCCAACAGTAATGATTGTTTTCATCTTCGCTTATTAACAATAAATTAACATGTAATGGTAGTTTTTTATTAGTGTAATGCATGGGGCCAACAACTTCATATTTTTGTTTACTGTCTTCATAAACACACTCTAAACCGTAAACATTTACAGATATATGATTTAGGATCTCGAACTTTGATATATCTTTTAGCTTCATAGGGAATTCAATTCCTTGTAAATTTAATGCATTGAAGAAATTGGGATATGAACTCGTTCTTTCACCATGATTTTTAGCTGGGTACAACGCACTTATTACACTCCACGCAAAACAATATGGATCATTATTTCTTACATTGACAACTGCTTTCTTTAATGCAATTTGGTTTGGTAAAGAAATATATGAAGATGCTCCGATTGGATTAAATTTATTTATGTTAATTTCTAAATGCAGTATTTTTTCTAAAGCCCAACCTGACCCATTTTCTGCGAATATTGAAACTTTCTCTTTAATTTCAGATAAGAAATCCTTATAAATTCCACTTAAATCAATCGTAGATGTTATTATCTTATTTTTTGTATTAAATGATTTGGTTTCTATTGTTTCTTTTGATTGTAAAATATACCTACCAAATAATTCTACATTAATCTTAATACACTTATGTTTAACTAACTGTTCTGTAATTAAACTCACAAACTTTTGTTTCACTGTTTCAAAAAATTCTTCAATGTCTACATACTTTTGAGATGGAAGTAACATGTATGATATAATTCTGTTTTTAAACGCTGAAGTTAAAATTTTCACATTATTGTCACTTTTTAAACTGCTTTTATGATGGTTTGAGCGCAAATGTGCATTTAGTTTATTTTTCACATACCAAGTATTGCATTCCTTACATCGTGATAGAATAAGTTTAGGAATTGGCGGTTGATATTCTGATTTTTGCGGTTCCTCTATTTTTAGTTTCTTTGTTGGTATCTCACATAATTGTGTGTTGTTCTTCCTTTTAATATGGGATGATCTATTAGGACATGATTCCCTTTTATGTCTATTCACGTTTGATTGATGGCTGAATGTTTTATTGCAATCGCTGCACTGATACATCTTGTGTAACTAAACTGATCTTAACAATACTGTTCACAAATAACTATTAACTTTTCTAAACTGAACAACGACTGCTTTTTACAATAGCAAAGCAGAGATAACTAACTGTTGTGCTTGTTTATGGGATTATATATGTGGGGGGGATTCGGTGAATGGTGAAGTATGGAGAGGAGTGGGGGGAGGAGTGGGGGGAGGAGTGGGGGGGGGGGGGGGAGTGGGGGTAGGAGTGGGGGTAGGAGTGGGGGTAGGAGTGGGGGGTAGGAGTGGGTGTGGTGGTGGGGGGATGTCTGCGATCCAGATCCATGGCGGAGTAGGAACGCTTACTCAACCCTACTACAGTTAACACCAAGGACGAGGACATTAAGTCCTATTTGAAAAGTAAATTTCCGGGACGCACATTTACTGTTGAAGTTCAACCTAAGAGACCGGAAGCATCTAGTTTGGCATTTAAGGTTGGCGCTGATCCAGACCTTGTTAAAGAACTTTATGATGTTAAAACGTGGCCCTCAGGTGTTATAGTTAAGAGATTTTCCTTTCGTAAGCCAATCAGCACAAATCAGCAATGGAAATAGAAAATTTACACAAAATAGTACCAATAAGAGTGGCAATAACAGCGCAGGTCTTTGTATATACTACCAAAATGTAAGGGGTATTAGAACTAAATTAAATGATCTATCTAGTGCTGCATCGGCGTGTGAATACGACATTATCATCTTGTCTGAAACATGGTTAACGCCCGACTATAACGATGCGGAACTTAGTTTAGAGAATTACGTAGTTTACAGACAGGATAGAAATCAGTTGGCTACTGGAAAATCCAGAGGGGGGGAGTTTTAGTGGCAGTCCTAAAATCCCTTAAAGCACAGGTTACTGAAGCTCCACATCTAAGCTTTGGCCACGAGGAATTATGGGTGACAGTTTCTCTTGGAAATGGCAATACTGTTTTATTTTGTGCAGTCTATTTTCCACCGCAGTGTAATATTGAAGAATATGAAAATCTTTGTAACAATGTCGAAAGTATGTGTGATATCTGTGATAACAAGTTAGTCTATGTAATTGGAGATTACAATCTGCCAGACTTAAAACTTTTTGATGAACATAACACTGAGAACTTAACAGTCAGAAATAGTGCTATTAATAATCTAGTTATAAGCTCAATGCTATTTTTAAAGTTTACTCAAGTGAATTCCATAAAAAATGTTAACAATGTAGTATTAGATTTGGTATTTACCAATAACTGTGATACAACTGTAAACTGTGCTGTCGATAGTCTTCTGGCCTGTGATAGGCATCATCCTGCCTTAACTGTGAATGTACCTAGTTGTAATACATTTTTACCGCTTCAAACTATAGAATACATTTACGATTTTAAAAATGCAAATTACTATGATATTAATAATTTTCTGATAAATTTTAACTGGGATATATTGTTGATTAATGATGTTGTTGCAGATGTAAACGTATTCTACGATATACTTTTTAACTGTATTGAAAATTTTGTTCCTAAAAAAATTATTAAAAATGACTTTAAGTTTCCAATCTGGTTTAGTCAAGAACTCAAAGATTTAACTTTTGAGAAAAAAGCAGCTCACATGCAGTATAAAGTAAGCAGATCAATGGATGATTACTTATTGTTTTGCAATATACGTTCCCTTTGTAAAAATAAGGCCAGAATTGAGCATGCATCATATATAAGGAATATTGAAAATAACCTAAAACAAGATATAAACTCATTTTGGAAATTTATTCAATCAAAAAATAAAACAAATGATATTCCTTCAATAATGAAATATAAAAATGTAAACTATGATAATGGAAATGACATTGCCAATGCCTTTGCTGAGCATTTTGCAAGTGTCTATGTGAGTTCAAATAATGATTCTGATAATATCAATGACAAATTGTTTGATAACGAGGTTTTAGGACCTGACTTAAATATCTCTTCATTTTATATTCCAATAAGTGATATTTTCAATAAGTTAGAATCCCTAGATGTATCTAAAGGTCCGGGCCCTGATGGAATATCTGCTTATTTTCTCAAAAATTGTGCATTTCCATTGTCCAGGCCGTTATGGCTATTATTTAATAAATCTCTCTCTAATGGATTATTTCCAGAAACCTGGAAAACTTCTTATATAGTACCGATCTTTAAAAACAGTGGAAGTAGAGAAAACATTGAAAGCTACCGACCTATCTCATTAATGTCACTTATTCCTAAGATTTTTGAATCTATTGTTGCAGACTTTTTCAAGAAAACTTTTAAAAATATTATAATTTCAAATCAACATGGTTTCTCTCAGGGTCGTTCAACTGCCTCCAACCTTCTAGTATATCACGAGCAGATAGTGGAAGCTTTGGAAAGTGGCTATAGTGTTGACTCTATTTACACAGACTTTGCTAAAGCCTTCGACAAGCTAAATATTTATATCCTTTTAAACAAACTTTATGCTTATGGTATCCAAGGAAACGTTTTGCGTTGGCTGAAATCATACTTACTTGACAGAACTCAAATTGTAAGGATAAACAACTATGTGTCTAACTCAATCAAGGTTCAATCGGGTGTTCCGCAAGGCGCCCATTCTTTTTAACATTTTTATAAATGACGTTGCTGGTTGTTTTCATTTTTGCTATTTTCTCTTGTATGCTGACGACATAAAGATCTTTTTACCGTTACTTAATGTTTTTTCAATGTTTAAACTACAGAGCGACCTTGACCGATTTTACACTTGGTGTTGTAGGAATAAACTGTTTTTAAATATATCAAAGTGTAAATATATACAATTTAGTAAATCTTTGAATAGTGTTGTAAATAGCTATAATTTTAATAATAACATATTAGAAAACGTGAAAGTTATTAGGGATCTTGGAGTGATTTTTGATCATAAGTTAAGTTTCAATCATCACATTGAGATTTGTAGAAATAAGGCTATGAAAATGCTAGGATTTATAAAAAGAAACACCAGGGATTTCTCTGACGTCAAGGCAATAACATTACTGTATACCTCACTGGTGCGACCACATCTAGAAAATGGATACAGTGTGTGGTCCCCGTATTATAATATTTATCAAGATATGTTGAACGGTGTTCAAAGGAAATTTCTTAAATATGTAGCTTATAAAAGACATATATTAGTAGATAACATTAACTACTCTGAATTGGAAAAGGATCTTAATATAGGCTCTTTAGAAAGCAGGCGAAATAACATGGACGTTATATTTGTTTTTAAATTGATTAACGGTCTATGTAACTGTCCCGAATTACTATCGAAGTTCAGTTTTTATGTTCCACCTAGATCTCTTCGAGAAAGTAAGATTTTTGAACCTCAACATCATCGAACTCGATATGGTCAAAACAGTGGGGTGAACAGAATGATGAATAACTGCAATAATGCCAATACTGATTTATTTAATACGTCTCTAGCCAGATTGAAGGGTTACTTAAAAAGAAATAATTAGAACGATATCAATGAATATTATATATAATTTTACTTTGTAAGTTACGTAAGTTATTGCCATTAATGTATGTTATTTTGCATATACAAATTGTATAGAACTTTAATTTTATAGATTGTATTTTATTGGGCAATGCCCGTTTATTTGAAAATAAATAAATAAAAAAAGGCCCTGGCATAAACTCCAAAAGGAGATGTAATAATGGAGATAATCTAAATAATGGAATCCTTAGTTAAAGATTTTCTTGAGGACTGTTTTATAAATGTTATTTTCACTAACCAACATGGTTTCATAAAGGGAAGATCAATAACAACAAAGTTATAAGTTTATTCTGATTACATTTTTAATTCCCTGGAAAATGGTTGTGGCGTTGACTCTGTTTACACTGGTTTCTCGGAAGCCTTTGACAATTTAGGTCATAAAATTATTGTTGATAAACTAGGTATCCAGGTATGGCCTGCACGGATCTCTTCTAAGGTGGTTAAATTCATACCTTGCGAACAGTTGGTAAAAACAAATAATTATTTTTCAAAAACCATAACAGTTACTTTTGGTTTGCCACAGGGTACTCACCTTGCTCCATTATTATTTAACATTTAGGTATATTAATGATTTTAGTAGTTGCTGTTTGTATTCGAACCATGCAATTTATGCAGATGATTTAAAAATCTTTAGAAAAGTCAAAACTTAAATGATGTCAATAAGTTACGGCAAGATGTTAATAGATTTTATAAGTGGTGCATAGAAAATAAACCCGGTTTAAATATTAATAAAAGTACCTAAATACTTAGGTATACTTATACAGTTTTCCAAGTCCCATAATAATCTTACTGAAAACACCTCGGAAAACACTTATTTGATAAATGGCCAAATGATTAAAGATGTTACTCTTATTTGTGATTTGGGAGTTTTGTTTGACTCTAAACTCTCCTTCTCAGATGTTGAAAGTTGCCATAGTAGGGGCACTTAAAATGTAAAAAGAAATACAAAAAATTTTACCAATATAATTGTTCTCAAAATTCTTTACACTTCACTTATACAACCACACTTGGAAAATTGTACTAGTGTTTGGAGTCCCTACTACCACGTTTATATTGAAAAGGTTAGCAATTAACCAAGCCTTTATGGTGGCTAATTCCTAAAATATCTTAAATATAGAAGTTTTGGGACCCAGCCATGCCATAGAATTATTGTAGGTTCATTTGTAAACAAATGTACATTTTTTAAAATAGTATGGGCCGAGGTATGGGCCCAGGGACTGAAGTCTGGGGTACCTCCAGGCATAGATTTTATTACAAGATATACTGGCTCACCCATGCATGCTTCTAAATGAGGAGCAAATCTAGATGCTGCTACTGCTCTGTCACAGTTTGGACACACGCAATCCTGGTTTTTCTTAATGTTAATTTGTTGGAAAACATCAGCCTCATTTGAATCGTCATCATCGTCACTATCTTCCACTTCTAAACAGTAAGCATTGGTTTTATACTTTCTGTGTAAATCGAAAATTAGGCCCAGAGTAAACTGGTCGGCTAAATTTTCTATAAAACTTTCAATACATTTTCTTAGTACTTGTTTGTCACTCATCATATCTTGGAAGTCTTCAATCAAGTGTTCAAATAGATCAGCATTTTCATCATGATCTATTAGTTCTGATAATTGCAAGTCTGTTAATACGGTTTGTTGTGACTGCTGTTGCAGTTGGCGTTTGGACATACTTTATACAAAAAGGGAAATATATTTGAATTTCCCGCTAATAGCTGCCGGTGGTCAATTCTAACCTTTAAATCGACCTTTTAAAAAATAAGGGCTGAAAGAAACTCATAAGAACTTTAGAAACAATTATTTGGGAACACTTTGGTTTAAAAATTTGAATCGATTCCCTTTCTTCTGTAACTTTCATGATCAATTTTCACTATTTGTTATTTTTATTCGGAGTAGTCTTTGTAACCAACATGAAGCTGGCTACGAATTGACACGACAGCAACGTTGTCAGATTTTCACTGAATATCTTCGGGCAGTAACGACATACTTTGTTGTCTCATTCTCCATAAAAGTTTTTGTAGTTGCCACAAAAATATTAAGAGAAGAAAAACCCGTTGACCATTGGATTAAACTGTCAAATCCATTTTATTTAAAAAAGGTTTTAAAAACATTAAAAATGGAAAGTAAAAGTCCTCTGCCGAAAAAACAAAAGTTAACTGGTAAATTTTCAAAAAATCAATATCAGTTATTATTACACTAACAAGGTTTGTTTTTGCAGAAACATCGTACAGTGATATAGTAACCTGTATACAGAACGTTGTAACTTTAAGAAAGGAAGTGGGGACCCGCATGGTAAATGAAACGTATTCTTGGGACTTGGATGTATTAAAACGACAATTACAGGAGCTTGACTTAAAAATAAAGAAACTAGAAACCTGCACAGTGCCAGATATGGACCCAATATTTCAAAGCTTTCGAAAACTATCAAAAGAATATGTAAGAAATGTAGTACTTTTTGAAAGTTTTCTTTCTTACAATATAGTCTTGATTTAATCTTCTTAACATAATCCCCATTATCTTTTCTTGCTCTGCAAGAGATATTTTAGACAAAATTCAAGAGGCACAAATAAAATCAAAGACGCTGTACAAAAATGTTAACAAATACAATACGAAGAGATTTTTCTTGTAATTGGTAATACATTTCTTTGACCCTTTTAGTAGCCAAGGAGGAGGGGTGTTTATCCCCTTTAGGGGTCAATGAAAATAATATATCAAATGTTCCTTCACTGTTTTATTTATCCCTTTATGCCCATTTAAAATAGTTTTTGGGACTTTTTTTTGTTAAACTAAATTTTTTTAAAATACAGAAGGCAAATGTAAAATATCATTGTTCTAATTTTAAATCTATTTAATTAAGTAAACCACTTGAATGAACCACCAATGACAATAACTGCTAGTAAATAGTACCTATGTCTGGTTTTAGGATGAAACAGCGCAAAGCATATCTGAACACGTTCCTCTACTTGATGTATTGGAGAAAAAGAAAAACTGTCCTGTAGCTAAAGTAATAGATGAGATATAACATAGTATGATTAAACAAAATGATAGCTAATTTAATATACCTAATATTATTTTTTTATAAAGTAAAAATATTTTAAGAATATGAATGAAAAAAACAAATATGGTGTTTTATTTTAACGTATTGTAATTATCTTAGGTAATGTGCTAGTATTCACTAAAAATATTTAATTTTGCACTAGGGGCTCTTAAGGTTTTGGATGTCATCTATTTTCCAAAGACTTTATGTTTTTATAGATTATCTGTAGGCAATCGTTCTTGGGCAGAAGATTCTAAAAAAATATGATATAAAAACTAAAATATTTCATACCTAATCAAAGATTTTAGATATAGGTAGGTACCAACTTACCAAAAATAAAGGAACTAGTTTATGTTCATTTTCTTCTTTGGTCCAAGCTTTGGTTAGCAGAGTGAGTAAGTAAATTACCCTACGCTAAAAGATATTTTGACTGTGAAACAGAAATACCTAGGTATATTGACTTATAAAAATGCTTACCCTAAATATTACTTCATTTATAAATACTTTTTGAACGTCTTCATAAGGAATAAACATTGTTCTTTCTCCATACCAATGTAATTTACATATATGACATCCCAATCCTTTTATAATCAAAAGTTTTTCTAAAAAGTAACAAGACTATAGATAAATATTTAAACATTATTTCAGCTTGCCTTACCTTCTCTAACAAAAAATAGTGACTTGTAAAGAATATAAAGCATTAAAGAAATACCCATAACAACGATACAAGTATTTATAGATAACGAACTTTCTAATAAAGCTATGGCACATATACTGCCTATAAAAACAGTACTTTTTTGAAAAAATACACTTGACTTATTCTTTATCGATACTTGTAAACACCCACTGGATTTGCTCATATTTATAATTAAACTGTCCCCGTAAATATTTTGTTTAAGCATGATTTATTCATTTTTGGAGTGTTTTTGAATAATTTTAAGAAAAAGTAAACAAACCGAATGATCCAAACCCAACTTTTGAATGACTGTGACGTTTAAAAGTTAGGTTAAATTACCCGTCATGCTTCAGTCCACGCTGCCATGTTACTTCCAAAAAACTTTAAAGATAAGTACAAGGGTTGGAACATTTGCCTTTAAAAGATTAATAAACCTTCGTTCCGTTAAATAAACTATCAAAAATTTTTGAACTATGTAATTTTTAGTATATGAGTACACTTGTTAGATAAATCAAATTAATTTTGAGAAGAAAAAAATGTAGAGATATCTAAAATATTATGAATTCTCTTATATATGGCAACGATGTGTGCAGTTAATTTGAGTGACGTCATACAATTATAAAACTTTTCATTTGGGATTTTCATCCATAAAAACATTACAACAAAATATTAACCCTTAAAATAGATGTGTCTATAGACTCTGCAGAAATAGCATGATACTTTGAGTAAGGAAATCTTTAAATATACACCTAAAAATGTATATCTAAGTTTGTAGTTTAAATTACGCGGTAGTAAGATGCGCAGTTGCCACGCGTTGAGGTGCCCTTGTTGTGAACTCGAACTCCATCTGCGAGCGTTGTTGTGAATTCAATATGGCGATAACAATTTTGTGTTGTGCCTGTTGAAGAAAATAAACGAATTTACTTAAATAATTAGGTTAAAAAGCGGAAGTATTATAATTATTTCAATTTTTTTTATTCCTGTTGACATGTAAAATAGCGTAATTTGAGGTATTTGCTTCGTTGAAAAAAGCGTGATCGAAAGTGTAGTAAAAATTGTACACAAAGGTTGTGATTTTTAACCCACTATAAATCTAAAAGTTACCGTTTTTAAGCATTTATTATTTAATTTATAAGTAGTGTAACAATTCATTAAAGCCGGTGGTTCTGGTGTTTCCATTGGAAATAGTAAGTTGTCACAATATTATGTTTGTGCTTACCTTGATGCTTACATTATGTCATTTTTTGTGTTTTCATTACAGGCGGAATGTGGGAAATTTGCCAGTACAGTGAAAAAGATTAAAGAAATTTGCAGTCATGACTGATACAAGGCGAAGGGTGAAGTTATATGCACTAAATGCCGACCGTCAATGGGATGATAGGGGTACGGGACACGTTTCTTCGTCCTATGTAGATCGGTTAAAAGGGATATCTCTGTTAGTGCGCGCAGAAAGTGACGGTTCTCTGTTATTAGAATCTAAAATCCAGCCCGACACTGCCTACCAAAAACAACAGGACACACTCATTGTATGGTCAGAAGGTGACAATTTTGATTTAGCACTTAGTTTTCAAGAGAAATTGGGCTGTGATGAAATCTGGGAGAAGATTTGTCAAGTCCAAGGAAAAGATCCTTCAGTGGAGATTACACAGGTAGGTATTGTAATAAATAAGATAGGTACTTTACTTAAACTAAGAATCACAGAAAAAAATGGTTAAGCCCACAAAAAGCACAATGTATAAGGATGATGCAGATGCATGCTTACCATTGTGGTAGAATTTTCCTTGTATTTTTATTAGCATATTTTTATGAATTGAAAACAATAAGTAGGTATGTACTTACCTACCTATTATTTGATTTTCTACATAATTTTGGAAATTATTATTAGAGAAGTAGAATATTCCTTAAATTCACTGATGGGTCCATAATCAAGCAAGCCTTTGTTTAACTAATAATGTTAGAAAACAGTATACATCCTGCTTATCTAACATAACTAATTAAATAATTTTGACAATAAAATATTTTAAGTTAGAAGCACCTACCTACTTCTTAAGTACCTACTTGGTATAAAATTTTTTGTACTCTTGAGTTCATTAAAAAAATCCCTACATTTTGAAAGTTTTTTCCTCGGTTTTTTCATTCCTATTTAAAAGTTGTTGTAACTACCTAATGTTGTTTGTGTGCTTATCCAGTCTATTTTTTAAACCTGTATTGAACTGGTCAAGAAATTGTAAAAGTTGACCTTCAATCCTTCAAAGCTAAAATTTGCCTAAAAGTTTTTGTAAAAAATTTATTGTTAAAAAATTGGAACTTGTTCTAAATTTTCGACCAACTTGTGGGAAAAGGTAGTGATTTGTGGTGTTTTTTTTAGTGGCTGCCAACCAAATTGCATTCCATTGTTTTATATTAAAACTTTAATCTGAAGGAAAATATCAATAATTTATTTAACTTTAATATAAAATATCGTAGTTACCATAGGTCATATCTCAAAACTTTATGCGGCTTTTCGAATTCTCTTTCCAATCTGTTTTATTTTGATCATTCAAAAAAGTTGGATCAAAAATTTTTAATTTTGCAAGTCTACATTTTTACATTTTTTGTGCACCCTGTATAAAAAAATGGAAATTTTCTTATGTGAATTATATTTATTTAATAAGCAAAAGAAATGATGAAGAATGACTTTTTTTCGAAAAATTGAAAATAAAGTTTTTTACAAGTATAGTTAGGTCCATCCGTGGACACACTGTATATACTTATTATGGCGTACTGAAACAATGACACTAGTATCAGTGAGACTGTCAAAAAGCCTGTAATATTGAAAACCGTTTCTATAATTATAGTTAGTCTGAAAAAATGCTAACTTTCATTTTAAATAGAACATCCTCTATATTCTTAAAGAATTAACTATTACCTAAACTACTGAAAGTACTTAGGTACCTACTATAAATATTTATTTATTTATATGGGTAAAACCCAATGACAATTTTTACTTAACAAACTAAGTATAACAATTAAAAGAAAACAAGATAGCTGAATCTTAAATTAGCTCTCCCATAATAAGGCAAGACTATAATTACCGTAAAAGTTTAGAAATATTTCTCTTAAAGGATGCCAGGGAAGAGCTAAAAAAGTCATTGCTAATTTTTTTCCCATTATTAACAATTTTAAGTATGGGAGAGGATTTACCATAGTTGCATTTATGATGGTCAAGTGCAAAAAGAAGGTGATTTCTTGTGTCCCTAGGTGAAACTCGAAAGTTAACCCGATGTAAAAGATCTGGGCGTTAAATTATTCCATTCACTAATTTAAATAAAAAATATATATCAAATTTGATTCTACGTTCAGAAAGTAAGTCTAAACTCAGTCTCCGCCTCAGACCATCATAGGAGTCAACAGGCAACCTAAATTTGTATGCAATAAATCTAATACATTTTTTTTTGTACCTTTTCGATCTTGTATTAAGTAAATATGAGTGTGACCACACACAAGAAAGATATTCCAAACATGACCTAACAAAAGTTTTGTAAATTCTATTCAAGCTGTCAATCTTTTGGAAATCTCTAGTATTTCTACACATGAATCCTAATATCTTTAATGATTTGTTTACAATGTATTCATAGTGAATACTATGGAAATCTAATTTAACATCCAGTCACACAGAGTGGTAACTCTTTCCAAAATGCAATCATTTAATTTATAGTCATAGTTAAGTGGATGCATTGTGCTCATACACTCTGTTTAAGTCCTTTTGGATTCTCAAATCATCATAAACTGACTTAACTATTTATAGCAAAGAACGAACGCTGGACTTTAAATCGTTAATAAAGATTATAAATAAGTAGGGACCCAAATGGCTGCCCTGTGGTACGCCAGATGTAACGGATATCCCATGTGAAACAGGAATTTTTACCTAAAATAAACGAAATATTGATATTAAGTCAAAATAATCCGAATCACTAGTATTTGCTCTTAAAAATGTATGTGTAAAATTAGTAAAGTATGAATTTCCCAAGTAAAACTCGTCGATCGTTGTTGATTTTTACCACTCGGAACTGTCAATGTCATATGGTAATTGTTGTAACTCCAAACTTAAATCCTTAACATTAAAATGATGCACATGGCGAATTTGCTTTGGACAAATTCACATCAACTTTTTTGCTTTCATACCTATTTGGATTTTGTTGGTTTTACATTTTGTGTAAGATAAAGCATTGTGGGTTGTTTAATTTGTTGACTTCATTATGGTCTCGCCAAAGTATGATAGTCCAAGAAACTATGGAAGTAAACGTCATGAACAACAATTATAATTAAAGTCACTTTATTGCTAGTGTTAAATATCATTTCGGAATGATTATGGGCAGTGGACCTTTGTAATAATTATTAATAGTAGAGCCTGAGGAAAATCTTAAGCTATATTTTTGTTACTGACGTCTTACCGCAGGTCTATAAATAAAAGTAGAATACTTACTAGGCTGTATAAATGGATAAATGGCACAGTGATATATCTCTGTACTAATGGGGTTTTGAATTTTATAGGTTGCCATTCACTAAATACAGTGGCATTGTTAATACCTATTGTTTTGAAAGTTTATATATCACAAAAATAGGAGCAAATTGTT